>LR746267.1:8746923-9346923 GCA_902729315.2 Spirodela intermedia | reverse complement strand
GAGATTGCAGAGACGATCAAGAACCTTGTGGGAGCGATCAAGCGCAATAGCGAGATAGGGTCCAATAAGAAGTGCCCAAGTTCGATGTTACTACCCACCAAGACAGCCTCCCAAGTTTGTCTTGATTTGTCTGAGTGGGGCCCATCATGTGAAGGATTGCCATTCCTGCGTCAAACAGTCTATTCGGTTCCGACCAAGGGTGGCCACCCAACGTTGAACCCTCTATAATTGATGAATTCACTGCAACATTACAGGGATGTTGGCGACGTAAGTGAGGTCAAACTCGTCCACTTGAAAATGACGATCAACGAACGACTAACAATGGTGATGACTGTTAGTAGGGCAATTTACAATTCTCTCTCGTAGAAAGAAGTGGCACTCCTTTCACCTTTGTCTTGCAATGAACTTAATTGAAGATTGGATCTTGAGAAGATGAGGTGGACTTCATAGTTTTGCCTATAAATGACTGCATTGTGATAGACCTCTGTCATATGCCAAGCGAGATAGATTTCCTGGTCGTATCCTAAGCATGGATCTTTCCCTAGTAGTAGAGAGTCCTTGCAGGAGGAATGAGATCATGCTTCATCCTAGAGGCGAAAGGTCCTACACGAAGACAAAGACAACTCTCTAATGATGATGTTTGATTCGTCCACACTGGGTGGGAATACGGTTTAGTGCTATGTGCATGCAATGTGCACATGTTAGCACAACATTACATGCACAAATGTGCTTGGCAGCTCAATGCAATACATACAAGTAACAGAGGTTTGCGTGCAAGCACACACAGCTCAAGCGCACATCACAACTAGGTCAAAAGTGAGGTTCACAAATTCCTCAGAAGATCTTGCAAATGAGGCGCATGATGTGTGCTGACAAGACCATGGCATTACACGTCCCATGTGTGGGTGTGCATGCACATAAGAAGCTCGAGAGAGCATATTGTGAACTTTGAAGGATGTTGACCCGACATGGCATAGCAGCTGGGTGACATGGCGCAAATGGGTTCTATTGGTCAAAGATGAAAGTTTAAATGGGTGTCTCATGATGGGCAATCCTAGCCCTCTATATAAAGCACCTATTTAGAGTAACAATTGATGGAAGTAGAATATGAGAAAAAGTTGATGGGAGGGACGTCTCTTGTGAATACAGGAGGATTCTAACCTCTTGTCTAGAGAAGAATATGTCTACTTTGGGATGGAGTCACTTCTGCACAAAGGAGAAGCCTGCTTGAGCCCAAGCCTTCTAGGCTCCAGCTCCGAAATCATTTTGAGAGCCCACACCCGCCCTAAGCCTAGGAATTACCTTCTGCTTAGAACAAGAAACTTTCAGCTCCGAGATTGGACCCAGGCTACCCTCTATCTCTCTCTCTCTCTCTCTCTCTCTCACACACACACACACACACTCACTCACTCTCACTCTCACTCTCTCTCTCTTGCTCCCGATCATTATGGACTCCATTATAACCGACGCTTATTTAAGAACATGACATGTCGGTGGTATCCTCGTCAGTTGATAACGTCTAATAACAGGGAATTTGAATACGACGCGGAGGGGCATGTGACCTGTCGGTGGTAGGCGGCGGACCGGATCGACTGCCCATGTTGCAGCGCCGCCCCGATCACGTGCATGTGGCCGCGTATGGCCCGATTCCTACGTTGCTAGCGTGAACATGTCGACGAGGGGTGTCCGTCCATTCTGGGACCCGCAATTGATCCGGCGGACGGGACCCGGAGAGAGAGGGAGAGAGCTTCTTGGCCGGCGTGATTTCTCGTGCTCCGACACACAGAGAGAGAGAGAGAGAGAGAGCAACATGGGTAGCTGTTTAGTGACATGTTCCGGAGGAACATCCGAATCGAGGGCTCCTGCCGCCCGTCCTCGGCTACTAAAGTTGGCGGCTTTGCCCATCTTCCTCCTGCGCCGCGGTACTCCCGAGAAGAGAGTGAGAGAGTGAGAGAGTGAGAGAGTGAGAGAGAAGCAAGATGTCGACGGCACTCCTCCTCCTGACGGTGCTCCTCTCCTCCATTGTCTCCGCCCGCGCCGTTGTTCCTCAAGCTCTCGACGGTAACAAATATTTGCGCTCTCTTCCCCTGCTCACCAACTTAGCTCAAGCCACTGTGGCCCTGTGTCTTCGTTGTTGTTCTCTTCTGTCGCTTCCCTTGGCGGCTGCCTCCCCCCCTCCCTGGATTGGGTGTGTGTAGATTAGGGTTCCTCTGTTGCTGAGCCCTCCAGCTTCTGAGCATTCTTCAGGTCTTGCCTATGGATGAATGCTGGATATGGCTACCAATCTCACATAGCAGTCTCCCTCTCGCTTCCATCATCTGTCTTAGATTCTTCATCTGGAGCTGGCGAAGTTCTCTCCCGCATCCCTCTCTGCTATTCAGAACAGCATGACTCTCTGCCATAACTTATCCTTTCTATTCTCCTTGTCGTCCACTTCCTCATTGCAGCCTGCGGATCCTCTTGGTTTAATGGCGAACTAGTCCAGGGATTCCATGACCTCTGTCTAGATCTGACATGATATTCGATCTACAGTGCTTTCTATCTATATACCTACCTACTCACAGTGGCCCTTCAATCTCCGGTTGCAGGGCTGCTGGAGAATGGCAACTTCGAACAAGGCCCCAAGTCCGGGAAGATCAACAAGACGGTCATCATGGGCAAGCACGCCCTGCCCGGGTGGACCATCCGGGGCCTGGTGGAGTACGTCTCCGGCGGGCCGCAGCCAGGCGGGATGTTCTTCGCGGTGGCCCACGGAGTCCACGCCGTGAGGCTCGGTAACGAGGCGTCCATCTCCCAGAACATCTCCGTCAAGCCGGGATCTCTCTACTCCCTCACCTTCAGCGCCTCCAGGACCTGCGCACAGGACGAAGTCCTCAGGGTGTCTGTTCCTCCTCTCTCCGGCGACCTTCCTCTCCAGACGCTCTACAGCAGCGACGGCGGTGACACCTATGCTTGGGGTTTCACCGCCGCTTCTGCCACCGTGGAGGTCATCTTCCACAACACTGGAGTTCAGGAGGACCCCGCCTGCGGGCCCCTGTTGGACGCCGTCGCCATTAAAGAGCTCTTCCCACCCAAGCCCACCAGAGGTGAATGTAATCCATCTCCTCTGCCATGCTAGTTTCTTGAGCTTGCAGAGGAGTTTGCTCATGGGTTTCTCTCTGCTCGGTTACAGGCAACCTGGTGAAGAACGGTGGGTTCGAGGAGGGGCCGCATGTATTCAAGAACGGGTCCCATGGCGTCCTCCTCCCGCCAAAGCAGCTCGACGTCACCTCCCCGCTTCCTGGATGGATCATCGAGTCCCTCAAGGCGGTGCGATACGTTGACTCGGCCCACTTCGTTGTTCCCTCTGGAATCTCCGCAGTGGAGCTCGTCGCCGGCAGGGAGAGCGCCATTGCCCAGGTGGTGAGAACAGTGGCAGGAAAGGCCTACAAGCTCTCCTTCTTGGTTGGGGACGCGAAGAACGGCTGTCATGGATCCATGACGGTGGTGGCCTTCGCCGCCAAGGGGGTGGCCAACGTCCCCTTCGTCTCCTCCGGCAAGGGCGAGTTCAAGCCTGCGACGTTGACTTTCGAGGCCATATCTGACAGGACTCGTATCACCTTCTTCAGCTCCTTTTACCACACCAAGGTCTCCGACCCCGGGTCTCTCTGCGGGCCCGTCATTGACGATGTCAGGGTCTACCCTGTCTCTTAGATAATCTCTTTCTAGGGTCGAGCACTACTCTCTGGTGTCGCTCGTCTGCTTCCCCCTCAGTAGTCTCTGAAAGACCACCTCTCCTCTTCTGTTTCTCTCTCTAGAACTTAGCATTTTGGAGAGTCATGTAAGGTTTAATAGGAGTCCCCCAAGGTGGTGATGGTGATGCCATTGGCCCGGTCCTCGGGCACCGTGGCGCTCTTATTTAAGAAGATGATGTTGAGATTCTTCAGTCTGCAGGCTTGCTGCTGCTGGTCATGGCGGGGGGCGGTGCGGCAGACATGGGTTCTCATTTGAATCTTTTATATTCGCCTACCCCTCTGCGACAGAAAAGCTTAGAGAGAGAGAGAGAGAGAGGGGTGTTAGGTGCGACCTAATGGGGGCCCGTCTGGTTCACGAGGAAGCAAGCACGACGAATTGCCGGAGGACGAGGAACCGGGCAAAGATGACCAATCACCGCTCGGATTCTCCGAAGCTATGGAGGTCTCCGGTGCCCTAAAAACTGTGGAACTCCTCCCCCCCTTTCGTCTTCCCCCTGAAAAGCAGGGCAGCGGTCAAAAGGAGCAATAATGGCGCTAGCCCTGGGGAGCAATACAGACGAGGGTTCACGTGCCGCATGATTATCCGGGAGGCGAGAATTTTTAATGGAGTCCTCGCCGAGGCAGGGAGGACCAGGACGAAGTCCTCCGCCAGACCAGGGTCTCTATCAGAGAATCCCTAATGGCGAACTTGTCCTCCTGTCCCTCGCGGAGGACACCCCTCCTCCCACCCTCCTGCCACCGGCGTATATTTTAATGGCGGACAGGCGATCAGCGGGGAACATCTGGTGCTGTCAGCAGCACCTCGCTTCCGCTGCTGTTTGTTGTTGTTGTTGCTGTTGCTACTGGTGCTCGTCGTCTCCTCCGCATGAGGTGGTTCGCGGCAGCTGAAGCTCCATTGGGGGAGAACGGAAGGAGATTCCGTCGGATCTGGCCGTCGTGCTTCATCTGGTTTCAACGTCTCTGCAACTCCTCGTGATCCTGCTCCCCCTGGGCCAGAGGAGGGGCATTTTAATGTGGGGTGGGACATTTCCGAGAGAGGAGAGCTGGGTCCTCGTTGCTCTAACCAGGCGCCGCGCCTTGGTAGAGGGCGAGGAGAAGAAGATTTGGGCCCCTAGGCTGCCGGCAGAGAGGTCTGGTTAGAGAGAGAGAGGGAGAGAGAGAGAGAGAGAGGAAAGACTCAGAAACTGAGACGACAGGATTTGGAAGGGTCTGGCTTCTCCTCTCGGGGAAGGGGGTCTCAGACGGCAGGTTTCGGTGCGGTAAAGACGAAGAAGACGAAGAAGACGAAGAAGAAGACGAGGAAGAGGAGAGGAGCTTGCGATGAGAACGACGATGACGTTTCTTCTTTCCTGGTGCTCCTCTCTCGTAGCCGCCATCCTCGTCCTCAGGATCTGTCCAGTAAGAGCTCAGCTTGCCGATCAGCAAGCCATGGCGGTCCTCCACGACGCTCTCTCGGTTCCGGACTGGGGCCCGAGGGATTCGGACTACTGCTCATGGCGCGGAGTCACCTGCGGGGGACCTAATGGGACTGTTGAAGTGCTTCTCCTTCCTCACCGCGGTCTCAGTGGTAACATCTCCCCCATCTCCGAGCTCAGGTCGCTGAAGAAGCTAGACCTCTGCGCCAACTCCTTTCATGGCCTCCTCCCCCCCTTCTTTGGAAAACTGACAGAGCTCGAATACCTCGACATGTCCATGAACAAGCTCAGCGGCCCGATTCCGTTGTCCCTGGGTGCCCTCCGGAGCCTCAGATCGCTGAACCTGTCGAATAATCTTCTCTCGGGGGAAATACCAGGCGAGTTTGGAAACCTAGGAGGGTTGCAGGAGCTCCACATCTCCGGGAACAACCTGAGCGGCTTCATTCCCCGCTGGGTGGGAGATTTGCCCTACCTTCGGGTTTTCTCTGCATATGAAAACAATCTAGAGGGGAGGATCCCAGAGAATTTAGGCTCTGTTTCCCAGCTTCTGCAAGTGCTCAATCTTCACTCCAACCGGCTCACGGGGCCGATCCCTGAGAGCATCTTCGCCGGCGGGAGGCTGGAAGTCCTCGTCCTGACCTTGAACGAGCTGGAAGGTAGCCTCCCCCCCTCGATCGGGAACTGCTCCGGCCTCTCCAATCTCCGAATCGGGAACAACCGGCTCGCCGGAGCAATTCCGGCGACGATCGGGGACATCCAGAGTCTGACCTACTTTGAAGCCGACAACAACAACTTCTCCGGCGAGATCATCCCGGAGTTCTCCCGGTGCTCCAACCTCACCCTCCTGAACCTGGCCTCAAATCGCTTCACCGGGGATGTTCCCGCTGAGCTCGGAGCGCTGAAGAACCTGCAAGAGTTCATAGCCTCCGGTAACAGCCTCACCGGTGGCGTCCCCAGACCGCTTCTCCAGTGCCGGAGCCTCAGCAAGCTCGATCTCAACGGCAACAGGTTGAGCGGCAGCCTCCCCGACGATCTCTGCAACACGTCTAGGCTGCAATTCCTCCTCCTGGGCGACAACTCCATCACCGGGGAGATACCTCGGGAGATCGGAGACTGCGTGAAGCTGCTCGAACTGCAGCTGGGTGGCAACCACCTGACCGGGAATGTCCCGCCGGAGATTGGGAGTCTCAGGAACCTGCAGATCGCACTCAATCTGAGCTTCAACCAGCTCGAAGGCCCGCTGCCCAAAGAAATGGGGAGGCTGGACAAGCTCGTCTCATTGGACATCTCCGACAACCGCCTGACAGGTCGTATCCCTCCGGAGCTCATCGGCATGCTGAGCCTGATAGACGTCGACTTCTCGAATAACCAGTTCACGGGGCAGATCCCCATCTTCGCCCCTTTCCAGAAGAGCCCGCTCTCGAGCTTCTCCGGGAACGAAGGCCTCTGCGGGGACCCTTCGAACCTCTCCTGCGACATCTCCGCCGGCTCCGGCGCCGCCGCCGCCCACCGCAAGGTATCATCCAAGATGGCGCTGGCCGTGATCGGCTCCGGCTTGACTGCTTTCACCATGGTGACGCTCGTCGTCCTCCTGTTCATGCTACGGGAGCGGCAAGAGATGGCCGCCGCCATCGCGGCGGGGGACGTGAAGAAGGTGCCGCCAGCTGCGGCGGCGGCGGCGGCGACGGGGGTCTTCGTGGAGCACCTGAAGCAGGCCGTGGACTTGGACTGCGTCGTCAGGGCCACCATGAAGGACGAGAACAAGCTCGGCGGCGGGGCCTTCAGCACCGTTTACAGGGCGGTGATGCCATCGGGGCTGACGCTGGCCGTGAAGAGGTTGAAATCCGTCGACGGCACCGTGGCCCGCCACCGGAACAGGATGATCAGGGAGCTGGAGAGGTTCAGCAGCCTTGCGCAACCCAATCTGTTGAGGCCCATCGGCTTTGTGATCCACGAGGACGTTGCTCTGTTGCTGCACCATCACACGCCGGAGGGGACGCTGGCTCAGCTCCTCTACGGCAGGGCCGGCGGTGAATTCCTGCCGGACTGGCCGAGGAGGCTCCGCATAGCCGCCGGCGCGGCCGAAGGGCTGGCCTACCTCCACCAGGCCTCCATCGTCCACCTCGATATCTCCTCCTGCAACATCTTCTTGGACGCCGACCACAACGCATTACTTGGGGAGATTGAGATCTCCAAGCTCCTCGACCCGTCCAAGGGAACAGCCAGCATCAGCGCCGTTGCCGGGTCCTTTGGTTACATCCCTCCGGGTAAAAATCCTTTCTTCCTCAAGCTTGCACTGGACTGGTTAACCTGCTGCTCCTTACACTAAGCTGCTGTTCCTTCTTTCTCTTCTGGGATCTGCAGAGTACGCGTATACCATGCAGGTGACGGCGGCAGGGAACGTGTACAGCTACGGGGTGGTGCTGCTGGAGATGCTGACGAGCAGGGCACCGGTGGAGGAGAGCTTGGGGGAAGGGATGGACCTGGTGAAGTGGGTGCGCAGCGCGGCGGAGAGAGGGGAGATGCCGGAGCAGATAATGGACCCGAGGCTGAGCGCCGTCTCTTTCGCCTGGCGGCGGCAGATGCTCGCCGTCCTCCGGGTGGCGATGCTCTGCACGGACCCCACCCCGGCCACCAGGCCCAGGATGAAGGCCGTGGTCCAGATGGTCCTCCAAGCTCAGAAAGACTCGACTCCTTAAAAGCCCAGAAGTGGATACTGATGATGATGTTGCCCGCCTTGACCTCACCATTTCCACATTTCTACAGTAGAGAGAGAGAGAGGGGGCATGATCTGGGGATGGGGTGGATTTGGGGCCTACCTTATCCGAAGAGGAGGAGCGGATCACTGGTGCCATTTTAAAGTTCTTCCGGTGTCTGCTGTCTATCCCCTGCGGAAAGGACCAGCCAAGAGTGGGGATGGCGGAGTGGAGTGAGAGGAAGCCGGAGGGAGGGAACCTGCAGGCGCGGCGGGACTCGCCGCCGCTGGACCTGCGCAGCTTCTTGCGCCACCAGGACGCGGCTGGCGGCCGCGGCGGCGGCGCCGGCCCCAGCCGAGGAGGAGCCAAGGAGTCCCGGCCGTTCGAGACCCAGCCGTGGAGCCCAGGCGCGAGGAACGAGCGCCAGCTGCTCGGTTTCCATGTACATGGTTTCTGAGAGAAAACCCCATCCCCCTGCCCTCTCCTGGCTCATCGGAGGCCGTTGTCCTCTTCTTGTTCCGGTGTTGCCCTGTTTTCTGTATGTAGAAAAATAAGAGGAGCATTGCCAAGAAGAAAGAGATGAACTGTACACGAATTGTAATCACGGAAGCCCCATCCTGTTTATCGTTTTCCATGATTGACACAAAATCAAGAACACCACGGAAATCAGCACAGACGAGATTTGTATCAGCCAGAAAATACATATATATTATTCCTGAATTATTCCGTCACAGATTACAAAAAACAGCAGGCCAAGCGGCATCCCTGGATACCCAGGATTTAGACACAAACCAGAGGCCGCAAATATAAAGAACAGTAGAACGAGTTCATGCTCTATAGCAACATCAGGGCTTAATTTTCAAAGGAATTCTCTTTTTAATCGTTAGGCAGTTTTTTAATGGCAGCACAAGAACAAAGTTCTGAGATTACTTCCGATGATCGTAGAATTGTGAAATATCACTACAAGACAGGTATCCATGCTACTATTCCCTTCATGCAGCTGAGAAGAATATTAGCAACTTGTGCTGTTAGAAAAAAAAAAACATTATTTACCATCGGGAGTTGAAAAAAATGCTAGCAACTTGTGCTGTTGAAAAAATGCCAAATCATTATTAAAACTCCGAAAGAGTAAGCTTTCTCAATAAATTATATATATATATATATATAATATATATATATATACATACACACCTTTCATCACTACCACTTGGCACATATACCGAAAAAAAAGATATTTTATTTACCCTCCTAAAAATCACATAAATTAACTGGCAAACAATGACATCGTCTTTTAAGATGTTCGAAGCAACAGATCTAAATATGGAAGTTATTCGAAGATGAACGTACAGATAGTGGGATAATTGCACAACCAGTTCATCTCTCGCTAAGACTCCTACCAGTGCTGGTCATCATTTGTTGTTATGCAGCTTCTATTCTTCGGCTCTTCCTCCAACAGTGAGATAAAACTGTGAAGGAGCCTTTAAAAAGCACAATCAGGACCGTAGTTGCTTGATCTGCAGATGGCATCAGTAGATCTGACCGGTTGCAACTTTTTTTTCTTAATTCTTGGGAATTAGGCGTCCCCCCTTGGGAGCAGATCATTGACAACTAGTTCCATTGCAGAACATCCAAATCTGTGAATCAAGATCCAGATAAGTTTTGCCAATGTCAAAACATGGAGGAGGAGGAGGAGGAGGAGGAGGAGGAGGAACAATAGCCCAAGCCCTTGTGTTTATCAAACGGAATTCAATGCTATGACACCTGTATTGCCCTGGTAAAAGGTAAGAAGAAAATCAGGTCTTTTGACTTTTTCTGTCACGCAACAGAGCCATTGTCACAGTTTTCACAAAAAGGCAATGAACAAGTGTTTGACCTCTGATTTTTGAAAAAAAAACCTTCCCAGAAAAAAAATTCAATTGATCTAAAGTGTGATTTGATCAAATGACTCATGATATAGGCGTCCAACAGCATTTTGTTTAAAAAAATGAACCCTCCTACAAGTAACATTTTTTTTTCGTCCATCATTTAAGAAAATATATAAATAGACTCAAATCTACAAGAATACAACATTGCATTATTTAGGGATAGTCAGCACCAAGAACCTCATCCGCTTCTGAAGACTGTGGCCTGTCATAGAATACGAGCAAAAACACTATGGTAAATCAGCTGGTCCAATTCATGCGGTTTGTAGAAATTATTAATTGCAACATAAGTCTATTCACATCTGGTCCTACAAGTCAATTGCATAGATAAACTACCGACCCATTGCTTGCCATTTTCTTGGCAAAGCACGAGTTGGAAGGACCCATCACAATAGTGCATTTTAGGGGAAAAAATTCTTTAACATCAAAGGATGTACATAACTAATGGCATGAGAGATGGGAGTGGGCAGTATCTAGTAAACAGCCGTGTTAATAGCAGACAGCTGCCTGGGGTGAAAATTGTCAGGTTCTTGCTAGGAACCAACCCGAGGGCTTTGACAGGCTAGCCAGCAATACCTGTTTGCGCACTAAGAAATGCCTTCATGCACCTACCTACAGCTGAAATATTTGACATGAAATGCGAATAAAAAACTAGAAGATATGCAATTGACTCCAATGAGAACCACAGAGAATAACTCGGGACATTTCAATTCCACAAGATGGTACCAACTGCCGCCAAACATGCTTATTTCCTTTTTCTTCAGCACTTGAAAAATATCAAACACCAAGTTCATGATATCTTCAAGAATATAATTTCTAAACTAGTCATTTTCCCATTACACGGCCTTAGAAGTGAGATAAATTTAAGCACAGAAATTACAACACACTGATGCTCTGCCTCAGGATTCAATATCACACGGCTCTCAAGAGATAATCTTTTCGTATGACAAATAGAGAAGAAAATTACAAATGGCTATGACAAGGAGTATCTGACTTGCGCAAGATGATGCCTACAGTGAACCTGAATCAGGAAAATATATAAATAATATTTTATAAACAGGGGGATTAAATAAAAAATTGATTTCAACCGAGTCAAAGTTTTAGATACATTATTTTTTTAATATTTATGAATGTGGCACTATCCACTTTGTAGGTAAATAATCATTACCAACAAAGTGCTACGGAGCATAATTTGCAAAGGGACATGTCTTGATATGCTTCACATTGCACATTTCTTGATGTCTGGTTCTGGTAGGACATTTCTTGAAGTGCACAAAGAAAAAAATAGAAATCATTTTTTCCATTAATGTCTGAGGAGAAAATCATCTATGCCAAAAGTGGGCATTCGCTGTACAAAATGTAGTCAGAAAGACAAAAAGTAAAACAATAAAAACGACCTAATTTAGTGAGGCTAAAGGGACAACATACAGCCTACATTGGAAACAGAGTTCAGGGATGTCAACATCCGCATATCAAGCTTCTGCTATGTGAACCAACCTTCAATGTTCTTGTACCTGAGATAGAAACCTCTTCAATCTGTATATCTTCTGAACTTCACATCACATATTCAAGTTTTGTCGGGTAGCCTCCATTTTTGACAAAAGATTTTTAACATCACCTTCCATCCTTGCTTTCATTTTTAGATACTCACGATGCGCTTGTTCAAGTGCCTGTAACTCGTCAAACTTTTGTTTACGCTTTTCCTCTGCCTCAGACATTTGCAGCCTTGTAAGCTCATTCACATAATCTTTCTCAATCATTTCAATCTTGGCCTTGCAAATCCGCTTCAAGCCTTCAGCTTCTCTCCTTGCATCATCAGCACGTGCTTGGTACAATTTGGCCTCAGCCTCTTTTAATCTTACTACATTGTCTAGCTCATCAATGAATTGTTGCCTTTCAAGACTGTTTAATTCAATATCCCCATTTGGTCTTTGCCTACGATCCGTCATTGGAAGAACACTATCGCCAGCTTCTAACCGTACGGATTTCTTTGCAGAAGAATCAAGCCATAGTGGCCCCTTGCTTGATCCAACTAATTCGTTCATTACATCAGTAGGTTTTCCAGGAACTTTTTCAGGAAGTTTCGAAGGGTCATTGCTGAAGTTAGAACCACCTGAAATGTCAAAGATGAGAAAATATCTTAAGAACAACCTCAAGCCAAGATTGTGAGATTAAACAGCCTAAAATATTAAGCATGCATACAAAAGTTCATATGACGTTATGACAGAAAGATGGAAGCTCCAATTTTGTCCCACTGAGTGTTGGGCAAAAGTTTTGCTGCATATGTACTGAAGGATGTGTGGCTTACGTTCTATTTGCTCCGCCAAGAACCACTTGAGCAGTGCTACAGAACAAGGAGTCCTACTCTCCAAGGACATTTATTAAAGATTCCCACAGGGGCAGCTACAACTCGACACGAAATGGATTACAAAAACCTGGGACTGACCTGTAATCCCAAAGGAACATCAAGAAGGCTATAAGTCTAGCTCCAAAACAAGAGCGAACATCACCTTCTTCCACAGTATATCTTCCTAGAAAATGGACGTCTTATTGAATCAACCAAGAAGATTGTAGATAGTCAAAAAACCAAGGACAGAATAGAACAGTTGTAGGGAATATCAAATTTTTATCTTTAGCCAAAAAACATAGAAAAATTTATCACAGGGATACTACAAGGAGTGTCAACGGGTGGCTTTTAAGACGCTACCCCGGACCAAGAGAAAAACATTAAAGATGGGGTAGCTCGACCCCTGTGATGCACTGCAAGCCATGCGGTCAGTAAGGTTGGGATGACCAAATCCAGCGAAGGGTGAGAGGGGGCAAACCAGGGAAAGGGAGGGTTAGATTATCGGAAAGGATTATGGGTCACTAGAAGGACCAAGAGGTGCCTTCCAGCTGGAGGAATGAGGAAGAACAGGGGTAGTGTGGTGACAGGAGGTTTCTATCAGGGGAAGACGAATACAGACTACATGATTCCAGGTCACACATGTCAAATCCTGGACGTAGCCTGAAGTGGCACCAGGCAAGGCATATTTTTATATCTACGATTAATTTTCAGGTCAAACCATGAAAACCCGACCCAGACTAGACTTTAAGCATACTTAGCCCATGGAAAACCCTAGCTACAAGTAAGAGAACAAGATCCAGAGCAACGATCAGTGAATAATTCCTTTTCTGAAGTCAAGCCTGAAAAAGTTTGAAGTCACATCGGCATGAGCCTGAGGATTTGTCAAGGCCTTTCATGATTCAGGTTCAATCTCGAACCAAGACAGAAATTGAAGCATGGTTTCCCACAAATAAATATAACTAATTTTGGTATCATGCTCTCACTGTCCCTTCTTATTACTAAGAAGAATAAGATGACCACCTACAGATCTGCAAGTAAACTACCATATCCCTGACACGAATCTTATTATTTTTATTCGGGGAAAAACTCATGAATTTAGAAGATACAAGGGTGAGGTATAATTTTGCAACTGTCAACAGTTTAAAAGATACCTCAACACATCACGAAATTCACAGACCTCGCACGATATTAACATTCAATAGATATGAAATATCTTTAGAAAATAATCAGCTACTACTAACCACAAAAAACTAATTGATATAGGAACATGGATTCAGAAGTCACTAGATTTGTATGTTTTTCTCATTTCGTTCTTTCGTTGCACAGATGCAGGTTAAAAATTAGTACTCAGATGAATATTGATCAGCTGGTAAACTCGCAGCAGCATCAATATATTTGTATTGTCCAAAAAACACGAACACATAATATATGTCCGCGTGGCTAATTCTTTCCTAATTTATTTCAGTTGCATATCACATAATGATGGAAGATTGTAAAAAATATTTCTAGTAATGAAACATTCTATTTAAATCTCAATTGAAACCCCCAGTACTGCAGCTGTCATACATAAGGCAGTCCGAGTCTAGAATGTGCGAGCTTCTGAGAAAGAGAATTTACAGAGGTTAATACGAATCTCCATCACATTGAATCTTGCTCAAAATAGTTGTTTAGGGTGGCACTCATGTTGGACAGTTTTCTCACTTTGTTCAAAACAGTTGTTTAGGGTGGCACTCATGTTGAAACTAATTCTCGTGGAAAAAAGACAAAAAGAGGCCGGCCAACGCCAATTCACGTGTTTTGACTGACACCATTCTGTTGAATCGATAAAACCATAAGAGACAAACAAGCCAAAGTTAGAATGGCGTAAGAGAGTCTTTCCGCACCAGCTACAGAAATATTAGATTGTCATTTCTGCTGCAGACGAGTAGAAACAGACTTTGTAGATGTGCAGAATAATTACTACAGAAACAATATAATCACATTCAGTCTGTCATTGAATTCTGCGTTTCGCAGTCAACATATAGCAGGGAAGGGTGAGGGATAAAGTCATAAAACCAGTAAAGAAACAAATAAGCAATTCGACTGCAGAAACATAGAGCAGACAGACAACTCTTTCTACAACAATAGAGCTTACCAGTTAGGAAACTCAGCATATGTGTTGTAACTTCAGAGTGATGGACTTTGTTCTCAAGTTTGATCAGAAGACGATTGGCTACATCACACAATTGCTTACCCCTTGAATCCTCACTAGAAGAAAATATTTTCCTTACATAACCCAGCTCCTTGACTAAAACGTCCGTTTCCCACTCCTTTGAGCACGTCTTGAACACTTCTTTCACAAAGCCAAACATCTCCGAAGGATGACCACAGGCAACACAGTGAAACTGCATCTCTGTGTTCCTCAGAGCCCCTGTAACACTTGAGCCATTCCTGATATGAGAGCCTTGCAGTGCACAATCAGTGTGGCACCAATGGAGGCATACATCACACCCAACCCAGCTACAAGTATTGGATGCTAAGTCAAACTCGGAACAAACAAGACACATGCATGCACTACAGAAGCCATTTTTCTGCACACAAACCTTGCAGTCACATTCGTCAACAGGCAGAATACTCCTACATGCAATGTTTCGGCATTTGAGATTCAAAAATATCTCCCCCAGGTCAGAAGAAGGAACATTGTTTGCTTTACGAAGGAAATCAGGAAGCCTAGTTTTGAGAGTTACCAAAATCTCCAACACAACTCGGTGACATTTGGACAGTGTATCCAGAGTTAGATCTGACCTCTTTTGCAGCGTATCCTGCAATGCACACAGGTAGCCACGCTTATCGCTATTTATGACCATCTCACCAATACTCTCCCTTAGATATGCAACAGACTGATGGCTCATCTCTTGAATCATTCTGCAGACAATCTGTAAAGGCTCTAAAACAATCTTATTTAAGACTTTCTCAGTAGCACTGAAACCACTGGAGCCCATATCTTCTGCTACCTGCTGCTCACTCTTAAACAAGCTGCTATTGCTTCTTGCCCTTTTGAGTACCTTTCTAATGGAGTCAGATCTGGTGTCCCGAGGACCATGACTATGTGCGGGAGACGACAGCCTTGGAAGACTTGACTGACGTGCCAGAACGTTCACAGCATGAGGTGAACCATGAGTCAACTTGCCATTTAATTGTGACTTTCGGTATGATCGAATAGCAGGCCCCTTGCTTTTAGATTCATTTGAAGGCTGCCCTTGCCAAATAGTGTTATTAGCGGCCTGATCAATACCCTGAAATATAGGATGGCTACCCACAGAGTGCTCATAATTTTCCATAGAGTTCTGGGTGAGAGAACAGCTAGGATTATGAAGAAATGTCTCTGAACCAGAGAATGAAACTGAATCCATGCAAGCAGATGAGTCAGCACAGAATGAAGATGGAAGGGATTGAATGCTTCGTGGAGTAGGGGAAGTAGTCCTATGACCGTGTTCCAGAGAAGTACTCTGCAAGTTAGGTCTTGCCTTAGGTTCGTGGGAACTAAGGCCCTGTGAACCACATGGTAGTCCAAGAGAGAGGTCAAGAGGTTCCAAATCGGGTTTTTCCTCTTCACGTTTACCGATGGCAACCACGCTGGGATACCAATTATCTGATTTGGTAATCTTGGACCGGAATACCAACTCAAAACTCCTGATGCTGCTAGGTCCTTCCATTGCATCATTCTCATCCGCAGAATTTGCTTCTTCGGAAAGAGATATTGCCGAGCTTTTTCCTTTGCCCTTGTCATTATTGCCAGTCATAATATTCAGGGTCACTTCAGAGCTATTTTTTCTTGCTACATCGTCCTTGCATGGACCAAAGAGAATCATTGGCACTTCTGCTTCGGTTTCAAGGTTTATACCTTCTGGCGTTGTTGGTTCCTTCTCCAAGTCTATGCACTTTCTCTCCTGCGGTTCCTCTGCGTCTGCCACAAGGTGTCGAGCCTTTTCCTCTTCCTCTTTGTCCTCCACCTTTTCTTCTTCCTCTTTGTTCTCCATCTTTTCATCTAATGGAGGAGAAGCACACGGAGGAACAATTTTTGCATGTTCCTCTGGAGAATTCTCTCTAACAGAGCCTTCTAGATCATGTCCCAGTGACTCAGGACTTGCATTGTCTTCGTGAGCAGTAGCATATTCTGATCTATCAATATCAGAAGCAATAGTCGGTTTCACCTCGCATTCTGGCTCTAGTTTTTCCTTTGCATTTACTTTATTGGAAGTATAATTTACATGAAATTGCATTCCATCAGACCACCCTTGAGAAACAGATCCTACCACAATCCCTTTCACCTTACTGGCAGAACCATCGTCGTCGTCAGGCACTTGATGATTCTCTTCACTTGATGATTCTCTTCCAGACTGTGCGCTGTCACCTGATCTGATTCTGCATTCGAACTCCATCTCTGCTCCATCTTCCGACGCTGGCATTGGATCGGGATGTAAAATGGGCTCGGGAACGGAATCAGGGTTCGGCTCGGGATCAGGTTCCAACTCTCCTTCTTCCATCTCGCTGCTGCAGTTCTCTGCCCCTTTTTCCTGCGTATCCTTCACGTCCGCGATTACCGGCGGGTCCCCACTGTAGGACTCCCTGAGCTTCGTCTTCCCTCTGTTCTCTGATGGCAGGCGATGCTCATTACCCCCCACAGAATCAATAGAGACAGACACAGACTTCACATCGTCATCGTCAATGTCCTTCGCACTACTCGATCTCCTCCACGAGGAGCCAGTGCTCCCCTCCCTCCTCGACCTTTCTTTCTCCGACTTGTAACCATGGGGTTTATCCCTCCTTGAAGACGAGGAGAATCTCTCAGACCGATGGATCCGGTCGCCGCTATAGGAGACACGCGGCGAGGACGCCTGCACTGCGCGTTCCTCCTCGTCAAGATACCGTTCAGACGCGCCGCCGTACTTTCGCCGATCAGACCCCTCCATTTCGTGATCAAATTGTTTCCTCGACGACGACTTTGACAGAGGCTCGCGGCCATCCAGCGACCAATCGTATGAAGAGCCCTTGCCGCCGCCAGCGCTGATCTCAGCCTTGGGATAGAGGCGGCGGTGGGAAGAAAGGCGGTCAGACTCCTGATCCCGCCTTCCCCGGTCCTTCATCACCCCCTTCTCCCCAGGGCCGTCCTCCTCGGTGCTCTCTCCATACGATCTAGGTCGCTTCATCACGAACCACTAATGGACAAAAGCATCAACAATGAGAGAACAAAGAACACCACCGGAGAGTCAGTGCTTCTCAGATCAACCAACGGCGCCAGAACCCTAGCTAGCGGACAGGTCGAAGATCACCACCTACACCCCTGGGGAGGACGGTGCAGAGACGGGGAAAGCTCCGAGGCAGGGAGGAGAGGCTGGCACAGCGGCGACGACGGGGAGACGGCGATCTTCTACCCCCCGAGCAGCCTCCCGCTCTGCCACCATCGCCGCTCCATCTTCTATCCTCCGCCAGCATAAACCTGAATCGGATCGGCCTGACTCGTCGGTCCTTCTGCGGATCGGTAGCCCCCTGAAAAACGAAAAATGAGAGAAGAACTAAAAGGCATATGTACATGAGGGTAGTACATACCCTACCCAACTTGCAAGGAAAAAAAATAGAGGGAAAAAACGGTGAACAGTACGAATCGGCCGAGTCCAACCGGGGATCGGCCACCACCCGCCCCAACTTGCCGGCAAAGCAGGCGCGGCTCTGACGCACCTATTAAGGCGGTGGGCCGCGGTCTGGTCACCTGCCCGACAGTCAACGTAACCTGCGAAGCACGACACGGATAAAGAAAAGCAAAAGGTGAGTCAATATGGCTGACGGCAGTCCTAGGGACTCGCTTGAGAGTTGGAACACCGCCACCTCGTGGGCCCCACTTCTCATTTATCACTAAAAGAGAAAATTCTGAGCAAGGAAATTTTTCATCCCGGTTTACCACATGCACGTGCGAAAGAATCGCATCTCGCACGTGTGAAAGCTCCTCTGCAAAAAAAATTAAAAAAAATTCTCAACCCAGATATTTCTCCCGAGTCGATCATCTTCTTGCCACCGTCGTCCATCCACCAACCCACCGCGAAGAGACCGCCATGGCCGCCGCTCTTCTTCCTCTCGGCCGCCTCCTGCAAAGGAAACCACCCCACTTACGCGGCGCATGGCCGAGATCGCCGCCTTTCTCCTCGTCTTGCCGGGCAGGGCTTTCGGATTCCGGCGGCGGCAGCGGCAGCGGCGGCGGCAGGGGCGATGGTGGAGAGAAGAGGGAGAAGGATGGGAAGGCGGAGAAGAAGGGCCTGAGACCTCTGGAGGGGTTCTATGCAGAGGCGGCGAAGATGGGGAGGGGGTTGAGGGAGAACCTGAGCCCCAAGCAGAAGGGCGACTGGAAGGACGTTCTGCTGATGAGCCTCTCCTTCGCGGTGTATGTGTACATATCCCAGAAGCTTGTCTGCGCCTACTGCGCTTGGAAATCCATGCTCTGATCCCCCCGCCTCCTATGATCCGTGATCTTCTCCCCAAGTGATCTTTTTTCTCGTGTTTTCTGTCACCGTAAATTCGGGATGGAGCCCGCAGATCTAAATCCACCACCTCATAGATGGGCTCTCTGCTGCTCTCTGGACAATATCCGATGATGATCGGCAAGCGAGAAATCGAGAATAGAAAGAAGATAATCAAATCCGTGCGCGAAGTGGGTTTGATTTCACTATTCAAATGGTTTTATCTCTGCTTTCTGGTCAATCACTAGGGAACTGTGGCGAGTCACTCAGAGAGAATTGTGCTGTGAGTTTCACGCGGCGACGCTTCTGGGCTTTAACTTGCTCCCAGAAGCTGTTCTCGTCCTCTGTATTCATATGATTACACCGGGCTCTCTCGAAGCTTCACCTTTTCTGGATAAACTCGTGAGACAACATGGGTTCTTAGAAGATGATCACGGGGAACTGTACATGGGATGGGATAGATTGATGCTGAGGAATAGTAACCAACGTTTGAATTGAATAAAATGAATGAACATAGTATCCAATACTGAGCAGCCATCTCCCGGCAAAACTGTCAGCACAGGGCAGGCTGAGGACTGGGCTGCTGCTCCTCTGTTCAGTCGCTTCTTCTTCATCTTATATACAACCTGGGATGGTTGCTTTCGCTTCTCTTCCAGTTCCTTCAACAGCAAAAAATAACAGAAGAGAATGAGCAAAGATGAAGAACTCTTAACCATAGAATACTGCTCTTGTGAGGACGATCATAATCTTGTGATCACGCGTACTTCATCTTCTGGTAGACGAGGCCACCGGAGATGGAGATCTCCTCACATATCACCACCACGACGCGCAGCCAGTTGAGCAGTTGTAACACCCCTCGCTTGGAGGAAACTAGTCCTAAGCATGAGGCCGTGGAGCAGTTGTAACACCCGCGCGATGCTGCACGCGTGAAGAGGAAGAGGCTCGTGCGCAGGCGCGCACAACTCGGGCGGACAGCACCGGCTGATCAGAAACAGGTTCACGAGGGGGATTCACGAATCATTGAGATTAAACTCCAAGGCATCAGTGCGGTGGCGCGGCTCGTGAAGATCGGAGGAGGCTCGTACACATGTCTCGTCACCAATTATGTCCAACATGGCATAATTAGTGAGGTTTTATTATTTTAGAAGTTGTTGTTGAGCATCAGGCCGCTGCTTCTTTCTTGGGCAGACCCTAGGAAAACCTCCAAGGGGTCAGAATGTCACTTGGTATTTGTCACAAGTTACAATGTTGGTGGTCGCCCCATTTTATATCTTAGCGTTAGGACAACTTCCTACATACAAATGACATAATTACGCCTAGTTCAAAGAACAAACAAATGACAATTTTATTTTAATACTACAAAACAACTTAGGTTTTGAGCTTTAAGTAGTGACCTTTTTTTCTAATTTGGGGATTTTATGAAGTTTAACCAATATATTGAAAGGGAGCATTCAATGATCAGTGTGAAGATAAAAAATATTTTTTAAAAATATAAATTTGGTAAATTTATTTTGCATAAAAATGAATTCATTGATGTCGATATAACACAGGTATTCAACAAATTTTATATTTTATAACTTTTATTTACAGACGTCAATATTTATAGAATCAATTTGACAAAGTTCATGTATAACATTCATGTAGATATAACATTCCTTCATCTATGTTATCCACAACATTCCTATAATTTATAAAATTATTTCTGTAACTTTCGTTCAAAACATTTGTATTCGTGCATTGATGTAGATATAACCTAAGGTTTTCCATAACATTTTATTTACATTTTTTATTACAAAAAATTATTTTAATAATATTTATTTCGACCAAATTCTGACCTAAAACTGATCTAGAATAGTATTTTTACATCAATGTTTTGCAACAAAAAAAAAGTAGTTATGGGGGGGTAGTTATGAATCAACATTTTCCCAAGCCTTGGGTTTTCTTGCAGATCGTTATATCTTACCATCGTTGTATCATATAATAATATTTAAATATTAATAAAAAAATAGTATTTAGTTTTAAAGAGACTATTGGATGAAGCAAAAGGAGGGGTAAAGGAGGGTTGTGGGTAAGAGGGCTTACTTTATTTGAAAATTTTCTAACTCCCATCTAATTTCTAGTTTACAACTATTTCTCCAACCAAGAATTACGGTGGTACATCATGTAGTATTTACTCCACAATTCAAAGATTATACCATTAGGCCCTACTAACTCCTACTAATACAAATGTTGAGCATTAGGGCTTCAACCAAACTGCACTAGATTCAATGGTTTACTCCTACAATGTATCTAGATTCATGACAAGAGGGGCAAAACCAGATTAGCACCTAACTAATCTCTTCTAGTTTCATGACTTTAGGCTAATCCAAGTATGTGAGGTACTTGAATACAAGAACCAAAGGATTAATACTTCTTAAAATCATAATGTATTCTTAATTTGAGAATGAATGCAAGCAACCAGGATTGCAAAAGTTTTTTCGTTGTTGAGCCAAGTCAGTGTGAGGTTCACAGGAGTGAGGGTTGTAGAGGTTGTTGTAACCTTTAGGACTTTAGCAAATGACTATGCCAAAATACAAGGAGGTATTGAATCATGGGAGTATCCCATGAACCTCATAAGCTACTGAACAAAGTGGCACCATGTTGCACACAATAATTGGTACACACAAAGGCATGTACAAATTAAGTAATATGTTGCAATATGAGGTAGTAATAACATGTGATGTAGTGAATGTGCTGAGGAGTAGGGACATTGAGCTAATTTGTACAATAGGGGCAAAATGCATGTTAATTGACATCATAGGTGGGCCCTATGTTAAGAACTTGTGACATTAAGCCAAACTTGTAGAGAGTATAGTTGCACCACTTATCAAAATGATGGTTAACATTGGCAAGCCTTGTGTCTCATACTATCAGATTGTCACATCAAGTGTTAACTCATGTTAACGTTTGGGATAAAAAGGAAAAAAAAACTAGCAAGGCTCTTTCTGATCAACCTTGTGAGATGGAGATGAAGTGATGTGAGACATCACATATAATAAAGAGAAGGGTGAATTTTTAGAATCTATGGGCCATGCCTTTTAAAATCTTGAGGATGGGCTACAACGATGAACAAATCCAAAAAGACCGAAAATAAGATTCAGCCCTAGTAAAGTATGAGAATACTAAGTCATACCTAATCCATTGTTTTGTTATGTTTGTATTTCATTTTCAAATGTTATCTGTCTATGTTGATTGTTTCAAATATAGGCTCAAAATCAATTTTATTATGTTTCATAATGTGTTCTTGTGGAGAGTCTCACCTCATTTTTAAGCCTATTTAGAGGGCCCCACACTATAACTCTATGTAATCTTAGTTATTATGAATTTTTGTTATCTTTGATAGCGTTATGTGTTTGTGGATTCAAATAACCCTAGTATAATTAATGAAAATTATTTTGATTATTTTGGAAAATCTTAGTTATTATGAATTTTTGTTATCTTTGATAGCGTTATGTGTTTGTGGATTCAAATAACCCTAGTATAATTAATGAAAATTATTTTGATTATTTTGGAAAATCTTAGTTATTATGAATTTTTGTTATCTTTGATAGCGTTATGTGTTTGTGGATTCAAATAACCCTAGTATAATTAATGAAAATTATTTTGATTATTTTGGAAAATCTTAGTTATTATGAATTTTTGTTATCTTTGATAGCGTTATGTGTTTGTGGATTCAAATAACCCTAGTATAATTAATGAAAATTATTTTGATTATTTTGGATATAAAGAGCGTTCAAATCAAACTTTGTGAATTCAAGGGTCAGCCAAGTTATTACTATGAAGTCATGGATTTGAGAAAATTATGTCTTGTAGATTCAATGTATACATTTCGTTAACCCCACTCTAAATTTGAGGCTCAAATTTATTAAATCTATAACTCCGGTTTTCATTCAGTATCTTCGAGTGTATTCAATTATGAGAATAATATAAGACAATTTTTAGCAATAATATATGTGGGTTCTAGCTATGGTGCAAATCTTTCAAAGACTCCAGCTTTCGAACTCGGCAGAGGAAATCCGTTGACAAATAAACCCTTCGAAAACTGTTCGGATGCCATAAAGAAGACACCATCAGGTCTCCCAGCAGCTTCTCTCAGCGAAGCGTCCTTCCTGTAGAAATCGTCGACAGTGGCGCCACCGCCTCTCGTCCGCGCTGTTCGATCGTTTTGCTGTTCCCTCGAAGCGGACTGGGTACATGGCCATCTCTGCTCTCCCTCCTTTCTCCTCTCCTCCCTGTTCACACCTGATTCCCCGGCGTGGCTACTCCCCATCAACGTCAACACCAAGCAACCCTCTCAATTCCTTCCAGAAAACCCTCTTCTCGCGGAACCCGCGTCACCCTGAATCCAGCGACCCAGCCCCAGAAGGGAACCTGTCTCTCCTCGGTGACTGGCCTCGTCTGCTTCAAATATCCATTGGGTCCAAGAACCTCCACCTGGGTCTGGCCGTTCATGGCTTCCTTGTGAAGTCTGCCTCGCAGACGGATGTCTTCCCTGGGAACAACTTGATTAATATGTATTCTAAGTTCGGAAGTTTGGATGACGCCCAAGCGGTATTCGACGATATGCCAATGAGGAACACAATCACTTGGACCTCTTTGATCGGCGGGTACGCCCTCGTCGAGGACCTCAGCTCCGTGTTGAGAAATTCGCGCCTGATGCACCAGTTGGGAGAGAGATTTAACGGGCACACCTGCGCTATTGTTTTACAGGCCTGCCGGGGCCAGGAGGACTGCATCATCGGCAAGCAGGTCCATGGGTTCTGCGTCAAGACTGGCGACGAGACGAACGTCGTTGTCGGCACCTCTCTAGCTTCCATGTACCTGCGATGCGGGCGCCCGGACGAAGCCGAAAGGGTTCTCGACGCTGTGGTCGATGTCGATGTCCGGTGTCTGAATCTGATGATATCTGAGTATGGAAAAATGGGAGATGAGACCAGAGCTTTCCGGGCTTTCTGCGACCTGAGGTATTACTATGATCTGGAACCTGATGAATACACATTCACCAATATCATCAGCTCTTGTGATGGAGGAGGAGCGGATTTGGGGAGGCAGCTACATGGGCTCGCCGTCAGATGTGGAGCCGTCTGGGACCTCTCCGTGGGCAATGCCATCATCACCATGTATGGAAAGCACGGCCTGTCTGAGGACGCCGAGAGGATGTTTCAGGGAATGAGGAGGACAAACTTGGTTTCATGGACAGCACTGATGTCCTCCCTCGTGAAGAACGGGCTCCATTTGAGAGCAGTTCACAGGTTTGTGGAGCTTCTTGAATTATCCCTGCCTCTTGATTCCAGCTCCCTGGCCACCGCAGTCGACGCCTGTGCCCACATCAAGGACATGGCGTTGGTGAATCGAATCCATGGGGTCATGGTGAAGCTCGGCTTCCTCTCCGATTCCTATGTCCCCACTGCCTTGGTCGATGCGTATGCCAAGTGTGGAAATATCAAGGCCGCGTGGCAGGTTTTCAAGAACCTCTCCAGGCCAAATGCAGCTGTATGCAATGCAATCCTCAGAGGTGGCTCCGATGAAGAGGACCCACTTGCCCTGTTCAACTGGATGAGACACAACGGAATCCAACCTGACTGGATAACTTGTACCCGTATCCTGAGTTCGGTTGCGGATCAGGCTTCCATGGTGAGAGGAAGGAGCTTGCATGGATATGCAGTCAAGTCAGGATTTGAAGGGGATATCAATGTGGGTAATTCTTTAATCTCCATGTATGCCAAATGTGGAAGCATGGAGGATGCCCTGCAGAAGTTCGGGGATATGGCGAGCCACGACTGTGTCAGCTGGAACTCCCTTATTTCTGGATTGGCTGCCCATGGGAAGGGGAAGGAGGCCGTCATCCTAATGGAGAAGATGGAGATGGAAGGATTGAAGCCTGACGAGACCACATTAGTATCAGTCCTCCAATCTTGTAGCTACTCGGGGTTGTTCCACACTGGGTTTTCAATATACCACGACATGGAGAAGAAGTATGGGATTAAACCGTCGCTGGACCACCAGGTCTGCATGGTGGATCTTCTGGGTCGGTCTGGGGACACTTCAGGGGCCATGGAGCTCGTAGAACAAGGTGGATTCAGTGATTCACCATTGCTGTGGAGAACCCTCGTGAACGTCTGCAAGATCAATGACGATACACGCCTTGGAATACTTGCTGCAGAGAGATTAATTCGTCTTGCTCCAGATGATGCGGGATCTTATGTTCTTGTCTGCAACCTGTACGCCGAAGCTGGAATGTTGGTAAAAGCTGCAGAGGTGAGAGTTTCACTACACAACAGAGGAATGAGAAAAGAAGCAGGTCATAGCTGGATCGAGATCGACCGCGAGGTTCATAAGTTCATAGCTAACGAGAGTAATCACAAAGAGAGCGTGGAAATTCAGGATGTGTTGGACAGATTGAGTAATCAAATGAAAGACAAGGATATCATCCAGCTGTCGACACTTGATTCCCACTTGTTCGGAGTAGTTGGTAGCTGTGACCATGGCAGCTATGACATTCTGCAAGACAGGTGCTGATTTTTATTTTTATTTTGTTCTTAAATGAAAGAGCCGTTGACTAGAGGAAAATTGCCTCATTTGGCAATTACATTGCTCCACTGAAGCAGAGAATCGTCATGCGGGAAGGGACATAGATATCATCAGAAATGAAACACGATACTAGAAGTCATTTGGCTGCCGGCCTGATGGAGAAATGTGTCCACTGAGTTCTCCTTCAAAGATTTTCCTCCCACATATTGTATAGTATTAGCTCAGTTTAGTGGGCATCACATTATGGAACTTAAATTGATCAATGTTTATATGCATCACCCGTTGTTAATGGAGAACAATTATCATTTTATATTCAGCATCTGAATAATAGAACTCAAGTAACCCTGCGCCTGTTTTATAAGATATTTCATAATTTATTTCGATCTTTCTATGGCCATAGATGAGTGATCTTTGCTATAAATCTGTCTAGTAACACACCCTTTTCAATTTAATTATTTAATAAACTACTAAGAATAATTTACTGCTGTCGTTGTCTAACAATGGAAAGTCTCATGACTCGGGTATTAGAAGAAAATCTCATGAAGCTACCTAAATCCGTAGCCGATTTTGGCGTATTCAGCCTTGTGGTTTCAGATTGTCAACGGGTTGCTGCTGTCCGAGACAAGATCTGTGTACTCTCGGAGAATCCTCCACTGAACAAGGAGTTTCTAGAATTAGGAATGTATCTGGAAATAGAAGATACCATCAGAATGGGTAACGTTCAGCTTTGAGATGAACTAATAGCTCTCCCCTCCAAATGTGGCTCTTCCTCTGTCTCTTCGCTTCAGTTGGCGAAGCAGGGTGTCCTCTCTAATCGTTGACACTAGAACTCTGGTCAGCTATCCGTCCGGTATACTCAAATAGAAAAATATCCCGAAAACCACGGACTATTTACTATCTAAGAAATGATCTGTAACGACGAAGTCAACGCTCAGAAAAAGAAAGTCCCCAAGATCCGCGGCCAAGAGTCAACCCTAGAACAGCGGTGAGGGTCGAGAGAGAGGTAGAGTGGAGCAGATTTCCGCTTTATATCTGAAAGAATCATCACCATTCGAGAATACAGGGATAAATTAAAGAAAATCCAAGATCTCGTAAAAAATCTTCACAGGGCCACGCCCCCATTCAATAGCTTCAGCTGCCCAGTGCTGGGGAGAGACTGAAACTGGGTCGACTCTTTCAGGTCAGACAACACCCAAAATGGAATAATTTTGATTTTCTTTCTGCTCATCCTATATCTGTTCATCCAGATATGGGCAATTATGGTGTATCATCACGCCCTTGAAGTCCCACCGTGGTCCCTCTCCACATGCATGACCAGAGAGACGGGGTCACTGAACGCCTTGCTGCATTTGGGACAGACATCGATCGCCGTATTTGGCCGAGCAGCAGCCCGAGATCCAGATTCATGAACCCTCTCCACGTGTTCTATCAGAGATTTGACTGAGGAGAATCTTGCTGAACACTGAACACAGTGCTCCACCAACCCGCCGCCGGAACTGCTCTGAGGTGCCGCGTTCTTTGACTTCTGAGGAGTCGGGGAAGTCGCGTTGCTCAGCCGCGCCAGGCTGGTTTCGGCAGAAGCCCGAATGCTTGAGGCTGCACTGAGGAGACCGGACCCCCACCATGAAGACCCAGTGGTGGAACTGCGGGGTGCGGCGGCTGGGCCCTTCTTGCTCCCTCTCATCATATTCATGAATGGGAATCCTGCCTCGGGTTTCTTCGGCCCCGGGCATTTGTGGTCGGCCCCAAACCGGTGCTTCAAACAATGCTCTCTACCACAGTCTCTGCATTTGATTGTGTTAGAGAAGACCAAGGCTTCCTTGCAGTGAGGAACAGGGCACCTCTTTTTCTTCGTTGCTTTCTGGTAGTTGGAAGGATCACAGCTGGTGTTGACATGAGCTTCCCAGGTAATATTTGGATCCTCACTGGGAACCAAGCGGACTGATGCCGCACAGAGGGGGCAGACGAGGACGGTCACATCCTCTTGGTTAGCCTTTGGACATGAATGCCGAGCATAACTTCTATGATCCAGGCATAGAACCTGCCAAATGTTTCCACAGTACCATGAAAATCTGTTCATAGCTCAATGATCGACAGAAGAGATGATGACGTACATAAAAGGAGCATATTTCAGGTACCCATGATGATACACGTAGAAGGAAAATTTAAATAAAAAAATGCGCCTTTCAATATTAATGTTTGCCTATATCTTGCAGACAGGTTGTGGAAATTATTCTTCTCACGCAGAGTCAGCATGGGTCGGTGAGCTAAGTGCTCATAAAGAGATGTAGCGGATCATAGGGGGGCTAGATTCATATTGGTTGTGGATCTCAAGCTATAAAGGACACTATAAACACAACCATACTACACTCAACCGTACGCAAAACAAAGTGCACCAGAACAGTCGCAGCATACAGCTTGGTGCCAGCTGTACAAGTTCCTTTTAAGGAAAAAAATGCTAAATGATGTGGCAAGAGCTGGTGAAAAACGGAAGGTGGGATAATATTACTCTATAGAGGTAATATTGAACAAAGGACGTTATTAAGAGCATGCACATTGCGTGATACAGGTGGTGTTGCTCGGGAATAGATTGTGAGGGCATACTAGAGCATCGTAAAATTGTCATCCCAAGTGTTTTTTCAAATGTCGACACCTAGAAGGGACTGCCATTTAAGGCATCCGTGTGTTTGTACTTCTAGCAATAAACCATCCAGGTCACTACATAATATTTATGATTTTTCAAGTGTAAGATATTTGAAATCATGCTTATACCAATAGATGAACACCAGATAATCTTTAGTATCTATACAGGAGTAACGATTTCCACGGATATGTGCTGTACACTTTCACACTGGTGCAGAGATGATCGTTGTCTGTTGCTATTGCAATGCCAGTAATAACAGGAAATGGTCAGAATCCTATGTATCAAGAAGGTATCACGTGGATGAATCAATGTGGATTGGGAAGTCACATATTCTAGGTTACTGATCAGGCAACATGAGATAACCTGATACAATGGAGACGAATCAGCAATTATGACTTCAAATGCATATCATGCAAGTCAGAAGAACTGGATTAAAACTTCTAAACGATTAGACAGTAGTGACCATGTAGAATTTCTTCATTAATAATAATCATATGCCTTGTCTCGGACTATTCTTAGAGAACGGTTTATATATTGGGTTTATCGAAACTCTTGTGGATCAACTTTATGAAGCAACACGTTTACCAGTGCTGTAAATACAATCTACTACACTGCATAGTCTCTTTGGTAACCAATGAAAACTTTTACGGATTGGTTATATCATAAGGAGTACAGCTTCATGTTTCCATAAAATGTAAGAAATGTCACTAGAAAGATACCAATATCCAGTGAAGTAGATGGAATCATAGAAGTACCATTCGCAGTCATTTTTACTGCGTACGTGAATGCAAGTATAACGATAATAACTGTGCATTTCAGTCATTGTTATAATGTTTGTAAAAAAATGTCATCTAGTGATGTGCTTTTCTACGTACAGTTGACAAGGACCTTCAAGATACCAGTGATCTAATTAATGATGATGATGAAAAGGATATATGGTATGTGGTCAAGCTGACAACAACAGAGAAAAATTAGCTTCTGATCAATTGACACCAGTGATGTTATTTATCAAAAAAGAAGCAGCAGAAACCAGCACTTAACATGTAGCTCTCACTGGTACTTCTTAAATAAACTAAATGAATTGTGTGATGTTCTGAACACCGATGTCAAGTTTTCATTTGAAAATAAACTATCACATAGGCAACGACTTATTCAGTGGCCTTCATTTGAGGTAGTATTGTAGAAACGTTTTCAATTTATCCGTCTATTTTAGATACTACTAAACAATGCTTATTTGAAACAATATTTGATTTCTTCAAAGGGATAAGCATGTGTCACCCTTACATTGATTTTGAACGCTCTTACATTGCGACTATGAGCATCAGAACAAAATGTCAAAATCCGTAAGCAGAAGGAAAAAAGCACAAAGAACTTTTCAATGAAGTACATTGGTTTTAGAGCAATTAGATGAATTTGCTCACTTTGATACTTCATTAACCAGGTAAAACGTTCTGTTGGGCACTTTAAAGGGCTCGCTCTACGCGTAATCATTCCTGACGAGAGGGCCAAAGAAATACTGACAAAATCAACGGAGAATGAAAAGAAAGAGATGTAGAAAATGATTCGATGGGAAAAGGGTAGGTTCCCAATGAAACACATGTCGACATGGCTAAATCTTTCACCAAATCTGTGAATTGACGATAGAAAGAACCGCAATCGACGATGACAGGGATCACAGAACCGCATGATAGATCAAAAAACAGGGAGCCACGAGCCAACCTGATTGCACCGGTCGCAGGTGAAAGGTAAGAAATCGATCTGCCTGCAATCGGCCACGCTGCAGTGCCTGCCGAGATTTGGGAACTCCGGTGTCCCCATCCGAAGAGACAGTACAACCAGCGGCGAGATTGGTAGAGGGGGACCACGATCCCTCGTCGAGAAAGCTTCCCCGCAGATGAGGCGAGCCCAAGACGTTCACAGAACAACTCTCGTTCCTCCCTCCCCTGGATTCCCCTCCAAGCTCCCTCTCTGTTTTGCAGAAGACGTCGCGTTGACGAAGGACGGGCAGAATAAAACGTTGTCCTTCCTCAACCCGGGAAAGTTCCGGAGACGCCACAAAAACAAAAAAATAAAATAATAATAAATAAATAAATCGTAAACGCGGAATACCGACCAGGAAGATCCAGGGAACTGGTCAGCAGAGGGAGAGTTTTAGGTATAGAGCCTGATAATTTTAAATACTTATTTTTTAACCCCATCATTTCATTATTTGCGTAAATCCAACCGGCACACGTTCTCTGAGATGGGCCTGTAAAATTAATGTCCCTAGGGAATCGGGCCTGACTCGGCCCATAACACACGATAATAGTCCACATTGCAGCTTTCCACGAGCAGCCAACAGCATAGGATGAAAGAAAACATCACGTGGGAAAATATACTCAGCAACATTCTTCAGCCCTCTTATCTCTCCTGATCCGATCCCATTGACCTTAGGAACACAAAATAAGACTATTTTATTTAATGCTTTAATCTTATAAATATATGTTGGATATGATAATCACATCGATTGCTTATTTATTATGTATGTATCAGCAAGATCCCACACTATTCATGCCATGTGTCATACACATGAAAAATAATGACCATATGCCAATGTATACACACATGAATTATGGTGTGGATACTAAAAATAGAAATACATGGATTGCATCAGAGTTGACATGGGTCGTTGACAAATTGAAACATGACCAATGACATGGTCAACTAACCCAGCCGAAATTAGGTTGAGTCAATCAAGGCAAGATACGTGATTTTATAAGCACTACTCAGAATTTGTCTTCAAAGTGATTTCTTCCATAGGGGCTTTTAAGCAATTGTAATGTCACTTGTGATGACGGTTCTTTCTTCCAAGTGAAGGATATCACATTATCCACACGATCTTGTGCAATAAGGACGGTGTCGACAGATGTCCACCGTTGATTATTGCCATCTTCTCGTCAAATGAATGCATCTCTTACTAAAAATAGAGGTGGGCTTTTTTTTTGGAGAATATATTTTTGTTAAAGTATCACTTTTATTTAAACATATTAAATAAATATAATATGTAGAGTGGATTTAGTATTTTTCTCATAAAAAATCACACGAATTTTAATAGAAAAAAATCACTTTCGTGAAGAACATAGTGAGATGGGTCAACCAATTCAAGATAGATAATGACCCAAGATAGGTTGATTGGGTCCATCTACCCCTTATCAATATATTATCTACATTCATCTAATATTATATAAAATTATTTAAGGATTTTAAGTGCGATATAGATGAAATCTAGGTGAGTTTTATCTGACATTGCATTTTTTTTAATTTTTTTGGGTGAATTATTGGATTATTCAGAGTCCATTATTCTTTTGAAATATTGGGTCTTATGACGTCAAGATCCACCGACTTGTATTCCCCAAAAACACACTTTGACTATAATAGGCGGTATTGGGTGACCAGGGCTGGTTCTCGGCCCATCATATTCCGGCCCGGCCCATTACCCCTCCCTCCCCACCAAAATGCATCGCGGTGTTTTGCCAGATCCGCCGCCGTCGCCGCACGCGTAGCACGTGCTCGCACAGGGACGACATCTTCAGCCGCTGGTTCCCAGCCGTCCGATCGAGGTCCACGGTGGTCGAAGCGGCGCGTATTTAAATTAAAATTCGTACGGTCACCGCCGGGCGGAGCACCGGACCCCCCGCCCGCTTCTCGCCCCTCTGTCGTCTCTTCCCCAACCCACCCGCTTCTACCCTCCCCGTCGAGGCCCTCTTCCCCCCCTTTCCACGCCCATAATCCCTAACTATTCCCCCCCCCTCATTTTAGCTTTTCTCGTCCCCATTATTATTTTTAATTTTTTCAAATCTGATCAGAGGGGGGGGGGGGCGTCGATCCCCGCTTAAACGGACCGAAGCAGGTCGGGAGGCAGCGCGGGGAGCCAGCTTCCGTCACGTATTTGATTGATATGGCTTTTCACGTCGCCTGCCCGATCACTTGGTTGGTTCTCCTCTTCGCTCTCCTTGCTCCTCTCTCGCTCTGGGGATGGCCGGGGTTCGGTCTCTGCCCAGCTTTTGCAGGATGGCCCCAGTGGTGCTGACATTGGTGCTGGATGTGGATGCAGCGAGCGAATCTGCTACTGCGAGCTCGGCTTCGCGGCGAGGTTGCAGGGGGAGAAAGGGAGGAGGGAGTTCTTGGAGGAGGCGGCTAGGTTGGAGGAGTTCCTGCGGGATCCGTGGTGGGTGAGGGCTGCGGACGGCGGCGGGACAGTCCAGGTTCTGGTCCCGAGGATCGCCCAGGCGGCGGCTACACCGGCGGCCGTGGACGCGGGGGGAGGTGGGGATGGGGGGGAATATGTTGCTGCTGCGTCCCAGACAAAGAGGGCCGCGTTGCAGAAGCAGGCTGCCGCAGCATCAGTTGCAGCGGAGGATTACGTCAGGAGATTGGAAGCTGGAGAGGTTGTGGTAAGACCAGAATTTATTGGAGATTTGGTTGTTTTCTCGATATTCCCGAATTTATTGGAGATTTTCTTTGCTCATTTTTTCTCCTTTTTAAAATGTGTCTCAAATCGGACGTGACCTGACTCGCCTTTCTTTGCTGTTACTTATCTTCTTATTTTCCTATCCATTGAGTTGTTACTTGATGAGTTCCTTATCGATTTGGCATGTTTCCCATCTCGAACCTTGGGAAAGCAACTTTTCTACCTGCTGTTACCACTTGTTTATGGGAAATATGTAATGCTCATGTTATTTAGAGAATACTTCCGATGAACATCACCAAATTTCAAGAGAAAGCCGTGGCAAGAATTCTTCTGCTAGTTATCTCGGCTATTATTCCAATCGAAATTGGATCTTGTTACAATGTGTTTCATGATGGCGATCATCATTTTGTAACTCTCTGAGAAAATTAGTATTTTGAGAATCAAGAGGCTGAATACATTCTTTTGTACTCAATGAATTTGTAGTATTATCCACTTAAAAATGAGGGTTGAAAGGACATCATAATGACTTAAAATTGCGTTCCTTATTAATGCTGGTTAGGTTGTTCGTATGGTGCATGTCTCTTCTCAGGTATATCTGCCAACCTCTGACATTTTCCATGATTTGTGGAACCTGTCGCTTATTTATTTAAAAATAATTGAATGAATAAATGCTCCAACCTTTTGTTTTCGAAGGTTATGAACTCCGTGACGTGTTTGTTTTTTGTAATGAGAACACTTCTTGTTCTTGATGATGCTTCTTTATGGAGAAAATATCGCGGGTAGCTATGTTGCAGATTATTTTTTCGCTTATTAACAAGGGGAATCGTTGCATTTAATGAAATGTTTTTATTGTAAGATTTCTCACACAGGGAACGTACCTCCATTGCCATCATTACAATCTGTGCGATTAGCACCTGCTGTTAGACAGCATCCTTCTGATAGATGCCAATACCCATGCAGACAATTACCTCTAAATTTAAGTGAAGAATAGACTTCCGTTCAAGTGAATTCTCGAACATTTTGCCTTTTAAAATTTTTTCTCTCATTCGATTCTCTACTCAAGTTCGTGATTATCATCACCTTTTTGTTGGCTCAGATACTTCAGGCTACTGAAGTTTCTATGTTCACATGTGAGCTATTCGTGTCAAAGTCTATGAAATCAGTTTGGACACCTTGCTTGTGCTGGGTCAGTTTTAACCTGGATTAGAATTGGATTGACTTGGATTCTGCTGATTTTTGACATAGATTTTGCTCGTATACTAAATCAAGGAGATCGTGTTCCTCCCTTGAAATCAGATCAGTGGGGGGTAATTGTGATCCAAAATAGTGGGTATTGGTTAGAATCTGCTTATTTCATAGGGTTAGCTCTTATGGTAATTCTATTAAAATCATCCATTAGTGAGAAAGTGATGGGGAAACACTTTAACATTTATTCTCCACGTAAAGCTTCTAGTGTGTGCTTATGAACCGAGAACTCAACCTCAATCGTTGGTCCTGAACAGATTCACGCTTTACTTATAATTGGTTATTTACACACAATTACACTCATGTTAACTAATAGATTTTGGGAATAAACTGTGCCTCTTCTTCTCAAGGATGTTGTGCACTTGTGCTTCGATAATGTGGACTACATGCTGTACCGAATATGTGGTCGATTTAGTTATATCTTATATATGAGCTATATTGGTATGAGTTTTTCGTTCAGCATCGATTGTGAATAATTTTTCCAGGGATTTTTCATTTCTTCAAATGCTTTTACAGTTCTAAAAGTTTTCGTTATATTTAATTTGATCCCGTGTGATACCTTCAATCATGTTGTCAGTTTGAGTTCAAACACTTTTATTTCAGGAAGGAGCCGGGGAAGCAGGTGGTGATGTTGCTGGAGAAGATCAAGCATCTTCAACGGTCAAAGCTATATGTCGAATATGTTTTTCTGGTGAAAATGAAGGAAGTGAAAGAGCTATGAAAATGCTTCCATGTAAAGTTTGCAACAGAAAGTATCATAGAAGTTGTGTGAAAAACTGGGCTGAGAATAGAGGTTCTTTCATGCCTAATGAACTTGTGGGATTTTTTTAGTAGACAATGTTAGTCTTCTAAATTAAAGTTGTTTTGGCAGATCTATTTCATTGGAGTTCTTGGGTTTGTCCTCACTGTCGAACTTGCGAGGTTAGTTGTTTTTCATGCTTTTGGGAACTTTTTACTCTAACTTATAAGCACGGGATGAAACTTCGAAATTTTCTCTATTGTAGATAGCAAAAAGAAAGATGCAGGATCTGCCTTTTCTTTTAATTTAGTGATAACTATCCATCGTGTCTTCAACAACTTTTCTCTATTGTGGCCGAGACTTTGGGTAAGAAGTCTGTTGTTTTATGATAGGCGGGGGGCTGACTAATCACGGGTTGTCAGGTTGCTCCTTTCTCATTATCATAATTCTACATACAATAGTTTGTTTGTATGTACATGCATGGATATGCTTTGGGATTTATCATTGATTTGAGGTGTACTTATTATAATGTTAGTCAATTGTGGACTAACATGTTCAGTAGTCAAAAATAGTGTATGATACTATCTAAGCTAACACAGAGTGAAAATTCTCACTGCAGTCCATCGGACTACACAGAATGAAATGGGCCAACAACTGTTTTCCTATTGGGTTGATAGTATGGTTTAAATCAGGGGAAATCTATGTATGAGTAAATGCTTCAAATTTTAGGTACCAATCATTCCAAGCGTATTTCTTGGAGATTTTCGCCACCTTGTGGTATGAAAACGAAAAATCCATCAAGCTCCACTAATCCAACTTTCATATGCTTTATCAATCGACAATTCTTAGGAAGATTTTGGTTGAGGTTGGCTACATTTCACGGAAGTGTGATATTTTTTCCAAGAGGGATCTGATGATACATGGTGAACATTTTAATTTCATTCTTAGTGAATTATCTTAACCTCTATGGGGATCGTAGAGAGAAATCTGTCACAGCTCATGTCGTCACTTGCTTTCAATTCATTTGACACTTCCCAAATTGAACGCTGAATTAGTGCTATGCATATTTCGCTACTGTGTCTTCGGATTGTTCTTTCGTTGTGACTTCTTGTGCCGATACGAAATGATATCTTGCATCGAGGATGAAAGAACCAAGTCATCTACTTTGGTAGAGAACTCTTCCAGGCTTAAACGACCACCAAACACCAAAAAAGTAACAATTGATAGTTTCCTCTTGACAACGTGTGTTTAGATACTGAATAGAAGGAAATTGACCTGTGCATGTGTGCAGGCAGATGTTTGCTACTCTGCATTTTGGGCATTTTGCCCATTTGATTTCAATCAGCAGCTTCTACAATGGTGACTACATAACAGGGAGGAAGATAAAAATCTTGAAAATCATCATGGTTTGCTAAACTAGAAATCTTTTATGGGAATTCTCATTTACCAGAGAATTCCTGCCTAGGGTTGAGTGTGAAGTTGACTGAATGCTGTGCCCATAGAATTACGGCATACTTACATGGTTACTCTTAATTTTGACATGATGTACACTCATTCCAGGTTTGTAGAAAAGCTGGTGATCCCAGTAAGTTTATGTACTGCAAACGATGTGATGCTGCTTATCATTGCTATTGCCAGCAACCTCCTCACAAGGTAGGCCCTTTTGTCCTTATTTTCAAAATAGTCACATATTTATAATGTCGTTTATACACTGTAGAATGTCAGTCGCGGACCTTATTTGTGCCCAAAGCATACCAAATGCCATAGCTGTGGATCTTCTGTCCCTGGCAGTGGGCCTAGTACAAGGTATACGCTGTTAAGCTTAAAAAGTCGCATACCTATAAAATTTGTGATGCCCTTTCTTTTTTCTTAGTTCTCATTTCTGGGTCAGTTACTGCACGTGTATAAGTTTCCCTGAATTGAATATCAGATTGTAAGTTAATGTGAAAATTAAAAATAACTGTTTTTTGGTAATAAATCTGCCTGGCTGATGGATGCAGGTGGTTCTTGTCTTACACTTGTTGCGATGCATGCGGGAGATTATTTGTCAAGGGAAACTATTGCCCTGTTTGTTTAAAGGTACATCTCAGTGTTTAATGAAATTTTAGGGGGATTATTGTAACCCAGGAAAGTTTCAAGGTTCTAGCAATAAAAAAGGAGTTGGAGTTCAGCATATATGATTTTCCACATCATGCTACATCATTTTTGTTAAAAGACATTTGTTGAAACCATATTGAAAAGTCGGGGATTGTATTAACTGTTGCAAATATAGAAGATTCATAGACAAGGACGAAATTCAAGCTCAAAATGTTAAAGGCAAGGGTGTTTTTCTTTTAGTTTTTTTTTCTAAATAGTCTTATGCTAGCTCTTTAGATTGTTTGACATTCATGTGGAAAGTTATGTCCTATTGTGTTTTGTAGAGTTTGCTTCATTTTTTTTTTGGCCCTTTGAATGCTGAGGGACGCCTCTTGAACTTTTAGGTTTACAGAGATTCTGAATCAACACCAATGGTCTGCTGTGACATTTGTCAGCGGTGGGTGCACTGTTCATGTGATGGAATCAGGTGTGTCCTTGTGATAATGCAATTAAATGGTACATAAATATGTGATGTATTGATCAACTTTTCCTTGGGAAGACATTTTTTCTGAAAGAAAAGTTGACAGAAAATAGAGGGCAGTAGCTACGATTGATCTTTCGTTGTAGTTGGTGTTGTAATATTTTTGCACGTAAATGGCCTCGTTTGCTTAAAATGTCTCCTTGTCATCCTACGGGCTGGACAATGGTGGCACTTAAATGTGTTGTCACGCCCATGACTACACTATTACTTAGTTATCTGTGATACCATCAGAATCATGCTCCACACCCTATGCTTACATTTCAATGGATGTAATCGTTGTCAGAAAGGTCTCATTAATCTTTACTAACTTATAGCATCTTTGTTTAGCACGTTGTTTTTTCATGTCCTTCTTTATCGGTCTTTTTGGATTTTCCTGTTCTTCTCCTTTCTAAATCCTTACTAAGTCACGACGATGCATTTAGTGGGTCTTGATTTATGCCATTATGCTTCACCGTGTTGTTGGTCCTGAACCTTGACGAAGGAGAGAAGTTAATATCAAGAAGGTCATCTGTATTAAAAATCGGCAGATTTTCTTATCTTAGAACAAAATCTTATTTGACATTCTAATGGAAACATTATGAAATCCTTAAAAGTTTTGTTGTTGAGAGCACCCTGACTTCTGCATTGAAAATCTGGTTATAAATATGAAATTAATTATCTGGTGATTTGGTTTGTCAAGGTTCTGCGTGCATGTACACTGATTTTGAATTCTTGAGCGGATATGTTCCCACCTATAACTCTGTTAATAATTGGTGCCATAATGGGCTTGTGTTACAATCTTGTCCTTACTTTAATTGTTAGCTGCTTTACTCAGTTTAGATGTGAAAACAATCATTGAACTTTTGACTTTCCCTTGCGAACTTTCATTTGTGTATCATCTGAAGTAGGCTACTAGCAATGCCTAGAAATTTCAAATTTCAAATTGATTCTTTCCTATAAAGCGTTTTCAGAACTATCTTGTACTTTAGTGTTTGAGGATATGTTTTATTCAAACTTAAAAATCATTGGCTTCTTAACTATATCATTTTCTACAGCGATGAAAAATATCAGCAGTTCCAAACTGACGGTAACCTTCACTACAAATGTGCTGCATGCCGTGGGGATTGTTACCAGGTTTGTTCGGGATTATTTACTTTTAATTGGGAAATCTTGTGATAAAACTGTTATATATGAGCACATATTTTTTCGACCAGGTCAAGGACATTGACGATGCTATTCAAGAGCTCTGGAAGAGAAGAGATAAAAGTGATAAGGATCTAATTGCCAGCTTGAGGGTCGCTGCAGGATTGCCTTATCAAGAAGATATATTCTCCATCTCTCCTTTTTCTGATGATGAAGAAAGTAGCCAGATGGTAATGAAAAGTAATAATGGAAGGTCGTTGAAATTTTCTGTCAAAGGTTTGTCTGAGAAAGCAGTAGATACTGCTAAAGAATATGGAAAGAAAACTCCCAGGAGCTCATCATCCAGTAAGAAACATGCAAAAAAGAAAGGCTCCCAAGTAAAGATTGTCAATAAATCTGAGGAGAAATACCAAGATTTTGAGAGACAGGATGAGGTGAGATCAGTAGAGGGCAGTTCTGTAGATGAGAAGAACGGTGACACAAAGCCATTTGGGATCAGAGGACAAGAAAATCTCCCCCTTCATCTCACCATTAGTTTGGGGCACAAAAAAGAAAAATCCCCTGTGAATGAGCACGAAAAAGAAAGTCATAGAATTAGGAAGGATTCAGTGGCAAGCAGTCTTGATAAGGTTCCCAAGGTTGAAATTAAGACTAGTAAATCTCATGGTACCACAGAACGTTCTGGAAAACTCGAGAACAAGAGTGAACCCGTGAAGGGGCCTAAATTAGTCATACATTTTGGTTCAAGAAGCAAGAATATCTCTAGCTCCCCAACATCCGAGGCTTCTAGTTGCCATAGACAGCATGATTTGGTAGCCTCCAACGGTAAGCCCTGACTCCATATGTCCTTCTATTTGCAAATTTTAACCTGATCTTTCGATTTTGAGTGGTAAATCCATTTTCAGGAATCGACATCTGTGCCATACGTTTGAAACTTGAATGTGCATCATTTCAGTCCTGAATCTTAACTTGAGTAGTGTACTTCCCACAACTGGAGCGATTGATAGTTACTATTTCAGCAAATTGCTGGCATCTTTTGACCTTATTAGAAACAGTGTAACATGCTGCGCGCTCCATTGACTTATCCTAGTCCTGGCTCAACAGATGATGTCCATTTTATTCAATTCTGGGCGTTTAGACATTTAATTATATTTAATAATATGATAATCTCTTTTTTTAGTAGATCTGCATATCCTCTACCAAGTCAGTAGTCTTATCCCAGCTCAGTTTGGTTCTAGTGTGGCTTATCCCTGAATCAAAATCCATTATTAATTATAGCTCACTGTTGAAGTTGGCTCTATAAGGCTTCATGCTGACAGATCTATCTCTGCTATCGTCGACACAGGTAGTGAGGCTTCAAGCCAAAGGAAGATAACTGATACCGAGAACAATGTGCTTGAGCCGAAAGATGGAGCCACTCGATTGGTGGAAGGAAAAGGTGCCTTGTTATCTCATTTTCAACCATCTCTCTGCTGCTAATGTCTTCTCATGTGACTTGATCCAGTTCCCTTACTATTTTCAACCATTTCTCCGGACTCTCATCTCTTCCAGGGAGTAAACATGACCGTGTAAATGAGTCAAAGCATTCAAAGCACAGGGAGAGGGAAGTGACATTGAAGAAACACGGAAAGGACTCTGAGATGACGCACGCCAATGTGAGCAGAGGCACCGTTTCTGAGGGACATGAGACTGCTTTGACGGATAGGCATATTGTACTCCGGAGACGAGGTAGTGAGGGAAGCAATTCAGTGAGGAAGGCAGCTGAGTCTACGCCAGGGAATGACGCAGTCGCTCCACCGGCAGACCCCAGCGTTGCCTCTGATGGCTCACGAGGAGACTCTCGGGATCCAACTCCTCCCCCCGCTGTTGCCGACCCCTCCAAAGACTCCAAGCCTTTGCTGAAGCTGAAGTTCAAGAACCTGTACTCTGAAAACAGAAGCTCCTGGGTTTCCCAGGGAGAAGAGAACCACTCCGTCAAGAAGCAGAGGTCGAAGAGAATGAGGCCGTCTCCTCTGATGGAAAAGTCGGGTTCTCAGGAAGATGAGCCAAGCAAGGATTCCGTTCAAGAGAATATGTCGGAGGAGGTTATGGATGCAAACTGGATACTGCAGAAGCTGGGCAAGGGGGCAATAGGGAAGAGAGTCGAAGTCCAACAATCCGGCGGTTCCTGGTGAGTCCCTTTTTTTTTTTTCCATATGCTCTATCGAGGCTGTTTACTTCATTGCAGTACTTCATCTTTTTCTCCTTCTTCTTCAAGACAAGCAGAAGCAATCGCCCAATCGCCCAATCGCCCAATCTTCTAAACTCTCTCTCTCCCCTCTTGCTCTGCTGCAGGCACAAGGGAGTGGTATCAGACGTGATCGAAGGAACCTCATCGTTACTGGTCCGCCTGGATGACGGAGGGACGAAGACACTGGAGCTGGGGAAGCACGGCATCCGATTTATCTCTCAGAAGCACAAAAGAACGCGGTTGTGACCCCGCCGTCGAATGCAATGCCTCAGAAGCTCCAGGCCGGAGTCAACGCATACACTGGATTCCCAGGTGAAAAATCACGCAGCCATGCCTCCGGGGTTCCAAGATCTCCGGCCCCCACCCTGGTCTGAGAGATTACCTTTCCATTTTTGTACCCCCCCCCCTTCCCCCTTTCCAAGATGGGTAAAGTTTTGTGGGGCAGACCTGGCAGAGAGTGAGCGGTCTTCTTGTCGTCTCCGCAGCGAGATGGAGGGGGAGATTGGATGCGACCATCAGGGGAGAGGTGCTGTGTGTAAGGTTGCATCCGTGTAATGTATTGGCATCATTGCGATTAGCTTGCAGAAAATAAATCTGATTATCTAACTCCCCAGATGCCTTCTCTTCCCAGTTTGTCGATTTTATTTTATAGTTAATATCTTCTGGATTTTATTTTTGTGTCTGAGAGAAAATGGGAAATTTCTGGGCGAAATTTATTTTTTAGGAGGGGAGAATTTATTTAAAGCAGATGCTCTCCCAAATGCCTGATTTATTTATTTATTTATAATTACTAGGATTTAAAGCAGGCATAAATAAAATGTTTTTTTTATGAAATTAAAAAAGGCGGATAAGAGCACGTGTCGCGGGGTGAGGAGTGAGAGTTGCATCAAAACCCTAGCCGCGCGTATATATTCGCCCCTTGATCTCCCTCTGCTCGAGCGCCGTCGTCGTCGCCCGCGTTGAATCCAGACAGTCGATCTTACCAGACCGACCATGGCGGAGCGGGGGGGAGAGCGAGGAGGGTTTGGCCGTGGGTTTGGCCGTGGACGCGGTGACCGTGGGCGTGGTGATCGCCGGGGAGGGAGGCGTGGTGGGCGCAACCGCGATGAGGAAGAGAAGTGGGTGCCTGTCACCAAGCTCGGTCGCCTCGTCAAGGATGGTAAGATCCGGAGCCTGGAGCAGATCTACCTCCACTCTCTCCCCGTGAAGGAGCACCAGATTGTGGAGACTATGCTCGGGCCGCAGCTCAAGGATGAGGTCATGAAGATCATGCCTGTGCAGAAGCAGACGCGCGCCGGGCAGCGCACCCGGTTCAAGGCCTTCGTTGTCGTCGGCGACAACAACGGCCATGTCGGTCTCGGGGTGAAATGCTCTAAGGAGGTGGCCACGGCCATCCGAGGTGCCATCATTCTCGCTAAGCTCTCGGTGGTCCCTGTGAGGAGGGGATACTGGGGAAACAAGATCGGTAAGCCACACACAGTGCCGTGCAAGGTCACCGGAAAGTGCGGTTCCGTCACTGTAAGGATGGTTCCCGCTCCCCGTGGGGCTGGAATTGTGGCTGCTCGTGTCCCCAAGAAGGTCCTCCAGTTCGCCGGGATCGAGGACGTCTTCACATCGTCCCGTGGGTCCACCAAGACCCTCGGCAACTTCGTCAAGGTCGCTTGAACGTTTGGACTTGATGCTTTTTCATCATTCTTTCGCGATTGTCTTTCTGTTCGATTGATTGAATTTCTCATACATGTTTTTCATATTCCGATTCATGTTTCTTATCTTTAATTTTACCCTTCCTTTTCTTTTGCGACTTCAATTTGTCAAATGCTAAGCTCCATCATTTGTCGCGTTCTTCATCAGTAAGTCTATAGTGCCCATGGCATCAGTAATAGAAGATTTGCATGCTGGTTGGATGATTACATATTTTAGCGTTGATTTGTTATGTAGGATCTCGTGAAAATCTTTGCACACGTAGGACTCTGCTATAGAATGTTATCATCCAGTGTGATTAATTGTTTAAGATCTAGTTGATTGTGTCCTTTTCTTTTTAGAAGGAAGAACGGTTGCCGCCTCCATTCTAATGTTGTCATACGATGCTTTTGTTTCATTTTTTAACGTTACTTATTGCTCTAAATGTTCAATTGGCTCCGCCCTTCATTAAAAGTTTAAATGTCTCCAAAGTCTTATCACTTGACATTACTAGGGCAAAGAACTACAATATTTCTTCTAAAAACCAGTGTCAGTATACTGCAGTACTAAGACTAGATTTCCAACCAATTTGTGATATAAAATGGAAATATTCATCAGTTTATTGCTTGATGCTGAACAAAATTTATCAAGAAAATAGGGCAAAAAGTTCAGACTGTTAACGTTACTACTACTTTCGGCTTCATTTACTTTTTTTTTGCTTCATAAAGAGTGCAAAAAGCTGAATTGAAATTTAATTATTAAAAAATGAACATGAGAAACGTAAAAATTTAGTTTTGTTGTGTAAGCTTATTTTGTTCGGCGGGGACGATTCCTGCCATCATACACTTTTGCTGTTACAATATTTTTACCAAGATTGCTAGTTGTTTTTTTTATCGGATCATCTTTTGTGTTGTAACATAATCCATCGCAGGGGCATTGGTTATTTATTGTAGCTGATCAAGTTTCAACTTGGGGATCACGAACCTTAATGGACCAAATTTATTACTTTTACTCTTTCTGGTTTGCTGGGTGACTTGTTTTTCTCTCTCTGTGTACTTCTTGTGTGGATAAACAGCTCGAAGAAAGGGAAACCACTTTACATATAGAAACTGTTTGGAAATAACTACCATTGAGCAACATCTACTTTTTCGTCGATATTTGGATAGGGTGCAGATCAAAATTATGAAATCAGCTGTGATTCTTTCTTCCTTTTATTTTCCTTGGAAGGCTCCAGCTGTTCTAGCTGCACTTTCCTCACTGCTGCTATCTCCCGTTTTACTATCTGGTTGGAGTATCAGACAGTCAATCTCACTAAATATTAATCTCCTCATCTGGAGGGGTGTTGGGCCTTTTTAGACATTCGATTGGCTGATTTCACGGAACATGTCACTTTCTGTTTTTTTTCTTTTCAAATCTCTTTCAAAAGCTGTAGACAAGTGGAATTGGTTTTTGACGATTTTATTTCCATGTCACTTGATAATCTTTGTGGGAGTTTTTTAGGATTATTTCCTACTTGCCCATTGATTTTCATAACAATCGACGCCCGCATATCTTCCAGAGTTCTCTAACTGCATTGACCTTCTGCAGGCCACGTTTGACTGCCTCATGAAGACGTACGGCTTCCTCACCCCCGACCTCTGGAAGGAGACCCGCTTCTCCAAGGCCCCCTTCCAGGAGTTCACCGATCTTCTGGCGAAGCCCGTCGGCAAGGCGCTCATCGCCGAGGACGTGGAGAGGAGCGAATCTTGAGTCGCTGCTTTAAGCTGTTTTCCATGTAGCTCTTCTGCCGCTCTCAGCGCGCAGAGGAGGAAAGAACAGTCCCCCGGTGTTCTCCTTCAATAGATGGCTACACTAATCTGCTTCTTTCTGGTTAAAAAGATGATTTCATTTCCCGTGAATCTCTCTCTCTCTCTCTCTCTCTCTTAATACTGCTATGAAAGCAATCTTCTTACGGCGGCGCCACCTCAATGATCGCCGGAGATGGCCGCAGCCTCCCCTCCCTCCCCAAGGAAGAGGAGAACATTCGTGCAGGCCGAACGAGAACATGAATAATTCGACCGTTTTATTTCGTTCTTTGAGCTAATAAATTTGACAAAAAAGAGAAGGGAGAAATATGCATCCACGATATTGTACATTGGGAGGAGGGGCGAGGCCAGGCTCCCATCGTCATCCGACTCTCTCCGAGTTGGTGTCATCGGACGGCCAGATCACCGTTTCGATGAGCCGTTCCCGCATCAGCTCGAGATTCTCGTCGGATATCCGCTGATACATCCTCGCGTGATCGCATTTCTGATGAAGAACAGCGACAATCAAAAGGAGATATTCAAGGTGCGCTTGTGAACTAGAAAAAAGAAGGGTATTTCTGAGGATGGAAGATCACCTTGATCCATTTGCCGTACAAGTGGAGGCGGGTAATCATGACCCTTTCCGCAAGATCTTGCTTTTCCTGCGGAGGAAGAAGATGAGAATCGACAGACCTAGATGGGTGGTTATGTGGGGATAGAGTAGGTGGGGGAGGGCTGCTACCTTGCCGAGGAGGCGGAGGAACCTCTTGCCGTCGTCGGGCTTGTTGGTGGCGACGAAGCTGCGGAGGAGAAAGGGAAGGCGGCGTGGATGAGGGCCAGAAGGAGAGGAGAAGAGAGCCGGTTTGTGGTGCTGGTGGTGAGGGTTTTGACAGAGACTTACTTGTAGAACCACATGTACTTGGGGGGGTTCATCTCGTAGAGCTGGTGAAGAACGGTCCTCACCGCCTTGTACGTGAAGTAATTGATGAGTTGCTGCAAGGAGCTCATAGATATCAGGAGAGAGAGAGAGAGAGAGAGAGAGATTCCGAGATTCCGAGATTCCGATGAGACTGACCAGGTGGACGTCTTCAAAGCCCTCCTCGTACTGGCCGCCGAGCTCGGCGGCGACGACGAGGAGGCTCTGCCGCCTCCTGGGCTTGCTGGGCCGCGCGAGGCGCCCTCCCGCCGCCGGCCAGTCGCCGGCGAAGGCGCTGCTCAGTTGCTCGGGGGCGGGGGAGAGACGGGTCGACCGGACCCTTCTTACCTGACCCAGATGCCGGAGGCCGCTTCTCAGGTGAAAACTGGAAGCTTGGTGGGCGTGGGCGTCCACGGCGCTGCAGAGGCAGCGGTAGGGGGACAACTCCGCGGCTGTGGCGGCGAGGCCGCCGACAGCGATCGGCCCAGCTCCGGCCATCTTCTCCGCCAAGCTCGAGAAAGGGAGAGATCCCCACTAAACGATGCGAGGGAAAGCCCCCGAGAAGAACAAGAAGAAAGAATAGCGGCGGCGGCGCTCTCCCCCTTGTTTCCCCTCTCTTTTCTGTCGTCCGGAGAGGAAGGCGGTGAAAACGTGGGCGAGGAGGGGGAGAGAGAGAGAGAAAGAGAGGGTGGGGAGGCGCCGGTCACCTTCCTTCCTCCACCCGGCGCTCGAGCCAGTCAATCTTGTGAGGCTCTGCTCCCTCCGCCTGCTCCCCCACACCGTCCTGCGTGTGCCCCACACGAGGGAGGCTCCACCACACGCAGACGCCAGAAAAAAAAAGAGATCATCTTTGCCTCTCCCTCTCCAAAAATTCTGGTGCACAAGAAAATCTCGCCGCCTTCCGAGTCCCTTGTCCGGCGTGGGTCAACCCGTGGCTCCGCCTCGCCATCTAGCCCGTCAAGATCCGTCTCCCACCCGCCAGCTGACTTTCGGCAACCGTTCAACGGCTTGCGCATGGAACACGTTGCTCAGAGCAGCGGCCTGGGGTTAGCTCTCTGTGCGGTGGCGGCAGCTCCTCCTCCTTTGGAGCCCAGCTCCGGATTCGTTGAATCCGGTCCCTTTCCCAAGCCTCTGAATTCAACGGTGGAATTCCGCTCGGGGCCGACAAAATCTCTGGAACAAAACCACCGAAGAATACACCGGATAGCCGCCAGATTTGGACGCGACGAACAGGAGGGGTTGGGGGGGGGGGGATGCCACTCATTCAGATAAAAAAAATGATCTTTATTCGTCCTTTTACACCGGGGTGGGAGAGGGGGAGGAGGAATCTGCGCCAAACCCATTTCCAAATCCCACGATGTCCAGAGAGAAAAAAAATTACAGCTTTTCACTTGCAGGAGCAAGCACATAACACGGCAGGCAACAAGCTGATTACATATCTATCTACAAGCAGCCCCCTCCTGTACCTCTCTCTCTCTCTCTCTCTCTGTGTATGTGTGTATATGGTATCTTATAGGGTTCGACAAGATTGAGAGGGAAGAAAGCCACCTCGGATGATTGACTGGGTAGCTCCTCCCTAGCAGTTGATGCCACACTGCTCCACGTCTGGGCCGGTGACCCGGGTGGTGAATGGGTCAATGCGGACCCACAGGAGGGAGAAGATGGAGGCGAGGAGGATTGACCAGACGACTACGATGGTGGGGGTGCGGTTCTGCCGGCCCATTAGACCCTTGAGGAAAGGGTAAAGATGGACGATGACCCAGAAGGCGAAGAAGAGCTTGCCGAAGAGGGGCCCCCATGACTGGTAGCCGCTGTTGACGGCGTAGGAGATGCCGGCGACCACGCCGACGAGGTTGATGATGAGCAGCGTGGTGGGGGGGATAAGCAGCGTCGTCCACTTGAACATGTAGAGCTCTGCAAAGTCGCCGTCCTCGTCGGAGGCCTTGGAGGTGACGGTGAAGTTGGTGTCGATGCCGGCGAGCACTTTGAGGAGGCCTTGGAAGACGGCGAAGAGGTGAGCGGAGACGCCGCCGATGACCCAGAACTGCTCGTTCCTCCACCACTCCTCGATTCCCACCCCGCTCCACCTCATCTCCAGGATACCCGTGGCGAAGATCGACAGGAAGAGAGATATGAACCAGATACTAGCAAAGTTGCTGATCTGCAACAAGTCAAGCAGAAGATCCGAATCAAACTGGAAGCCTCCGAGAGGGGTGGGTTCTAGAGAGAGAAAGAGCTAGAGAGAGGCGCACCTGGGGGATGATGAACTTGCCGGTGAGGAGACAGATGGCGGGGAGGGTGCAGTAGATGATGAGCGGGATAGCAGTGACGGGGTAAATGGTGGTGTTGACGTAGGCGAATCTCTCCAGGAACTTGAGCCTTCCGCCATAGCCGTACCATATGGGGCAATGGCGGCTGAGGAGAATCTCGACGGAACCCAGAGCCCATCGGAGCACCTGGTTCAGACGGTCCGACAGGTTGATCGGGGCGGACCCTTTGAAGGCCGGGGGGTTCGGCATACAGTAGATGGACCGCCACCCGCGAGCGTGCATCTTGAACCCCGTCAGAATATCTTCCGTCACGGACCCGTAGATCCACCCGATCTGCAGTCAGATTAATCATCGCTTGTCAGTATAAAATAATTAAAGATTATTTATTTATTATCATATTGCCCAGGCTGAATGATTTCATGCGTACCTCACTTCCCCAGTCCGACTTGTCTTCGTACCCACAGCTGATAACATGGATTGCTTCTTTCAGAAGAACGTCCGGGGTGGCAGATTGAGGGACGCCGCCATTCTCCATGAGCGTGGACGCAACGAAGACAGACGACTGGCCGAACCTCTTCTCCAGGCTCATTTGTGACATGATCAACGACTTTTCGTCGTCAAATCCAGCACCTGGAAGATGGAAAGGCGGGATGAATGGGAAAGCCCATGAGAGCTGCGTGCGTGGCAGGATCGTTGACCGTGCATACCTTCAACTCCCTCTTCTATGTCGTCCAGGGTGAAGACCGGCACAGTGCTATCCACTTTCTTGTTTGACTTATCAGAGTTCTTGTTGTACTTTGAGCCCTTCTTCCTTGATCCACCGCAGCATGATGAGAAAAAGCTGGCCTTGTTGTTCTTCTTCTTATTTTTGACCGGGGGTTCGTAGCCATACAAGGCTGTCCTGTTGAAGACGCATCCCGTGCCCACATAAACAGGCCCTTGGATACCATCAAGACCTCTCAAGTTTATCTGGATCGCACGAGGAGGAAGGAGTTAGAAGACATGAGCGCAGAGAAAACTAGCCCAGACACTCTCCAATGGACCACATGGTTTCTGGCAGAAGTGAATTCATATCCACCATTTATTTTCCTTACATATATATATATATATAAAATGATGTGCACAACAAACTTACGTCAAAGAACACGGTGTTTCGGTTGGCATAACGATCGTTCCTGTCGATTCCATCGAATCTCTGAGGAAACTGTACGTAGCAGACGGATCCTCCGAGATTTGGATCCATGAGGAAGCACATGGCCTCCCTCAAGGCCTTGCTGTTGTTAATATAGTGATCACAATCGAGATTCAATAAATAGGGACCATTGGTGAGGACTGCTGAGACTCGGACCTGTACATTTGCAGCAAGATTAACCATTGCAGGCTGGACAAAATGGCAGGCTCACGAGTTCAAACCAATTGAGTGTATTCGATTTGGCTACTCACCAGAGCATTCATCGCACCGGCCTTCTTGTGGTGTTGGAATCCAGGACGCTTTTCACGAGAAACATACACCAATCTTGGAAGTTCATTGCCATCGGTGTCCAGCCCTCCATTTTGACCCAGGAAAACCTGCGAAAATTGGATGATTAGCAGACGGTGATGGGCATCATTCCGCAAATGAATCTGCAATGGAGCTGCCTCCAGTAGAATAACCACCCTGATTATTTAATGAAGGAAAATTAACCAAAATAAGGAACTATGAGTGAAAATATATGATAATTTTTTTTTAAAAAAAGTTTCTCATTTACGAGTTTCCACTATTTTGGAGTAGATGGATGATACTTGATAATTAAAGAGTGAGGGAGATATCTCTTGAATTATGAGATAAAGGCGATGTTCCAAATGTCCTCGAAATGTACAACAAAATATGTAGAACTATGATTAGATGCTAATTTTTCTATGCGAAGAAAGATGATAGCAGTGGTGAATAATCATTTAAATTAATAGTTCTGAGAAGCATCAGCTCAACCATTAAATATCTACACACCTGAATCATGCCAGGGTGATCCCGAGTATTGTTTCCAGGCCAAGGTGTGCCGTCTTGCATGATCCATCCCTCATCTGGAATTTTTTGTGCCTTTGCAACGAGACCATTGACACGAACCTTAAATTCTTCATATTCCCTCTGTATCGCACAATTGGGCACCAACAACAGGTTCAATAATTTGCGAGAGGAACCACAGAAGAGGTACTTTTTAAAAGGAGAGAACGGAGAGAACGGCCGCCTACCTTCATGGCTCTGCGGTCCTTCACAAATGATGGGTGGACTTTATCCTTTAAGTAGTCAACTTTTTGGGCGAAATACCATTCAGGAGCTCTTGGTTCGATGGTATATTTCTTGCAGAAAGGTACCCATTTCCGAGCAAATTCAGATGTTTCAGCTAAAGCTTCAAATGTCAGCATTGCAGCACCATCGTCAGAGACATAGCAAGAGACTTTGTCAACAGGATAATCAACAGCAAGGATTGATAGCACTGTATTCGCGGTCACAAGAGGTGGCTCTTTCAGAGGGTCGACTGTACTGACAAAAATATCCACGGCAGCCAACTGAGAAGGTTCTCCTTCCCGGTCATACCTGTTTATAAACATAGACCCGTAATTAGAACAACTATATGGACAGTCTGACAGATAAAGAAGCAATAATAGAGCAGTGCTCACCTCAAGGAAAGCCTATCAAGATAAGTCTCACGGTTTATTGGAAACCACTTGGGAAACTGGTCCAATATCCAGGAAATGGCAAACCAAATCTCACATATCACAGATAACAGCCACAAAGGATAGGCATTGCGGACAGGATTCGTCAACCGATAGTGCAGGAAAATGCTGAGAATAAAGAGCCGCAGAATAATGACCATTCTGTATGGGTTTATCCTAGATGAAGGAATAGGCACCTTCCTTGAAAGAGGCTGACGTGCTTCATCATTCCTGCAATAACGGAATAATTAATACTAAGAACTAGAAAAATACCGCTTTGAATTATTATCCAAAAAAAAGATTTAGGACTAAACCTATTCTGTAGCTAAACAGGCAAAGAAATATTTCATGCACTATATTTGATCTGAACATTATAAACTTAACCTCAGGAAGTCCGACACATATCTATATGCATGTAAACAAACTATGGCCTTGGATTACTTCTCTGGAGTTGTTCACGCAATCTATAAGACAGTTTGATGGGCAGAGTAATAATCAAAACCCTTCCATCCCGGTATGAAGTATACAAATGCACTTGTTTAAAAGTAGTACCAGTACCACCAAATCGTTTGCGTGGATGTGGCAGGAAATACCGAAAATATGCCTACTAATACAAACTTGAAACCTTAGTAAAAAAAAACGATGGCGTATTAATTATATAAAAAATTAACCCTAGGATTATCGGAGACCCATTTGACAGCCCTGCTTTCAAGTTATTTCGTTTTCACGAGGTGGAACTAATTTTCTACAAGTTATCACGTCATAAAATTCCCCAACCATGAATTGTAATCATATACAAGACATTGAGAACCAGAAATCAACTGATCTGATTGTCAGGACCGGTAAATGTGTTTCGATCCATAAATACGCTATATAATATCACAACAATAACGAAGCATATGATTGGAGAAATTATGTCCGGAGAATTGCAGAACTCACAGCAAAGCATCATCCATGTTATAATCAGTAGTCGCATCGATATCTACAGTTCCCCTGCCTTCTGAAGGAGCATGGCTTGTGCCATTAGTCATGGTATGCCCGTGAACTGAACTTTTATCCTGCTTCATCTTCCAGCCATCGACCCTCTCTTTCCAAGCAACATTTCCCAGTCCGCCAGAGAACTCTCTGGATGAATCTATTACCCTTACATTTGCTGGCCACATGAAGAAGATCGATTTAGACACTTAGTGTCGACAAGAGAAATCCCGTGCACCATGTGGTAAGTCATAAATAGTAAATAAAAAAATAAAAAAAGAAGAAAGAAACATACGCGACTGATTTGCATCTGTATAAGGAATTGGGTGGATCCGCTTCCCACCAGGGGACATCATATGATGGTCAGGGGATGCTGCTGGCAATTCTCCTGAATGCTGCAAAGAGAGAGGGTGAAGACTTTATTTAATTTAGACAATTTAGGAAAATAAAAGAGTAAAAATTTTAAATGGCAACATAAACTAGAACAAAAAACAGAGAAGTGACATACAGCACGGCCATGAGCGTGTAATGACATATGATTCCTCGGAAGCTCCCCACTTAATCCGCTGTCATATTTTGGACCTGAGACATCTTCTCCGCGCCCATAATTCATGCGCCAGCTTAACATCCGTTCAGCAATCTTTTGTTTCTGATCTTGATTTCGTGATGGGTGATTTGAATCACTTGAATCATCTGCACCCCCATCGCGAGGTTCCTCCCCACGAACCGGGGGACGTCCTGAAGGGTAGAAACACAAATGGATGATGTTTAAGATCCGGCTCCGAGAAGTCAGTCATAAAACTGGTGTCTCTTATACTTCATCTTGAACTGGGGACCAAACTGGTTCCCATTCTTTTTCTCATATTCATAGCACTGTGGGTAGGCAGGGAACCACTGAGACTAATACCTTCAACTGGGATGCCGATATCGTCCCCATCGACCTGACGTGAGGTTCCTGGCTGCGACTTCGAGGTCTTCTGTAGCACAGAAGAAAAAAGACAAATAACTTGAGGAATGAATACTACATTCAAGTCGGCACATGGAACTATAGACAGAAATAGAATTCTGCTGGTTCTACAGTTTGACACTATATCGGAACGATAAGGAGACGGGAGGAGATAACAGAGATGGCGCTGACCCCGGGCTCGTCTTCTCTCTCCATGAGAATTGCTCTCTTCCGCAGTATCGATCAGGAGTCGCCGAGGGGCAACCTTATATCCCAGCCAGATCTACGGGGGGCAGAATGCAGCGCAGAGACCCTCCCTACAGCATCCTACAGAACAATAAGCAAAAGAAAACAAGAGAAACTTCGTTAGGAATCCGTCTTCTTCTCTTCTCCCCAACAATTATCAATACGAGAAACAAAAAAAAAACCAAGGGAGAACCTCATCCATCTCCTAAAATCACGCGGGAAAACAATCCATCTCGAATTCACATGATCACAATCCTCGAAACCAAGCACACTCACGGCAAGAGCAACAAACCTGTTGGCCAGATCCCTCCACCACAGCAGGACACGGAGCAACCACAGGACCGAAAGGAGAAGTTCACGCGGCTACTGACGAGTCGGGATCCAATGCCGACTCGGCCTGCACTGACGATCCCGTCCTTCGCCGCCGCCGCCACCGCCGCCTGTCTCTCTCTTTCTATCTCTCTCTGTCTCTTATTAGCTTGGCTGTGCGGAGCATGATGAGGGGGGTGGTGGTGGTTTTCGTGTTGCTGTTAGATCAGTGACGGAAATGGACCGGACGCTCGATCCGAAAGCGACCCTCCGCCTACTGCTGTTACCACTCGACTTTCCATATTATTACCCTGCTTTCCGAAGAAGAAAATTTATCTCGTAATTTACAACAATACATCGTTTAGAAATAATTACGGGTACGACTTTATACTAACGGCGTCGATATAAATAATACTTTTGTTTTCCGACAGCTGAGCAGCGAACGAGCCTCTACCAGCTGGCACGCGCTGGCTGCGGCGGCCGGCAGTTTCGTAGATTAACAGAATCCTGGGGCATTTCTGAATGATGTTGACGTCACCCATTCAGCGACCATTTACACACGTTCGACTGTAACTAGCGCCTAGATTCTCCCGACATGCGTCGGCGGTAACCTGACCCCTCCAAAATTTTATCCAACCAATACCCGGCTCCGAGATGAGAATATATAATTAAAAATTGCAATATTTCGTAATTATTGAACAGTAGATTACGTATAAATCGAGCCCGAGAGCTTTTTATCCAAGTAAAGATAGATATATTTGACGATTGTCCGGCACGTGCAAGACTTCTGTCAGTAGTTGGTGCCGACACGTGCACCGACACTATTTTTCCACGAGTTTCACTGGCGGTCTATTTCTGAGAACGGATGCCTGGTCGTTGGCGGAGGGGTTGGGCTGTCGTCGTCAAACCCATGCAATCACCCAATAAAAAACAACGCTTCACCTAACCTTGGAGTGCGGCGGAATATTTGGGCCTCCCCACTTTCGGCCCATTTACTCTCCCACCCGGGCCCATGAGCATCGACGTAGTAGTCTCGAAATTCCCCTTCCAATTGGAATCCGCCACGTGCGACCTATTTTCCCGTAGCAAATATTTCAACTTCCGTATTATATATGGTAATATGTGCCTATTAAGATTACAGTCAATGGCCCATCGCATTCAAAATTAAATTAAATGGGTATATTTATAATCAAGTTTTGTTTTTTATAATAATCAACATGAACGGTTCCTATTGCACGCGCGATTGCTGTTTAACTTTACGTAGATAAAGTTGACCGAAAATCATATTTCTCGTAATGATAGCTAAAAAGTCGTACTGAATGATGGTACCAGATGCCCAGCCAGCAACAAAAAGACAGAGTAAAGGCGACCCAAAGTCAACCCTCTATCTCTTTCTCTCCCTCAAGGAAGGGGGTCCAGTCTACCAGGTCAAGGCCGTCCTGTCGAAAGGACGAGAGACGTTGAAAGAGAACACCCCTGCTATAATAGATTAGAGCATCTGGCTCCTCCGCCTCTCGGATTTCTTCACCGAGGATGCAGAGGAGACGAGCAGAGAATAAGAAACGAAAGAAGAAAAGAAATGCGTCTAAACATCTGGGTCAACCCGAACCTTTGATCGGTCAACCGGGAAGTCAGCCTTCCTAAGTGGTTTCCGTTAGAAGGGCACTACAGTCGGACATTCCAGCTGCTGATGCTGGGCCGGTGGCGGCGGCGGAGGATCCACAGGAAGCGAGCCGTCCAGCACCTTGGCAACCTCTCCCATGGCGGGTCTGAGCCGCTCGTCTGGTTGAATGCACCAAAACGCCACCCTCAGAGCTCGTTCCGCTTCCTGGGGATCCATCCGCCCTCCCATGGCGGAGTCCACCACGTCCTCTGCGAGCCCCTTCGCCCATTCCTCGTAAACAGAGCAGGGCTCCTTCCCAGTCACCAGCATCAGCACCATCTCCCCGAACCTGGCCACATCTTCCTCGGCGGCGCCACCGCTGCCGCGGCGGCGGAGCGCACAGAGTCCGTAATCCGTCACCTTCGCCTCCATGTCTCCGTCCAAAAGCACGTTGCTCCAGCTCAGGTTCCCATGGCTGATGAACTCCCTGCACTCCAAGTGCAAGTATGAGAGAGCCCTCGCCACACCTCTGCAGATCTCCATTCTCCTGTCCCAGGTGAGCTTCCTGCTCAGCCTGGGGTCCGTCCTCCACCTATCGACGGAGCCATTCTTGGCGGATTCGTAGACCAGGAACCTCCGCTCGGACTTGCAGCAGTAACCCTCCAGCTTGGCCAGATTCCTGTGGTGAACAACGCCCAGAATCGAAATCCATCTCTGGAAATGCCTCCCATCGACTGTTTCCGAGCTCTCTGCGAGGTCCTTCAACTCCCTGATCACCACAGCCTTCTTGTCTGGGAGAACACCCCTGTAGGTGTTCGGCCCCAGCCGGTGTTTGAAGTCGCTGCTCAGGCTCCTGATCTCCGAGAGCGACAAAGGAATCAACCCTACTGAACCCACGCGCAGCTTAAGGGAAGCTCTGCTGGTTTCTGCTGCTCTCCTCCTCCTCCTCATGAACCAGACTGCAAGACCGAGCTGGATTAAGAACAGGGCGAAGAATGCGGCAGAGGCTGCCGCGGCGAGGCAGGAGGTGCACAATGGCCGCGGAGCTCCGCTCGCCGGCGAAGATGGCGGCGAAGGTGAGGAAGATCTCGAACGGCTTCCGGGCAGTATAACGGCGACAGGATCCAGGCAGATCTTGACGAAGGAGAGGGACGACAGAGAGGGATCTTGATAGCCTGTTATGAAGGGGGTCCTCTTCATCAGGCACCAGGCTTCACCGTCGTTGGTTGAAGTAGCAGAAGTGCAGTAGGGGTCCTTCAAGCAAGATCTCCTGCACTCCTCCATGCTCACCCGGGTTGAAGCTTCCTCCGGCGGGTAGACTCCGTACAGAAACGTGTGCTTGAGGATAACCATGGTGGCACCGTGACCGCAGTTCTTCCTGTAGGGTGCCAAGCAGGTGGAGCTCGAACCAGGAGCTTCTCCAAACGGGCATTTGCAACTGGCCATGCTCGACGTGTTGAAGAAACAGAGACCGTGGAGGCCGCAGGTGGCGAAGACGTCGCACTGGTTCTGCAACGCTTGCCAAACAGACGTCCACGAGCTGGATCTCCTCGTCAGCGAGTACATCCGGAGGTTACCGTCGACGTCCAGCCTAATAAATCGGAAGACGACGGAAGAATCCCCGTGGTCGTCTCCAAACGTCGACCACACCGGCGTCAAGCTCCGATCGAGGAGTTGCAGGGAACCGTCGTTGGTGAACATGGCGACGAACGGCGGCTCTGCATGTGGAGCTTCGGTCTTCCAGTAGGTGACGTTCGTCTCCCAGCGGAGCTTCATCCGACCGTCGGCGTCTATGGAGAAGGTGTAGTAGCTGGCGACGGAGTTCCTGCCGGCGGCGCGCAGGGTCTGCGAGGAGGTGAGAATCTGGCCGGGGAGGAGAGTGTCGGAAGGGGTGTCGAAGCTCTGCCAGACGATCCCATGGTTTTTGTTTACGAGGACGAAGTTCCCGTCGTCGAGAAGCTCGCCGGAGGAGACTGCGGAGTGGCTGGTGTTGCTTGTCCACGCGATGATCCCTTCGGAAGAGTCGAAGAGGACCAGCTCCCCGGCCTCTGTGAGGAGGAGATAGGAGTTGACCCCCACGGACACGTCGGCGCCGGCGGCCCAGACCACGGTCCTCTCGCTGGCGGGGATCGAAGGCGAGTTGAACTGAATCCCGACGCCGTATCGGTCAGGCCGGTCGGAGAGGTTGAAGAACCCCAGTGCGAAGCGGCCATTGGCGGAGACCCAGTGATTACCTTTCGCGGCGGTGAGCTTCGACCCCAGAGGGATTCGTGAAGTGGCAGAAGAAAGGGTGGGGAAGAAGATGACCAAAACGACCACGGCAGGAAGCATCTCGAGAAGAGTTAGGGCTCCCAAATCGCCACCCTGGAAGGTTTTTTTCAGCAGAGCAAAGTAGGTCACCGGAGAGGAAGTTTGACTCCCTCCTCTCGGGGGGCAGATCCCCCTTTGCGTCTCTTTTACCAGGAATCAGGCCATCGACCACGATTATGGATGGGAAGTACCGCCATACTAGCTGGTACCCATCAAAATCACTGGTATGAGCTGACCAGAGCAGGCGGGGCACCGGCGGCTGACTGGGGATAGATCTCAAGGCCACGGCCGTGAAAATGGCCGGAGCTATGAACCAATGGCAACCAACTCGCAGAGACTCCGAAGCGGGGCTCCGGTAAACAGAGCTTACTAGCAAAGGGCAGCGGTGGGAACTGCCGCTGCAATCGCCTCCATGTCGCCGCCGGGAAGTCTCCAACACCACCCCAGGGATAGACGGCAGGCGTGCGCCGCCGGGGGAGGAGGAGATGGGGAAGAGCACCTGCAGAGCAGCCCGTGAGAGCACACCAGACCTTTTCGGCTAGAGATGAAGGTGCGGGGTCACGTGCTCGCCAGAAGCTTTTGTCGGTAGGGATGGAGACATCTGTGTGAACACGTGCAGTCTAAAGTCGCTACCATTGGACACCGAGGTGGGGGATTTCTGCGTCCAGTCTCTCTCTCTCTCAGTGGGCCGGAAAGAGGTTGCTGTTAATGGGCTGGGAAGAGCCCATTTCAAGAGAGAGAGGGAGAGAGAGAGAGAGAGAGAGAGAGAGAGAGAGAGGGAGATTCGCACGCCGCGGTGAGGTGGGTTCTCCGGCTGCGGCGTGGCTGAGAGAGGATCAAGACTCTCGCAGTCATCGGAGTGGAACTCCTACTGCAGAAATGGAGACCGTGGAAAAGATGACGTAAAGAGCCTGATGTTGCGCCGCGTGTGGTCCGCCGACATTTTCCGGGCCTCGTTGTCTTCCATCCAGCCGCCGGCGAGGTCGTTGTCTCCCTTTACTTCCAACGCCGCCGCCGAGTTGAGCAGAGGACGCTACGTGTGGCCGAGCTCCGTCATGTTCCTCCTCCCACACCGGACAAATGCCCCAGAGGAGGGCCCTCTCCTCATTTTTCACTCGAGCTTCCCCTCGCTGCGGATATGTCGAGTGATCGGAAGAGGGACAGCAGCAGGAGCGGAGGAGAAGACGATGATTATGAGGTGCGGGAGATCCACGCTCTGACGCCGCCGTCGCCGCCGGCGAGGAGCGGCGCCGCCCGGTCGTCCTCCTTGTCGGAGAGCGAGGCCTCGAGTGAGCAGTTCACCACGATGAGCAGGGAGTTCAACGCATTAATACTCGCAGGATCCACCATGCCGGTTGGCGACGAGGAAGCAGGCGGCTTGGGCCGAATCCAGGAGGAGGCGGCGGTGGCGGAGACGAACCCGCTGGCCATCGTCCCTGATGGGCATCCCTTTGAGGCGGTGCCCTCGCGCCGCCGCCTCACGGCGGCGCCGCCCGGCGATGGCGCCGTGGAGGAGGTGTCGCTGGAGATAGTGAAGAAAGAGGAGGTGGAGTCGAAGATATCGGCATGGCAGACGGCGAAGGTGGCGAAGATCAACAACAGGTTCAAGCGGGAGGACGTGACCATCAACGGGTGGGAGAGCGAGCAGGTCGAGAAGGCCGCCGTCGTGCTCAAGAAAGTAGAGGTACGTCAAAAGCCCTCGTAAGCTCCTCATCCTTCGTTGCAGAGGTTTGATTAGTGGTGCATATGGTGGCGACGGTCTTGCAGAGAAAGCTGGAAGAGAAGAGGGCGAGGGCCTTGGAGAGAATGCGGAATGAAATGGCGAAGGCGCGGAGGAAGGCAGAGGAGAAGCGGGCCTCCGCGGAGGCGAAGAGGGCGGGGAAGGTGGCGAGGGTTCTGGATATGGCGAACTTGATGAGGGCCCTCGGCAGGTGCCCGTAGAATTCCGCAGTTAGTACTGCCGAGTTATGCCTGGAGAAGAGGAAGCTGGAGAGCTGGGTGGTGCATCTTAGTCATAACGTAGAGAGAGCTTATGATGTTGGAGATGATCTGCAATAACCCTTTTTTTCGTATGTTTTTATATATCTATATATCTTGGAGGACGTTTTATACCTATATGTTTCGATCCATTGGTAGAGGTTGATCCATCCATGGCTGTAGATGCCGCTTAACAGTCGGTGGAGTTTCGTGTGGGAGATAGACTCCTCTCTCTCTCGCTTCTCGCTCTTTCTCTCTCTCTATCTCGCCTCTCTCTCGCTCTATGGATGTTCAAACTGCCTACCACAGCAGAGCATACTGTCATCAGGCGACCAAACATCTAGAGAGAGAGAGAGAAAGAAAGATGCCCTCTTTGGACAGGCATGGCGCAAGCACTCCCCTCACGGCGAGGGGAAGAGAACGTAATGGATTTGGCCTTGAGATGTCGGCGGCCTCCGTCGTCCTGACAGGTGGACCCCCCCTCCCCTCTCTCTCTCCCCGGGCTTGAGAAATAGCCAACAGAAGCGACAGCTTACATCATGAGAAGGGCAAAGAAGGTGTGGCAATCCCAACTATGTCCACGTCGATTAGGAGAAGGAGAAGAAGAAGGCTTCACGTCGTGAATATTTATCTCCTACAATTAATAAAAAGTCATTTTTTGGGTGAAAAATAACATTGAACTTGCTACTTTACATTTAATAAGAGCCGTAGTTAATTATCAGCGACCATTTTATGAAAATTAATTATTTAATTAATTAATGGCAGTGCCCGGCTCAGCCACTGGATTTTGGCCGTCGACGTTTTCATGTCAGCTGTGACTACCTAATTGACTTTTATAGCTCTAATAATTATAATAATAAACATTATAAAGAAAATAAATATCGAAGTCATCTTAGTAACTTTGGTTGCTGGTTGTAGAAATAAACTCAAGGGTAAGTGGGCCCAGGTTTTCCCATAGTACGGCCCAGTGGCAATTGGATCTGGTCCGGGGAAGTGCTTGGTCGTGGTGGGCCCCGGTTCTGATGGGGCCCACAAACAGATCTCTCCATCGCTGAGCCTCGACCTCTCATTGGTGTGCCCAGGGTCTGCTGCCTCGAGGGATCTGATATGGGCTCGCACATCTCTGGCCGACAAGACCAGGATCGGTTCGTCCACCACCGAGAGCCATTATGAGAGGGATATTCCGAGCATATGCCTTCCCCACTTTGACTTTTATTTTATTTTATTTTCAGCACTGTTTAAACGGTATTTTAATTTTTTTTGGGAAATATAAAAAGGTCAACTTTTATTTTTGGGGGGGGGGGGTGGAGAACCGTTGAGTCGTTGACGTGACCCGGTGCCGTCATCGATAGGGTTAAGCCGAGCGGCTGATGACCGCGTCTGCCATCCTCCCATCGTCTCCATCGAATTGGATGCCCTCCAGGTTTCTTTTTTTCTTGTGCCTATTTACGGCTTTAGGTCATCGGTAATCTGGTCGGGGTGATGAGGAATCAAATGCGGGAGACGGCGACGGAGGAAACCGGCCGTCCGGTAACACCGCAGAAGGGCGTCGGCACGTGGATCTCCCGCCGAAACCAGATTCTCGTCTTCTAACTTGGCCTATTTATTTCGGGCTTCTCTCCTCCCTGGCCATTGCCACCCTGATCCGGGGATCTTGAATCTGGGCTCACGAGAGGTGCCTGTTCTCTCCGATCTTCGTTGGTAAGTCTTGGTTGCCCCCCTCCCCTCCTGTTTGTTTGTCCTCGGGTTGATTGGGCGTCGACGGCGGTTTGGAGTAATGCCTCGTTCCGTTTAGTCTTCTTTGCCCAGTGCAATTCCCCTGTTCTTGGTGAAATCGACTTGAATCGGGATCCCTTCTACCTATTTGTCTGTAGACGACTCTCCTTGTGATTATGGCATTGTTTGGATCCTATGACGCAAGTGGCTCGTTTTTCTTTTTTCATGTGTTGAACGCGTGATCTGCGATCTTCTTACCCACGATCGCTTATTTGGCTGCACTGCTTCTTCAAGGGTTCATCCGGATCTGGAACAGAAATTTTCCCACCTTCTCCATAGAGTTTTTACCGTCCCCGTCTTTTTATTATTTGGCAGCGAAATGAAGGCCATTCAATTATCTTTAAATAATTCTGTCGTTTCTGTGGTCCTTTTTTATGGAGTAATATAGAAAAAAATTGGGCTTTGACTTTTGTGACGGGAAAGAAGGAAAAGTGTCTGTATCTATTCTTAGTTGTAAGATGGAGGGTTTCGCTTTTGACTTCTGAATTAGATACTGAGATTCGGACTTTTAATTTAATGCCATTTTCTCTCTCCCTCTTCCTTTCTTTCCAGGGGGGGAGGAGGTGGAGGTTGACCTGGGCAAAGAAAAATTCCACCCTCCACATGGTGAGATAATTTCTTACTGTAAAATTTATCTGTTCACGTTTGACTAAGAACGCCGTGAGTCAGCTAGCCGTTTATTATTTTCCGGCGACAAACTGGTAGCCGAAGAGCATTAACTCTTCAGTGGTTCTCGTTCTCAGGGTGAAGAGGTTCAGGCACCCTTTCTTAATGGCTTGGATGAGAGCTTGCTGGTGCAGCTTGATTCAGAGGCTCATGGCCATCAGACTGTTACTATCTTTGGGGAGAAGATTGTGAGTCTAGCTCATCAACAGGCTTTACTGAATCTTTACCTTGGGTGAAGTCCCACATGATGTAGTCCATGGCATTGCTTATTTGGGCAGTACTTAATTGGCGAATCTGAGAATGGAGATTCTTCCTCAGTTTGTGTGAGAATTTTCGACTTATCAGCAGGCAAATGGTGAGATTATCGAGCATTTCTCATCGTCTTTAGCTTTATCGGAGATCCTGCATGTATTAGATATGTATATATATATGTATTTTTTAATGATCATCAGGACGATTCCTTCTGTGCTCGGCGCTGCACCGGCACCTTTCAGAGGACACTCTGCTATGGTTTTGGGTGAAGAACGTTTACTCGTTCTGAAGCAGAATTCATCGCCGGATGATTGTGCCTGGTTTCTCGAGGTCTGGATCCGGAAGAACGTTTCTTGATGATTTTTATAATTGTTCATTAATTCACGATTCATATGGTTTCCAGTGACCAATAATCTTATCTCTTCCTGAACCATTGTTTTCTTACTGATTATTTTTAATTTTTTTGCACCACTTTCCTGACAGTTCAACACGCCGTTCATCAAAGAACAGAGGAAGAAGCTCGGTGTAGAAGTAGTCGCCTGGAGCAAGGGGGTGGAAGGCGACTGTCTGAAGCCCATAGTCATCAGCGGTCCCTCTGGTGTGGGCAAGGGGACTCTGATATCGAGGCTCATGAAAGAGTTCCCTTCGACCTTTGGTTTCTCTGTCAGCCACACGACTCGCTCCCCTAGAGAGAAGGAGAAGGACGGCATTCATTACCACTTCACACAGAAGAATGCCATGGAGAAGGACATAACCGATGGCAAGTTCCTGGAACATGCATCCGTTCATGGGAATCTGTACGGGACCAGCATTAAAGCAGTGGAGGCTGTGATGGACGAGGGGAAGGTAATATCCTTTGGTGTTCATTCGATAAGAAGATAGAACGATTTATCTCAGCTTTTCTCTTCTTGCAGAGATGCATCCTTGATATCGATGTCCAGGGAGCGAAATCGGTCAGGGCTAGCTCTATCGAAGCCATATTTATATTTATCTGCCCGCCGAGCTTTGAGGAACTTGAGAAGCGCCTTCGTTCAAGGTAGCCAGGCAGGATCTTGATGCTATGAATTCCGCTAAAAAAATGATAAGATGCTAAGATCTTAGCGCTGGCGCTTGTCGCAGGGGGACTGAATCAGAGGAGCAGATCCAGAAGCGACTGAGAAATGCCCGGGCGGAGCTGGAGGAAGGGAAAACTTCTGGCATCTTTGATCATTTATTGGTGAATGACGAGTTTGAGTCCTGCTATGCAGACTTCAAGGTAGTATTTTTTTCACAACTTTTACGAACATTATTTGCCCATTTCTGTTATTTTCTCTTCTTCCTAGTTCCAGGATGTGGAGATGTTCTGATTTCATCTCTGCAATCTATCCAAATGCAGAAACTACTCTGCCTTGAAGGGCTCAATGGTTCAGCTCATCAGCCATGTAAGTTCAGACTGCAATGACCCATAAATATTTCGACTGGTTTTCTCAAACATACCTCTAATGGAAACTAAAAGCAATTATTCAGCTAAGAAGATCGAGGAAATAACGAGCCACTCTGCGTCTAAAGAGGATGGAAAGATTCTGATCTACTGCGGAGCAACAGAGGCGGGGAAGCGGCCCAGTTCCATGTAAGTGGATGATGATTATCTGGTCATTGATCGCTGGTGGTTTCATAATTATCTTCATTAACCCTTTTCTTCTTGCTCTGAACTGGAAATAGATACACGATTGATGTGACCTCGCTCAGAGGGGGTGCTCCAGGGCCGACGACGGGGATGAAGATTCGTCCTACCGTTGCCCCCGGAGTGAAAGAGCTCTGAGAACCTTCATCCGAGTGACACTGGTCTCAGATTTCTACACTGATACTGACTGATTCAGTTTTGGGTAGGCTTAGAAGGAATGCACCAGTTTATAGGGTTCATGAGGAAGATGGAGATCATCCCAGAGATCTGGCTTCACAATACCAGCTGGAGGAGGAGATTATCTGTTTTTTTGTTTTTTATTTATTTATATGTATTTGGAACTCCCCCCGCATTAAGACAGAAACAAGATTAATCGCCGCTTGATGCAATGAGGCAATCAGGATTTTGAACGGCTGATAGAAGTGCTACGCAGACTGCTCGTTCAGTCTGGCTCTTTAGGATCCCAGGGAAGATCATTTTGAATAAATCTTGATGGGGCATAGACAGTATAAATAAATATTGCCCAGTTGAGGCCGATGGCATGGGGTTTCAATGGCCCACTGAAGGTTGGCTGGATAGAGATGGAGAGAAAGGGAGAGAGAGAGAGAGAGAGAGAGAGAGAGAGAGAGAGAGAGAGAGATAGAGAGGGTTGACCTCCCTACCGAGAGTTCTAGGAAAAGCTGTCAATCCATCGGTAGCAGGGGCGAACTATTGCTTAATGAAGAAGTGGTGCGAACGAGTTGGAGAGAGAGTTGACGCGGCCTCATTATTATAGAAGAAAGTAGAACGGGAAAGGCAACAGTTTACGTCCGGCCTCCATTGGGTCCTTGTGCTGTTCCCACAGCTGTCATGGGCGTCATCCTCCTGCAGTTGACGAGGGGGCCTGGTAAAGGAACAGCCCCCCAACTAGCTAGAGAGAAAGAGAGAGAGAAAGAGAGAGGGCAGATTCTTTCCCTATTACTGTGTGCTTTGTCATCGTCCCCACCTTCCTGTAGCTCCATCTTTGTGATAAACTCCTCAAGGCCTAGTTGAACTGTGAGGCCTGGTTATTGTAGAAATCATCAACTTTCAGTAACCCCACCTGCTCTCAAGAGGATGGCGCCAGACTCTTAGAGAGAGAGAGAGAGAGGACTTCCTAAGGGCGGAGGTTGGGAGGATCTGCGTCTTCCGTGGGAACAGATCAGGTAACAGAGCTTCGTTCAGAAATGCGGCCTTTCGGCTGGGTCCGCAACTGATAAGAGAGGGAAAGAAAAGCTCCTTCGTGCAGCAGATTTCTCTCTCAATCGTGTGCTTCCTCCTTTGGGAGCTCAACCCTGGTTTCGCTTTCTCTTGTTTAACGGTGGTTCTGTCACTTTCTGTTCTCTCTCGATCTTCCACCCTTCCCCAATGGGTAAGAACAACGTTCAGATTATGACTGAAGAAAACTCGCGACAGAGGCCTGATGGTTCTCATTCTCTCTCTCTCTGCCCCTCCCTTCCTCCCTCCCCCATCGAGTTAACACAACATTCTTTTGTGTCCATGAGGAAACTTTTACCCCAAGGGGAACCAGCATGACATCTTCCTCAAAAGTAGGATTCTTTACTGCTTTCGACTTCGCAGGTGGAGCGGGAAATCGACCGTACGGCGGCAGAAGCGTTGGGATGATGGGTCTGATCTCGAACTGTCGTCGACGGTAGCCGGCATGCTCTCGGGTACTACTTACTATATTCCTTAGTTCATTCTCCAATTCCTTATACTGTTCTTCTCTGGAACTTCCATCATTAATACGGGGATCTCTCTCTCTCTCTCTCTCTCTCTCTCTCTCTCTCTCTCTCTCTCTCGTGAGAGTGTCATTCCTCTAGCTCCTCTTCCCTGAGTGGTGAAGTCAGATGCATCTCTTCCCCGTGAACAGTGTTTCTTTTCGTTCTTCGAGAATCCAAGAAGACGGCGACGTTCAGATTTCATAGGAGACCGTCGGCGGGGTGATGACAGTCGGGGACATACACAAGCGGAGATCGAAGATGACCAAGCGTTCCGACGCCTTCATCTCCCTCCCAGGTGAAAATAGTGCCCCCATGATGCACCCACGGCTCCATCTCTAGCTGTTGGTGTAGCTCTCTCTCTCTCTCTCTCTCTCTCTTTGTGGCTCCATCATCTTCAGACAGGGGTGTGGATATATCACAAGCCAGCTGCTGCATGTGCCATCCGTCGACGCGGAGATTCACTGAAGTTAGACACTATTTCCATTTTATATTATTTCTAAAAAAATAATGTAACTGAAAATAGATATCGTATAATTGGAAAAGTCCCACGGATGACCTCTGAGAGGCCCGTAGGCTCTGGTGGGCCCCTGCTAACGTTTCGGTTCCATCAGTCGAAGGGAAAGCCCATATTTTTTTCTAGTGCTCAAAATAATTAAAAAATATACGGCAAAAAATAGTTTTCTTTTCGGTGAAATGGCCTGACACAAAATGAACATTTATTTTATATAAAGGAAATGGGACGGCGCGAAAAACTAAATACGAAATTGGAAGGCGCGAGGGGTTTCTATTAGGAGATAATCACGTGGTTAACCCCCCCCCCCTTTCTGTGATTCATTTCCTTTTATCACCGTTTCCCGCGCTTCACGGTCTCCTCTTCGCAAGAGCCACTCATCCTCCCTCCTGCTTCCTCCTCTTCCCGCTACTTTCTCTCTCTCTCTCTCTCTCCCCTCCTGCGCAGAATCAAGAACCTGCTCCCTGTCAGAAACTCGCCGGAGACGTCTTAACTGCCGTCGTCTCTCCGGCGAGTTTCTGACAAGTGGTATCAGAGCCCACAGGTTGCGGGCCGGGACTCGATCGCGGCAAGGTACAGCCGTTGGAATCGAGAACGCGCAATCGAGACGCGCTATGGCAGGAGGAAAGGACGGCGTGGTCCAGAGGGTGATTCGTGAGGTAAGCGCCGGGACCGGGTTCCCAATGCTCAGAGCCCGGTTGCTCTGGACCGCCATTGAGAAAGGGGGCGTCGAACCCCATGAAGACATGCAGGCGCTCGACGCGCTCTGCAACGCCGTGCCGCCGGAAATGTGGCCGGTGATTGCGGACAAGGAGACGGCCAAGGAGGCCTGGGAGGCTATCGCCACCATGCGGATCGGCGATGACCGCGTAAAGAAGACGTCGGGTCCTCTTGCTCAGTTTCAGACGCGTTGTCATTGACAGGGATTGCACCCTGTCATGCCGCTCCTCTCCAGAATCTTAGCGGCGTAGGCTCCTTGGCTGATCGAGGTGCCCTCCGCGCTCTGCCTGACTTCAATGCCGAGATGGTAACGAAGCAGACTGAGGTCGCTCATCCTGAATGCGTCAGCCATCTCCTTTTTGAACTGCTTGATGTCGTCGCCTCCCCGTTCTACCTGCTGTAGATGGCGTGCTCCGAGGGACTCCTCCTGAATCTGAACGATAGCAGCGTGTCGTCAGCCATATGACACGGGACACCACGTCCCGTGTCATATGGACACGCCTCGTGGTGGGATCGTAGGCACGGTAGGCCTTTGATCCGCACTCGTAGCCGATGAAGATCATCTTGCGGCCGCGGTCCTCCAGCTTCTTGAGATGCGATGTCGTGTTCAGGACGTAGGCGATGCATCCGAACACCTTAAGATGGTGCACCGTCGGCTTCTTCAGATGGTGCACCGCCGTCCACGCTCTTCGTCGGACACCGGTTCAGGATGTATACAGCAGTTGCCACCACTGCCTCACCCCAAAACCAGCCCGGCAGCCCCTTTGCCTTGAGCATGCTCCTCGCGGTTGCTACCACCGTGCCGTTCCTGCGCTCGACGATGCCATTCTGCTGCGGGCTGTATGGCGCCGTGTGTTGACGATGAATACCTTCTCCCGCGCAGTACTCCGCGAACTCATGTGAGGTGAATTCGCCGCCCCGATCAGTACGGACCGCTCCCAGCTTCAGTCCTGACTCGCCTTCTGCCCGAGCCTTGATCTCCTTGATGGCCACCGCAGCACGGTCCTTTGAAGGTAGCATGGCCACCCACATGTACCGGCTTCGATCATCCACGAGCAGCAGGAAATACTTGCTGCCGTTTGGCGTTTCCGGCGCAATCGGACCACAGAGGTCGCTGTGCACCAGCTCCAGAACACGCCGCGCCCGGTACTCTCCCTGCTCGGGGAACGGCGACCGCTTCTGCTTGCCAGCGAGACACGCCTCACACAGCTGGTCCACCTGACCAACTGCCGGCAACCCCCGCACCAGCTCCTCCCGAGCCATCTTCCGCAGCGTGGTCATGTTGACATGTCCGAGGCGTGCGTGCCATTTCCAAGCTTCTTCGACTCCCCGCGCCTCCAGGCACACCGGCCGAACCAGCTTGGCGTGGAGAATGTACAGCCGGTTCTCTTCGCGCATCACCTTCGCCAGGAGCCGTCCGCCTGGCTCATGGACCTTCATCGCCCCCTTCTCGATGTCGATATGGTACCCGGCCTCATCGAGTTGGCCGACGCTGACGATGTTCGTCGTCAGTCGGGGAATGTAATACACCCCCGCGAAGGACCGGTGCTCGCCGTTCTTGCACAGGAACACGATTGCCCCCCGGCCTTCGATCCGCGCCACCGAGTCGTCGCCGAACCGCACCGTCCCAAGCACCGCCGTGTCCAGCTCGGTGAAAGCCGTACGGGAACCCGACATGTGGTTCGTGGCGCCCGTGTCCACGACCCACGCCTCCTCATCACGCAGCTCCTCCTCTTCAAGGTGGGCGAACACCTTCTCTTCCCGCAGATGGATCTGGGTCTGGGCGCCTGGCTTCTTCTCTTCTTTGGCGGCCCCTCCATTGACGGGGACCCATTTTGCTCCCGGCGGCGGTGGGCTTGCACGCCGGAGCCGATCCTCTGCCTGCGGAGTCGCAGCAAAACGGGGTGGAGTGGAGGTTGGTGGCGGCGCCGTCGATATGGCCGTCGTTGACTTCACGAGAAGGAGCGAGGCCTCCTCCTCATCCTGGACGACGTGGGCCTGCTCTTTCTTGGGCTTGGAGTGGCACTCGCGGGCCCAGTGGCCCAGCTTCCCGCATCTCCTGCACTCATCACCGCTGGGCCGGCCTGAGTTGCCCGTCAGGCCGCCTGATGACGAACCCTTGTCGCTGCCACGGCCGCGCCCGCGCCCGTGCCCATGTCCTCCACGGTGCGTCACGCTGCTGCTACCTCCACCACCAGTTTTCTCAGCATCACGCTTCCTCCGCCGTGCGTCCCACTCTTCTTTGGTCACGTACAGCTTGCCGTCGTGGTGCATAGCCGACGCCGGTTTCTCGAAGGCATCCTTCGCCGCCTTGAGCCGACCCGTCAAATCCGCGACGGTGAGCGTCGACACGTCGAGCAGCATCGTGATCGCGACCACGATCTGCCTGAAACGCTGGGGAACACTGCGGATTATCTTCTCCACTACCTGCGTCTCTTCGACCTTGTCGCCGAGGGTGGTGAGAGTCGACGCCATGCTGTTGAGACGCAGCGCGTAGTCCTCAACAGACTCTCCCTCCTTGAACATCGCCGAGTCGAACTGCCGCCGCAAGTTCTGAGCCGACGTCTTCTTTACGCGGTCATTGCCGATCCGCATGGTGGCGATAGCCTCCCAGGCCTCCTTGGCCGTCTCTTGTCCGCAATCACCGGCCACATTTCCGGCGGCACGGCGCTGCAGAGCGCGTCGAGCGCCTGCATGTCTTCATGGGGTTCGACGCCCCCTTTCTCAATGGCGGTCCAGAGCAACCAAGCTCTGAGCATTGGGAACCCGGTCCCGGCGCTCACCTCACGAAAACTTTCTACTTTTATTTAAAAAACTCTTACAAAGGGGAAAAAACGCCAGAAGTGATCTGGCGTGTACACGTTAGAGCACGTTGTGCGCAGAATTTTCTGCATGACACGCATTACTGGCTGTGTTTTTCACGTGACTCGTGAGGTGATCTCGCCGGCGACGTCTTAACTGCCGTCGTCTCTCCGGCGAGTTTTTAACCCCCTGGCGGGCGGCTTTTCACCCCCTCCGCCGGGCGGCTGAGAAGACGAGGGTCGGTGCCACCGATCGCGGCGCCGGCGGGTCCTCGGACGTCTTCGACGACTGGTGGCTGCGATCCGTGCCCCCCGTCGACTTGGCGGCATCTTCTTCCCCTCGCGGGACGACGACACCGAGCACGTCCGCGGTCGCTGCACCTGTTCAGCAGGGGTTTCAGCTGAACGCGGGCTGCTGCTGCATGCCGAAGAAAGGACAGAACCTGCTCGGCGAGGACGCCTACTTCATCAGCAAGGGAGGAAAGGCCTTCGGCGTAGCCGACGGGGTCGGCAGCTGGACCAGGCAAGGGATCGATGCCGGCGAGTTCGCTCGGCACCTCATGGCCTCCTGCGACGCCCAGATCAGACGAATTTCCTGCGGTGCAGTCATCGGGGCCCTGCTGCAGGGGGTGATGAAGACCGCCATGGCGGGGACGACCGCCAAGGGGACCTCGACGGCGTGCGTCGGGGCGGTGGACGGGCCGTTCCTCTGGGCGGTCAGCGTCAGGGACAGCGGATTCATGGTGGTGCGGGGCGGCGCTGTCGCCTACCGCTCCCCTCCACATCAGAAACACTTCAATCACCCCTTTCAAATCGGCCGCTTGGACCCAGCCGATCCGCTCGACAGCGCCATGAGCTTCAAGGTGCGGCTCGCGCCGGGCGACGTCGTCGTGACCGACGGGCTCTTCGACAACCTCTTCAATGGCGAGATCGCCGCCCTGGTGACGAGCGAGAGAGAGGAGCGCCCCAACCGACCTGCGTTGAATATGGGTCATGCCTTGGCGGCGGCGGCGGCGGCCGTTGCTGCCTTAACCGGAAGTAAAGACTCGCCCTTCGCGGAGGCCCGCCGGGCAGCAGGGTTCCCACGGACCGGCGGCAAGCGCGACAATGTGACGGTCGTCGTCCTCACGGTGGGCACCTCGAAGAATTTTCCCCTCCCACCTTCTGCTTTTCCCAACCAGCATCATCATCGCAGCTCACACGTCCTTCTGCTAATCAAACCAGGTCGACGCAGACGAGAATCCATTACACGCCAACAAGAAAGAACACGATGGTTGCTCCACGATGTATCAAGGTATGCACATAACATCCATTTTATGCTGTAATTCTCATCCATCTCGACCATTCTCATTCTGAGGCGCTGGATCGTGGGTCGGGGACACAGACGAACAGCACAGAATGAGGATGTGGATGAACCACATACGGAGCGGAAAGTCAACGACGGAAACCGACCGACTGCGAAGGAGCATAGAAAACTTCCATCATCCAGTTTTCAACGTTACTCAAAGTTTGGATTACCCATCACAAAAGCAAAGACTAAGGAAGATTTGGCGCCGCTGTACGATAATATAAGCATATTATTATTCAAAGAATAGCTCGTACAATATTCATTGTGTAGGAAAAATAACAGAATAAACCCTAGAAAAGGACGAAATGAAAATATTCCAACAAAATGAGAGAGAGAGAGAGAGAGAGAGAGAGAGAGAGAGAGAGAGAGAGAGAGAGAGAGAGAGAGAGAGAGAGAGAGAGAGAGAGAGAGAGAGAGTATTTATAGCCACACATTAAATGGTGGACACTTATGGCCCACTAAAAGACTACGACTTTAGCTCACTAAAAGACAAAAAAAGGGCTTAATATAGACAAAAATGAGATTTTTTTTTTGCATTAAATATTAACACTCCCCCTTAATGCAAAAACGTTTAAGACCAAGAGTTTCTCTAACTTTCACAAATTTAGAATGTCCAAGCACCTTCGTAAAGCCATCTGCCACTTGACCTAATGTTGAACATAATTTCATTTCAATAACATTTTTGGCAACCAAATCTAGAATAAAGTAATAGTGTCTTATCTCAATATGTTTTGTTCTTCCATAAAATACTGAATTCTTCATCATAGAAATAGTTGACACATTGTCATAATAGATCACTGTAGGCATTGACTATGGAATATTGATATCTTGTAAAATCCTTCTCATCCATATTACTTATTGTATAGTCAATGATGCAGCAATATATTCAACTTCAGAGATGATAATGCTGTAGATTCTTGTTTCTTAGAAATCTATGAGATTGTATCTTAACTAAAGCTGAAAACAAAACCACTATTTGAATAACCAATAGAATTTGTCCAATCACTATTTGAATAATCAGAAAAAATGAATTCAACATCATGTTGATATAGAATTCCATAATTAATAGTGCCACGCACATATAGAAGTATTCTTTTTGCTACTCTAAGATGATGAACAGATGGTGAATGCATAAACCTTGAAATTATGCCAATTGAAAATAATATATCTGGATAAGTATGAGTCAAATACATCAAACCACCAACAACGCTTCTATAAAAGTGTTTAGTTGTTTTTGCAGTCCCATCATCAAGACATAATTTATCATTTATATTCATAGGAGTAGAATAAGTCTTCCAATGAAACATATTAAACTTTTTCAGCAAGTCACATGCATATTTCTCATTTGAAATAAATATACTATGATCATTTTGAATAATTTAAAGTCCAAGAAATTAATGAAGTAATCCCAAATTTGTCATATCAAATTCAGCCATCATACCATTCTTGAAATCTGAAATTAGTGACAAAGAAGATCCAGTATATATAATATCATCAACATAAACACATACTATCAATTATCTTTATCTTGAGTCTTGATATAAAGTGTTGACTCATTCTCACTTCTATAAAAGTGATACTTGTGAAAATATTAAGTCTATTATATCATACTTTTGGTGCTTGTTTAAGCCATAAAGTGTCTTCTTCAATTTATACAATTTGTTTTCTCTTCCTTCAAGAATAAAGCCTAGTGGTTGCTCAACACATATATCTTCATTTAAATAACCATTTAAAAATACTGATTAACATTAAAATGACAAACTTTTCATTTCATTTGAGTTGTCACGACTAAAACAATACAAATTATTTCAAATTAATCAATACCTTGTTGTTGTGCATATCCCTTCACTACTAACCTTATTTTATATTTTTAAACATTGCCTTCTACTTTATACTTCACTTTGTAAACCCACTTGACTCAAATTGCTTTTGTCTTTTGTGGTAAATCTGCCAACTCTCATGTATAATTCTTCTCAATTATTGTAATTTCTTCTTACATTGCTTTCTCCTATTCATCTTTGCCTTGTGCCTTCTCATAGCTTATTGGTTCTACAATCATAAGAGTAAAAACACATGATTCATAAATATCACATAAAGATTTCATCTTTCTTAGTGGGCTTGATGATTCTAGACTTGAATAATTTTGACCATTGATATCACTTGTATTTCTTAAAGAATATCTTGAAGGTGTGATACATGAAGTAAAAGCTTCACTTATCGAATCTTCACCATTTTGCATAGTTTTCTGCCCATTTTCACAAGAAAAAGTTTGACAAATTAGATTCGCATTCTAACTCTAGCAAGCATATTTATCAAATATAATATCACAAGAAATCAATAATCTTTTTATTTCATGATTATATAATCAATAACCCTTACTCTCATCATTATATCCAAGAAAAATATATTTTTCACTCTTTTTGTCCATCTTATCACGATCATCAACATCAATTAAAGCATAAAATATGCAACAAAAAACTTTTAAATGACCAATATTAAGCTTTCGATGATACCAAGCTTCATAAGAAGTCATATTCATCACTGCTTTTGTAGAAGAAATATTTAAAAGATAAATAGAAGTTGCAACTACTTTAGCCTAAAAATCACTCGGAAGATGCTTCTCACTATGCATGCTTCTAGCCATTTCCACAATAGTTATGTTCTTTCTTTCAGCAATACTATTTTGCTATGGAGTTTTTCCAATAGTGAGATGTCTTTTAATTCCATGCTTCTTACAAAATAACTAAAACTAATGAGAAATAAATTCTTCCCCTCGATCTGTTCGAAGAATTTTAATAACATGCCCACTTGATTTTTCAGCAAAAGCCTTGAAATAAATAAACTTATCAAATGTTTCAAATTTATAAGAGATAAAATAAACTTAACTCATACGTGTGAAGTCATCAACAATCAATAAAAAATATCAACTACCATTCAAGGATAATGTTCTCATTGGACCACATAAATCAACATGTAATAATTTGAGAGGAAATCTTGCTCTCCATGATTTGCTAATAATAAATGATAATCGATGTTGTTTGTCATAAACAACAACCATTTGCTAAAATATAAGGTAAACCAACGACCATTTGCTTGTGATGTAATAATTTTAATGCATTAAAGTTTAAATGACCCTAACACATATGCCAAAGTGTGGATAAATTATTTTCTTTTATAATCATACCAAAATCAATAAATCTTGAGATATTGAGAGGAAACATCCTCTTTCCAATCTAAGGAATCACCATTGAAGTCATACCACTCTTCTAATGTTTGACAACACATTTATCATCTTTGAAATGAATAATAAAGCTACATTCTAATAATTGACCCATACTAAGCATATTATGTGCTAATTTTAAAAATAAATAAATATCATGAATTAATGTTTGTACCCCTGATTTAATATGAACAACAATAGTACTAATGCCTTCAATTTTCACACTATAGTAACATCACAAATCATAGAGGTGTCAATATTTTGAAATAAATCTTTTTCACCTGTCATATGATGTTCTTAAGCTTAAAGAAATATTAGTTATAAATAACTTATTTTGATTATTTTCTTCAACAATATTTGCTTACTTCTTTTTCTTGTCACAACAATTTGCTTCAATATGACCATATTCTTGCAAAAATTACACATTTGTTTAAATTTCATTCTCTTATATTTTCTTGTTGTTTTAATTTTTCATAACAATATGCTTCAATGTGACCATATTTCTTGTAAAAATGACATTACATAATTTTGTAATTTGGTTTCTGATTTTGTTGATTTCTTCCATCATTTCTTTGCTGCCCATAATATGATCTATCATGTCCTCTTCCACAACCTCTATTTTGATAGTGTCCTCTACCATGTCCTTGTTGTGTAAATGTTCTTTCACTAGTTTTCTCATTCTTTGAAAGTTCAATCTTTGCTTGAAATACTTATTTAATAAATTTTTCCTTTTATCTATTAATTCATTCTTCATGCGTTAACAATGTTCCAGCCAACTCATTTTGGGTATAAATAGATAAATTCTTAGACTATTTAATGGCAGCAATAATATGATCAAATTTAGAAGGTAAACTTCTTAATTTTTTTTCAATAATTTTCTTTTCAGAAATATCTTCACCAAAATCCTCATTTCATTTATAATAACAACAACTCTAGGAAAGAAATCATGCACTAATACATCTGATTTCATAAAAATATTTTCAAATTCTTGACAAAGAGTTTGAAGCTTCACATTCATAATTATATTATCACCATGAAATTCATCTTTCAAAATTTTCCTTGTTTCAAATGAACTTGATGCATTAGCAATTCGTGGAAAAATTACTTCTAAACTGATTGTTGTAAAACTAATAATGTCTTAGCATCTTTTTTTTTGAAATTCCTTATTTTCTTGTCTCGAAGTCTCTCCTTCCTTATTTCCAGTCTTAACTAATTCTCATAAATATGGAGAAATAAAAAATATCTTCATTTTAATATTCCAAAAATTATATTTCTCTCCATTACAAAATAAAATAAGGATTGTGAGAAATTTAGCAGATTAACATTCACCATTTCACTGTCTATGATGGTACATCTTCATATAAACATCGATTCAAATCTTCAGAATCCTTGTAATGCCAAGAAATCTCTAAAAAACCTCAAATAAATTTCACAAACCTTGAATTTCTTCTCTTCGAAGTATGTTGGCCTCTCCACAGAAAACCAATGCCTAATATGCGAACTTGGCACTGTGATACCACTTCTAAGAAAAATAACAGAATAAACCTTAGAAAAAGATGAAATGAAAATATTTCATATAAAATGAGAGAGAGAATAGTATTTATTGCAACACATTAAATGGACTGGCCACTTATGGCCCACTAAAAAATAGGACGACTTTAGCCTACTAAAAGACAAAAAAAAGGCCTAATATAAAAAAAAATGAGAAATATTTTTTTGAATTAAATATTAACACATTGGCCTCTACATGTGTGTGGGTAGGTTTGAGAACATGACAGAAGAGGTGAGGAGGGAGGGAGCGAGTGAGTCTTATCATATGAAACTATTTGTTGTGGTTGTGGGCTTGACCTTATAGACACTTGTTGATGTTGTCAAGGGAAGATCCTTGTAACATGCCATCATCTTTGAATCTACGTGAAGATCCAGCTGTAATGCCTCTCAAATTACTTGGGTGGAGATCCATGTAACATGCCATCACCTCATATGGTTTCACTTGGACATCTAGGGAAGGTCACTTGTTTGCTTGTGCAGGAAGACCCTGCCTTCCTTAAAAGAGTTTATTGATTGAACTTGTTGAGGGGTGTTAACATGAGAGAGGAAAAAATTGAAATCTATGTAGTCTCAAAGATAGAATATATGACTCTTATATAGGAGAGAGGAGAAATGAGAGAGAGAGAGAGATAATGGGTCATAGTGTGTCGAAAGTCTGATACTACTATCAAACACTCTTCCTCAAGTTAGAGCATATAAGTCGAACATATTTAACTTGGTACATGTAGTGTTATAGGAGATGTCAACTAGACTCTTCATGAAGACGTATGCAAGTTGATGAGATGATGTTATATGAGAAGTAGAGATAAGTTCAAACATAATCTTATCTCGAATGTAGTGATAGTCGATCTCAATGTGCTTCGTATGCTCATGAAAAGTGAAATTATCAGTAATGAAGATGACGACTTGATTGTCACAATACATGAACATTAGAGATAGATAAATAATACTAAGATCATCGAGAAGTGATTAAAGCCATACTATTTTCTGTGTTATCTTAGTCATAGCTCGATATTTGAATTCTACACTAGAACATGACGCTATCCTTTATTTTTGAGACTACTAGATAACTAAGTTACCACCAATATATGTGCAATAATTTGTAGTAGAATTTTAGTCACCCTTGTCACTGGCATACCCAGCGTCATAGTAGGCTGCAATGTGGAGATGGCTGTGTTATCGATAGATGAGCGTTTTTCTTAGAGATCACTGATGTAGGTGAGGACTCATAGAGCTCCCTCTCAATAAACTCGTCAAGGCTCTTACATGGATTGGCTCAAGACACTAATTATGTACACGATGTGAAGGTAAGTGACGGTGAGATATATCAACTTGTCCAACGATCATTGATATCGGTTGACATTATCAAGTAAGGGAGATGAAGTGTCATAGAACTACAGGCGAGTGTCTATAGACAAAGTCTCCGGCTTGCACCTAAAGAGGTCTATCTCTTGAAGCATGTTGAGGGCATACTTCTGTTGAGTGAGGGTGAGCTTTCCATCTTGATATGCTAACACAATCCTAAAGAAATACCGTGGAGTCCTAAGTCACGAATGCTGAGGTGTTGTTGTAAGTAAGCTTTAGTAATAGAAATGTCAGCCTCATCATTTCTAGTCACAAGAATATCGTCGACATAGACTACAAAGATGATAAGGCCGTCCTTTATTATCTTCATGAGCATGGTGGGGTCTAAATATAGGAGATGAAGTCAAAGGTAATGAGTAAATTACTAAACTTGGTGAACCAAGTACGTAAACTTTACTTGAGCCCATAAATGACATGCCGCAAAAGACACCTTTGATGACTCTCCTTGAGCAACATGCTTGGGAGGTTACTTCATAAAGACCTACTTTGTGAGATCACCATAGAAAAAGGTAACAAGATCATGCCTGATTGACGGTGAGAGAGAGAAACATGCAGACAGAGTTGAGACAAATGACGTGAGAGAACATCTTAGTGTAGTCGACCTCATATGCTTGTGTGAAGCCCTAAGCAATCAAACAAGCTTTGTGACGAGTGATAGAGCCATCCAACTGATACTTAATGGGAAACACCCACTTGCATGTCATAATGTTGGCATCGGTCGAGTGCAGAATCAAATCTTAAGTCCTCCGAGTGATCAACACAGCTGCCTCCGAATCTATGGCCACCTTCCACATAGTTACATTTGCAATCTCAACATATGATCGTGGAAGCGACTTGGAGGCCATGAAGAAGGCAAAGACATGAAAGGAGGAAAAAAGGCGATCATCAAGTGGAGTAGCGACCGAAGGTGTGGAGGAGATTGTAGGAGAGGAAGAGGAGGATATTGCATCTGGAGTAGGAGGACATGGGAAAAAAAGAGGCAAACACAGGTAATGACTCTAAAGAAAGTAGACAGGAAGGAAGACAAGAGGGAGTATTCGTAAGAACCACCAAGAGAGGGAACCTAAGTAAAGGAGACATTGTGGTTTGAGGAAGAAGAGGAGAAAAAGTTAAAATAAGAGAGAAGAAAGGAGACTATGGAAAGTGATATCAATTGAGGTCACATAGCGTTGGATATTCGGAAAGTAGACCCGATAGCCTTTTTGCGTGTGATAATAGTTGACAAAGACCCTTTTAAGAGCACAAGGGGTGAGTTTAGAAAGAGATGGAGAAGAATCCTAGACGAAGGCGATACATCTAAAGACTCGAGAGGGAAGAGAAAAAAGAGGAAAATCATGAATGAAGCAATAGAGAGGAATTATCCCCCCCAAGAAGAGTGAAGGGAAGTTGATTCTAGAGATAAGTGGCAATTAGAAGGGCGTTAGCCTAGAGATAGTAGGGGACATTCATCTTAAGAAGAAGTGTGTGAGTAATGTCAAAGAGCTGATGATGTTTGTGTTCGGCAACACTATTTTGCTACAAAATGTGAGGACATGTGACTTGGGATAGAGGATGTAACGATTATCGTAGAAGGTGCGAAGAGATACTTGGACAAACTCAAGAGCGTTATCAATATGAAGAATCTTGAGCGTAGTTGTGTATTGGGTGATAATTTTGGTGATGAAGTGGGTAATCACGGTGATGACATTAGAGCGGTCGCAGAAGAGGTAGACCCAATTGACATGAATATAGTTATCAACAAAAATGATGTAATAGTGATGGCTTGAGATGACAAAAGTACGAGATGGACCGCATACATCACAATAGAGAAGGTCAAAAAGAGTAAAAAAAGGGATGCTATAATGACAAGGATAAGAAGTATGGTGATGTTTACCCAACTAACAAGACTCACACATAAATTTAAAGAGAGAAAGCTACGGTAAAGTTTTTTATAATTTAAAGAAATAAGGATGACTTAAATAGCAATGTCACAAAAGAGAAGTAGTCGTAGAGGCAATAAGAAAGGCTTGAAGGCCAGATGAGGGTTCATAAAAAATAAGTTTATAAACATCCCACCTGTTTCCACAGCTCAAATAAATCTTCTGTTTGGTATGTAGATCTTGAAAAATACAGTGAAAGGAAAAGAAAGTGACTGTATAAAAGATGGCATGAGTAATAGCACTAATGGAAAGAAGTTTAATAAGAAAATTGAGAACGTAGAGAACTTGGGTAAGGTGAAGGGAGGGAGAAGTCGAGGTGGCACCATGACTTTTGACTAGACAGGTATGACTATTGGCAATGGTGACAAGGGGACAGGTCAAGCTAGACTGATAGGAGGTGAGAATAATGAGGATACTAGTCATGTGGGTGGAGGCCTAATAAGTCTTCATTATCATGAGTTAATAATTAATAAATAATATAGTTTTAATCTTAATTTATGATAAATAGACTTATATTTATGTTAAATTATGAAAAGTAGTTTTCAATTGATTAACATGAATTGTTGGCTAATTATGTGATTTTTTACAAATTTATATAATTTTTATAGTCTTATTTTTTAGATAAATAAAGAAATAGAAATACAAATAAATATATAGCAAAAAAAGGAGAACTTATTGACCAGTCGAGCTTACAAACAAGTCAAAAGTGCAGTCAAGAGGAGCTGCAAGTAGGGGCTCGAGTGGCTAAGACTGATGGGAGCATGTGTACACCACTCTCTTTTCACGTGATCAACCTGAAAAATTATCACTATTTTTGTAAGTTTTATTAAATTATAATTGATATATTTGTTTAAAAATACTTCTAAATATCAAAAAAATGATATTTTTTAATTTTATAAATTTTAAATTTATGTGATTTACTGTATGACTAAGTCACGTCACTTGCATAAAAAGATGATGTGTGGTGTGATATATGAGAGGATGATGTAGGGGCCTTAGACTTTGACCATCGATCATACTCTTTGGGAGATAGTGATCATAACTCCAGTCATTAGTGTCAGAGGAGTAAATCCAGCAAGTTGTCTAGATGATAGTGTAGGAGCAGCAAGAGTAGGCAATCCCGCATTAGTGTGATCTCGTCTAAAGGAAGCTTATGAGGTCAATTTGCTAGATACCTAAACTTCTAGAAGTATTTGGTTGCGAAATGATTGTTTCTGTCACAATGCTCACAAGGAGGAAAAGTATTGCAGCAAGGAAGAGTAGCACGCCCATGACTCCATCCATGACCATAGTTAGAGGAGGCACCATGACACGCTCCAAGAGTGGTAGTTGTAAGTGAAGCTTTAGAAGCGACTGCCAAAGATGAAAGGTGAGAGAAGTAACTTTATTGAGGACCAAGCCTTTGACTTGATCGACCAAACTCAGATCAATAGAGTCAAGATAGACAGTCACTAATAGCTCCTGACGATAGCATTGATTGACATCCAGATTGAAAGAAATCGACTAATATTGATCTAACATATTCTCAAACTTCGTCAATATAAGATACGTAGAATGTCATGAAGACAATGTGTTATGCAGTTTAATAAGGTTGCTGAAGATATCCATCACATGATCGATACTCCCTTTGGCCCCAAATGAATGATAAAATTTGTCCCACATTTGTTTGGCTGTATCCAAATACTTGATAGTTCCAGTAAGTTGTGGAGTGACCATCTTAAGAATTCAGGCTTGGACGATCTTATCTCTCATTATTCAATTAAAAAGGCTGGAGTTACCAGGGGTTGCAGTAAATTCGTAATAAATTGACGATAATTGGCATTGTCTTCGGCAAGAGGCAGACTCGGACTGTGAAGCTGATTAAGGAGTAGATTCACCAATGTAATAGAAACAATGGGGGCAGAGGCGCCGGTAGTTTGCCTGTGGTTGGTAGAGACGGATGGAGACATTGGAAGAATTTTTGTCTCCATAAGCGACTGATGTTGAAGCTAGAAGGGGGCAGCAGCTTGTAATACAGTGGTGGTGTCACCAGAAGGGCAGTGAGAACAATAGAAGAGGCACGACGAGAAGCGGCGGTAGCAATGCCTGCAGAGGCTCAGCGAGAGGCAATGGCAAACCGTCACACTTTATTAGAGAGAAATTAGAGGCTACATATAGGAGGAGAAGGGACGTCAGAAGAAGAGAGAATGTCGCGGAAGGTGCGAGGACGTGGGAGAGAGAGAAAGAGAGAGAGAGGGGGCGACCGCTCATCTCCTATGTGGGCCCATTGGGCCATATTCTCACAAGGACGACGTTGCCTAGCGAGAGCCGCACGGTGAAGCTCATATCGCTGTCGAGCGGATCGGCTGGGTCCAGGCGGTCGATCTGATAGGGGTGATTGAAGTGTTTCTGCAGTGGAGGGGAGCGGTAGGCGACGGCACCGCCCCGCACCACCATGAATCCACTGTCGCCGACGCTGACCACCCGGGTGAACGGCCCGTCCACCCCCCCGACGCACGCCGAAGGCCTTTCCTGCCTTGCTGATGAAGTGGGTGTCCTCGCCGAGCAGGTTCTGTCCTTTATTCGGCATGCAGCAGGATCCTGCTTCCAGCTGAAACCCCCGCCGAACAGGTGTAGCGACAGGGGCCGTGTTTGGTGTCGCCGTCCCACTAGAGGAAGATGACGCTGCCAAGTCGCCGCGGGGCACGGATCGCAGCCACCCGTCGTCGGAGACGTCCGAGGACCCGCCGGCGCCGCGATCGGTGGCACCAACACTCGTCTTCTAAGCCGGAGGCGGAGGGGGTGAAAAGCCGACCCCGCAGGTGGTTCCGCTTGAAGGGGTGGGAGGCCAGATCAGGGGAGAGCCCGGCCATTCCCTCCGATCTCCACCATGGGAGCGGGTTCTTGATTCTGCTCAGGATGAGAGAGAGAGAAGGTGGCGGGAAGAGGATGCAGGGGGGAGGATGATGAGTGGGTCTTGCGAAGAGGAGCCGGTGAAGCGCGGGAAACGGTTTTAAATGGTTTTAAACGGTTTTAAATGGTTGTCGGGTGCTCAACCACGTGATTATCTCCTAATAAATCTCCATCGCGACGTCCAATTTCGAATTTAGTTTTTCGCGCCGTCTAATTTCCTAAAAATAAAAATAAATGATTATTTTTTGGCGGGTCCTTTCACTTTTTCTTTCTAGTATATATATTTTAATTATTTTGAGCACAAGAAAAAAACCTGGGGAGCAATTTTCTTTCACATCCAAGTTTGCGAGAGAGAGAGGGAGAGATAATGGGCTTTCCCTTCGACTGATGGAACGAAAGGTTAGCAGCGGCCCACCAGAGCCCACAGGCCTCACAGAGGTCTTCCCAATTATACAATATTTAAATATTATATTATCTATTTTCGTGACATTATATTTGATTGAAATAGTGTCCAAGTTCAGTGAATCTCGACGTTGACCGATGGCACGCGCGAGAGCCGGGTTGTGATATATCCACACCCCTGTCGTCAACATCTGTCTCGTTCTGCTGCAGTTTATAACTGCGGCTGTTCGTCCATCGAATAGACCTACAGAGAGGCAAAGGCGAAAAATAGGGAGTGAAGGTAGCATCAGAGCGCCGCCACCCCCGAATCGGATACTTAAAAAAAACAATTTTCAGCAATAATAAAAAATATATTAATAAAATAAAGAAAGGAGGAGGGATTTATTCTTCATCCTCATCGATCGGCTTTCGTTTGTCGCCGCCGCCACTCGCTCGGTCGATGCCGTCGAAGACGTCGTTCGCCACACCCGCTTCCCGAGCTGCCACGATTGGCGGCGGCTAGCCGCCGGCGGCGGTCACGAGGTCAAACTCTAGATTGTCAGACGACTGCGGCAGCGCTCTCTTCTTCGCCATCCCTCCTTTTCTGCCTCGCTCCCTGGGGGATTCTTTCTTGTTGTTCCTCCTTCCGTGGTGACTGATGGCTGCGATCGGTGCTGCGAGCTCTGCCGTTTCCGGCGATCCGGATGTGTGCATTCAAAGGTATCGGGGTCTGAGGGCGTCTGGCTTGGCTCCCCTCTCGAGGTCCATCCGATCGGTGCCTCCATCTCCTGCTAAGTTCTCCGGAGTAACCGCAGTCTCTACTGTGAGTATCTTCTTCGCCGTCGTCGTCAGGCTCATGGTCTTCTTCCTTCTTTCATTCTGTGTCCTGCTTCAGACTATCCCTTGCCATGGTCTTCGTCCTCTATGCATTAAAGCTATCAGGATATTTATCCATTGAATGTGGTCTAGGTTCTGCTCTTAGCTTCCCTTTTAACCTTCTTCATAGATATCTTCATAGATAGAATGCCTTCACCAGTGAGCTCTCTGTGAATCTGTAAGTAAAATGGAAGAAGACGAAACGGACTCCTCCCAACTGACTAACCTCTAGAAGGGGTGGACATCCGAAAAGATGATTAATGGCGTAGTTTCATGTGGATATCGTGTGAAATCATTCAGAAGGTTCTTCTTCCCACCAAGAACAACTCCCTCCCCCAACTAGCACCCTAAAATAAGTTTAAATTATCCTATATTTCTACAAAATTTGGAGGAACTTTAATATTTTTGAAACTTATATATCCCAAAAAAAATTCTAACGAAAAGCTCATGATTTTTCCTAATAGAGCTCACACTATCCTTGATCCCTGTTGGGCCATGACTTCTATGTTCTACCTACTATTGAATGTAGATTGAAATGCCACAATTGGTACTTGTAAAACCCTCATATGTTGGCATGTATAAACACTGCAATGCCACAATATGTTCTACCTACCATTCACTGTTTCAGTTTTGTTGGAGAGATTTTCCGTATCCTGTTCTTCAATTTATCAAAACTCTTTCCAGAGATGGAATCACAACAGGGAAAAAACATTGTGTGAATGAAGTTTCTCTGAAATAATGTGCCCTGCGAAGTTTTCCATAAAAAATCTGTGAAGGGGCTGTGTACTTCAAAAAAAGAACGGCATCCATGAACAGTAACAAAGTACTACTATTAGGGATGTAATTGGATCTGAAACTGCCATGTGCTTTTATTTATAATCTCATTCCTTGAAGGCTGCTTGTTTTTACAATTTATTCTTTTCTACGTTTTTTATTTTCTGGGGAAGGAGATGGCGGGCGTTGTTGTTGTTTTCAGCAGGTTCTCCGTGATAATTGGCTCAATTAACCGAGTGTTCTTACTTCTGCTCTCTCTTGCATTTGCCTCATCACTTGAGCTTTTCTTTGCAGCCCGTGAAGACTGACTCAGCTGAGACTAAACGGAGCAAGGTTGAAATCTTTAAAGAGCAGAGCAACTTTCTCAGGTACCCTCTGAAGGAGGAGCTAGAAACAGAGGCGGGGAATATAAATGAGGCTGCAACACAACTGATCAAGTTCCACGGAAGTTATCAGCAGACTAACAGAGACGAGCGTGGTGTAAAATCATATCAATTCATGCTTCGCACCAAGAATCCCTGCGGCAAGGTCACAAATAAACTCTACTTGACCATGGACGACCTTGCGGATGAGTTTGGTAGCGGCACCCTCCGCTTGACCACCAGGCAAACATTTCAGCTGCATGGTATTCTAAAGAAGAATCTGAAGACTGTTTTGAGCACCATTATCAGGAGCATGGGATCTACACTTGGAGCATGCGGCGATCTGAACAGAAATGTTCTCGCCCCTGCAGCACCCTTCACAAGGAAGGATTATCTATTTGCTCAGGAGACTGCGGATAACATTGCTACGCTTCTAACTCCTCAGTCCGGTGCATATTATGACCTGTGGGTTGATGGGGAGAAATTCATGTCGGCAGAGCCTCCTGAGGTGGTGACAGCTCGTAATGATAACTCGCATGGGACCAACTTCCCTGATTCTCCAGAGCCCATATATGGCACCCAGTTCCTGCCCAGGAAGTTCAAGATCGCTGTTACTGTGCCCACTGATAACTCTGTAGATATTCTCACTAATGACATCGGTGTGGTACTAGTATCTGACGCTGATGGGGAACCTCAAGGCTTCAATATTTATGTAAGACATAAAAATTTCATCCTTTGTGGATTATTTCTATCTCGGAGGGTGATAAATGGCATTTTTTCCGTTGTAAATATTTCTTTAATTGTAGGTTGGAGGTGGCATGGGGAGAACCCATCGGGTGGAGACAACATTCCCTTGCCTGGCGAAGCCTCTTGGTTACGTGCCGAAAGAAGATATCTTATATGCTGTGAAAGCCATTGTTGTGGTGCAGCGTGAGCATGGGAGAAGAGATGAAAGGCGATATAGTAGAATGAAGTATTTGGTCAACGAATGGGGAATCGAAAAGTTTCGGAGTGTCACTGAGGAGTACTACGGCAAGAAGTTCGAGCCCTTCAAAGAGCTACCCGAATGGGAATTCGAGAGTTACCTTGGATGGCATGAGCAGGTGGTTACTACCAAAATCAGTTATTTTTTCTTTTTACCAAGATTTTGTTGTAGCAAGCATTCATCTGCTGCTGTGCGCCGGATTTGCATGTCGTTTTCTATTTTTGCTTACGAAGAAGAAACTCTGTGTTGTTGCCTTTCTTGGAATTCTTGCAGGGTGACGGTGCGATGTTCTGTGGACTTCACGTTGATAATGGTCGAATTGGGGGGAAAATGAAGAAAACGTTGAGGGAGATAATCGAAAAATACAATCTGAGTGTAAGAATCACTCCAAACCAGAACCTAATCCTCTGCGATATTCGCCAGACATGGAGAAGGCCAATCACCACCGCTCTTGCGCAGGCGGGCTTACTGGTAATTGATTTCATGCATTTATGTGTTGCAAAATGTTGATCCTCCAATCTAGCTCACAGTAGATAACTTACACCCTAATCCCCTGAGTAAAGTTGGTGTTGAGCTAGTATCAGTTGAATCTCATATCTGATGATTTCCCTCTCAACTTGTTATTTTATCAAGTAGATTCTTAGATATCACTTATAAACTTCCCTCGAGGTATAAAGAAAACTGAGTAAAACAGCGCCTGCAGGCCATTCAGATGTTGATATGGAGTTCTCTATGTAAAGTTCCATAGAGGGAAAGAAATTCCCCTGAGGAATGAGCATACAATGGAGTACTACTAGGTTGGGTCTTTAAAGGTTGCTTTCTTCGTACTCAACAGCTGATCCTCACTGTTTATGCCATTCACAGCTTCCTCGGTATGTTGATCCTCTTAACATCACTGCAATGGCGTGCCCAGCTCTACCGCTGTGTCCTCTGGCGATAACAGAAGCTGAGCGAGGAATACCAGATATTCTCAAACGAGTTAGGGCTGTTTTTGACAAGGTAATCCATTCTTCTATGGTGCTACAGATTTTATGATGAATTTTTTTTTATATGCTTTCATCAGGAAAAATGGCTAGTCTGAGGACTATGAAATCTTGGTACTTGATGTGTACGTTATTTCAGGTTGGCCTCAAGTTCAAGGAGTCAGTCGTCATTAGGGTCACTGGATGTCCCAATGGCTGTGCCAGGCCTTACATGGCTGAGCTAGGGCTTGTTGGTGACGGACCCAATAGTTATCAGGTAAGAAAACAGAAAAAAAAAAACAAGAAAAAAAAAAAGTCGTTCTACTCTCCTGCTTAGAGAATGTAACACATGAAATCACCAAGGATTGATGCTTTGCTGAGAGATTTGGTTTGATATAATATATATTTTCCACTAATTTAATCCCTTTTGAATGCAATGTTCAGATTTGGCTTGGAGGAACACCAAACCAGACAAAATTAGCAAGGACCTTCATGAATAAGGTGAAGGTCCACGATCTGGAGAAGGTTCTTGAACCATTATTCTACAACTGGAAAAGAAAGCGTTTGCAGGGAGAATCGTTTGGTGACTTCACTAATCGCATCGTAAGTACCCCGTAACCAGCTTCCCTACCAATGTTTCAGAAGCATTTTGTGATTGTTTTGTCTGTAATTATTCTCAGTAAAGAAAAAAGTATGAACGTATTCCTCACAGTAGATAAGATTTTTTGTTTTCTGTGAAAAGATAAAACAGAACCTTTACATATATTGACAAGTAGTGATGATTATATCTACAAATGGGGTTCCAAACCAAATATGGTAGTTTAGGCATGCTTATGGGTCTGAAGTTGATACCTTATCTTGCTTCCACCAACTGGGCAAAACATAAGCGAAGTTTGTCTGGTGATGTTCATCAGGGCTTCGAGAAACTCCAGAGCATAGTGGAGAAATGGGAAGGCCCAACAGAGAGCCCATCAGGGTTCAATCTCAGAGTTTTCTCCGACAGACAGACATACGAAGCCATGAACGAGCTCGCGCAGCTGCAGAACAAGACTGTTCACCAACTGGCAACGGAGGTCATCCACAACTTCGTCTCAACCCAGCAGAATGGCAAAGGAGCATGAAGAGACGGATGTGGCTATTTTCAATCACATGGAAGCTTTTGAGTTCCATACATGTCCTTCTTCTTCTTAGAAGAACCCGATGTCTGTTTCTCTTTCTGCATCTCAAATAGGAAGGCATCCATGTGTCTTGGATTGTTGTTTTGCCATAAATCGGAAGAACGAGGAGATTTCCCCATGCACAAACCAATTTTGTAGCAGACTCCGGCGGCAATTATTATATATGCTGTAATCATGGAAGGATGAGACGGGCTCTTGCTCTACACTGCAACAGAGCAGACAGCTTGGCTTCAGAGCAGTTCCTCTTATGCAACTTTTTCAAATACTTGAGCTTCATACAAACCAGATAGCTGTGACTGCGACAAGGATGCAAAATGAGTCAAATCAACTATGTATACGGCCATCAACCTTAGCTTACCTTATATCCTATCCTGCTCTCAGTTTCTGAAGCATCTTTCTTGATTTGCTATAAAAGGGAAGTCAACACAGGTCATATTAAGCTGGATAACGGTTGCTGATTGTGGCTTCCCTCCATGGCTGGGCTGTCATCATTCACAGCAACCTCCAAATCGATTAGTAAGCACTCACCGGTAGGAGAAGCACCCAAATCTGTAATCTCTGCGGAACCTGAATCATATTGCTTTGCAGTTCCAACTCCATTGAGACACATACTGTCATCAGCTGGAACACCCGGGTCCGCCATATCCATTACCAGGGCATCAAAGTGAAAGCTACCTTCTGATTCCTCATGTCTAACAAATTTCACATCTAAAATTGATTCCTCCTGAGAAGTGTGTGACACTTGTTGACTATCCACCTTAAATACACTACCCAGAAAAGCGTTCAAAATCTGCTGGGTCACCTCCTTTGACTGGTCCTGGGTATGTTCCATGGGTCTATCACCGGAGACAGAGTTGGGATCATCGCAGACCCCTGCTCCCTTCAGTCTCTCGATTCCTAATTCATAATCATCCTCGTGCACGTTAAATTGATTATGGAGGGTGTGGAGCTGGTTTGCTAAATCCATGCTGTTTTCACCCGACAAATCCATGTTGGAAAGGTTTTCAGTTTCATTTGCATCAATGGTCGAGTCTGAGCTACCACTGCCATCCCACTTCTTCCAGCCTCTGGTTGGACAGGGGAATTCTGCTAGAGCATCCTCTCTGTTTCTAACATCGTCACCCCATCCATTTCCACTCTCCCTCTCAACATCATCCGCCAAAAACTGGTCGTTAGATACGTCTTCTTCAGAGACCAAACCTCCAGAAATGCCCCGGGACCACTGCTGGAGGTGACTTGCCTCTTGCCCTTTACCTCGTTGGGCTGATACCAAATCGACACTATGCACTCCGTTGGTTTCATTGACGATTGTGTCTTTAATTTGGCCTCCAATGCCCGTTGAAAAATTTCCATCCAGACTAGGGTTATGATCGGCCTCATCTGAAGCTTGGGACGTAAGGTCTGAATCGATCTTATTTTTGGGAGAGTTGGTGGATCCTGACAGCATGAATGCCTCAAGCGCTGAAGTTAATGCGTCATCAATTGAGAAGGGTGCTCTGACTTTAGTAAAAGCAATCACAGCTGATCCAGAAATGTCACTGCTGCTAACATGTTCATCTTCTTCGTTAGGAAAATCTGGTGCTTTTATGAGCAAACCTGGACATATCGAAGCAGAGGGAAATCCTTCCCCACCAGCAGCTGCCAACACCGGATTACCATTTGGCAGCTTTTCGCCTACATGTTGATCATCGACAGTGACGTATTCTTTGACCACCTCCGGGGTGTTAACAGTTTCACCTTCCTTGGTCGGATTGAGGCTGCTGACGGTGGCATCTTCATTGGATAAATCTGGAAGACCAAAGCCTCCGTCAGAATCACATTCATCAATTTGAAACTCTGGTGCTGAAATCCTGGAGCAATCCAATGGTCTGGAAGACCCTCCCCTCGAGGAAAGTGCATCTAATTGCCGTTCCACTTGCTGAAGCCTTGTATCGATGCAACTGAGAGGCTTCAGGATGTTCTCTTCAAATCTCGAAAGGTAATCTTCCATTCTTCCCATTCTCGAAACAATCTCATCCAATTTTTTTTCAAGACAAGAAATTCCATTATCTTTTTCAGGAGAAGATCCAGGTACATGTCGGAGACCTGAATTCTCAGTTGTCAACCGTGTGATTATTTCACTGGATTCAATTGGCACCAAAGTTGGCTTGTGCTCTTGCCCTTCCAAAGTGGAGCATATTTTCTGCAATCCTGATTTTGCCGTTTCAGGTTTCATTTCCTCAATTCCTTTTGTTCCATTATTTCCATGTTTCTGCACAGCAGAGCTGAAAGAAGCAGCAGTATCGTGCACTCTACTGCTCCCTGGCTTTGACAGTTGCAGAATACCAGGAACAAGCATGGCCAAGAGAGAATTCCCAGCCATGTCTTCTCCCTTGCTCAATGGAGGCCTTGAATCTGTAGATTCGACTGGGTCTGCATAGATATAAACTTCCTCTATGTGAATCCATTCTTTGGCTTGGAGAGACAACAGACGGATTTTCAGGGACATGCAAGGACTTGCATCTGAAATTTCTGCAGTTGCCTCAAAATAAATCTGCAGCCGTTCGTTGCCAATCAGATCATATTCTTAAAGCGCAAGAAATATTTGAATTGACAATTCAGGGAAGAAGTTTAAATTACCTGACCGTTTGCCTTGACAGTCCCATCTTTATTGTCAGAGAAAGGGTCACTCCCAGTGCCAAGCAGAGGAGACTCGGGAACTTTGACTTCGACCCATCCATCTTCTTCACTGCTTGTGTTATTTTCACCTTTAGTTGTCTTCCCAGGAGCTTCGATAGATGCATTAGAGTCCTTCAGATGTTCTTCCTCACCGTCAAATCTGGGTAGAAGTACCTCCTTTTCAGTGGGTCCACATCGCACTGTACATAAGTATTCATTGTCTCCGTCCTGCTCTTCCAAACCGTAATATATTTCAAACACTCGGGCCGTGCTCCGTACATAGACCCTGTGAATTTCATGTCTCTCCCTGAAACAGACTGCAGAATACAAGTAGTAGGTAGTCTGCTAGGGGGAATCAAGCTTGCCAAGTAGGATCCATGCAAGACCACATATTAGTGGTTACTTCTGCATTGAAAATCTGCTCAAAATAAATCTAAAACAAATCTAAAGCAAATCTTACCGTGGAGACTAATAGTGAAGTGTAGATTATTTCTGTACCATTAAACACCAACAACAACACAACCCCCCTAGAAGGAAAGCAGCTCCATTGCAAATGGTGCTGGGATATTGTGATGGTGGTGATTGAATAAGATGGTTAATGGGAAGATCCTAACTGCTACAGTCATAAGAACACCTAATTCAATGAGGTTAAAGCCAGAAAAAATTCTAGCACTATATTGCCCTTTTACTATCTGTCTTGGCCAGAGGAAGTTGTTCATCACGCATAAAGGGTATACCTGAAATGTCTTTAGATCCGTTTATGTTGTGTATGCACCTTTATGGAAAAAAAGGATTTCACGGTTTATGAACTATATGCACCGATGATCATAAAATAACAATACAGATCCCAGGCTTCATTGCTTTATACTATTGAAAGTAGCATATACGCGAAGCCTAATGCTAGGAGAAGGCAGATTCTTACTTCATCTTCGAAAGATGGACGAAGTATAATGGATAGGTGGCAGAGAACCCTGAATTTCCCAGAAGTGACGGGAAGAATAGGCAATACCGCCAAAATAAGGATCAAGAAAATGAGAATTGTTCGAAGGACTAAGGTGGATCTCAGCTGCCAGTTGAATAAGAAAATCCCTAGCATGACTAATTGATGAGCAGAAAAAGAGGTGATGATGGTGCGGGGGGTTGGGAGACATCAGCAGAAATAGCAACAGCAGATTCAAGAAGAAATCCCAACCCCTTCAGTACTCGGCTGTTATCGATCGCGATAACGTTCGGTATACCCTAACTCCGCCGAGCTCTCTCTCAGGGAAAGGCATTAACAGGAGAGTAGAAGAGGAAAAAGTAGCGAGATCAAGAACTCCGGAGGTGATCATGATGTACAAGCGCACCTACCGGTGATTTCGCACGGATCGGACTCCCGACCAACCGGCCTTGTCAGAAGCTGGCCTCCGGAGACACAGACGGCGCCGTCCCCGTCGACGACTCCAGCATCTTCTAAGATCGACTCGGAGGTCTCTACGCAGATCGTATCCCGGAGAGAACCACGGGAGAGCGTCCAACTGGATCTCCACGACGGCGTCTCTCGTCCGTCATCACCATCGCTCTCAGTTGTCCCCCCCACCATCGGCGGTGGCGCTGCCATGAGTGACCGAAATCCTTCCATTCTCTGAACAAAAGTTCGCCGCGGCCCTCCGGCTCCACCGCGTCCACCAATCGTTCCTCCGACTTCTGGCCAGACGCCACAGATCGCCTTAGAAACTTCCCACCGATTCAAGGAATCATAGCCTCTCCTCTACTCCTCACCGCCTATAGAGTGAGAGAGAGAGAGAGAGAGAGAGAGACGGTGTCGTCGGGCCTCGTGGGCCGAAGAGAAGGGAGGAAGAGCATCAGATTTCCCCAAAGAGGAAGTAAACACGCATCATTCAACCTATATGGATCAATACCAAGCACACTTGGCTACAAACGGAGCAGTTCACAGCTCCTCCGAGATCAGCATTTTTTTCCAAAAATGGCGAACAGGGCGGAGGAGTGATCGCCCAGGATATCCAAAAATGGCCCTGATGCGCCGAAGAATTACTATATACACCTCCGTGGAGTGGCCCTACGCGGCATCTACCCGTTGACCTAAGAGACAAGGTCAACCGGCCCGTTGGAAGCGCAACAAGCTGACATAAATAGGCGGGTGGGGGGGGATCTCATTTCTTCTTCACGATCTTGGGGTTCTTGCACATCCGGACGCTCTGAGGGGTCACCTCCACGAGCTCATCCTCTTGAATGTACTCTATGCAGTCATCGAGACTGTAAGTCAACGGCGTGTCGAGAACCACTGCGTACGAACAGAAGAGGAAAAACCGTGAGCGACCCAAATAAACGGCAGCATGGGAAAGTCAACGCGCGCACCTGTCTGTTCCTTGTTGGAGCGCACGTTAGTGGCGGCCTTCTTCTTGCAGACGTTCAACGACAGGTCTCCGGGGCGCTGGTGGATGCCCACAATCTGCCCCTTGTAGACCTCCGTCCCGGGGCTGACGAACATCTGGCCCCTCTCCTGGGCGCTGAACAGCGCATAGGAGGTGGTGTTTCCGTCCTCAAAAGCTACCTGCAACCACACAATTCCATTTATAGTAAATAAACACCCAAAGTCAACCATGGGAGGAATCCCAGAGAGGAAACAATCGGATATAATCACCAGGGATCCCTGGTCACGGGTGCTGATGTCTCCGGCCCAGGGGCCATAGCTGTCGAACACCGTGTTGAGAACGGCCGTGCCTCGAGAGACCGTCAGCATCGAGTTCCTCAGCCCGAGGAGCCCCCGGGTGGGGATCTTGTACTTGATCAGTGAAGTCCCCTCGGACCTGTTTCACATCGATCCCTGTTAGGAATCTATCTCAGGGGCGAAGCAAGAAGATGAAGGGGCGGTGAGCAGACCCGAGTCCCTGCATGTCGCACATCTGCCCGCGCCTCTTCCCCAGGAGCTCGACCACAGCCCCCATGTACTCCTCTGGAACCTCCACGGTAGCAATCTGCAAGACCCTACGCGGGTCAAAGGGTTGACTCCTGGACGAGAAATGTTCCACCCGGAAAACCAAGAAGGTCAAACGATCTCCACACCTCAAATGGCTCCAGCAGCTTGTCGTCCACGCGCTTGTTGATGACCTTGGGTGGGCCCACCATGAACTCATATCCTTCTCTTCGCCTGAGAGAGAGGGGCAGGGTGGTTAGCATGTCCATCGATCACCTGGAGGAAGCTGACGAACAGGAGATGAACCCTACATGTTCTCTATCAAGATGGTGATGTGCAGTGTCCCCCTCCCGCTGACGATGAACGTGTCTGCTGTTTCACCGTCGTCAACCTTCATTGCCAGATTCTTTTCGAGCTCGCGGTAGAGGCGATCGCGAAGGTTTCGGCTAGTAACATATTTCCCCTGAAGATTAAAGAAGGCTGTCAATAGTCAACTCATGGGGAGAGGGACGCTGACCTGATAGCTACTGAAAGATCTCAGATGACTTGAAGCACCATCTGACCGTTTTATATATCAGAATTTTAAAAAAAAATCTGTCATAAAAGCTTCCCCTCCACTTTGAAACATAAAATTTCCCATAAATAGTGAGTTCTATCATATTTTATGCAACTGAAATACTAGAATAATATCATGGCAATGAACATTACATAACTGTTCTTCTAGGTGGATATGAGGATCATCCAATGATCCATAAGAATTCACCAAAATACTTGAGCAATTCCCAACAAAAGCAACAAAAAAATCCCTTGTTTTTCCGAAGTTTAGCAAAAATGTCATCAGTCAAGAGTATCTTATAAGCATTTAATGCGAAATATCAAGAAAAAATATTAATCATACCTCACGGCCAACAAATGGAGAAGTATTAATGGAGAAAGCCATCTTGACAGTCGGCTCTTCAATCTTAATGGCAGGCAATGGCTTTCCTGTATTTTTGTCCGCTATGGTCTCCCCAATCTGCAGCAGTAAGGACGGGAAGAGTAAGCTTCTAGGCTGCGAATGATATGCAGTCTCCTATCGATGATGGTGCAGGTTGATGAGAAACCCTACCATTATGTCACTAATACCGCATACTGCACAGATGTCGCCAGCCTCCACAGTCTCAACAGGAACCCTAGAGAAGTTCTCATAAACAAAAAGCTCACTGACTTTACCAACTCTGCATGCGTCCTCTGATGTGCAGACCTTGCCAAATCAAGAAAAAAAAGGCTGCTTCAGTGACGATTCTATTCTGAATAGCACACAACGAGACATTCTTGAAGAAGATTAAGCAAAAATCGATAGACTAACTGAGGAAGATGAGAAGAGCCTGGGAGCCATCCAATGTGAGATACTAAATGACATGTTTCAATAGGACGACTAGAAGAGATAACTAGCTACTACCAGATCATTAACATAATATATATCTTTCATTGAAAATCCAACACGTAAGTTAAGAAACATTTGCAGATAAAAGCATATTCACCTTCACTTCCATGCCTCTCTGCAGAGCCCCAGCATGAAGACGACCGATAGCTATTCTTCCCTTGTGTCCATCATATTCAGTGTTCGATACCTGATACGTGAGGAAGGTCAAGCTTTCAAGCTATGTCCGAGATTTCTATAGGAGATTCTATTCTTGAGAAGGGTTAAAAATTTATTGACCTCACGGTGGATGCAGAGAAATTGTCATACATCATACTGAATGTGAACCATAATGATGCATAATGTATAACATGTAAACCCAGGAAAAATTATATAATTCATATGATATCATTATAATAAGAAAAAAAAATAATAGAGAAGAGCAAATAAAAATCTCAAAAACTGAGATAATATTGAGAAAAACAGTAAGCACCCAGCTAAAGAGTGCGCAATCAAAATTAAAACAAACACAAATGACAAGACAAGAAGAAATCCGTCCATACAAACGAATATGAGTTTATAAGAGATGAGCAGAGCATGAGGATGAGAAAAAAGAGCCAGCATCATACTCTCAGAAAACAAGCTCAGTGCATGGCTGAGAAAATTATCTGACCTAGCCAACCCTAGATGGTTAATCTAAAAGGCATTTGGGTATGTGCAAACTTTTTATTAAATCTTGATCCGTTGCTTTTTGCCATGATTGATGGAAATAGATGTCTGACAGTCGTTCTCACAGGTGATCGTGGACGTAATGAAATGATTCCAAAAGCAAGAAATGACAAACTACTGTGGAGGTTAAGTTCTTCATGTAAAAGCACGTAAGCAGTGGAAAATACAATCAGAGAAAGTTTAAATGAAACATGATCAACAAACAATGAAATCGCAGAATGAACACTTACGAGCATCTGTAAAGCACCATCTTTATCAATGCTTGGCTCTGGTATACATCTAATAATCGTCTCAAACAATGGCCCAAGATCATCTGCCAAATTATCTGGAGATAGTCCAGCTTTTCCCTTGATCCCGCTAGCATATATCGCTTGAAAGTCGCACTATGACCAAGACAGTTCCCAACAAGTTAGATATGCAGCAGTATTTCTTGATAAAAAAAACTGATAACACAAATTTTGGGTTCTATCTTGGTAAGTGCACCTGTTCATCAGTTGCATTGAGCTCGATAAAAAGTTCAAAAGTGGAATTGATCACAAAATCTGGACGGGCTGAAGGTCTATCAATCTTGTTCACAACGACAACAACTGCATGTCCAAATTCCAGAGCTTTCTTTAGAACAAATCGTGTTTGTGGCATTGGTCCCTCTACGGAATCTACCTGTAAGATATATCATTAGGCTTTCCAGTCAATACAGAGCTATACCCATCATAAAATAACAACAAAAACCTAATTTCAAGAAGAAAGGTGAATCATATATATTCAGACATAACGAAATGGTATTTTAAAGATATCAGGGTCTCAACTTGAATCCCAAAACTTATTCAGGCGTAACGAAATTGTTTCCCAGCCCAAAGAAGCCAATGTTTTGATACCACAAAGAAAATCGAAGACAGAGGATTATGCAGAAGATAGCTTTAGGCATTCCACTTCTGAGGGATCATCTTTTTCCTCAAAAGAAAAGCATGATCCCCATAGAAATGGTTAGCAATGTAAACTTACATGTTTTGCATCCAAAATGCATTTCCTAGTAATTTAAACTACGTTATAAATATTAGGGCCAAACTACCAGATTAACAAAGATCAGGCCAAATAACATGATCAGGTGTCCAAAGCTATCAGGATTAGCTGATCCTTGAAATTCTCTTGGCGAACATACATCAGAGCACATGTAACTATAAGCATCATTCCCTGATGATTGTAGAAATTTTGTTTCGCATTATCATGAAAGATTCAGGTCAAAAACCCTTCTGTAAGCGCATCAAGAGATCATTAGTCAATTTTAAAATTACAATTCCATATAAATTCAACTAGAGAAGGCATGGAGCAACATATTATCAAAGTAGCAGTCATTATATTCAAAGAGATAGTAAATAGCATGCGATAGGCGATAAGTTATGACATTGTAAAAGTCAGAATATGTTACCACTAACAGAACTCCTTCAACCATATTAAGGACACGTTCTACTTCTCCACCAAAGTCGGAGTGACCAGGGGTATCAATAATATTTATCTTAGTATCTTTGTAAGAGATTGACGTGTTTTTGCTCAGTATTGTGATTCCCCTTTCTCGTTCCAAATCATTCGAGTCCATCACCCTCTCTTGCACGAACTGGTTATCACGAAACACCTGAAACATAAAAGAATTCACAGTTACGTTTCATACATATGCATTTTTCTTGTACATCATAATTTCATAAATTCAGAAAAAAATCGCATTACATTCTTTGTTTGCAATAAAAGATGCATTAGAGTTAACTTGACGTATTGCATATCCAATTGAAGTGGGTTGGCTAATTCATATCGTAAATTCAGTAATAAACCTTACAATAGGCATATGATCCTAGGGTATATTTATTATTTAAATTTAAATAAACTATCTGTGGTGTTGTCTCAGAGGCAAGGATCACCGCACACCTGATTGAGCAAAGTACCGAAAGCACAGAAGGTACTGGGATTCAAAAAATGGAAAGTACCATGACTTGTGAAACATAAAAACCCTCGGTATTTACTAGCTCAAGCTTGAAATAGGCTGTTTCAGCTACGGATTGATATAAAAATGATCAGTTATAACAAGTTGAATCACTCAAGTCTATATTCAACCAATTGAGTCTCCTAAGAACCAACGACTCCTTGATTTACAGATGTCTCAGACCATTCAAGTTTTATTTTCCTGATGAAAATGAACTTCAGTGAGGATCAAAATATTATAGACAGGTTTTGACAGACTAGGTCCTATGTAGTAAGTAAATGCCTAAAGTAGAGACGTAGAGAGACAAATGAAAGAAAATTACACATATAAGAGCACCAGGGAAATCAGGATAATGTTGATGATGTATAATAAGCAATCCATCATGCACAGAAAAAAGGAAGAGATCTTCCCTATTTTTCTTTTCTATCACAATTTACCAGTTGATTTATCTTTCATGTTCGAATCATTAGTCTACATTTGTTACAGAATCACAGAAATCAAATTATATGAAAGAGATTTCCGAAAATAAAAACGCTTAAAATCCCGTGCAATAAGAGAATTTCCTACATAGAATCAAAGAAGTCGGCTCATTTATTTATTCTTCGTAACTGGACCGAGAATTAATCAAAGTAATGAGTTATTGAATTTATAAGTTTAAACAAAAATCAACCAAAATGTCCCCACCTTTGCTTGCCTTAACATTGCATCAACCAATGTTGTCTTTCCATGGTCTACGTGAGCAACGATTGCAATATTTCGTACATCTCTTCTTGTCACTAGTTGATTCTTCTTCTCTACTGAATTAGTAGAATCGAGAACATTAGACACATTATAAATAAGTACGTCTACATTCACGTAGTGAGGGAACATTGTGCCAAAAAACTCAAGCATGCACCAGAAATTAGGAAAAATAAATTATTTATGAAATTCTTTAAGTCATTCCAGTCGCTGAATTAGAAAATATAATTTCCTAGTCAAACGGACAGAAGCGTAAAATTTAGCATGATAACCAAACATTTTGGAATATAGGAAACATCTTGATGGATTAGATTTAAATAAACGCTACAAAGAACATGGGCTTTCCATGGAGAATGATTGCATCAAAGGGGAACTTCAAAGGGAAAAACGAAGAAACAGAAAACCCTCCGTTCTCTTTTGGGGGAAGGGGGTGTGTTTGGAGAATAAGTGAAACAAACAAGAATGAAAGAGCACAAAGTTTTAGTGAAAAAACGACGACTATAAAATCCACTACTCGCCAAAATTACGTAATATTACATTCAATTCCCTGTGCATATCATCAACGAGGATAAAGTCTACGACGGTCGTCAACATTTCGACAAAAATTAGAAGGCAGCCGCGAGAATTTCCATTGTTTACTCGAGCAGCCCACGGATATCAGCGTCCTACCAGAGGCGGTATTCTCCGTAGCTGAAGAAACAGAGCAACTGATGCCCTTTCGAGGGGAGGACCGCGAACGGACCCCAGGACAGCCGCATTTCCGCACAGCCACAAGCGGAGAGAATCCCCGCCCAACCATCTCCTTGGATAAACGGATTGCCGTGGAGGTAACCGGAGAACCTGCGGCCGAAGCGTAAGGCTTGACGGCGCTTCCGAATCCCATTGCCATCTCCATTTGCGCGCCCCGCAGCTCGGAGAGGGAAGCAGAAAGGCAGGTGAGCGGCAACGAGTGAAGCCCCAGTTATCCGCTAACGAAACCGCTCGAGTCGAAATACCCATATATAGATGGCATGTGTCTGTTGTACTCCCAGAACAATTTATCTTAAAGACCCTAGCTGTAGCCTCCATGTTTTCCGAACGCACACACTTGTGCGCGGTGGAACATGGCAAGCCACTCGCTTCTATGGCTTAACGTAGTCCAGAGGGAAGCCACAAAGGAGCCCCGTGTCTTTCGCTTGGCTTGTGTAACTTTTCCTCTGGTCCACATGTCCCCTGCAGACTTGTGGCCGTCGGACTTCTGGGCTTCTGGGGATAACGGGGCCCACATCCTCATACTATAACAGGAAGTTCTTTATTTATTGGTGTATTTATTTATTGAAAAAAAATATTGCGTTGGGAGCTATATATTATTATTTTAAATATTTGGCTCCCCTAATTGATGACTTTTAAAGAAATTATTATCTTATAAATAATAATGACATTTATTTTTTGGGCTTTTGGGCCGCCGAAAAACCCGGCCCAAAACGTATGGCCCAGGTTTAGGCTTCGGTGGGCTCTCTCTCACTCTCTCTCTAAAAGCATATTCAAGTGTAATGGAAGCGCGATCAGCGCAGAAACCAGCTTCAAAAACCTAAACTGAGGAGAAAAGAGGCACAGAGAGAAGCAGGACCCAGAGGAGGGAGGAGACCACAGTGGCCGGGGCGGCCGCACTGCCGTCTGGGGCGGTGGGAGCGGCGGCGGGTCCCGTCTGGTTCGCCGGCGCCGGCGAGCCCCCCGGCTCCTCCGAGCTGCTCAGCACCTTGACGATCATCTTCTGGCCCATCTGGCAGTGACCCACGATGCCGCTGATGAAGAAGAAGGGCCCTGAGCGATCCAGATCCACTTCTGTTCTCCCTCCGTTATCGAACAGGATCGGATGGGAGGAGTTGCAGTTGCCGTAGTCCTCCTCCGTCACCACCATCACCGAGTCCTTCCTGTACTTGAAAACTGGAGCCACAGACGACCGATCGAACAGAGAAGATAAGAGAAGAGAGAACACAGATGGCTGGAGAAGAAAACTCCGGGGAGAACTCACCGACGGCGTCGCCGACCCGGAACCTGTTCTTGGAAGCCCACTGGTTGTAGAACTGGGGGTCGCCCGACGATGGAACCTTCCATCCCTCGTCGTCCCCAACCTCGTAGTCAACGCCGGTCACTGAGAGAGAGCCCACGGAGGAGAGAAGCACGAGGATGACGATCAATGCCTTCCCAGACCAGAACGACAACGCTGCCATTCTCCTCATCTCTCTCCCTCTCTCTCCCTCTCTCTCCCTCTCTCTCCCTCTCTCTCCCTCTCTCTCCCTCTCTCTCCCTCTCTCTCTCTCTCTCTCTCTCTCTCTCTCTCTCTCTCTCTCTCTCTCTCTAGGTTCTCTGAGAAGGATGGAGGAAGCAGTTTGGAGATTTGAAAGGAGCGAGCTTGGAGAAGGCACGGGTGGCGCAGAGAAATGTGGAGGATCCGTTGCTGGTTTCTTTGACTCGGCGACTTTTGCGGGTGAAAGAGAAGACATTTCCGGCGAGGAGTATTCGATCCCTTCTCGTAACCTCGCCTAAAAGGTGATGGGCCGGGTGTATGACCCATTTACAGAGACCGAAAATAATGGGCCATAAGGTAGTGGGTGTATATTTAAATATAAAAAGAATATGAATTAAATAAAATATGTTAAATACAGTTGTAGTTTATGTGAAAATCCAAAAAAAGCCATATTTTTTTTCTTTCAGAATTAACTTCGGTTCTATTCTATCTTCGTTTCTTCGGCTAGTGGCGGAGGTTCGGGGAGGTGAAACCCAACAGAGAGTAAATGCCGCCGCTGATGCGGTCGGTCTCGCCGTCTAGGTTTCCATCGCCTCCGCCATCTCTTCTTTCTTCTTTCCACGCTAGAACGCCGGTCGCCGTCGCATCTTTCTCTCCGTTCCTTTCGCAATCCGGCGATGGCAGTAACAGCAACAATGGAGTCTACAACCGTAGGAGGACGAAGAGGTTGGGAGCGGTTGAGAGAGAGTCTGAATTCGAAATCGACAGGGAAAAGGCCCTGGCGGCGTTAGAGAAGCTCGATCAGCAGCTCAAGGCCCTGTCAGAGAAGGAAACCGCCCCGCCCAGGAGAAGGCCCCCTTCTCCTCCCTCTTTTTCTTCCTCAGGTAACCTTTCTCTGACCATGCCTCCTATTTCTAATCGATAATACCAGATGAACTGGATGCCATTTCTTCATATCCAATGTTAATATGGCAGAAAACGATCGGCAATTAGAAAGATACGCGAAGAATGATGCCCTAGACGCTCCGTCCGGTAGCCTTTTTTCTCTGAAATCACAGAGAACGGTAGATCCATTCATCTGTTTTCCGCATCATAGCCTGTGCACAGGCGCGTTCCGAGTTCATGGCCCCAAAGTCCGCACGACATTGATCGTGTCCATAATCCAGACGAAAGCATCCATAAGGATTGGGTTATTGACCACTATCCTACCACTAGAATCATCAATGGCTTTGTTGCTAGCGACGAAGCAGCCTATGTAGGATATTCCCTTAGAATACGATGAAGGAAATTGCTGAAAAATCGTCTGTAAGCCTTCAAAGTTGTCCGTGATTATGAAACCAGCAGCCAGTTCGGGATCAAAGCAAGTCGACTCCGGTCACGATTCCATTGTTCTGATCTAGTTCCACAAAGGTTGACCACTAATCCGAAGGATGGGTGTCAGAAACTTGCAAACCTCTACAGAAAGCACATCGCTTCTTCTCCATGGCATATGATCAAAGCAGTGTTATTCCTTTGGAACATAGGACGTATTTTTTCCATCCAAAAACTCTTCTTGCGTTATAGTGGAAGAAATTTTCCTTCACGATAATTCAATCCTGCTAAAGGAATCCACCACATGAACATCTTTGGTCCTCCTCTGATTCTCTCAGAATGAAGCTTGTTCTCAGGGTTTCATCCTAGTAAATAGGTTTTTTTTCTCTCAGATGGGCTCTGTGAAAGATTAATTATAATAAAAAAAATTAGAAGTCAACTATTAACAAGCTCTGTGTAAGAGGAATCTAATACACGTAGATTTGGTCTCCTTGGAACATGATAATATCAGATGGAAAGGACACTTCTGATGAAATGATTCATGTTTTCTGCCCCTCTGTGGGCTCTGATCTGATCATATCTTACCTTCATGAAATAATGTGCTATGCTGATCTATGTTTGTCTGTTCTAAATATATGATTATTTTCCGTGAGAAACTGTAGGAGCTGGATCTTGGTCCCATCTGAAAGCAGAATAAAATGAGCATCAGATATCAAATACATGGAATTTATTTTTTCAGCTGGAGAAATTCGTGAGAACTTTCCGCCACCAATGTTCTCATCTCTCATGGTCTTTTTCAGACCCCGATTTGCTCTGGAAGGAAACGATGGGAGTGGACACGCCGGAAATCTCTGGTTCGGTGCTTGCTTACTCCGCCATCGCTCTTCTCATTCTCACTTTTGTCAATAACCTGCTCTTCGGCGTCTTTGTAAAACCCTATGTGGACGGCGATGAGCCCACTCCAACCGTTGTAAGGAGATCCCCCGGCGGCGCCAAAGAACAGATAGCCCCGCTTCTTTCAGAGAAGCCTTGAGGTGTTGACTTCTTTCAGAGAAGCCTTAAGGTGTTTTGATGTTAATCTTTTTATCTGATGATAACTCTGTCGTTTCGAACATTTTTCGATCAGGTCAACGTGGTTAAGTAATTTGCCGTTAAATGCACGCGCTAGTTCATCTAAACTAACAGTATCTTGGAATTTCTGACGGACGAATCATGGTCAACGGTGAGGGCCGGCTCAGATGCTGCGGATTTGGTTCAACTACGACCAGCCGTCGGGCGCGGGGTGCCAGCGAAAAGTCTTTGAATATTCCACACGTTGGCTGCCAGTCGTCGGTCAACGGCGTGCAATTCTCTCTCCACTCCCTCAGAGTCAATATTCTCGCTCTGTGTAATGACCATTTTGCCCTCTGTGGTGCCGGGTACATTTGCACGTGCTTCCGACGGCGTATCGGCCTGCTGCCAGCAGGGCAGGTGATGACGTCTCACGAGTTGACTGGAGAGCGATTCGAGTAACAACGGCCGTGCGATCTCCGACAAATCTTGATCGAAAGGCTGAAGAGACGCCCTGAAAAAGCCTTTAACAGTGTCCAAGAAAAAAAGGCGCCCCGGACGCCCATGTACTGTTTGACTGAATCTCCCACTGAAACGTTCACTCGCCGTCGGCGCATCCCTGATATTAAAAAAATAAAAAAAATACATAAATTAAAAATATCCGTTCCTACGGATATTTTTATCGAGAGGATAATTTCTCCAAGCATTTAAAAGATCTTTGAACGGGTCATTGACCGTAGTATGTACCGTTGACTGGTATGTGTCATCTAGAAGATCTTGCCGGGCTTCTGGAATCCCGGGCCCACACGCGTCACGCCTCCTGCGTGAAGGTATCAATGGGGGTTCTTACTTTAGTACTGAAATTTCCTTTAATACGGAATCTGAATTCGATCTGTTTTTATTTAACTAGAAAATGGGCAGAGCGGAGGGGGGGGGGGAGCAAAGACTCAGAGTTGAGGGGGTTGACCCTCCTTCCTCTTCTCCTGAGCGACGGTCAACTTCTGCTGCCGTCCGCAGCTGGCCCTTGAAATCCCCCGCACAACGCGTTAGCCGCCTCCTCTTCTTCTTACTCAGAGTCCTCACCTCGCGGAAGATATTCCCCGTTCCTCCTCTTCCGGCCACCGGGAACGAGCTTTCGGCGAGGAACCGCGGGATTCGGCGAAATTCACCTGTTGGGCAGCGTGAAGAGGCCGGAATTCGAGTTGGGTCTTCGTCTGGAAGGAAGATCGAGCTCTGGGAAATCCGATCATCCTGCTCTGTGGGAGGAATCCTCGATGGGTAACTGCTGCGCCATCCCCTCCGCCTTCTCCTCGGAGAAGAAGCAGAAGAAGCAGAAGAAGCAGAAGGAGAGAAGGAACCCCTTTTGGACGGGGAGCAAGAGGAAGCCCGCCGCCGCTCAGAGCAGCCTCACGGTGCTCAAGGATCCCACGGGGAGGGACATCGCCGCACGCTACGAGCTGGGTAGAGAGCTCGGGAGAGGCGAGTTCGGAGTCACCCATCTCTGCACAGACCGAGTCTCCGGCGAGGTCCTGGCCTGCAAGTCCATCTCCAAGAAGAAGCTCAGGACGCCCGTCGATGTGGACGACGTGAGGAGGGAGGTGGAAATCATGAGGCAGCTCCCCGTCCACGCGAACATCGTCACCCTGAAGGACACCTACGAGGACAACGGTGCCGTCCATCTCGTCATGGAGCTGTGCGAGGGCGGCGAGCTCTTCGACCGCATCGTCTCCAGGGGCCACTACACCGAGCGGGCCGCCGCCGCCGTCACCCGGACCATCGTCGAAGTTGTGCAGGTTTGAACGCGTCGTCTGCCCTAATTCGCTCTGCACGGACGAAGCGGAAAAAGTTTCTCATCTCCTAATCTTTGTGGGTCCGTTCGCAGATGTGCCACAAACACGGGGTGATCCATCGCGACCTCAAACCAGAGAATTTCCTGTTCGCCAACAAGAAGGAGACGTCTCCCCTTAAGGCCATCGACTTCGGGTTGTCCGTCTTCTTCTCCCCCGGTGAGCCCTCTGAAACCCGCCCTCCTCCCATAGCGCCGCCGCTGCTGCTCTTCCCGGTTTATTGAGATTTCTCCCTTCTTCCTGCAGGCGAGAAATTTTCTGAAATTGTGGGAAGCCCTTACTACATGGCCCCAGAGGTCCTCAAGAGAAACTACGGCCCCGAGATCGACGTCTGGAGCGCCGGAGTGATCCTCTACATTCTGCTCTGCGGTGTACCGCCGTTCTGGGCCGGTGAGCTTCATCTTCCTCCTTCCTCCTTCCTCAGATTCTACGGGATCCATGTTTCCTCAGATGTGAGTTTCTCTCTCCTACTCGATCCAGAGTCCGAGCAGGGAGTCGCCCAAGCAATCATCCGATCTGTGGTCGACTTCAAGAGAGATCCATGGCCGATGGTATCCAATAATGCCAAGGACCTGGTCAAGCGGATGCTCAACCCCGATCCTGCGAAGCGATTGACTGCCCAGGAGGTCCTCGGTGAGCTCCCTCCCTCCCAAACCTGGGAAAATCTTCTGAGAGCACCTTGCTAGGGCTTGTTATATCCGAAGTGGAGGAGCGTTCGTTCTTGATCTGGTTCTGAGCCAAACCTCTGGTTCTCTGCAGATCATCCGTGGATGCAGAACGCCAAGACGGCTCCGAATGTTCCTCTCGGCGAGACTGTTCGCGCCAGATTGAAGCAGTTCTCCGTGATGAACAAGTTCAAGAAGATTGCTCTCAGGGTGAGCACCAAGAACATCACTCCATATTTTCTTGCTCTATCAGAAAGAAAAAAAAGAAAAAAGAATCTGAAAACACCATCTCTGTGGATGATCCAGGTTGTGGCGGAGCATCTGTCTACGGAAGAGGTTTCAGGGATCAAGGAGATGTTCAAGATGATGGACTTGAACAACGACGGCGCCATAACCCTCGAGGAGCTGAAGATCGGCCTCCACAAGCTCGGGCAACACATTCCAGACCCCGATGTGAAGATATTAATGGAAGCTGTAAGCATCCTGCCGGCAGTCGAACAGTTCTTCGAGCGATCGAGCGCGCCCAGTCGCTTAATCCCGGATTTTCTTCTCTTCTTGGTTAATGGCAGGCGGATGTAGATGGTAACGGGATCCTGGACTACGGAGAGTTCGTCGCTGTCTCAGTTCATCTGGAGAAGATGGGCAACGATGAACACCTTCGTCAAGCCTTCGCGTACTTCGATCAGAACCAGAGCGGATACATAGAAATCGAGGAGCTTCGGGACTCTCTCGCCGATGAATTGGGGCCGAACAACGAGCCCGTCATCAACGCCATCATCCACGACGTAGACACAGACAAGGTCGACGCCTGTTCTTCTTCCTCTTCTTCTTCTTCTTCCGGAAGAGATCCTGACGATTTCCTCCATTGTTGCAGGACGGGCGCATCAGCTACGAGGAGTTCGTCGCGATGATGAGGGCCGGAACGGATTGGAGGAAGGCCTCGAGGCAGTACTCGAGGGAGAGATTCAACTCCCTGAGCCTGGAGCTGATGAAGGACGGATCACTGAAGGTGCACATGTGAAGAAGCCGACGACGACGACGACGACGACGATGATTGGGGCAGGGAGGGATTCAGGATCCTGCTGCGCGAAGAACAGTTCTTCTTCTAGGGTTGTGTGTGCCAATCTGAGATCGATTTTCTTCAGAGCTCCGCAGAGGATGGCTGCTCTTTTCTGTAAATATCTTCCCTGATTCAGAAATTCTTCATGCCCCTCACTTCATCCTCTTCCTCGGTGATCCTCTCATTTGGAAACTCGTGGAGCTCGGATCGAACGAAGATGATGAAGAAGACGAGCTCGAGAAGAAGACCAAGGAGACGAAGCTTAGGCCCAAAACACTAGGCCCATTTATTAAATAGGCCCAACCCTCTCTCCGAGGCCCACGTCCCCTGACAGGGGAAGCTTGGGCCTTATCTATTACATTACTGCGACCCATTAATAACAGGAAGCGGGCCGGCTCGATGAAAATATCGGTTGTTGGTGACGTCACATGTCGTAATCATTCCACGCAGAGGGAGCGGTTGTCGGTATTCATCTCGAGATCCGCACCGAAGGGGAAAACGACAAAAAGGGGCCCCCAGACACGCAGCGCTGACTCAGCCCTTGCCAGCTCCGGCGAGGCGGTGGTCGCTGCTGAAGTAATCGGTCCCCGGTTAAGGAGACGGGGGATTCATGGGTGACGTCATCCTATGATTCTCTCACTGACTGGACACCGCGTCAGCAGTTAGTCCCAGCCAGCAAACTCCAGCGCCAACCCGAAACCCGTGATAGAGAGGGCACCGCAAGGCGGCGGCTCAGAAGCCGAGGATGACACGTGTCCAAAAAATGACGGTGCGTCCATCTCCTTTCCCGCCTATAAAATGGTGCAGGAGAAGCAGAGTCTAGAGTAAGCAGTGTGCTTCGTATAGGGAGGTTTCCTTGACTTCGTCTCCGTCTCCCGCAGCTTGAGCGTGCGTCTACCCTGCCATCTCCGGCGGAGCATCTGCAGAGGTGAGTTTCCTGATACGGCTGCATTTTGGAGAGGACGATGGAGGAAGGTTTGGCTGTTCAGGAAGCCTTCCGGGGCTCTGATCTGCTGGAGGTTTCCGCTAGGGTTTTCCGGTTGATCTCTCGCCGTGCCTTACCCTAGCTGCGAAAAATCATGGTGGATGTTGTTCTTGGGATCTGAGTGGGGACTCTAGTTTTGGTTTTCGGTCAATGATCCCCGGCTTCCGACGAGGAAACAGGGGGACTAGGATCTGCTCGAGTCTCCGGATTTCTCCGTTTAAGAGGAGGCCGACTTGCTACTGCGTCTGATAGATCTGTGGTGGAAGACAGTGCTGAGTCCGCCCCCACCATTCCCTTCGTCATTTTCCTGTGCGCAGAGAATCAGGAGCGCCAAAATGACGGTGACGCCGAGGATCCATGTCAATGATGGCAACCTGGTGATCCAGGGCAAGACAATCCTCACAGCCGTGCCGGATAATATCGTGATCACGCCAGGTTCCGGCGCGGGCCTCGTCGCCGGAGCATTCGTCGGCGCAACCGCTTCCGCTAGCAAAAGCCACCTTGTTTTTCCCATAGGCACCCTCGAGTATGCCTCTTCCTTTTTCCCCCTCTTTCTTCCCCTCCGCTGACATTGACGGCGGCAGCTAACGTTTCCCTCTTTCCTTGCTCTTCTCCCCCAGGGGCCTGCGGTTCATGTGTTGCTTCAGGTTCAAGCTGTGGTGGATGACGCAGCGGATGGGCACCTGCGGTAAGGAGGTCCCCCTGGAGACACAGTTCATGCTGGTGGAGAGCAAAGACGACGGCGAGGACGCCACCACCGTCTACACCGTGTTCCTCCCACTGCTTGAGGGGCAGTTCCGCGCCGCCCTCCAGGGGAACGAGCAGAACCAGATCCAGATTTGCCTCGAGAGCGGTGAGTCCCTCCCCTCGAAAATGTCTATCATTAAAACTCTTTAGTCCAGTTAAACTCGACCCCTCGACCTACCACCGGCAGCTCCCCCCCGGACGGCTGCTGCTGGGAAGGCTGCCGACAGAATGAATGTGGACCCCTCGACCACCACCGTCGCCATCGTTTTCTGAGAACGGGCCGACATGAGAATGGGGCAAGGACCGAAACGACTCTTGCCGTCTTCTGTGGGTATGCAGGGGACGATGCCGTGAGGACAGACCAGGGGATGCGCATGGTCTACCTGCATGCTGGCACCAACCCCTTCGAGGTGGTCAACCAAGCCGTCAAGTGAGGGTTTTTTTCTCTGATACGCCTTCTTCTTCCGCCACCTTTTTGTTGATTGCTTGCCGGCCGGCCAGCGTCCATGAGAAGAATGACCTGGATAATTCCGACGTCTCTCTCCTTCTTCAGGGCCGTCGAGACGCACAAGCAGACCTTCCTCCACCGTGAAAAGAAGAAGGTACGTGAACAGACAAACTCTTAAGAGCAGAATTAAAAAATATATAATAAAAGCCGGGGTGCTTTGACTGATATCTCGTGGATTTCTTAATCAGATACCTCCATTTGTCGACTGGTTCGGGTGGTGCACTTGGGACGCCTTCTACACCGATGTCACCGCGGAGGGCGTGGACGAGGGACTAAAGAGGTGGGTCTGCAAGCTTCTCCAATTTTCGTGATCACCCACCGCCGTTCATATCTGATAATCGGGGTAAATTTTCCTCAATCGTAAAAAAATCTCTTACGTTTAATTCGTGATCTCGGGCTGCTGCAGTCTATCAGCGGGTGGCACGCCCCCTCGTTTCCTCATCATAGACGACGGGTGGCAACAGATCGGCAACGAGTTCAAGGACCAGCCCAGTGTGGTGGTACAAGAAGGGGCACAGTATGTACTCATCCGAACTCGTATTTTTTAATATCAGAGTGGTCGTCTCTGATGGGAGTGGGCTCGGGTATTTCCAATCTTTGCATCAGATTCGCGAATAGGTTGACTGGAATCAAGGAGAACGCCAAGTTCCAAAAGAACGGGAAGACGAAGAACGATCCCCACGTCAAGGAAGTCGACGAGGACGACGAGGGCCGGGCGTCGGGCTTGAAGCTCCTTGTCAAGGAAGCCAAGAACAGCCACAAAGTCAAGTAAGACCTCGACTTCTCTCCCTCTCTCTTCTCTCTCTGCTCTCTCTCTCTCTCTCTCTCTCTCTCTCTCTCTCTCTCTCTCTCTCTCTCTCTCTCTCTCTCTCTCTCTCTTTAACTCCCCGGAGCAGGTACGTGTACGTGTGGCACGCGCTGGCGGGGTACTGGGGCGGCGTGAAGCCGGCGGCTGAGGGCATGGAGCACTACGACACCACGCTAGCTTACCCCGTTCAGTCTCCGGGCGTGATGGGGAACCAGCCGGACATCGTCATGGACAGCCTCGCCGTGCACGGGCTCGGACTGGTCCACCCCAAGAAAGTCTTGCAGTTCTACAACGAGCTCCACGCCTACCTCGCTTCCTGCGGCGTCGACGGCGTCAAGGTCGACGTGCAGAACATCATAGAAACCTTAGGGGCGGGCCATGGCGGGCGGGTGTCCATCACCCGGAGCTATGTTCAGGCCCTGGAGACCTCCGTGGCCAGGAACTTCCCCGACAACGGCTGCATCGCCTGCATGTGCCACAACACCGACGGTCTCTACAGCTCGCAGCGGACGGCGGTGGTGAGAGCCTCCGATGACTTCTACCCCAAGGACCCAGCTTCCCACACTGTCCACATCTCCTCCGTCGCCTACAACAGCCTCTTCCTCGGCGAGTTCATGCAGCCCGACTGGGACATGTTCCACGTGAGTCGCCGTCTTCTTCTTCTTCTTCTTCTTCTTCTTTTTCTTCTTGTTCTTCAAATGGGTTTCTGACTTCGCCATGGGTTTTCTCGGGGATCTCAGAGTCTTCATCCGGCGGCGGAGTACCACGGCGCGGCGAGGGCGATCGGCGGATGCGCCATCTACGTCAGGTATAAGATGATAAATAATAATCCTTCTTCCATCCAGTCGTCTTGTAGGATTTGTTCGGTTTCACTGATTACTGGTGGAATCACAGTGACAAGCCGGGAAACCACAACTTCGATCTTCTGAGGAAGCTGGTCCTGCCCGACGGTTCGGTGCTGCGGGCGCAGCTCCCCGGCCGGCCGACGATCGACTGCCTCTTCACCGATCCTGCTCGGGACGGCACAAGGTGGGTAATCTGGACCCACCTCCCCCAATTTGATCCTCCATTGGCCCAGGCGATCGATCCGCCATTGACGTCCTTCTTCTTTCAGCCTGCTGAAGGTGTGGAACGTGAACAAGTGCAGCGGGGTGGTGGGGGTGTTCAACTGCCAGGGCGCCGGCTGGTGCAAGATCGCCAAGAAGACCCTCATCCACGACGCCGACCCGGGAACCCTCACGGGCACCGTCAGCGTCCGCGACGTCGACCTCCTCCCCCACATCGCCGGTCCCTCCTGGTCCGGCCACGCCGTCGTCTACGCCTACAGATCAGGTGCCCTACTACTCCCCCTCTTCTTCTTCATCATCATCTTTTTATTCCTTGGAGATGAACACCTCACTGACGGAAATGAGAACAGGGGAGGTAATCCGACTGCCCAAGGGCGCCGCATTGCCTGTCACCCTCAAGGTCCTGGAGTATGAGCTCTTCCACATCTGCCCTCTCATGGTGAGCCACCCCCTCCCCTTCCGGGGCAGGAATCTTTTGTCCTTTCCTTCCTCTGCTGACGGCCCTTGTGCAGGAAATCTCTCCGGGCATCTCCTTCGCGCCGATCGGCCTCCTCGACATGTTCAACGCCGGCGGAGCGGTGGAGGAGATAGACATCAAAAAGGGGGGCGGCGCCTCGTCGGGCACTGTGGCGCTGACGGTGCGCGGCTGCGGGCGCTTCGGCGCGTACAGTGCGCAGCGGCCTCTCCGGTGCGCGCTGGACTCGGCGGAGGCGGAGTTCGGCTACGACGCGGCGACCGGGTTGCTCACCGTCGCCATCCCCGTGCCGGAGAAGCAGATGCACCGGTGGACCTTGGAAGTGCAGGTCTAAGCGGAGGTGGATGAATTTGGGCGCCGGCTCTTCTGCGCTGTGTACTGTAACCCGTTGTAGGTGGCTAGCAAACCGGTGAAATAATTACAGTAATAATGATGATGATCGGGTTATCCCGAGTTTTATCGAAACAAGTCTCGTTTCGGATGCCGAGAGGAAAGAAATTCTGTACAATCTTTTTTTCTTCCAATATAATAAATACAGTCTCAACGAAAAGATTGAGCGATGAACAAGAAAAGGGGGCGCACATGCCTGGTCATGCATGCATCAAGGTCAGCGGAACTCACCTAAAAAGAAGAACGGTCGGTCGCCTGTTGACCCCTCCACCCGTTGACCCTGAGAAACAAGAGCTCTATTCAAACACGCGTCACACGGAGCAAAAAAGCAGCGAGCCATGTTTTTCCACCTCGAGTGGGCATACCTGATACGCTCCAAGGGGGGAAGAGAGAGAACATGAGATAGAACTAAAGATAGCCGCAGGAAGGAGCTCTCGAGGCTGGGAAAAAGGTGCCGGATTACAATGGGCGCGGCAGCGGATCAGGCGGCGTTCTGCTCAGCGATGGTGCATTGCCCGAGAGCTGTTCTGGCTCGAAACTGTACACAAGAAGCCACGGCAATCGTCAGAGAAATTCACGTGGTGAAACCAGAGGGGGGATGGAAGAGTAGAAGACCTTGACGTCCAGGCAAATGTCGTTGACCATGGCCTTCAGCTGAGAGATTATCCCTGCGTCGCGGAGCCTCGAAACCCTAGCAGAGGAGTTCGGACAATCTGGGTAGGTCAGGTTGACTACGCACCAGACCGCAGCTGTTCTTAGCAGGCTGTCGCTGCTCCGCAGGAGTTTTAGAAGGAAGGGGTTGAGCTCCTCCTTTCTGGGCGGAAGAAGGCTGGTCATCACGGCCTCCTTGTGGAAATCATTCCCGGCGGCAACATTCCCGAGAGCGAACATTCCCTGGGAATCACAACGATATATGAACAAATATCGCAGCGGCCATTCAAACCCAAACAGAGACCCTCTCCACTCGTGATCTCTGAGAAGGCTTTCTGATCAGCCAGAAGACAACAGGGAAATCCGCAGTGAGCAGTACCTGAATGCAGACTTCGGGTGAGGCTGCATGCTGCACTTGTCTGGTGACAGCGTCCAAGATTACAGCATTCTCTCTAAAAATGCTCTCAATAGTCTCACTGCAACCATCGACGAGATTACGGACGAGGGCCAAGGCCTGCTCTTGGACGCGAGGTTCAGAATCTGAGATTAAATAATGAGATTAGTTCATACCCAGTTCTCGTGTTAAATCCGAAACTGTTTAAATCATCAATAAAAAATTGTTACCGCATATCAAGCCGGCAAGCTGGGCTTCTGTGAGCTCGGAAAGAATGTGCTCTCTGCCTGCTCTGTCGGCGTGAAACGTCAAGTTCCTCAGTGCCCAAACGGCATTTATCTTGAGCGCGGAATCCATCGACTTGGACAATTGAACCAGCTGTTTAACACATCCGCTCTGGATAAAAATGGTTTTCTTATCCTTAAAGTCAACGACAACATTGCACATAGCTTTAAGTGCAGCTGCCTGCAACGTTCATAATCAGTTGGAAAATGTGAATATAAACACTTAGCGGTACCAATTGATATAGTAAAAGTGAATTGCTTAACAAATTTCAAAGATAAGCGGACAAAATACTTTCTAGGGTTGGATGCTGCATGGATGGGTAATGACGAGCATGAAAAACAACACGCAAATATACGCATGTTGTTGGATGTTAAAAACAATGAACAACGCCAATAATCTAGAAGTTAATTGTGTTCACTGATGACAGTAGTAAATTAGCGGGCATTACATACTGGCAATATCATGACTAGAGAAGAACATAAACAGTCGATCAAAATGGATCGAGGGATATTTCCGCCATCTCAACTTGTATTCACACCGAGAGCATTTGTATGTATTAAAAAAACAAGCAAACATATTTGGTGTGCAAGCCTTTGTTAATCCCACCTCTGCTGATGACAGGGCCAATAGTTTTTCCCTCATTATTCCCATTTGTTATTCGTTTTATTATTTCTCCTATTTCCCTCTCGTTACCTTCCTTTTCTACTTAATTTGAACTTCTTCTCTGGATATTTGTCGAACCACAGGAGGGAAGGCCTAAGCATCTTTTAAAAAGGCGCAGTATGGGCTTCCAAGTGGGCACTCCAAGCCAGTCAACTGATCTTTCGGTCTCTTTTCCTCTAAAAATTGAAGAGGAGACCCGAATTGCTCCATTAAAATTGGATCAGCAAACCATGCCATGTGAATTAAGCAACGATTTGAAAACCAGGCCAGAAGAAATCGTGGAGGGGCTTGGGTTTCACATTGTTAACAGTGTGATTGTTCAAACTGTTTAAAACCCACCCACCAGAAAAAGCCATTCACAATAAAGGTTAGTGGTTTGATTCTTTTATATTTCCATGATATCCGGCGATCGTATTTTTATGTCAATGATTGATTTATGAACGTTGCAGGCACTAGATCCAGGGACCTGGATCTGAAAAACTGTACAAGGAAACCCTACATTATGGAGATAGGAGAAAATAGATTTTATCTTCAGCTACAGGAGATAAACTCTTTTTCCAAAAAGATTAAGCTGCAGAATGTTAGATCTCTATGACTTCGCATATACTTTGTCAACCTCCACTCATGTCATTGTGATTTAAAAGCTCACTCCCCACGTGAGCGTGGGCATGAGATGATTCACCATATATATGCTCTTTGATTCACCAAAGTGGCTTTCTGGTGAACGAGGGATGGAAATGGAACACTTCCTGCATGTGATCTCTTGCCTCTTTTCTTGGGCATAATTCATACCACTTGCTGCTTGTGTGGCACGCTATATATTTTGAACTATTTGCCGCTATCTCTTTTCTTGGGCATAATCCATACCACTTGCTGCTTGTGTGGCACGCTATCAATTTTGAACTATTTGCCGCTATCTCTTTTCTTGGGCATAATCCATACCACTTGCTGCTCGTGGGGTCATTCACCCAATGTGAAACAACTGACATCATGGGTCGTACCTCAGAAATCTGCTTCCCCAATTGGCTAAGTGGAAATTTGTACCAGCACGCCTGTATTTACAACTCCTAGCTCAAGCATATGATAGGCTGAGCAAAATAAAGAGTTTTGTGGCTACAAGGTGAATTAAATTGATCCAATTCACCGGATCAATATATTCTGAGGAATCCAGTCTGATCAAGTATTCTGAGGAAGTGTGAGCCTTCTTTTCATATTTCCAGGGTCCAATGCCTCTAACGATAGTAACAAAAAAAATTCAGCCGTTACTTGTCCCTAAATGAGACACCGATATGCCATGTGAGTAAATCATTAATCAGGCAATTTTCTCTTTATGTTTAATTTAATTTAAGCTCCTCCAATCATACCGTTTAATAACTGAATTACGGAATGAAGTACCAAATTCCATGTGAATCCATCAAAAGCGCTAAGCTGTCTTGTCTATCTTAGCATTTAAGATGTAAATTGCACTTAAGTCTAACACTTCAATGTGAATCATCTCATATCGACTGGATTTAGAGCGTCAAACTTTGGTTTCAGCGTTAGAAGAATAAATTATACAGATAAAGGAGGACTTCACATAGCCATTTGCAAGTTCTATGATTAACAGAATTAGATGAATAAAGCAAGAAAATTGGCGACACTTCCTCCATCAAAAGTAATGAACACACAGCACACAATGGGAACAGCTCTTTTTTGAATGTTACTGAGGATTTATCACTTGGGACAGGGAAAGTGGGCATACCTGTACACGACTAGATGAGTCGTGCAAAAGCTGGACCAGGGGAAGGACAATTGACTCGTCTGTTAGATGACCTGCAAACAGATTCTGGATAAAATCGCTTCATTAAACTGTGTCTATGACACCAAACTTGACAATTAAATTTGTGATTCAGGAAGCTAACCTTCACTGAGCGAGAGATGCTGGAAATAGAAGTGCATGCTGCTACGCGGACATCAACACATTCATGTTTCAAAGCATCAGAGACTATATTTAGTACCTGTTTCAGAAATTATACAAAATGTTAAAGATATTGACCACACGTGAACACAGAACGTTATGAACGTGGGTGATCTGAGGACTAAATAAATACAGAGACATCTACACAGACATAAAACACATTTTCTTTTTAGATACTTCAATAATGGAGGTTAATACTTAACGTAGTGAAAGAATATTTCGCAGAATACATTTTTTGACACCTTAGGTCGAATGTAGCTAGAATCAAGCTTTAAGTAGAAGAAAAATGTTTTTTTTTATCCACAAACTGACTCAAACAATTCTCCAAGTATGCATGAGTGTGTAAACGAACATGATAGAACATTTTAGATAATCTTAAATAAAATTCGGAAAAGTGTCTCATTTTCATTAATATTCTTTAAATAGCATACCATTGATGACATGAACTGGTTCCTGCTCTTCTCCCATCTTGAGCACAATTCAGATAAGGCAAGCAAAATTCCTTGGAGACGCTTCCTATTTATGTGGCCTTGACGTAGAAAATTACAAAGCTTTTCAACAACATTCACGGAATGGGCTTGTTTCTGCAGGTCTTCGTTGTCTGTAATAAGTGTTACTAAAGCAAATGGGGCTTCATCCCCAACTTGGCCATGTTCTTCCAACAGTTCGGTTAAAATAAGGATCAACTTGGTCTTAATTTCATGTTCCTGAACATAACATGATGCCTGACCAATAAGTATCAAGCACACACAAGACAGCAGCCTTGTCCTTGGACATCTATCTTTCATCAGCTCAACAATTAAATTCAATGCTATTCCATTCTTGATACCGACCAATTGCGAGACGGTCTCAGAGTTGTTCTTGACAACTGCTGCTATAGAATCTAAACTAGAATCTCTCTGACATAGAGAACCTTCAAGCAGACAAACAAGCCTTTGCAGAACCCCTGCATCACACAATACCTTCTGCTCCTCTCTGGACACACAGGAATGCTTTATAATACTAGCAGCAAGGTCTGTCACATTCTCATTCTTACTGTTCAGAAGCAAAAGAAGAAATTTCAAATTATTCTCCTGAAGAAAATCATATTTTGGGGCAAGCTTTGACTGAAAAATCATTCTCAGAGAACGTGCACCAGCGTCCACAACCTGTGAAAGCACAATTTCCAGTGAGATGTTAGAGCAAGCATTATATGCAGCCATTAATCATACAAGATGTTCACCATTTTCTTCAGCTTTTATCGGGTAAAAACTTACTGGAAAACATATCAGCAAGTTAGCAAGGTAATGCCATTATAAGGTAATTTAAGACAAGCTGCATGAGACCTAGTAAACGATGACTTATCAAGAGTTTATAAACGGATTTAATAAGCCAAACTCAAGGCTAATATTTAAGGCCTCCAGTCAGTTAAGCTAGATGACATGGTGAACCTTTCCTCGTCCCATTTTGGCAAATATCAGAAAGCTTATCAGCATGTACTCGGCAGTTTGAGTGAAGGTTCCCTCGTACCTCAAACAAAAAAAGAAAAGAACAAGAACAAGAACAAGAAGTTTAGCTTCCCACCACTCAATTCATATAAGCTCACACTTCCATAAACATTACCCGATGAAGTTCAACACCTTGAGACCTTGTTCAATAAGTTTAACAAGCTAAGTCAAACGAGGAAGTTCAAAAAACTTGTGTGGGTAAGTTTTCTCTGGTCATCCAATTCAATCGAAACTATGCAAGGGCACATGAATCATTGTCACTTAGTCACTCCACTATTGTAAATCAGGTTTTAAAAATATAAAATCGAGATGGTTTCCCATCTCAGATCTCGTGTCCATGGTCAATCTTTATTGGTCATAAAGAAAAAAAATATACAAATATCGGGAAATGATATTGGATTTCTCAAAATGTTTATCCCTAGAAAGTTAATTAATGCAAGCACTCCGATCAATGTTCCCATCACTCTCATCACTGACACTATTGCCTGCAGCGATCCTATGGCGAGTTTTTCCTTTTCTTCCTCCAACACGCATCTCACTGAGACTTGGCCTGAGACACTGACGCGTTCACCTCTTTTTATATCGGTGCCATACGAAAGAACCATACCATACGAAAGAGATCGTTCTATTTGAATCTTCAGTCATGAATGCAGTAAATTCATCAGAGCGCTCATGTGAAAGGACCATAGAACCATATCTACACGTATACCTACATACATACATACATACATACATACATACATACATACATACATAAATATAAGCATATAGTACAAAAGCACTGACGTGAGCAGCAAGTATAGAGAACTTTGGGATTACATTTTTAAATGTGGATGTGTCAACATAAAAATGTTACATTACTCATATGTATTATTAACCGTAAGAATCGGTACAAGATATCATTGATAAAAAAAAATATATGATATGAAGTCATACAATCTATTATATAACAACGCATTAGGGGAAACAAAGAAAGCCAAAGATTTGCGAAATGTTTCAAGGCAAAAGCACCGAAAAAGACTTCCATCAACTTAAATATTGGAGTCTCTTTCATCAATACAGTACCATGTTTAAGCTCACTTTGTCACCACTTCTCAAATGTGTTCCTCAAATATCCTTGTGTGTTTTGATCGTCAAGTGATTGCTTCACCACAAAACGCGCTTTTTTTGACTGTCCTAACATATGCTGATAATGTATAAAATGCATCACCACACAATGCCTTTCCCGATTTTCCTACTGTGTTTTGATTATCTATGGAATGCTTCACCGCACAATGCATCTTTTCGAATGTCCTTATGCTTTAATCATCATCTGAGTGCCCTGCTTTTATCTCCACTATGCTTTACGGCGATACAGTAAAACACCGTCCAAAGGAAGGGATTATTAACATGGATGAATCCAGACCGCCTAAAACAGATCGGGATACCATTTCAAACAAGATTGGGAGAACACTATGGACTATTCCTATCAAAATGATGTACAGATAAGCCAACATCTCACCTGAATCCCCCAATCACGTGGCATTCTGATCTTGCTAATGATTTTCTTACTAATAATCTCCTTTCCGAAATGGAGCATACTAAGCAATAAATTCAAAGCCCAGGACAGATGTATTATTTCCAGGCATGCAGCATTTAACGGAAAAGAGAAATGAAAAATTTCTTCGGCGCTTTTCATTGGCAAAATGATGTAGTTTTACAAATTGATCGGCGATCGATTTGTACACGGCCTCCCCTCAAAAGGGAGAAAATTATAAGGAATCATATGAATGAACTAAACAGTAAACTATTTCTCGAGATGGAAAAAATATTTCTCTATCACAATCCCAAGTTTTACATAGACGAAAGGGGGACGGGAATTAACCACCAACCGCCGAGGTGGAAAACACCGATAAGATAAAAATTTAGCCGCGTCGAATGAGGTGTAGAGGGCAAAATGTCGAAACCTTCTCTTCAGGACTGGAGAGAAGCCGTATGAGGTGCGGAACCCCTCCGGCGTCGAGCACCGCCCGGACTCCGTCGTCCACGCCGCAAGAGAAGCTGCCGAGCGCCGCCGCCGACTGTACGATCAGGTTGGTGGCGGTGGATCCCCCGTCCGCGTCCAAGGCGGAGGTGAGGACGGCGACGATCCTCGGTACAGCGCCAAGATGGAGATAGAGGACCTTCTTCGTCTTGTTGCCTATGATCTGGTTCTTCACCTCCCTGAGAACCTTTAGAAGCGCTTCCCCGCCGGTCTCCACGGAGGCAGCCCCGAGCCTCTCCGTCAGCTCCTCCGGCCGGCTGCTCATCGCGGACGCCGGCATCTCGCTGTACAAAGGGAGCACTTCGTTGTAATCGGTAGCGGGAGGGAGAAGTGAAGGACCTCGTAGACAAGGGAAGGGTACAGAGATTCAGATGCCGAAGAAACAAGCTCCACTTCTCATCTTGAAGTAACTAATTTGATAACCCTGAAATTATTGTATTTAATGATAAGTCGTGAGTATCCGGGCTTTGGTACGGGCCCAAGCACGGGAGATTTTCAAGTCATCAGTCCGGGCCTCGGGCTTGAGTCTCCCCTCTTATGATCCTCGGCCCCGGACGACATAAAGGTATATTCATAAATGTTACCAAAGTCAGGTAAAACTAAAATAAATTTTTTAACAAGGTTTTATTAATAAACGGCCCTTCCCTCGTGTCGATATTGTCTCCCTAGCACCAGAAGGTTCTCGGTCTATCCCGGGCCTCCCAATGGGCCAGAAGGTGGGCCCAGATGAGGCCCATTCGAATTATTCGCAAGTTTGTCCAGGTGCGATGTTGTGGGACCGACGGACAGCGAGATGTGCATCTTCAACGTCGCGACAATAACCGCCCGCGTTCAGACGGGCAACGGAGTGACGTGGATATCGCGGGCCCCACTTAGCAGATAAGCATTCCCGCCAAGCGACTGAGAGAATCACAGAAGATCCCCTTTTCTCTCTCTTAGAACCAGAAGATAATATAAAATATAGGCTGTTCTTTGAAAACAATAAAATGAAATAAAACATATACAATCTCGATCTATCTACCAAAATCATCTTACTTTTTAATATTTATAATATGTACGGATTATTTTATTTTCTACCAAGACGATGGGAAAAATCCAAATAAATGCGACTTCCGAGCACGAGAAAAAAAAAAATAAAGGTCGTAATTAATTAAACCGTTTTCTTTATAAATTTTCTGTGGTAATTTTTTAAAAATAATTGGTGGACTAATCGCCGGTATCCCGATTTTTGTCCTGCTCGGTGGTCATTTTTTAGCCAACCTAAAGAGGTGATCAAGATGACGGGTGAGGGTTAGGCGGGTGTGGTGGGGGGATTGATCCACTAACTGAAAAATATTATCTAGATTATTGGTTATATGATTTTAATGTCCCCCGTGGTGCTAGAAACAATCAATTTATTTTAAAAATTATAGAATTCTCCATGCGCTATTTAGTCAATCGAGCTCATGGGCCCACCGTATAGACCCAGATGAACTGGGAAAGGGGAGGCCATAACGCAGTCGTTGACCTTGACCTTGGGATCCGCGCGCTGCATTCGGGGGTAGTTGGAAGTTGATCCGTTCCACGACACACTGGTTTTCCATCGTTAAATTACTTAATTTTTTTTTTATTAAATTAATAAAGATGATGGACTGAGAAAACGGACGGGCCGCTGGGGAGATGTTTCTAGTGTCTATATACTCGCAACCATGCTTAAATGTGAGATTATTTTACTCCGAAGAAAACAGCGAACTAGGACCAACAAAATCTTAGATAAATTAATACTGGAAGAAGGTCGCCGCTTTGGTATCTACTTACAGGAGCCTTCCAAATGAAAGCCTGGTCAAAGGGTGGGCAGGCGGCAACGATGGATGATAGAAATAATAATATTCACACAGCCCAGGCTCTGAGGAGGATGCCCATCCGATGGATCAAGGCTGGAGATTTCCTGGTCGCTTTCGGTTTCTTATCAGATAGAGAGAGAGAGAGACAGAGAGAGAGAGAATATCTTGCTACTTTTCTTCTTCTCGGGCCATCTCTGTGGTGGGGAGGGAAGCCCAGTGGCCTGGCTGTTGAGAGAGGGTGGAGGCTGCCGGAGCCACCGATTTCTGGTATGAGACCAGCGGCGGCGCCGGCGCCGGTGGCGGCAACGGAGGAGGAAAAGAGTTCCTCTTTTTCTGTAGCCTGTGTGGGTCAACATCGCCGCCCCCCGCGGGGGAGCCGATAGGGGGGCGGGGGGGAGTAGCGGTCCCCATCCCACGAGGGGCTCTGGGTTGGTGGCGGGCGGTGCCGGACGAGGATGGGCGGTCGGAGGGCCCCGCCGCCGGAAAGGACGGAGGAGGAGCGGCCCTCCGCCGCCGCAAACCGGCGTTCAAAAATCTTCGCCATCCTTCACAAATATGCTCACATGTTTCCGTAAAAATACCTTTTTATCAGCAAACATTCATTCATCTCCGAGACGACCGACCACGAGAGGAGAAAGCGAGAGCCGTCGTGGGGTGATTGCTTTTCGAAAGGGGAATTGCCGTGTGGAATGCACAGCGATAGAGAGAGAGAGAGAGAGTTGATTGCTTTATGGGTTGATGCTTTTCTTCGTCGTCTTTATGAAGCGGCTTTTTCGTCATTATTTGACGGAACGCGTCGATCATGGCCGTCGGTGTGAAGCGGATTGGTGGCGGCGGCTCGTTGTTGGTCTCCAACGCCGTGCGGAAGCCAACATAAGATTGATGACGAATACGGGTGGGCCCATTGGGCCGGCTAATGGGCCCCATTATGAAGCGACATCCGTCAGGAAAAAATATTTATTATTTACAATTTTGAATTCCTCGGGCAAAAGTACTCCTCCAGGCTTCACTGGTCGCCATTCGTATGGGCTCACGCGTTTGGGGAACTGGCGACCGGACACAAGCGGTCACGCCCATATTCCACCGGCTATCCCGGTCGCCGGCTGCTCGAATTCTCCTATTTTGGACAATTACAGTCTTGCCCTCAGGGCTGGGTTTGGGGCGAATTTGGGATGAATTTCGACCTCATTCATTTGGAGTGAAAAGGGGGCGTCCTCGTAACTTGGCTGGGGCCTCCGAAATTTGCGTACCGTGTATTTGGGCGGCGTTTCATTTCATTTTGGTTTCTGAAACGTGCTCTGAGACTTGCAGGCAGGTGGGCGGGCAGGGCGCAGGGTGAGACTTCCCCCCCCCCCCCCTTCCTCCCTTTTCTCTCCCCACTCCCCGTTCAAATCCCTCCAACAGATCGTCGTGCCGGTGGCGCTTGCAGAGCTGAAGGCGGGCAGGCTGCGATGGGAAGGAGGCGGTGCCTCCCCTGGTGCGGTCGAAGAGGGCTTGGAATCGCTTGTGGGGTTTTCTCGTCGGATTGGTGAGAGGGAGGAAGGTCTCGGGTAGCTTCTTCTCCGATCTGTTTTGGTGCAGGCTGGGGGAGGGGGTCTGATGGGGAGTGAGACCACCTTTTCGCCCCTTACAGCTCCTGGGAACCGGTAAGCTCCGATAATCACTCGGCGGAGGCTTCTTGTGTCGTTGTTTGTTTCTAGGTCGGTTCTGGGAAATCTTTCTCAGTGAATAGCGAAGAAGGAAATATCGTGTGGTGTGTTTTATTGTTTGGGGTTTTCGGCCTTCGGTGAAGGTCGAGGGTTTTGTTCCAAGCCGGATTACACTTTTATGGGAGCTTCCTTGGAGTTTCTTCGCTTAGCGTCTTCCTTGGAGCATGGGTGTGGAGATCATCTTCGTTGTGAATCTTGAAATCTTCTTCTCCGGGGCGTGATTTATGGTCCGGGTTCCGGCATCTAAACCCTTTCCCCCGGCGGCCTTCCATCATCGGCTTGTCTATTGCTGTCCTCCGGTCTTCTCCATATCTCCTCCTGTTCCCAGTAGAACCAGATGCTCGCGTTATCCTTTTTTTTGTCGTGCGAAGAATCGTGCTTTGTTGTTTTTATTCCCATTTTTTTTAGCCGTTATCCTGAAATCTCATCTTCTGCGAGCAAGAAGAAGCACCCCGATTATTTTTTCATCTGCTCTTACCGTTTTCCTGATCTTCGTCCTAACTTTCTGCTTGTGATTTATCTCTTCGTTGCATGTCGTGCATCTTTTTTATTTTATGTTGTCCTGTCCTTACCATCCTGTATTTGTTTGTAGCTGGATTTCTGGTCAACCCAAGTGCTATGATCCTGAACTCCTCAAGCCAACGTCGCCGCAACCGCCGCTACCGCCTCCAATTTCCGATTCATCACATGCTACGTTGTCCCCTTGCATCTCTGCGAAGGGCGCCCTGATGTCTCATTTGACCTCTGAGACCGAAGACTTCTCCAGCCTCCTGGAACTCGCGGCCAACAACGATGTCAAGGGTTTCAATCGCTTCGTCGAGCGGAGCCCGACGGCTGTCGACGAGATTGGTCTCTGGTATGGCCGCAAGAAGGGCTCCAATCAGATGGTGCTGGAGCAGCGGACTCCCTTAATGGTTGCTGCGACATACGGCAGCGTTGACGTCGTTAAGCTGATTCTGTTGCTCTCCATCGCCGACGTCAACCGTAGCTGCGGCTCCGACAACACGACGGCGCTCCACTGCGCGGCGTCCAGTGGGTCCATCAACGCCGTTGACGTCGTGAAGCGGCTCTTGGCCGCGGGTGCCGATCAGAAAGCCGTCGATGTGAACGGTCGCCGGCCCTATGATGTGATCGTCGTCTCTCCGCTCCACTCTGATGTGAAGGTCACATTGGAAGATCTTCTGGGCAGTTTCCGTCAGAACAACCATCTCCGCATCTCCGTCAGCAGTTCGAGCTCCGAGTCGCCGCCGTTGTCGTCTTCCCTAGACGACGATGGTGGATCAGCGTCGTCGGATTCAACTTCTTCACCCAAGACGGGCAAGTCCCCTGATCTGGCCCCTTCTGCGGTCGCAGAGAAGAAAGAGTACCCAGTCGACGCGTCGCTTCCCGACATCAAGAACAGCATCTACTCCACAGATGAGTTCCGCATGTTCTCCTTCAAGGTCCGGCCTTGCTCTCGGGCGTACTCCCATGACTGGACAGAGTGCCCCTTCGTGCATCCCGGCGAGAACGCCCGGAGGCGTGATCCCAGGAAGTATCATTACAGCTGCGTACCCTGCCCAGATTTTCGCAAAGGCGCATGCCGCAGGGGAGACCTTTGTGAGTACGCGCATGGAGTTTTTGAGTGCTGGCTTCATCCGGCGCAGTACAGAACAAGACTGTGCAAGGACGGGACGAGCTGCAGTAGGAGAGTCTGCTTCTTTGCCCACACGGCGGAGGAGCTCCGCCCGTTGTATATGTCCACTGGATCTGCTGTGCCGTCACCAAGATCGTCTTCTGCGGCTGCATCGGCTATGGAGATGGCTGCTGCGGCAATGAGCATGCTTCCTGGGTCGCCGTCGTCTCTCTCGCTGATGTCCATGGCGGCTTTCACCCCGCCGATCTCACCTTCGGCCGCGAACGGGATCTCTCCTCACTCGTCTTTGGTGTGGCCGCAGTCGAACGTGCCCACGCTGAGCCTCCCCGGGAGCAGCAGGCTCCGTTCTTCTGTCAGTGCTAGGGACATGCCAGTGGATGACTTCACTGCGTCGCCGGAGTACGATTCCCAGCAGCTGATGAACGACTTTTCCGGTTATTCCTCGACTCACTCCCGGCTGGGGTCCTTGATGAGTAATATGCCGGGGAGGTCGAAGTCCATGGCTCCGTCAAATCTGGACGACCTCTTCTCTGCCGAGATGGGTTCCTCACCGAGGTACGATTCCGACCAGGGCGCCATGTTCTCTCCCTCCCACGAAGCAGCTGTTTTGAATCAGTTCCAGCAGCATCAGCATCAGGGTCTGCTCTCGCCCATCAATCCCAGCGTCTTCTCCCCGAAGTCAGTGGACTCCCCGTTCGCCGTCGGTCGCAGCAGCCTCCTTCAGGCATCTTTAGCCATGGTGTCGTCCGGCCGGATGTCCCCTCGCAGCGTGGAGCCTCACTCTCCCATGAGTGGCCGGCTGGCCGCCTTCGCCCAGCTCGAGAAGCAGCAGCAGCAACAGCATCAGCTTAGGTCTCTCAGCTCAAGAGATTTGGGCTCGGGTTCCCCTGCAAGCCCATCCATGTCCATGTGGGGTTCTCCGGGGGGGAAGCTGGACTGGGGCGTGAATAGCGACGATCTAGGCCTTGGTAACAGCGTTTTCAGGCAGCCGCCATCATCCTCCTTCGAGCTTGGTTCTGGTGGGGAGGAGCCGGATCTCTCATGGGTGCAGTCACTGGTCAAGGAGTCGCCATTAGAAGCCAATGACGAGGCACCAGTGACCACGCCCGTTACCGTCGGCGACGACTCAACTAGCTCCAATCTACAGGCGGAGGGTGTCGATCAAACGGTGCTGGGTGCGTGGCTGGAGCAGATGCAGCTCGACCAGCTGGTGGCGTTGTAAAGACGGACCTGCTTCAACGATAACAGATGGTAAATATATATATATATATATATACGTAGAAGGAAGGGTGTGGCAAATGGAGGGTGACCAAGTCTCGCAACAGTTTCAGACAAGACCGAGAGGGTGAATTCCAGCCGAGCCCAGCTAAGTTTCTCGTCCAGAGTTCTGATTTTTAGGTCTCATTTTTTTTGCCTTTACTGTGTTCGAAAAAAGGAATCGATTACTAAGAATATTAATAATTTAATTATTATTCGTTCTCATGGTAAACTGGTCGATATCTTTAGAGAGAGAGAGAGAGAGAGAGAAAGGTATGTCCTCCCTCTCTCTCTCTAGTTTTCTATTTGCTACCGTATTCTTGTCCAGGTCTCTGGTTCTGTAACTCTGGCAAGTTTCCATGTAAGACCGCATTTTAATCTGCCTTGACTACTTTCACCGTTGTTATTATATCGCACTTATTCCGTTTCTATTTTTGGTCCTCACAAGATCCCTCTGTGGGCATCTGAGCGTCGTTTCCATCCGCGGATTAGGACTCCGCTACCGTGGTTGTTTGGGGGGGGTGGGGGGGGGGGAAGGGGATGAAGATGATCGGCCCGGCTGCCATTATTAGCCGGAGGTTTGGGCCGCCTACCTCATATCCGTGATTGACCATGCCGGAGTCGAGTCAGCCGGGCATCATCCTGCCTGCCGATAGGGTGGACCATCCACATCACCTTGGAAGTTCGTCATCGGAAACTAATTATTTTTATTTATTTTTGGTTACCCATCAGAGCATGATGAAGGCTGGATTGGATCCAAGTGTTGGGAGGAGGCGCCGCCGTGGGTTTTCTTTGGTCTGTGTGGGGGGTGCGCGCGGCGGCGATTGGGCGGCGCCGCCGGGTGAGCGGTTCAGTCTGCCATCTCCTTCGGGGAACTGAATTGGGAAGTGGTTGCTGAATCCTTCCCTTCGAATTCAATGTACCGCCGCCCAAACCACCACCATGGGGGCCCGACAGAGGTCGGCGTAGCCCCCTGGACGGAGTCACGCTCATAATTCAGATATTTAGGGTTCTGGGGGACTGAGCATAAAGGCCGGCTTTTTTTAAGGCCCAACTCACGTGGGGGTGAATTAGACTCGGGCAAGATCATTAGGGTTCTGTCCTTATTAAAATAACTAAAACAACGTATTAAAGAAATATTTTTTTGAAATATTCGTGCTGGGTTTGAGCATGACAGGGTGCGAGTAAGATTTCAGAGCTGGAGCATGTCGGATGGTGCAGTCTGAGGATTTCATCTGGGCCAATTTATCATGTCCGCTGGGCTGGATCGATGAGGAAATCCAAGTAATCCAGACCCATTAATGGAGGGGATTCTGGACGAGTTACATTCTCGCCGGTGGTTGTCTTTCGAGCCCAACCAGTCGTCTATCACAGGGTAGGTGTAAGCTCGACGAGTTTGCTTCGCTCTGGGTCCTAGGGTTTCTTCGCCGCTTCCCATTTTCCTCCTGCTATGGAGTTTTCCGACTTTGTAGCTTGTGGATGGTGGACGGAATGCAGAACTTCTCTAGGTTGCTATCTTTAGTCGTTGGTGAGTGTGATTGGAGGTCTGTAATGGAGCTGGCCTGCAGGTGTCACTGGGTGGGCTCTTAGGTTTTTCTTCGTCTTCCTTCTTCTTCTTCTGTTTCGAAAGTCTATATGTGAGGTCCGTGGGTTTTCTACCTCCATGGGATTGCATCAAGCTCCGAGAGGCAAATGGCTGAAAGAGACGACAGAATCGCCTGTTTTTCTATACCCTTCGAGATTCCTTGGCCTTCGGATCGCGTTTTTGTGTGCATAGATCTTCTCATCGTTCTGATCCCTCTTCCTGCAAATTTCTTCCTGCGAAGAACACATTTGGTCTGCATTTTTCTGGAAGTCGTCACGGCAGAATGCTCGCTTCTTAAATGTGTTCTTCGCGATCTCTGCTCCTTTCTCGCTGGGCAGGTTCTGTGCTACAATCTAATGCCTTATTGATGATACCGATCTTGACCGATGCCTAATTTTTCTCTTTCCGAATCAGATAACTCGATCTCTACACAATCAGTTCATGGCCATTGGGTACTTTCTGAGGACTTCGGTTTGGTTAATCCCAAGCACGAGTAGCTCACTCTCTTGATCTAAACACTTCTTCTTCTGCTGTTGCTTAATTTAGCATTGTTTTCTGCATCTGCTGATCGACCCACTTGTTTCTCTGTGGAAGAAGAAGAAGAAAAAACTGGGTTTATGGCTGCTTGCCTTCTGAGATTCATCTCTTTTAGATGTGATAAATGCTCATTTGCTTGTGCTCGTAGGAACTCTTGGCCTGTTGGGGTGTAGCTCTTGGCTGATCTGCATATCCTGATGACGAGAAATTTAGTAATCCGATTTTTTGGTCAAAACTGTGATCGTCGGTGCTCCCCTTGCAAGCTTTGTTTGCTGGGTAGAGGAACCGGATGTGACCCACTGTGGAAACCAGGCATTCTGAAGGATATGCAGTGTTCTTACTTCCTTCGCCATCAGTCTCTTCCCTTCATTGATTTTGTTGCTCGGATCCTCTGGTCGTTCTCCAGTGGATGGTACAGCTGCTCCTTTCAGTTGGTGGGTCTGGAAAGTCAACGCGCACAAGCCCCTCTTCTGATCCTCTCTCTCTCTCTCTCTCTGTTCAGTCAAAGAAAATAAAGGGTATCCACCCATTGCTTTGAGGAGCTGAGGACGACTGAAGAGCTTATCCCACTGTAAACCTCGTCGTCGTCGTCCTTCCTGTGCTGAGCCATGGCTGCCCACGTGGGCTTCCTGGCGGGAGCTAGAGGCCTTCTCGCCGCCGGACGATCTATTAATGACTGACTTTGGAGTATGATGAGAGTTGTGTGTGGTCGAAGCTTCTGTGACAGGTGAGAGGTGGTCCAGTGTGATGGGAGCTGCTGTACTCCCACTGGTGATGGTGGAGAGGTTGATGGGCGCCGGTGCTCGGCATTGTTCCGGCGCACTTGACTTGACCCCTCTACAGATTCAATTTCCGGATGCTAAATTGGGAGGTCCACGTCGGTGGAGCAGAATGTGCTTGTCCGTATGGATGAGAGAGAGAGAGAGAGGGGGGGTTTGCTTGATTTGTCTTTTTCTAACTTGCAATGGCTACCAAGGTAAGTCGACTTCGCTAATTTTGGGTAAATCTGAGATGCGCCCAGAAGTGAAGTCAACGTGGAAATAGTGAAGAACATCAGCAACCACGAGACTGAGTGAATAAGTCGTGTGCAGCACTGAAAGCCAAAAACCCATAAACAAAAAACTGATTTTAAAAAATGGAAAACCCGATATTTTCGATAATTTTAGTAATCGATATTCGAGGATGTGAAATACACAAATGGAATTAATATACGGATAATTTGATATTTTTTAATGTGATTTTCCCGCTTTGAAACGTAGTTGAGATGCCGTAAAGGGTTGACTACGATCTCGAACGAGGACTGGGGATCCTTCCTCTTTTGTTCCAAAAAAAAAATGAGGAAAAATGCAAGCATTTTCCATTTTTGGAAGGAAATAATCTGGTTTTTACCCCTCCAGCGACGCTGCGAACCCCTTCGACTCGGGCTTCATCACTGTGCTTGCTAATGTCAAAATCCTCCACCCATTGTTTCATCGTATGATCACCTGGCCGAGAAATCTAGGAACAGGATGACCAATACTGCCCCAAAAAGGGGAAAAATTAACTGGGTAAATGAATATTTTCCCACCGTTCGAACGAAAGATTATGGATATCATGTTCACACAAGAACACTGCTACATCGCTGAGAGTTGCAGAGATTGAAAAAAAAAAAAAAACAGTGTGGAGTCCATTGATCTGTACATTTTCCAAACACCTCTACTGAGAACCAGCGCAAGAAGGGCGCGCGCTTCAGAAGGCAGTAAGAGAAGCCGATTCTCGAAGAAAAGCGAAAAACTCTGAGGTCAGGGGAAGGACCGCCCCACCCCCACCCGATCTTTATTGAGAAATAAATGCCGGGGAGTTTCATTGGCCCGCAAGAGGGAGAGAGAGAGAGGGGGAGGGAGGGAGGGAGAGAGAGAGAGAGAGCTGCGGGTCTTGTTGGGAGATGAAGCGTCGTGGGGAAACGTTAGACTTGGAAATCGAGGAGAGGAAAGAAAGGGACGTCCCCCATCGACTCCGCCAAGTCCCACACCCCGGCACTCACTCCTCTTCCTCCCCAGAGCTCGTATCTTCCATACTCACTGGGACCGCTCTGAGTCTGCTGTTCTTCTCCACCGATGTAGCCGGAATTATCGCCGCCGTTATGGAAATAATTCTTGTCGGTGGTATTACTGCACCAGGAGACCCGGCCAATGGAGCTCTCCTCCAAGTACGCGCTCTCCGGTGGGGCCTCGTAAACGCCAAAGCCTACTCCCACGAGGCCGCTGTCCACTGTAAATCCATGGCCGCCGTAGAAGCTCTCTCCAATGGGCGACAGGCACGAGTCTCCATTGATGCAGTTGCCGCTCGATCCAGCTGCAGCGTAGCTTCTTTCCGGGAGGGACAGCGCGCTGAACAGATGACCTGTGGACCTGCCCATCGGAGCTCCCATTGCGGCATTTCTCGCTGACCCGAGATCTGCGGTGGCTTCTCTGGTTGGCGGCGCCGGCGACGTCGAGTTCTTCAGCTTTTTCTTGATCGTAGAGTTCCAGAAGTTCTTTATCTCGTTGTCGGTGCGCCCCGGCAGCCGCGACGCGATCTGAGACCACCTGTGAAGGTTTGGAGAAGCCGGGGTCATTGAGAGTTAGAATCCATGACGAGCTTCACGGTAAAATAGATCACCAGTCATTGATGACCACCAGTTCTAAGCTAGATTTTTAAGAGAGAGAGGGAGGACCTGTTGCCGATAATAGATTGGAGTTGGACGATGAGCTCCTCCTCTTGGGGAGAGAAAGGCCCCCGCTTGAGGTCGGGCCTCAGGTAGTTGATCCACCGGAGCCGGCAGCTCTTGCCGCATCTCTGCAGGCCGGCGTTGCGAGCGACGTCACTCCAACATCCATGGCTGTTCTTGAGCATGTAGCTGACGAGCTTCTCGTCCTCCTCCGGCGACCACAGGCCCTTCTTCAGCTTGCCGGCGGCATCTTCTGATATATGATCCTTCGCCGGCGCCTCCGGCTTCCTCATCCCGGACCAACGAGAATGCTGTCCGAGGAGCAGGAAGAGGAGGAAGAAGAAGGATGGGTGTGAGAGAGAGGAGGAGGAGAGAGAAACAGAAGCCGATTGTGGAGACGACGAGTCCGACGACTTATGAATTAGAGATGTTGCGGGGGTGCGGGTTCTTGCTTCGAACGCGGAGAAGCAGGGGGTAGAGAGAGAAAACGGTCTCGAGGTGGACCGAGAGGGTGGGGACAAGAATGTGCTGGAGAGGGAGTCTTGAAGGTCTGCGGGGTGTTATTCTTGTCTTTGACTCCATCTCTCTCCCTCTTTTGCTCTCAGATGCATCTTTCTTCACTCACAAGGTAATCATCCAGCAGAGGGCGAGTCGGGAAGCAAGAGAACTGCGACCCTGGTCTCTGGGAAGACGGGGCGGGGCCACGATTGGTCTACAGCTGATCTCTCTCTCTCTCTCTCTCTCTCTGTGGACTTCTATTCGTCGTCCTGTCTGCTACCCACCCGTGGGGGGAAGATAGATTTGCAGTACTTATATTTTCGTTTTTTGACAGTTTTCTGCTGTTTACGGCTGAAATTTTGACAGAGACCGGAAGAGAAGGTAGAGAGAGAGAGAGATAGATTTGCTTACCTTTGATAAATACTTCAGCGTATAAGGAAATGGGGTGAAAGATGACGTAGGTTCTCAACAGTTGTCACTCTGGATGGGAATACATGTTCCATCGTTGAAGTTCAGAGGGTCTCCGCATCTGTAGCTGCACTCTGGAGGTTCTAGGGTGCTTTCCCAGACCAAGAAAGCTACACACGCGCCTACAGGTGTAGCTTGCACGGGACATTCTCGACATGATTGTTGCCGGTGAAGCTCGTCTTCTCGGGCCAAGTCCACGTCGTCTGGACACGGGAGGCCGTCCAGTCGGAGGACAGAAGCCCGTTAAAGAAGGAAGGGTCCCCCCCCCTCCACCTCCCTCCCTCTCTCTCTCTCCCTCTCTCTCCCTCCTTCTCTCCTCTCTCTCTCTCTCTCTCTCTCTCTCTCTCTCCCGTCGTTGCACCGCCCCTGCATCAGACGGAGCTCCTCAATCGAGATAAAAAGGGGAGAATCCAGTGCTTCATTACTCGATCGGAGGAAGGAGGGTTCCTCAAGGAGACGTTTTTATACGCTCTGCCACTCCTCGCAGGGGAAGGCGAGACCCAGAAAGGGCACGTCGCACTGCAGAAATGCATTGATTTCAGATGCCGGGATAGTTCTTCCCTCGGAAGCATGGGCATTGAAAAATATAATTTTTTTCCTCAATAAAATCATATCAAGAGAAACATACGATCGTGAAACTCGGGGAAACGCTGACATTTAAGGGTCTGATCTCCGTGGGATCCTCCAGATTTGACCAAGATCTTCACTCTCATGCTTCACCCTCAGCTAGAAGCCCAGATCCATGCCCACATCGTGAAGTCACCCTCGCCGCACCTCCTGAACTATATCATTCGATCAGCCGCCCACTCCGCCGTCCCCGAGGCAGCCCTCCACGTCTTCAACCACTTGCTCCGCCGCTCCGCCCCTCACGATCACTTCTCCTTCACGTTCGCCGTCAAGGCCTGCTGCTCCCTCCTCCGTCGCCACGCCTGCGCCGCCACCAAGGGCCGCGAGATTCACGCGCGCGCCCTGAAGTCCGGCCACTTCGCGGACATCTTCGTCCAAAACTCCCTCGTCAGCCTCTACGCCGCCTCCAGCGACGTCGACTCCGCTAGCTCCGTCTTCTCCGGCATCACTTTCCCCGATGTCGTCTCCTGGACTTCGTTCATGGCGGGGCTCGCCAGGAACGGGCGAATCGCGGAGGCCATCGCCGTCTTCTCCCGCATGGATTTGGAGCCCAATCCGGTGACCCTCGTCGCCGTGCTATCGGCCTGTTCGCGACTGAGAGCGCTGCAACTGGGGAAATCCGTCCACGGGCACAGACTGAGGACCACCCATGGTGATCGCAACATCATCTTGGACAACGCGATCATGGAGATGTACATGCGATGCGGCGCCACAGACACCGCACGTCACATGTTCACTATAATGACCCACAGAGACGTCTTCTCCTGGACTACGGCGATCTCCGGTTGTACTCGAAACGGGCGCCCCGACGAGGCCATCTCCGTCTTCCGCGCCATGGTGCTGTGCGGAGAAGCCGTGCCCAACGAGGCGACCCTTGTGAGCGTGCTCGGCGCCTGCGCTTCCATGGCGGCCTTGACCTCGGGGAAGTGGGTGCACTCTTACATGGACATGGCAGGAGTCGGAGTTGGAGGGATCGCAGGGAACGCGCTGATGAACATGTACGCCAAGTGCGGGGACATGGCCAGCGCCCTCGAGGTGTTCCATGAGCTCCCCGAGAAGGACTTAACGGCGTGGTGCACCCTCATTGGAGGGATGGCGCTGAACGGGCTCGGAAAGCACGCCATCAAGCTGTTCTCACTGATGATACGGCACGGGGTTCAACCCGACGGAGTCGCCTTCCTCGCGGTCCTCTCTGCCTGCCGGCACGCGGGCCTGGTCGATCAGGGGCTGCTCTTCCTCTCCGCCATGGGCAGAGCTTCCTGCGTCAGTCCCGAGAAGCAGCACTACGGATGCGTCGCCGACATGCTGGGCAGAGCCGGCATGCTGGAAGAAGCCGAGGCTTTCGTCGCGGAGATCATGCCCGGGGGCCTCGACGGCGCCGTCCGCAGCGCTCTGCTGAACGCCTGCAAGATCCACGGCCGCGAAGCGAAGGGCTGCAAGCACCTGGTGGACGGGGAACTGGCCGGCGGTGGGGGCACCTACGCGCTCTTGTGCAACGCGTTCGCCGGAGCCGGAGACTGGAGCCTCGCCGTCGGCGTGAGGGACGCGATGAGGCGGAAGGGCGTCAAGAAGGCGGTCGGCTGCAGCTGGCTCGATCCCCCTCTGGAACAGCCAACTGCATGATGTGTTTAAATTTGGCTCAAACTTCCATGTTTATGCTACGAATGATTGATGACGTAATTAATATATTACATTTCATAATATTACGTCATCGTATCAACTCCGCAGTAAAATCTCGACCGGAATTGGGTATTGAGGGAATGATAGAAAAAAAAATGATCTTTGAGCGATGGATAAGGTTGGGTAGACTGAGCAAGGGGAGCTCAGTTGGGAGGGGGGAGGGAGCGGGATAGGATTTTTAGAGGAGCCATGGCTATGGGGATCGTCTTGCCTTCTTCAACGGCTGTAGGTTGGTCCGTGGGCAGCAGCGCCTTCGTCTGCGGCCAGAGGCCACAGCAGCTGCTCCTCGGCGCCAGAGTGCCGAGGGTGGCGCCGGCAACCACGAGGCCAAGGCCACGACGAGGAGGGAGAATCGCAACGCTAGGCATAAGCGCATCCGGAAGAAGGTCCGTTCCCATAACTTTAGCAATGGGTATGGATTGGACTTCCCACTGTCAAATGCTGTCAGTTGGCTATGGCTTTGGATGCATGAGACAGGCAGACCCGAGTGTACTTGCTGCGCGGGAGATTCTAGAAAATGGTTGGCTCAGTATGATGATGGAGATGTAAAAATGAATCTATAGATTTTGGGTGCCTTGAGAATGAGGGTGCAATAACTAAGAAGCGTTTGACCTTTTTATATCAATCTACTTCGCCTACTCATCATGTGAACATAAGTGTGGACCATGGATTGGCTGACTTGTCTCATTTAAGTATTAATACGGCGGATTTGCACGGTTCCAAGGCCCAATATTTACTGCTGAGATCTTTCTTTACGTACCTTCTTCATCTTTATTAATAAATATTACTGACATGTGTGCCCTGCTCCCGTTTTCTTTCTGTTCCTCTTCTTTTCATCAATTTTTTTTTGTTGAGATATTTTCATATGTGTATTCATTTTCTTGACATATATTCAGTTGAGGTTTCATCATGTATGTGATCAGATGGAGAGGATTCCATCATTCACCAACAGGACACCAGGGAGGAGCTGAATCCCACCTGGGCTGTTCCAAACAACCACACCTCATGTTGTCAATAGTTTGCCCAGATACCCCAAATCTGGTGGGCAAGAGGTCCTTCCAATGGACATTCTAGGGTTCATACCCATGTTTGTTCTCGTTTGACCAATTTCCTTCTGCTGGAAACCTTGTGAGTTTCCCTCTCTGAGCTCTGTGACATCTTTTTCTTTCCATATTTCCTGAAATGGTTGTTCCTTTTTTTTTTATATCATCACTGCCTTTGCAACCAGGTTGAGGGTACTCCGGAGAGGCCACGGATGTCTGTGTTCCGTTCCAACAAGCATCTATGTGTACAAGTGATTGATGATTCTAAGATGCACACCCTGGCTTCAGCTTCAACCATGCAGAAACCTGTCTCTGAGGAATCCGATTACTCATGTGGACCCACAATCGTAAGTGATATATGATTTCCTCTGGAATAGTAAACACTTTTCATTAATATCATCTCTGGGCTTGTTAGTCCTCTTAATGCTGAGAAATGCCAAATCTGCATGAGTGCTTGTTATTAAAAAAAAAAGCCATATTTTCCAGTTTCTGGCAGAAAAACTTACATGGCACGATGTGATGATTAGCATGGATGATTAGAGGACCATGATTTAGCTCTGAATCACCACTGCTCATGTAATTACTCAGCATTGAACTTCGTCGTGAATGCTGATCCTATTCATATCTGATGCATCATCATCTGCTTTGCTTTCTCGCACTTGTTCTATGTTCGGGAGGTGTGAATCCTTTTTATGGGTAGCAGTTGACAGTGCAAAACAATCAAGTGAGAGAAAGCAATGATTTGCGCTCAGTCAACCAGGAGAGATCACGTTGCCGATGTAGAGCTCATCTTAGATACTCGGCTCTCTTCTGCCCCTGACTCCCTTCTTAGTCAACCAACAATGCTTACGTTGACTTTTAAGGCATCTAGACAGTCTTAAAATATTAGTCAAACTGGCAGATTCTTATGATTTGGTGTGGCCTCAGAGGGAGGCCGTTGACTAAATCTGTCATCTACATGATGAACTCTCTCCACGTTTTCCTATCACACACCGTAATTCACTGCTTTGCTGCCTTTCCGCTCGTACCAGGAAGTGGCGAGGAAGGTGGGTGAAGCCATCGCAAAGTCTTGCTTGGAGAAGGGAATCACAAAGGTCGCCTTTGACCGCGGCGGGTACCCGTAACATGGGCGCATAGAGGCCCTCGCCGATGCCGCTAAGGAGAATGGGCTTCAGTTCTGAGACCCCCGTTGACTTTTCCTGTCAATTGAGTCAGCTGTGTCTTTGGCTGTCTAGTCAAACTTTGAATGGGCAAGAAAGCTTTCGATTTTCTCTGGATTACATCGTTTCCCGGTCGACGATTGAGTCGAATATTCGCCAACAGGTATATATAAGGGTAGATCAGTGATACCTCGGTGGGCTATCGTAAATGGGCCTTCATGGGCCTCACCCGCCCAACCCTTCACGTCTACTTAGAGAGAGAGAGAGAGAGAGAGAGGGGGAGAGAGGGAGGGAGAGAGAGAGAGAGAGAGAGGGTTGCCACGTCGACGGAAAAACTGGTCCGTTCGACCAGGCGGCCCATTACGATCGATGACATCTGATTGGCGGTGCCTGACCGTCCATCTGCTGTGGCAAGTCCATTCAGCGGGACGGGCAACGGCTCTTCGGTGAATGTTCGAAACGCCCTACTGCCCCTTGTTCTTGTTCTCTGCTCTTCAGCGGCGTAGAGACCGGATAGGCTTCCGGCGTCAACCATGCAGGGAGGGAAAGGTCGGAGCAGAACCTCTGCTATGTCTGTGGAGCAGTTCGTCTCTCTCATGGCCCCACTGATCGACATGGAGAAGGTCCGCGTCCCCTTTCTGTGCTCTCGTCTCCCGTTGCTGTGATTTTCTTTTGGAGCTCTGTGAAGCTTAAATTCAACTTCCTTGTTGCTCGCGGCAGCTGGACGGATCGGTTCTTTAAGTTTTTCTCATACGCTGGGAGTCGGGTTTCCTTGTTTGGCCTTGGCAATCAGTGGAGTATCGTTGTTGTTCGGGAGGCTTGACATCTCAGAACTTTGTTGTACACGTAACTATAATATTTTAGGATAACATGATTAGTGAGTACCGTTGAGATGACTCTCTGGTCTGATGCTTCGATCATGGAGACGATTATCGCAGCAAAAAATAAATTAGTTGTTAAATAACTGGATAAAATTAAATCTTCCATTGTTGTGTATAACACGACTGAAATATCCTAAAAGAAAAATTCTGAGGAACAGAAACGTCTTCGTGTATCTTTGACATCGTCGGAACTAGCTTTGGTGGGCGTACATGGGAAGATACTGAGGTTTTGGAAAGGCTTCCTGATTGTCAGGCTAACATCAGCCTTCATCTGCTGCAGCATCAACAGGGCTGTATGAATTTCCCGGAAAGGGAGCACTATTCTCTGAATTATGGCGACATACCAGCCGCAGCTTGCTGGCTGTCAATATAATCTGTCACAGTAGAAAAAAGTATCTGCAATCATGTCAACTATTCTTAGTACTTTGGGAATTGGAGGTACTCTGCCGTTTCACCATTGTCTGTCAAGAGGTACGAAGTTGTAGGAATGGAATCTTGAAGTGTCAGAAGAGGACCTATACATAAGGAAGACGGAAATGTTAGTTGATTTACAGGACTTAGCTTGATGACAGCATCACGGCGAATCCACCAACGTCCCTGGGTCACCTAAAAGGAAATAAATTCTTCATGTTGCGAGTATCACCGATAATTCAAGCTGAGGAATATAATGTTCTACATGGAGAAAGAAGGACACATTAAGATCGAACTTGACTTGAATGCAAGATCTGGGGAGGATAAATGAATGTCATGTCTCGGTTTCATAAATTTTACTGATTATGTTTATTTTTTATCAGTTTTATAAAAAAAAGATTGTACTCTGAAGAGAAGTCTGAACGAAGTTCTAATGGCCTTCAATCAGTGCAAATGTGGGATTCTTTCTGCATTTATGTTATTTACATACGTATGCCCGTTTTCAGGAGGCTGAGGTATCAACATCCATCAGTTCATCTTCATCAAGCAATCTAGATGCTATGAAAAAGAGGGGCTCAGTGATCGTCAACCTTAAATGCATAGACGCTCAGGTATGAGTGTGGAGTTAGACTATGCCTTAGTTGTTAATCATACTATTAAAGTCCATTACTATTTGGTTTTATGTTAGACAGGATTGATGGGAAAAACACTTCTGGAGTTTCAATCTACCAAGGGAGACGTCCTTCCAACTCACAAGGTGGTAATTTTTCCTGAAAACGTATTAAAGAGCATAGTTTACATTCTAAACAGCCATCCGCCGTCGTTTTATTTTATTCTATTTTCACCGGAGTTCATCAAAGTATTGAGCAGTGGCAACTGAAGAAATCTATCATGAAAGGTGAAGGAAAAATAATATATCTTTACATGTACTGTAATAGGGTTATCTTACCCAAAAAATTTTCTTGCATTCTGATTTATAGTACCTGAATTGCTTTAGTAGTGTATATTTTTAATCATCAACTTTTTGATTTTGATGTTTGGAATGTTGCCATTTTTGTTATTTTCATTATGAGGTCTGTCCCATTAGTTCTGGATTCAATTAGGCTAACAAGTTGAGTTACCAGCAAGTTGAAAATATTTATTTGCTGGCTGTCAATATGGGAACCTTAAGTGTTATCTTTTGAAGATGCTAAATCCTAATTGATTCTTGTTGGCTAGTGGATAAGAGCTGTAAGGTAACATTCGGAGATGCTTTGATACTTGATCATGATTGTTGATATCTCTCACAAGGTTGGAGCATTTACAGGCGAAATTGTTATGGAATTTTATCCAAGGAAAATTTGTCCTAGTGACAGAGACAATGCAAGGGATGGGGGGAATTTCTACGAAATGACACTGGGTCAAATTTTGGAAAGGGACAGATATTTTGAAGATAAAAGTGTTTTCTTTATTTTGATCCATGAAATAGTCTTCTTTAAATCTATTTTTTATAAAACAAATGTTAATGATGTAAGTGAATTATTTCGAAATGACGCTCGTAAAGACTATGGAAACATAATTTGTCTAAATGGTTCAAATATATTTAAGGTTCTTTCTCTTTTGAATTTAACTATTGGACTGTTACTCAGAAGTTCATCGTGCACATATCTTTTTGGTTTTCAATATCCGTGGATTTTAAATTTATATTTTTAATTGTTCATGTTCTCAATCAGTTCTGTGTACTCTTAGATAGACTAACTTGAACGCTAAGAAATTCTTCCAGTTTGGAACGCATGATGTGGTTATTCTTAAGCCTAATAAGGCCGATGCAGCGTCTTCTTCCCTTGGACAAGGTGTAGTTTATCGTTTGAAGGTACTCCTTTTATCTATCGCTCTCACTCATTAACACAATGTTAACAACTGGATAAAATACTTTTATTATACAGCTTGGAAGGGAGAAATTTACGATTCCCTTATTGTTGTTATTTTTAGTTGATCAGAAGCTTTATTTGTGTTTCTCATGTTTTGTAAATGGTTGGAAAACAGGAGACTTCCATAACTGTTGCTTTTGATGATATTCCAGAGGATGGTTTGAATAATCCTTTGAGACTTGAGAAAGTTGCAAATGAGGTACACATTTCGCATCCATATTGTTATTTCTTCCATCTTCTTCTATTATCATCCCTCTTTTCCTACATGTTCTTTTTTTGAATCTACCAAATAGTAGTAGTCTTGTAATATTTTATGCTAAACTTGTAATTATAGACACTAAACAATGAATAAATATTTTTAGTCATGAATGGTTTTATCTATGTTTTAGATGTCTGTGGTTGATGCCATTCAAGTTGAATCCATTGATTGTGTATGATTGTGAGTTGTCTGCGTGTAATCTGTGGAAGAATGTATTGCCCTGTAAACGATGTACTCTGGATTACATTGTTATTTGTCTTATTTGGGCCAAAGACTTCAGTTAGAAGTCTATCGTCCGAAACTCTACTGAATGAAATCTACTGGAAAGAAAAAAAGGCATTGCAAAATTCTAGAGATTGACAGAACGCACGATAATTCTTTTCCATCTAAGCGACCTACGATAGGTTGATAAGGGATGAGGTTGTGTTCTGATGTCAACGAAAGCTAATATTCAATTACCAGTCTTTTGATGCTCTTCCCTGGTAATGCCTTTCAACAGTATTTATTCAGTGAGTAACGATCCTCCTTTTTGGTCCTAATTCCACTTATGTACCCTACTGTTTGATTATGCTTATTGTTCCCCTTTATTGAATTACTTATCCTCAAAGAGTTCAAAATGATTCCAATCTTCTTGCATTTTCTTTGCATAGAACCTAGTTAATGGGATGCGATTAAGTAGCATAAGATTTGGACGTTGACAACACGAATATGACGTGACAATCTGCTGTATTCTGCAGAAATGAAAACATCGAGCAACTTATCCTGCAAGAAAGGACTAATGAATAAGAAACTCACAAATTAGTTGGTTCTGTTGGAGACACTCTTCAGAAAGGTTTTAAGCAATGAATCATGCCACGCCAGTGGGTACAAAATGGTTCCCTATTGATGAGACCTCGTTGGACGAGGGGCTTCCTCGCTCTACTTTAGAGTCGGGATCAGAGTTCGATCAAATAGAAACGAAGATGATTCTTCTTTCTTGTTTTCCTTTTGCTAGATCTCATGATTTTTTTTGCAAAATATGGCAGATTAGATTATTTCAGCTCCAGTTGGTGTTCCTATGTGTCTATTTGTGATTGAAGATGTAAACACGAGAATAGTGGATTGTCACTCCACATATGCCGATGAAGACAAAGGAGTTGAACTGATTTTTGGTTCAGATTGGTGGTCGTGGCGACAAAAAATTATCCCTTGATCGTGAAATGCTAATTGACTGGCATAATTAAGCTCGTCACAAGATGCTGATCTACCTTGTTTGCATAATTACTACAACTTGTCCAGAAAGGAAACGGACCTGTTGAACCTGACTTTTTTGAATATTCTCTGTTTGGCATCATCGTTATGACATTGTGGCATAACGATTTGTTCTTTTTGCAATTGATTTGTGGATACATCCTCATTCAATGAAATTACCAATGACAAGTTTCCACCATTTAATGGCATTGCCATTTCTTCACAGAGATAATAAGTGTTTTGTATTTAGAAAGCTTTAGTCAGTGGGACGGTTATTTGTCGTTGGTCGTGTGAGTAACACTGCTCTTTGCGGTTCTACCATCTCGCAGGATATCTAGTGGGACTAGTATCATAATTTCTGGGTTTTGTGTGGAATCCATATTGTCATGCCTTATTTCCTATTTGAGAAGTAGAAAAGTGGCTCCTCCAGGATAACTTCCATTCGTGACTGTAGTCCCATCGATTATTGTTTGAGAAAGTTGCTTGTTTGGCTCCAAATTTAGAATGAAAAATTGAAATCTTCATTCATTTTTGTAGGTGACCTATCTCAGAATGAAAGGTGCACTGATTCAGCTTAGTAAAGGCGTGCAAAAGGGACCAGCTGCAGACTTGGTTCCCGTACTTTTTGGGGAAAAACCTTCAGCCATAGCGAAGAAAGCTGTGCCACTTTCTCTATTTAATAAGAACCTCGACCATTCTCAGGTTTTTGTTCCTCCTTTTTTCATATGAAGTAAAGATAACTTTGACATGACAGATGTATTATAATTTTAGTTTTTTTCTTGTAGATCATAACATGATGGACATAATCGCTTTACGATTACTTAGTCAAATCTTGTTTTTCACTATTGCATTCTAGTACAGTTTGTGTATATATCGGTCAACTGAGTGATTCATGTACCATTTCTTGAGAACAAAGATCCATTGGCCTGATTTGATACATATTTTTACTTTAGTTTGAACATCCCCCAGAGAGCTACTCTACTCAAGTATCTGTAAGGGAAAACGATATTTCATTCTTCAAATTACCTGATACATATTCACATCAGCTGATTTAGTTGCAGTTGTCTCTTATCAAACATTTTCCTTCACCCCCCTCAGGCCCCAACTTATTTTTTAAAAACAGCTGAAATCAACGTGAGACCAGCCAATTTTCTGGCTGCTGTAGCTTGATCTCACTCAGATTGGTCAGTTTACTACAAAAATTGGTGCTATTAGAGGAAAAGTATAAAAGATCTTCTGGGAGGGAGTGCATGATGTAGAAGATGGAAGGTAACGGTGTAGGAGATTAAGGGAACGACGAAAGATGTCCTCTGGAGCCTCTGCAGATTTTCATTTGCTGTCGCCAATCACGACTAACCACCAACGCTCGCCACTGCTGGCCTAGTGCACATGATAGTTTTTCCCTGCGCTCTACCCCTACCCTCATGAGAGTCGGAAATAAGGTCGGGGGATTCGGATTTGCAGGGTTCAATACACGCTGTGGCCTCAAGAATGACCTTATTTATCCTTTCATTTTGTTCACAGATTATAAGTTCTTTGCTACGTACAATCAAATCAGTATTTCCTCAGATTGACAGACTCATGCTATTCGATCCAGATATGATCAGATCAGACCTGGCCAATCTGGTGACTGATCCAAGTCAGTCTCTACAGTTTGTGAGGCTTGTATAAACTTGAAGGGACTCACAGATTTAGCACTTTTGGAGAACAAATGCCAAGGTTTTCATGCAAGAATTCAAGATTAGTGCTCTACTTGTACTGGCATTGTTTATAACATCCTTTGTCCCTTTACTGATATATATTTTTCTCACGTTAGTTAGATTTTTTAATTGTAATCTTATGTTGTAATGTTTCTTACATTTCTCCTATCTGATATGTTTTGTGCAAATGTATTTCTCTGTAGATTTCTGACTAGTTACCAGGATCTAGGATTTGTCACTTTCTTAAGATTGTCTTCTGATGTTTTAGTTGATGTCTGCGTTTTAATAAATTCTCTCTGTGAATTATCGATTGTCAGATGTTAAATCCTTTTTAGGAGCTTTCCTGTGGGATTCTTTTAGCATTTGGCGCTTTTAGCTACAACTTTTGATAAGGGCTGACGTTTGACCTACTATTTTTGTAGAAAGCTGCCATTTCAAAAGCACTTTCATCAAAGGATGTGTTTCTGTTGCATGGCCCTCCTGGAACAGGGAAAACAACTACCGTAATCGAAATTATTTTACAGGAAGTTAAACGAGGATCAAAGATTCTTGCCTGCGCTGCTTCTAACATTGCTGTTGACAATATTGTTGAACGCCTTTTCCCCTTCAAGTATGTCTGATATATTTTACGGAAACCGCTGGTTATAATAATTTCTGGAAAGAGATTCTTCTTGTTTTGGGATACTTAAATTTGAGTGCTCTTTTTTTTCTTGAAAACTGATTGATGCCGCAATGTCTTTAGAATGTGTACAGCTTGATCCAAAGCTTGAGAGAAAGGTCATTAAATTATGAACTATTTTCAAGGTTCTTAGATGTTCGCTTCAGCTTTCCAAGCTTCATACTGCAATTATGGGTGATGAAATGAACCTTTAAAATTTTCTTGCAACCCTAGGTTTTATGATTAACTAAATGAAAACTGCATCAATTTGCACATGATATTATGCTATTCTCCTGCTTTACTTTTCACCTGACACATCAATCATGTTGCCTAAATGCTGCGATATTAAACAGTCAGAAATGTGATGGCAGGTTTCACTGGTTGCATGCTTATAAGTGGCTGAGAAGATTCTTCAATGACTTCTTATTTGTTCGTAAACTTTTATTTAGTTTTATTTTCATACTTTGATTTTACTGGGAATAAGTTGGGGTGAACAAAAAAAAGTGTGGGTAGATCCGGATCGTCATGTTGGCTAGGCAAGCGTCCTGTAGTGAGAGTAGTTTTACTACCTGTAGACCATCCCATTGGGGTTGTGCAGGGAAATCACCAATTGGTAGGCTTGCTTGACATTTTTTTGTGCACTGCTTAGCAAACATTGAGAAATTAGTCATTTTTTTTTTCTAATTCGTCTTTTTCTACGGTCTTGCTAGATGCATTGAGATATCAGTGATCCATATGCATATTTCTCCAATTGTCATGCTGATTTTTTATGACAGTTTTACATAATCTGCAATGTAGGGTAAAGTTGGTAAGACTGGGGCATCCTGCAAGATTGCTGCCTCAAGTGTTGGAGAGTGCACTTGATGCCCAGGTGCTTTCTTTTTTATGTTAATTAGGTTATCTGATCTGTACATATATCCCATGGGTGTCTTTTATGAGATATGCTTGTATCTGTGTATATATACACACACATAAATTTATATCCTTCCTTTACTCACAGTCTAGGCGATAATGGATTGATAGTTTTATTCCCATTATTTGGAGCGCATAGATCTGCATATATATGCTACTACTGATGGTTGCTTTCGTTAGACATTGTGGAAAACGTGACGAACTACTTTCTATTAATGAAGGATGGCAATGTATTGTTTATGAGGGCAGAAAGATGCAATCCCATGAACCATTTAACTATATGTCAAGAAGCCTTTTTGAAATATGCATATATCCAACGATTTTATCCCACGATTTGGTCTGTACAATCCCGACCAGTTCCCAAGCAATATGCCAGGCTTAATCCGCGCAATTGTTGCATGCATCATTGCGAAATCCGTAAAAAATTGGATAGCAAACCTTGGGAAGAATTATGCAAATGTGCTTGCAGCTTATCAAGGAACTATTCCCGGCTGCAAACTTCCTGTTTGTCATTCCAATATACATCATCCTCTTGGCGCCTGTGTTTGGTGTCTCTTATGTTCATCTGAGTCTGCTAATCTGTCCATGAGTGGTTCCCTGATTTCCACTTCCTTCTCTGGCGATGGACCCATGGAATCAGCGATGTTCTGTTCCCGAGCCTTCACTGTTTTCTCCATTTTCTTAAATAGAGAAGTCATTTATTGTATGGGAGAGTACAAACCCAGTATCTTCTGCCTGTTTGCGAAGTAACTATCATTGATGCTTTAGTAGTTAGGAGTGAAACCCTCAAGCGACCCATATGAGATGACAAAAAGAGAAAAGACCAAGGTGGAGGGGGAAGAAGACCGCACACAATAACGCACATGTTTTAACTGTTTTGGCAATTCGTACACGACAATATAGGAGTCGCAAAGTGCAAGAGAGGAGATGCTCATTTAAATACAGAGAGGTTAGGGCAATACGCCTCAAAGTAAAAAGTCACTAACACCTCCAGAAAGTTACCATGAGGATCTGGAGAACAGAAGGTGACCTTACCTGGTAGAAGTCAGATACCATACTCTACTAACCATTGCCTTTATCATTTCCCTTATTTTTCTTCTGGTAACATAGAGAAGGTTCCTGTGGTCGATTTTGACTTTGGACATTCTCTTGGAACGTAATCTGCCTCCTTTTTGTATTTCATGTCACTGGTCTCTTGAACGCTGGTGCCCCTGGCAGTCCCCCAGGTATCTTAGGATCCACTTCTCTTAACTCTCCACGGTTGATCTTTCATCTACTCCTATCTCACTCTGCGCCATGTCCATCCAAGTACCTTCTTTCTCTGTAATTCGTACTGAATGTTGGTTATGTTCCATCACAAATCGTGACAAGCTATATAAGTATCCATGTAACAGAATTATACATCCAGAAGCCTCAACAATATGAAATATTTTATTAATCTTTATCTGGATTGATTATTGGATCAGGAGTAATGTTGTCTCATGGACGGATTACGTAGGTTATTTTTTCAGAAAATAATTTTCAGACACCATTCCTGGGAAGCATAGCACATCCTGTTTGTACAATTACTGTATTTCATTAAGTTTATTTTCTCTCTTCTGACATCAGCATAATTCATCAAAATGTTATAATTTCAATGTTTTTAATTCATTTTTTGAATTTTTTTTGTCAATGTTTGTTTTTGTTTTGCTTTTAACAGTTGAGTTTGCTTCTTGGGTCACGGGTATTGCTGTCCTCATTTGTCTCTATTAGTATATGTTGCTCCAAATGTCGTATTATTGTTTGACTTCATTTCCTGCTAGGTATTGCGAGGGGATAATAGTAGTCTGGCCAATGACATTCGCAAAGAGATGAAGGTATATTATGTATAGTTATATGTACATCATTGACCACTACGTACAAGCCACCAATCGTCTTTAATGTGTTTCTACTTGGACTATCTGTTTAGCAGTTGGTTGCAATTATGAATTTACACCAACGCACGGTTTATGAGACATTGTCCTCGAATCATCTGTTATACATCACTATGGATCACGAACTTACGTTTTTTTAATCAATATATTATTAACTTAACTTTTAAATGATGAATAGCTGAACGAGCATCGTTGTTTTGAATCTCCAAAATCATCACGTATGGTTAATTCCATCGTTAGTTGTGGCCTAATGCTCCATAGTTAAGTCATAACCTATTCTGGTTCATTGATTATGAGCTGTTGGATGTAGGATGATGTACCGTCATTAATTATTGTGTTAATATTTATATTATATAAAGGTAAAATTATATTCTATGATTCCAAACATTTTTCTTGTCAAACGCATTTTTCCCGTTTTCACCCTTGATACAAAAATAAGAATATACCTTACACCTAGTTTCAATTCAGGTTTGAATATCAAACCCTATGTCAGCAATACGCCAAGGAGAGTTCCTCTCCAAATGCTACATTTGAGTGAGCGAAGACAACTGTTTTCATGGTTTTATAATGACGAAGTGTAATTACTCAGCCTAAAACGGCAAAGAAAGATCCACCATGAGGAGATAATCTTCTCAAAATTTATTCATGAATAGAGGCAAAAAAAGGAGATTTACCGAAAATCATCTACGTCCTTAAAATTTTTAATTTTCTAGGAATTTTCTCTGCACATGTTATCTGTATTCTTTGACATATTGTTTAATACCAGGCATTAAATGGAAAGTTGTTGAAAGCCAAAGATAGAAACTCAAAAAGGGATATTAGGAAGGAGCTTAAAACGCTTGCAAAGGAAGAACGGAAGAGGCAACAGCTTGCAATCACTGATGTGCTTAAAAATTCAGATGTAGTGTTGACAACCTTAACAGGTGCATCATCTCGTAAACTGGATAGTATGACATTTGACTTGGTAATTATTGATGAAGCTGCTCAAGCACTTGAGATAGCATGCTGGATTGCTTTATTAAAGGTGAGATCTTTCTTTACCTCTACCCCTCCTGGTGAATCTCGGGAAGGCCATCGAAATGTGCTTTCTTAGACAAATAAACTGATTCTCATTCCTCTTAATCATTCATGTTGGTAAAATTATTTATTTTGGTAAATTTGGCTTCTTTCTCACACGATTGGGTGTAATTCTAATCTAAAGGTCAAAAAGTCAATTCACAATCGTCAAATATTATTCTTTTTATTTCTTAATGGCGTCTTTGATTTACAAAACCCTCTATCAATTTCTGTTTTCAAACTTGTGAAACCTGTTTTTTAAAAAGGAAAATATATTTTGGAACCACTATTTTATGATTAAGAGGACAGATCTTACTAAAATAACAAGCACCACCGTCTTGATGTTGGTCACTTATGTTAGAAAGACAACCAATGACCACACACATGACTTCCCGAGGGAAAGGTATTCTTTTAGTATGTAAATCACTCTTTCCGTCTTCAAAACCTTTTAGTTTACATCGTCCTGATGTCATCTAACTGGTTGGATAAGGCTTTGTTGGTAGATTTAGTTAGTTGCACTTTCTAGAATACAAAGACCCGAGATAGCGGTCTAGATCATGGTGCTGACTTGACGGATTTTGAGATATTTGTTTCAGCAGCATGAGTGAGGAAGGGAGAGACGTCTCTTGGTGCCCTTTATGACCGAGGCTCTGGGGACCTAAAATTTGGGTAAAACTTTATATCAATTTGGGAACTAAGGGCTAACTATATAGAAATCGAACTGCCATGCCTGATAATTTTAACCATTTTTTTTCTCTTTTTTATTTACAGTGGCTAATCATTTAGTTGAATTGTTCAACATTGTATCGTATTGAAAAACCCAGCAATATAGATATTTCCTGTTATGTGGACCATTTTTCTACACAATGGTAAAATGCTGTTTCTATACCATTGCAGGGATCAAGATGTATTCTTTCAGGCGATCATCTTCAGCTTCCCCCTACCATACAGAGTGCAGAAGCTGAGAGGAAGGGTTTGGGTAAAACACTTTTTGAACGTCTTGCAGACCTATATGGGGAGGAAATCATGTCTATGCTTACTGTCCAATACCGAATGCACGAGCGTGTTATGAACTGGTCATCCAAGGAGTTGTATGATAGCAAGGTAGAGCATAGCCTTATCTGCAATCTCGAAAGTTGTATGCATCGAATAAGCATATATAGTTTAGAAGTATATTCAGTCGTTTTGATGGGTACCTGTTTTACCATCTGGATTACAGCATGCTAGCTCAGTCTTTTTACATTCTGTGCGCATGTCCATCAGGACTGATGTGAGATGGACCGGTGTTTTTTGTTGTTCGAGCTGGAGAATCTCAGGATTGATTCAAAAGACTGAACCTATATAATCTACAGAGCTTTGCCCATTTGGCATGTGGCTATTTCTAATGTATAGGCCACATGAAAACCAAGAAAATCTAAGTTATCGATTTGTTAGTTGAGGAATCAGGTGCCATGTAGTGTTTTTTTCCCCCTAGCGTTGGAAGTTTAAAATTTTCTTATATTTTCTTACCTTTTTTAAGGTTAGGCCATCAGGTCTAGTGGCTTGTTGATGCTCTCTTTTTCTTTTGGTTGCATGCACAACGGCTGTCTATGGGTGTCTTCCTTTTTCTTTTGAGGGCACAGATATGGGGGCATTGAAAGCATTATGCATCAAATTTTCTTCTCAGATTCTTTTTGCTTTGCCCAGATCAAAGCCCACCCCAGTGTTGCTGGACATATGCTCTACGATCTCGAAAATGTGCAGAGGACTCCTTCGACAGAACCCACTCTTATCCTCGTTGATACTGCTGGGTATGATTTCCTTGCTCACCCACCAATGCCATTTATGTTACTAGTGGCTAAAGCTCTATATAAAGTGCCAGTATGTTGATTATCTCGCCATTTGATTGGTATTCTGTTTTTATAATCTCGTCATTAATTAGTGAGCGCTTGTACTTTCTAACTGAAACAAATGAAATTCCTATTTAATTATGAACTTCTTGTCGATTGGATTGTGTAAATATTTTTTGTAACTGGTTATAAAATACACAAACTGCGAGGCGGTAGCTTCATATCTTTGATATTTTGTCTGGAACCGCATGGTACAGCAGTCTCTGTTTTTCTGTTAATCCTTGTGGAGAGTTTCCAACAACATATCCATAATGATTGAATATAACATAAATGAGACGTATTATCTCCAGAAAGTTGCACTTCCCCCCTATGATTTTGGATTATTTACTTCCCATGTGTCTTATTGTCTGATCTTATAATTTGCTTACCCATTGGTCACAGTTGCGACATGGAAGAGAAGAAGGATGAAGAGGACAGCACGATGAACGAAGGTGAAGCTGCAGTAGCCATTGCTCACGCAACAAGGCTTGTTGAGGGCGGCGTTCACCCATCTGACATTGGAATCATCACCCCATATGCTGCACAGGTTCTAACGTATATCTAGTCAACATTTTAGCAAAATCTGTTGATAATGGCCCTCAGGTTGTGAGAAGAGAAAAGACTGTGGCAATGCCTTCTAGACCCAACAAGAAACATCCTTGGAACAGTCAGTTCCTCTAGAATCAGTAGATTCTATCTGCTGTATTGATGAAAGATCTCGCTGAAAACACTGCCCTCTCCTTCAGGTTGTGCTACTGAGGATGACAAGAAGCAAAAATGACAAGCTGAAAGAGTTGGAAATCTCTACTGTTGACGGGTTCCAAGGTCGAGAAAAGGAGGCCATCATCATCTCCATGGTTCGCTCCAACTCGAAGAAAGAGGTGCCAAATTCTCTGAAAAAACACGCCGTTTCGAGGAGAGCATCCTTGTAAATCCACACCCCCTCTGACGTTTACCTTCTCAGGTTGGCTTCTTAAGTGATCATCGGCGGATGAACGTCGCCGTCACCCGCGCGCGGAGGCAGTGCTGCATCATCTGTGACACTGAAACAGTAAGTCACAACGGCTTCTTGAAACGTTTGGTGGAGTATTTCGAGGAGCACGGCGAATATCAGAGTGCATCGGAGTTTGTTTAGGAATGAGGACTAAGATTTCACTGTGCGTGCATGGAGAAAATCTAAAATCTGGGTCCATCGTCCCCCCACCCCCCGCAGAGTCTTCCATCCATTTCTGTGCCCCCTGAATGGGGGGGGCGGGGGGGGGGGGGGCGTTCCTCAGTCATTCTTATGGAAGGATCCTTACCAGGTCCACTCCTTTTCTAATGATTCTCAGGGGAAACCATTTTTGTGGATTTATTTGCATCGAGCATATAATGATAAATACCAGAGAGCTAGATCATTTACCCAAAATCCAAAGTTTCACTGATGATGCGGGGTATGTATAGCTTGTGAGCAGGCTCTGCCGTCAAGATATTTGGGTTTAGGCAACAGCTGGGCTGATTTTCTGCATAAATCCTGCAGATATCATAGGGATATTTTATGTAACATATTGTATGGGAACTATATGGGATCATCTGTGAAATCCCGGAGACGTTTGGTCTCCGGGTAGAGGGGATGAATGCTTGGTCTCCAGCCAAAGCCAATCGTGATCGTCGTACTCCACAGAGGTTCTCATCGCCTACATCCACGCATGAAACGCTCACAGCAAGAGGCTCGTCCCGGTCTAAACACGGTACAAAAGCCTGAGTGGGCCGGAGTGGGTCGTTCGTTCCTTGCTCCTCTCGACTGACCAGGCTATGAAGTTTGAAGAGGAGACGACTGGATAATCCTACCCTCCGTCCTTTGTTACGCCATATATATATGTACGATATATTTGAGAGAGCGGCTGAGCAGACGGTCGGGAAGGAAAATATCATATAAAAACGAGGTCTTGGTGACGGTAATCGTTAAGAGGTGATCATCTAATTGCGGGGTGTATTCTCAAATCTTGGTGATGTTGCTCGTGGGGACGAAGCCCGTGCCTGGCCGAAGAAAGGAGTTGCAGGAGGAAAGCGAGTGTACGTGGCGAGAGCTACAGAGGCGGAGGAGGCGCGGTTGGCTGGGTCATACGACCAGCGCCGCCGGATAAGTCTACAAGTCCCAGAGAGAAATCGGGAAGCCGACTTCTTCATGCATGTCGTGGGCTTGGAGGCCGCTGTCGTCCTCCAAGTCCCGCATGTCGACCAGCTCGTCCCAGGAGAACTCACTGTGGCTGAACCCGCCAACGTCAGCGCCAGCGCTGCAGGTTTCGAAGGCCGGCGGCGGCGGCGTATGAGTGGAGCTGTTGACGCCGACTCCCTCCTCAGCGGGCTCCCTGGTTTCGTCCGCTCTGAGCACGCCCAGCTGCTGGAGGAACTCCTTCAGATCGATCTGGGGCTTCTCGGGGACGGCAATGCCGTGGTTCTCAAGCTGGAGGTCCACTTTCTCGGCCGTGGCCGGCGAGTTCTGCAGCCGGGCTCCCACTGCTCCGAGCGGGGGCTCGACAGAGGAGGAAGGTTTGGCGTTCTGGAGCTCCTGCAGCCGCCGGTGGATGGCGTGGACGTTGTGCTGGGCGCCGAGGTTGAGAAACCCGCACTTGGGGAAGATGGAGGAGAAGCCCCCCGAAGGGAACCAGCGGAAGCGGTGCGGCCTGCCCATGCCGGGGGCTGCCAAGCTGCTCTGCAGGTGGGGGAGGTTGAGATAGGCTTCTGGGCCGTAGAGGCGCCTCGCGGCCTCGTCGTAGGCCATGGCGGCCTCCTCGGCGGTGGCGAAGGAGCCCAGCCAGAGCCTCGTCCGCTTCTTGGGCTCCCTGATCTCCGCCACCCACTTCCCCCACGTCCTCTGCCGCACCCCGCGGTACTCGCAGGAAGCGTTCAGCGGGCCGCCCTTCCCCCTGCTCGGGCCCTTCTTCCACGGCCGCAGCGGTCCTCTCCTGCTGTTCTCCATGCCCGTCTTGGTGGGTTCTTAGCGAGAGAGAGAGAGAGAGAGAGAGAGAGAGAGAGCAGCGGGGAGGCAGTGGAAGCAGAGTAGGAGTGGAAGCTCCGTGCGCAGCGTGCTTGCGGGGGAGGGGGCATGGCGCGGGATTTGTAGCGCGTGGGAGTGACGAGTAGCGTAAATGTTTTCACGTTCCCGTGGATTTTTTTGAAGCCCATGTGACCGTTGGCCTTTGCGCATTATCTCTCTACGTCCATTAAATCGCTGGGGCGAAATTCCCATTTCCTAATCCACAGTCCGCAAGCCTTTGAAGTAGAGATCCTCACGTACCTACGCACCCCAGAAGACCGGAACCCCACTGCAACAACGATGACCCTCAAAGCCCTCATCGTAGAAAACCTTCTCGTTTACCTACTTTCATGGGTTTGACCCGGCTCGTTCCTCTGAAATCTCCCTCTCTGTGTGTGTGGATAGAGAGAGAGAGAGAGAGAGAGAGAGAGAGAGAGAGAGAGAGAGAGAGAGAGAGAGGGTGATGGGAGAATTGAAACGTCTTAAAATCCCACCTCACAGACATTTCGTAGCTTCACGGGTGCCCGTCTCAGCTTCACATGCATGGAGGTCGCCCCCCCCGGTGATTCTCGAGGCAGCCCGAAACAACCCTCCCTCCCTCTCTCTCTCTCCCTCTCTTCAACGCTTCACATGCATGATCTCCCTGATGGCAGAGGGAGAGTACGTCTCGGCGGCGGGCACCATTAATTAAGACCCCCTCGAGAACAGCCCAACGGCAATCCCTCGCTGGGCCTGCTCCTCCCCCCGCACCCATTCGTGCCACTAGACACTCTCCTCGAGTCCGCCACACGCGCGGGGTGAGAGGTGACAAAGATCGGGGGGAAATACTTTGCAGAAAGAGGCCACTTTTATACCTTTTACAATGAGTATGATACTACACAAAAGGGGTATTTAGGGTTGAAAGAAGCCTTGGTAGCTCTATTTCAGGAAATTTTACAGAGCTAGCGAGTGGCGGGCTGCTGCGATCGGCCAAGAACGAACTCCACAGATGCAGTATAACATGGAATAAAAAAGAAAGCCCGGGACAGACGCGTTTCAAGATGGGCAGTCCACCAGCTTGACCATTCCTAGTCGTTCCACAGAACTGGAGCATCGACCAAACCAAGCATATACAAGCTTTTTATGAATCTACAGATAATTATAGTCAAAATTAAGCTTTATGCGCGCATACCCACTTTTTTGTTCTTCATTTTCTACAGATTTGGATGGCCTAATCAGTGAGTGAGCAGTGTTATCTTCATGTAACAGCAATCAATTCATAGTGGCTTATATAATTTGATAGCTCATAGTTTCTCATCAAAACTTTCAAATGATTCAGCCACCGGGGTATCTTTCAACAAACAATTGATCTGTGCTTCATGGATAATATCACATTTATCGTCTGTCTGTGTTGATTATACTGGGAGATGCTCTTTTGGGATTATGATCACAGGAATTCTATTGGTCCTGGGCTATTTCACATTTGATGAAACGGCCTGTTTACCTTTCTTCTCGAGCTTCCTTCTACTGCGCCACAGGAGGCGTATTGGCGTACCAGGAAAACCAGCATCTGATCTCAGTTGCTTCTCCATGTATCGTCGGTATGTTTCTGGGAAAAGCTGAGCATCATTCACGAAGAACACAAAGGTCGGAGGGCGGATGGCAGCCTGCAGGATGATATGGGCAGACAAAAAATTAGCAAAAAGATAAGTCTTCTGACGAACAGAAGATGAGATATGCACATGTGTGGGAAACCCATATAAACTGAAGATGCGGTGGAGACAGTGACTGAGAAAGCAAGATTAACATGAAGGTGAGGTCTCTCTGCAACTGGGATTATACGCATCATTTCCCAAGTAAGTTGTCTTGGCAAGAAGAGATAAAACTAAAGAAGGACACTCCTGGGTGACAACCAGGTGAGAAAATGAAAGCATGTTATGAAAGAGGTAGCCTAAGACTCCACCGTACTGCGTGAAGGATTGGCAGATGATTACAGGGCAAGATTTATTTTCTAAGATTCCACCGTACTGAATAAGCTTGGTTTGAATGGATAGTCACGGGGAATTTTTAATGCTCGGTACAATAGGTGTGCATTTCGAATATTAGTCCAGGTTTCTCATTAATCTTTTCCTTTTTCTTCTTGAAAGGGGGGGAGGGGGGGGGATTCTACCCAAAGTTTCTGCCAGGACTAGCTAGACGCGTCAGCATTTTGGAAGCAATAACGAGTATTACGGACTCAGAAGGTTAATAACTATATTACTAAGAAAAGAAAATCCACCTGAGTGCAGTAATACACACGCCCTCTCTTTCCACCTCTTGTCCTTGGTGGCGGCTTGAAAGTTACTGCTTCACGAACCACTTGATTCAGAGTGGCCGTACTTAATCTTCTTGATCTTTCTTTCTCAACCATGCTGGCTGCAGCAATTACCCTGAGGCAGAAGAGAAAGTACTAGTTATAAATAGCAATAAACAGCCAATGACGTTAGATATTTACAAACAAGCGTCTTTGAACATCATCAACCAAAAACGATGTATGGAGAATGCATAAAAAATTAGCATTTTCTGGATATTGAGCACAATAAAGGCAAAAAGGGGCATTTTAGAAACTCGCATCTCAGCCAATGGGAAATAACTTTGACTTCTACCTTAAGTGCCGTACGCTTCTTTAAGCAAGAGATAGAATTGTAATAAACTACAGCCAAAACTATAATAGACAGACAAAAAAAACATTTTCTTTAGGAAATACCTTAATAAGATACAGAAAAAAAGTACAGAAGTTAGATATGCGAACAACAGTAAAGCACATAAGCGATGAGGTGTGGGGTATGCAAATGAAAGCAGGACACTCCTCTACATAGAAACCCAAACTATGGAGTGAATATAGCTTTCCATATATGAGATTTCCATGTTAAAGTCAGCAGAAATAGCTCTTCATAAGACACCTATGACTAGAATTTGCAAGTCCAGTGATAAAGGCACCCGAATGTATCTAACATGGTGTTGCACCAGGGCTGATGCTCGAATAATAAAAAACTATTTCCAATTGAAGGCCCATAAATTCCAATTATTGATTGATAATTATGCCATTAACAAAAACAAGTGTTTCTTGATTGAATAAACAATAAAAATTCTTCTGTCATCCATTGCACATAAAACAAGGCAAGTCCAGCCTCCTAAGCGAACAAACTTTAAACATTTTACATTAGTAGCCTATGAGAGCATGGGCTAGTAAACGAAGTATGTACGTAAATCCGTAACATAAAGACATGGTTGAAGCATAGTTTATGAACCGGATTTTCACATACTGAACAAGTAGCAGTACACTGTTTAGTCTTCTGCAATATGCTATATAGAACTACAAGAAAATTAATTGCGTAGCAACGTCATGGAAGCCATTAATTGACAGTGAATTTAATAATATAAATGTGCTGATTTTCTTTATACGTCCGAGTGTGTTTGTTTCAAAAGAGTCTTTGAGCATAAGCACTGGAAGATGTAGGAACCATGGAAGTCATGGAGAAAAAAATAAACAAAGTTCTATAATGGAGATGGATTAAGGAAATACTTATCCACGCTATGACCGGCAATTGCAGTCGAGTAGACAACCGGTGCCCAACCAAGCATGCGGAGCTTCTCTCTGACATCTTGCTCGTAGTATTTTACTGTGTGTTGGTTTTTATCAGGTATTGTGTCCCACTTGTTGACAACAATCACGCAACCTTTTCCTTCTTTCTCTATTCTTTCAGCTATCCGGTAGTCCTGCTCATAAAGAAGAAAGTTATGAAACCGACCCATGAGGGGCATGGTCTTAACGGGAGCGAACAAACCAAATGGATCAACATAATACTTATCTATTTTGTATGTTATATTTGATATAATAATAACATCTAACTAGTTTCGTTCAAATGTTTGCGGATTTCCTTGTCAAACTTTTGCTGTTGATGAGAAAGTTCGTAATGGAGATCAAAAGCTACGAGTGAAAATCAATTTTGGTCTCAATAAAATTTTAAGTCATTTAGCATATTTCTTAGCTGTCAACTTGTTCCAATTCAGGCTGGTTCAATGGTACTAACTCAGTTTTTGGACTTACCAGTGGTGTGCCAAATAGAGATCAATCAGACTGTTGCCAGAATATAGGAGGGTAGACCTTGAGGATTCCAGTTTGATAACGTGTCAGGCTGATTCAGCATAAATCAGTGTACATCCCTACCAGTAAGAGCCATGTCAAGGCGACACATGTTTTGCTCTAAAAGAGGGAGGATGTTGTTCAGCCAGAAACACTATCGCATGACACCTAAAGAATTAAAAGATATGTAAGACCCTTCTAAACTCCCCTCTTGAGTCACTTTAATATGCATTTTATGATCTATGATTTGGAGAGTTTTCCAACAAGTTGTCAACCTAAGGCATACCATTCTAACTAACTACAACAATTTATTAAAGAAAATCATAATTACAGATTTTCTTTATTCTGATGGTGTAAGCTGCAAAATGGTTGGAAAAACATCAGGAATTCAAACGTTTTTCGACCATCAATATGCTTTAGCGCGCGTATCCTGCTCCAACAACCCTGAAAAGATAATTCTCTCACACACCTATGACAAAAGCATCACAATAGTGAATAAATGCTTCACGGATCAAGCTTATAAAGAATTTCTAGTGAATTTCCCTAAGGAGAGCTATCAGGACTCTTAGCGTTTCCCATTCTTTTTTATAATAATGAAAAGCATAGACAGCCATCCATATGCAGATCTTATACAAAAAGACATGGAGATGCTAAGACAGGTTCACCAATAAAGTGATGGCGATGAGTGATAAACCATCGATTATTCATATGAGCAGTGCTGTTTTTATTTCCCTTCCAAATTGGTAGAAATGAAATTAAAAATAAACTTTAATGATACCTGCTCTGTAATACAGGCCAAGGCTTCAATCACAAGAGCCACCACATCTGAACGGCGCACAGCACGAAATGCCCTGTTAACCGATAAAGCTTCTGTTGTGCTGCCTGAAGAAGCGACTACAGCTCTCCTTCGAATTCCAGCAGTGTCAATAAGCTTGAACTTCTGGAGTGGAATGTCAAAAGAAATCCATTTTCCATGTTATTGCTAAATGGTTCGAATAGTTGAGTTGAAGTATATTTATAAGTTAGAAATGCAAATTTACTTATGACAAACCAGAAAACTATCTACAAATTTATCTTATTATCTTCTGGTGCATCACGGAATTATCTAACTTCGAACATTGTGGTTCATGGAACAAGGAAAAGACAAGCCAAGAGAAATAAAAAACAGACGAAATAAAATCATAGGTCACACCCACTAATTGCACTTATATTTGAGCCTTTTAGGGAACATCAGCAGGAGATGTCCCGGAGTAACTAAGCCTGTATCGTATCAGATCAAATATTTATGAGAGAAATGAAACAAAAAGCAATAGGGAGTGAATCTTTCAGGAATTTTCTGCATAAGATACCTTAAAGATCACATATGCAGTAAACATTAAGAGAGCTTAGTACAGTAAAAAAAACTATGAACTACATCGAACGTAAGAAACATTTTATGCGGAACTAATTGGATAAAGTAACAATAACTGCATAACATCGCATATCATCATCATTGAGGTGATTTTGACCTTATTAACTCTCAGGAATATTTTACTCATGCACTGAGTAGCAGGATTCTGAATGTTGTAGAATCTACTCTTGACATAAAACCAACATAACAGCCTTAACAAGTTGAACATAACAGGCTACCGTTTAATATGACAAACAAATGAGAATAATCATCTTGCTTATGATATACATTTATAATAAGACATGAAAGTACAGATGTTTAGGAAGGAACATTTTCTCTCAGGAATTCCATACACCAAGAGCTCTGGCAGAAAAGTAATAGCCACGATCTTCCGATCTTCGCGTTCAATCAAAGGAGGTTCTCTTGGCGCACTGTATTTATCTAGATGTGCAATCTTGACGGAAATTATAACTCCATTTCCCACAAGAACAAATAGATTCTGGAAGGTTACACGAACTTCTAAACCTATTTGATTCTTTTTATTGAGAACTGGCTTTCTGAAGCCAATAGTTGTATAATGAACTGACAGTGTGTCCATAACAGATCAGCTATATGGAGCATATTAATCTGTGTCCTGAGATTCACCTTCCATAGTCCACCTTTGGGGAGCATATTGAGTTGAGTTGTTCTAACTCATGTGCTAACGTTGTTGTGGTTTTGCTCTCCAGTGCACAATAAGGTCACAAAGCTCGTCTGATTGAGGTAATGAAATAATCAAATTATTTTCAGAGGGTTTTGACCATAGGTTCGTAGGAATTGGAATAGAATTGAATTTACCCCTGTGCCCTCGAGAACCAAGATAAATACATGAAATCTCTGAGTTCAACTAGAATGGTCGAAAAAAAGTAATAGAAAACAAGTCATTCGGTCCTGATAAATGAAATTATAAAAAAATAAAAATATATTTATAAAATCATTCAGACAAACCTGTCCATCTGGCCCAGTAAATTCAGTATCAATGGCATCACGGGTTGTGCCACTGATTGGGCTAACAATTGTTCTGTCCTCACCGACTAAAGCATTCAAAATGCTACTCTTCCCAACATTAGGTCGACCAACGATAGCGATAGATGGAACGTACTTTTCTTGCTCAACAGGATCTTCCAAGGGCTGACAAGAATGATGGTTGCGTCAACGAGATTGATACAATATCCCAAGAATATATATGGGAAGACATATTTGACCATTTTGTTTAACATCTACAGATAACATTGCCTTGATTTCCATACCTTTCAGAAAAAAAAATATTAAACATGGATGACAGAAAACAGATGCAAACAAGACGAAATATAATCCACAAAATTAGTGACTATAGTGGTGAGATCAATTTCATGGAAGGCAACCTCTTTCTTATGATGTAAATTGAATTTTAAATACTGAAAAACTGTACCCAATCGTCTCTTATAAAGTGGATCCTTTTCAAAAAACTACCATAGTGAACATATTTTCTAGCAAGCGTATGCCTCATGGACGGGACAGTCCTAGATAGACATGCTAAGAGTGACGCTTGTTGCTGTGGTTGTCTCGTAGATGTGCCACTTCTTACCAATCATCTCAGGTATAAAAGCCTTTTTCATGATTTATCTCACTTTCGTTGTATTTCCTCCCTTCCTCCAATTACGTTGTTTTCATCCATATTTTTCTGCCCTTCCATCCAGTAGATCGTCAGAGATAGCATCCCAGATCAATCCGAAATGGAAGGTCAGAGTCTCCTGTATGATACATTAGATTCCGAAATTAACCTTTTTCATCCGAGAACTGATTCACTAATTTGAGAATATGCTATGGGACTAAAAATATATCAACCCTAACTCCACCCACACCTTCAACCAATTCCAAAAATTTATAACGGTTTCAACAATCGCCATATCTCATCAAGGAGTTAATGCCTAACCGAGGACTCATTTTCATTTTTTCCTTTTCTTCTTTTGTCGTGGGATGGAGGAGAATTAATAGGAGCTTCCACTCGCTAAAGGCATTAAATTGAATGGTACAAACCACACCCTTGGACTTATAAACAACATGGAATCATAAGATAAACAATTAAGGCCAAGAAATAACCATCCACAGACAATAATGTCACTCAATATGACAAAAAGTTGGTACTCATCATGCATACAGCTTGCGGAATGAATAAAGAACTATCCATTGCGACTAGAAACAGTTAAAACATGATTTTTTAATAACACGTCGATAAGAAAAATATTGTTTGATTGAAAAGCTCGGCATCCTTCCGAATTCACAGAAGAGTTACCTCGATTTTCTTCAGTTCTGAACAAACAAGATCCAGAAGCTCTCCAGTTCCAGTTCCAGAAATAGCAGATATGGGCAGGGGAGTGAACCTAAATAAAAGATAAGTCACGACAGATTAGTGGAGAGGAGGGAGAAAAAATTGGGCAAAAAGTGTTCATTAAATATAAATTTTTACATACGCCAGTCAATATAAATAACTAGTTAAAATCAGAAGAAATCTATACATATTTCCTTCATAACGAGAGTCAAGGGTAAATAGATTTGTCTGGACTTTATGACAGTTCTTTAGAAACCCACTTGACAGATGTACACGGTGATCCAATCTCAATCGGGTAGGATGAACCGAATTGGACCACCAAACGAATGGACTGGGATGGAATCACCCAAATCCGATGGCGTAGTAAAAAAAGCCTGACTCAGACAGAAAGATGAAGTATTGAAAATTTTATTAAGAATAATAAACTGCTTTTACTATAAGAGAACTCTTGTCATTGTTTTAGGTAAAAGTGTGATCAATTTCACACGGAAAATTTTCAGTGATCCAGTCACTAGTTGGAAGTTCTCCAAAATTATTAATCTATTCAACTCCTAAAAAGCATAAAGAAAAAGAAAAGTTTAATGAAACAGGAATTGTATATAGAAGCAACGGATGTCAAGTCCCTAACTCACCCTAACGAAAAGAATTCGAAAGACTGCATAAGTCCTTTCCGTGGAGATTCACATTTGTTCACAGCAAGAATGGTGAACTTTTTTGAATAGTTCCTTCGAAGCCAGTGCGCAATTTCCACATCTGCTGCTGTCACGCCTGCCTATTCAACATAATACACTTCATCATGCAAAAAGATGATCATATCATCTGGCAGTCAGCATCAAGAACCAGAAAGAAAAGGATTTAGAACACAGGGGAAACACGCCAACAAGAACTCTCACGTAGTAAGTGCTTGAAGTGAGCTACTACGACATTAATGTGCGGAAATCGACTGTGTCACCTCAAATAACAATTCTCAAATGATTTGCCTAGTATCAAAAGTGTAATGGGAATTCATGAACAGGACACAAGAAAATCATTAAAGGAGCCATGAATGGTCTGTTCTACCCAACAGTTTCATTTAAACAGCTCGGTCTTTACAAAACCGAAGCCACACCAACTTCTATAGAACACTGGTCTTATCATGTATTCCTATTTTGTTGGGGCCAATGTTATTTATGGTTCATTAGAGGTGTTGATTTCATACACTATCAGATTGTACTTCGTCATTTATCTATACTGCTTTCATTGTGGACAATGGAAATAGTGCTAACTTGATTTGTTTCATAATGTATAGTGCCAATGATTCCTATAATGTTCCAATGGATGACAACATCACATAGTTTTCATGTTTCAATGAAAGTTATTTTCTTGATTTTTCCTGACTTTATATTTTATATAATTTTTACAATGAACATTAATTTATACAAAATTGGTGCACTCATTGTTTAAGCAAAAAGTTTCAAGCCATATTTGTGAAAATCTCCAATAAGTGATAATATACCAGTTCAGAAAATAATAAAAATAGAAATCATTGTCAATCAGAAGGTATGCTCATAACATAAAGACTTGTTATAAGCAAATGCGTTTAAACTAAACGACAATACAAATATAACGTCGTAAAGCCCACAAGTCCACCATCGAATAATTTGCATGATAAGCAAAGGTACCTGGCCATCAACCAGAAATATGATAACAGACGCTTCTTCAACAGCAACAACTGCTTGTTTCTCTATCATTGAGGGCATCCTTGCAACAGCAGCTTCCCTAGAAGGAAGTGGAATACCATCCATACCAACTGTCTTTGTAATAGCAAGTTCTTCCATGACATCATCTTGAGATTTGGAAAAAATAACAACACCACCGGTGTCAACAACCATGAATTCATGATCACCCCAAAATGATCTACCATACAAGCGATCTCTGGTGACACCTGGCTCATCCACCACTATCGCCTTGTTTCCCTTCAAGCACAATGATAAAGGAGCCATTAAAAAAAAAATGTTTGCTTTTACGCCTTACCTTACTGTTTAATTAAAGAGGGAAATACTGAAATGTTCGAGGATTGTCAAATACAAAATGATATTCATGACTGAAGAAATCAGATTCGAATTACGACACTAACCATAGAAAGGGCCATTAACTTAAGACGTTCTTAAAGATATATAAGCGAGGATATACCCCAACAAGGCGGTTGAATAATGCAGATTTGCCAACGTTAGGCCTCCCAACAATTGTCACTCTAGGAAGACGATGGTCAGGAATCTGTATGTAACATATAAGATTGAATCAGATGCCATACGCATGGAAAAAAAAGTTTTCAAGGCAACTGGCAAAGTAAAATTTTCATTAAGGTAAAATATACAGGAAAGAGAAAAAAAGGCTGCTAGTCATTACTGAATATTTGTCTGATATAATGACAAAAAATATATATATTCAAACTCTATTAAAGATAATATGTTTATCAATGAAAATCATAAAACGGTCAAACTAATAAAAGTAATAAGCCCGCTAACATGTCTGTTAGAAGCTTCCGTTGACTGTGGTTCACCAAGTTCCTTGTGAAGAAATGCGTCATCTTCTGTATACATAAAAGAAAAGTGGTTATGACACAAGCATACGAAACGAAAATATGACAAAATAATGACACATGGCACATCACAGCATTATTTTTCTCATTTCTACGTCGTTCTAAATATTTTCTTTCTCATACTCGAAATTTAATTCTTCTAAATACTCACTGAAGGACACAGGAAAATTATTTTAAGGGAAAAAGAAACGCATAGACGTAAAGAGAATAACAACAAGTAACGATACAATAAATGCCTGACCATGATCAAATTCAAAAAACGTTTGCATCATTAAAAAAACCCATTCTACCTCGGTAGCAAACTCATTAGCTTCTTACTTTCCTTCTCTTCCATTCCTAGTAGACTTTTCTCTACCCTATTATAATGCCATCAGAGTTCCTTGTAGGCTGATTCCAGGTGTGAGGATCAGAAGGTCCTCATGCCTGGAATAAGCTTAGGACATATGAGATGGACTGCTGAATCTTTGGAGAACCTTGAGGTAATTGTTTCCCGCATTGGGGTGCATCAAAAGGATTACATAACTTCAATGATCCCTTTTGAGAGTTATAACTTATAGGATTATAAGGTCTACTACGCCCAATAGTTCCAAACATCTGGAACGCTGCTCCATAATTCCGTTCTTGAAAGGTGCTGAACCTGGCCTCGAAATATCTTTAATATCCTGCAGGTATTCCCCATTAGCACCTTCATCTTCTTCGCCTTCAACAAGTTTCTAACTGCAGTATTGCCGCACGATCCCACATCATAACTAGCAGTGTGATCGCCCGATATCCTTTAAACTTAATTGTCACTAGTTATCAGAAGGTACATCAAAATCTGCCAAACTTCATGCCCCGTTTGGATGATATCATCGTTTCCAGAATCAGTTTCCCTATCGCCCTGACATGGAACTCAGACAATAAAAATTGCAAAGCTATTCCACTCATTAATGGTGATATCCATGTTATCTGCATTGTCTTCTCTGAAATCTCATTCTACACTCAAATTTTTAGTAGATACTCCCGTATCTTCGGATATTTCGTCAAAGATTCCAATCTAATAATATTTGGACAGCATTGTGCGCTCGGTTAACCTCTAAGTCACATGAGAACACCTCAATTTAAGCAGGCTTTTTTTTGGATCATGGGCTTGCGTTGTAACATGAACTCAATATAGTCCATTGTGCAGCTAATCAGAGCATGCGAACTGTCGTCGTCTACTGTCCTTAATGTCATAACCAAATCCTACCACCAGGTAATTTTTAAGTCCCTGATCCCGGATAATTCATCTTTCATCCCACGCCCGCAGTGTATCGTAATGGTTGAGTTTAGAAGAATACTCAGTGTCAGTTTCAGGATAAAAGAAATATACGACATAGGTAAGACCGTGTCCAGACGAGTACCTCTTCTCAGTTCGCGGGATATAGAGAGTGAGAACTCTCTAGCCACTTTCCTCGCCTCTTCTTCAAGCGACTCCACGTCGGAAGGATAACCATCTCCGCCGGCTGCGTCCTCTTCTCCATCCACTGCCTCCCCTTCTTCCCAATCCTCCTTAGAGTCGACAGGGATATCACCGGCCAAACTATGTGAGGCCCGCAACGGGCGTCTTAGGAGGCAAAATGAGAGCCCGCCAAAGGAGGAGCCGCGGAGGGGAGGGAGAAGAGGTGAGGGCCTACTGCTGAGAGCTCTGGAAAAGCGAGCAGGAATTGAAATGGCTGCCGACAACCTAAACGCATACTTGCTTCTGCTTCTGCTGCTGCTGCCGCTGCAACTGCTCGCCGCCGCGACACAAGCAGTAGCTGAGCGGAGCTCGGCTGCTACTGTCGCCATGGTAGGTGCGCAGGTGATGAGAGAGAGAGAGAAGCGAGATTTATCCGTTTTCCTTCCCTCGTGAAACAAAGGCGCAGCCGATTTGGGCCGTGGGTCAATTATGACGGCCCATCTATAAATCTAATGTGGCATGGGGCCTAAATTTTGATTCTCAGTAAAGCCCATCGAGCCCATCCATTATCACTGACTGCCAATATCACCCTTTCCGAAAACCGGGAGGGGGGGGGCTGTGGGGAATGACCGGTCTGGTGCTCCTCCACGGGCATGTTATAAACTGGATCTAACAGAAAAGATAGTACCGACGTGGGAGAGTAGCCCCATCATTGAGCCTTCTGCGGGTAGGAGAGAAGTAGTGGCGAAGGCTCTTGTCGCCCTCCTCGTGCGCGTGGTCCCCTTCGTCCGTGCACAGTTAAAGAGGTTTCCTTCTTCCTGCTTGTCGCCACGTCTGGACGAGCGGGTGGGTGGAGGAAGAAGAAGCCAGAAGCTCTCCGGCAGCGACCAAACTACACGGGCCGGCGGGGATGAGCCCTCCTCCGGCTGCTCTTTCTTCCCCTCCCTTCGTCTCCCCTTCTCATCGCCGCCGCAATGGGGAGGAGGAAGCGGTGGGAGATGAAGCTTTGTTCTCGTATTCTCGCAGGTGGTTGATTATCCCCCGGGGGAGCAGGAGAAGGCAGTTTTCTTCTGAGACAGCAGAGGATATAATGGCCTCTCTATAAATCACTGGTACGCGCAGTTACTTCGGAGTCCTCGCCCACCCCGCTCGCTCGCTCGCAGAGGCGGAGGGGGATTAGCCATCAAATCCGTCTACCTTGCTGCCCCAAGCCACCGGAAGACCCCAGGACCTTGAAGGTCAACGTCCCTGATGTCGGCGGAGTAAACGGGGAGGTAACTGCATTCTGTGATTCATGCAAGAATAGAATATGGATATAATTCTTCCTCGTGACGAACAGAGTGCTCTTCTGGGCTAGGAGGACGCCGGCGGCCGACCCCTTGGAAGCTCAGGAATCCATTTTTCCATGGAGAATAATATTTTATTCTGCGGTAAGTTGGGAAGAGAGGATCTTAGTAGTGGAGGATCGGGACGGGGAAGATCTCCGGCGAGAAATAATCTTTCGTCGGGGAGGCATCAGCACGCCGCGTGGCGGAGGAGGGCATGGCGGTGGGTGGGGACGGCGGCGGGGGCGGTCCCTTGTCCCGCGGATCTTTCCACAGGTGCGGCGGCCCCCCACCCGCCGCCGCAACGGCGTCCACACCCGGCCGCGCCGACGGTAGCGCCGCCCATCTGCGGCGGAGGGAGAAACGGCCAGGCGATGCGCCGCCGCTGAGGACGGCGGATCAGCGCGGTAAAAGTCCCCGCGCCATTATCAGCCGTCCGGTCCTGTGGCTTCCCTTCGTAGGATAACGTAGAGTAGGAGAGGAGAATCCCGAACGCCTCAGCAAGCACTCACTGGTCGACGCGATGCTTCTTCCTTCGTCCCTTCCACATTTTAAAATAATAATAATAATTAAATCCTTTATTAATAGCTCGTTCTGACAAGATCTAGGGAGTAGCATACGTGTTTTAGTCCGACCTGGCGCGTTCTCAGCGGGGGTTGGCCCCGGGGGAGGGTGAGCCATTCCGTTTTGCCACGTGGCTAAGCCTCGATCGCACGCAGTGGGGCTCGGGATTAATTTAATCTCTGGATAACTTTTGGGTCAAAGGGCAGGTCGTGGATTGCGCGATTTGACGGGTCTAATCATATGGTACGAAACGGACGATTTAAATCCCGTCTGCGATCACAACCGTTCATTTCGACTGCCCGCTCATCCGGGAGCGGGAGCAGCGTACGGTCGCGTTTAAATGTCAGCGGATTGTTCCTCTCACTCGTCGCAATGAATGAGAGACGGGGGATAGTTCGGTTAATGACGGTTTAATGGAGGACGGTACTATAATAATGCCATGCGAGAGGCGTGCCACGGTGGACTAGTTCAGCCGGAACTAGCCCCCGACCGACCCCCCCTCCCCCCCTCACATACACACACACACACAGATGTAACTGCTTGGACGGCAGGATCGATGTACACGTCATCATCATCGCCCCAGCAAGTGGCGACTCGAGGGTATAAATAATACGACTGTACGTTGTTTATAAAAACGAAGCTTAAAAAATTGGCAGAGAAAAGAAAACCAGTTGATATTAGATGAGCCCATGGCGAAATAATTTTAATAATGCATAAAATAAGGGGAAAGCAGACCACACTAGGTGGGGGGTGGCGGGGCGGTGAGCGTTCGGTGATGATCTGATGACGTGGCGCGTGGAGGGAGAGAACGACCCGACTCTTCATAAAATACTAGTAGCCATTAATTGGAAGGGTAGGGGTAGGGGCATGGGAGAGGGGCACTCTTCGCAGCGAACGTGCGTCGAATTTCTCTCTCTCTCGATTCGCATGGCGGGTCGCCTTGTGACGCCGACCGTCCCCTCCCGCCTGTTTTATCAGCTTGCCGTTGACGAGCGATGACGTGGTCCCCACTGGGGCCCACAGAGGGGCTGGTCAGCTCACTGGATTCTACGGTCGATGCGGCATCCACGTTGGCATCCCCTTCAACTCCGACAAGAGATGGAGGGAGTGGGACCCACCGGTTTCTTTACAATAGTTGCTCCCCGTCGTCAGTCCTGCAAAGCCAACGCGAACCATTCGATTTTGGGGGAGCGGGGAGGTGGGGAGGATATTTTGCGGGACGGACGTCACGGGAAAATCTTTGAGCCAACGACGCCAGTTGGCAGACAAGAGACGGGAGCCGACCAGATATTTTTCCTCTCGAAATCTCTCACACGGTTTCCACGTCAGATGCCCTCTCGCGAGCAGGAAAAAAAGCCGTGGGACCGCTGCCGCTGCGGCCGTTACATGGTGGGTCCCACCGCCGTCGCTGCACTTGGCGAGCGGGAGGAAATGGTAAATAAGGGGATCGATCGAGTCGATATCCATTTCCCTCTCGCCGTTTCCGTAGACCAGCTTTCTTTCGGAGTACACCTTCCTTGACTCGTCACAGGCTCTCTCACCGTGGACGTCAACGTTAGGCCACGTCGGTAGGCGGTGAGAAAAGCCCGCGCGGAAATAGTGGTCCCCACGCGGGCCCCATCATCATACACCAGGGCCATTAGATCGGCGAGAATGGACGGTCAGCAGAGCGCAAGGGGAGGCCTCTGATGGGTGGGTCCCCCATTCATTCAGTCAAGGTCGGTTGCAGGGAGCAGCTCTCAGCCATGTCAGCAGGGGCATCCAACAGCTGAAAGGCCTTCACGTGAGGGGAGGGGACATCGGAACGGCCCGCGGCGCCGGTTGCTTTCGCGGTGGGCCCGAGGTCCAACTGCCGAGAGAATAAAAGACGGCTCAAATAATTCCCTAATAGAAAAATAATGACTCCGGGGTATTAAAAAATATCAGGTGGTCAGACGACGGGCTGCAGCCGGTCGAATCCTCCACGTGTCAGTCACGCCCCGCAGAAACTTGGGGATGAAGGAAAGCGACATTTAATGACACGTGGCGGAAGCGAGAGAGAGAATGTGAGGTTTCCTGGCGCCGTGTCCATCCAACGGTGCCTTTCGTCGCCACGCTGGCGGTGCCCGACGCGAGCCGTCAGATGGAAAGATGAGTCTACGGGTGCGATTGATGGTGCAACGTCAGGCGGACGATCTTGTCCGCAAGCCCCAGATGGGGGGTTCTGGTGGGCAGTGAAATGCCGAAAGGAGATGAGGGCAGACCAAGGGGCGAGAGGGTGGGGACTGGGGAGGAGAGAGAAAGAAAGTAGGGATATAGCGAGAGGGAGAGAGGAGGAGCAAAGGACGGATAGGAGAGAAGGGGCAGCAGACCAGCGACAGCAACGAGAGAGGAGTCGGAGCCTCTCGCGAGGAGGAGAGGGCGGAAGATCGCCTCGTCTGATATCATATTCCATCTTCCTTCAGCTGCGCCGGTTCCTGTTGCCCGCTTGGTGGCGGTGGCCGGATTCTTCCCGGGAGCTCGGCATCTTGTTAGGCTGCGGCGGATTCCGCTTGTTGTGCTGATTTGAAGGTGGAAGAACCAGAGAAAGGTGGAGGTAGATCGCCTATGGTGTCTTGTCTGGTTTGATGAGAGGGACGGGTTGCCGATGGAACGGAGTAGGGATGGGAGAAGGGGAAATATGGCGGCGGTGAACGGGTTATCAAGGCGACGGTCCAGGAACGGCAGCTTGAGGGACTCCCCTGGTCCGAATGTGATTCCACAGATCTTTCTTCATTTCTTGTCTGTTTAATTTTTTCGTCTTCTGACCCACCCCTCTCTCGCCATTGCAGAAGAAGATGGCGGTGCGGAGATGCAAGAAAGTACTCGATTTCGAGATCGGGGAAGCAAGAAAGATCGAGATCGGGATAGATCTAGCCGGAGTAAGCGGAGAAGAGGGGACCGGATGTTGCATGGAAGCAACCGAGAAGAAGGAGAGGACAGCACCGACGAGAGCATCGACGAGGACGAGGAGGACGATGGCGACGTCTCCGGCGTGGCCGTTCGGCTGCCGCCGCCTCCTCCTCCATTCTCCAATCCGTCGCCACCGCCCTTGACTCTGCCTACAAATCACAACCCTCGGAAGATCTTCCCTTCCAAGGTCATGCGGCCTCCCGCGGTGTGGAAGGCGGCTGATGAGATGATTGGGGTCTCCGTTCCGAGGAAGGCTCGGTCAGGTACAGAAGAATACCTAAGTTTTGATGCGGGGAATTTGGGATCCGTAGGAAATTTTTGGGTCCTGGATTGAAATCTCTAACCAGTTTTAGGTTTTCTTTCATTTGGTTTTGCAGCGCCTGCGAAAAGGCCTCACGAATGCTTGCCTTCAGGTAGCGGCGGGGGAGGTGGTGTCAGTGGTGAGCAGATGCATCGACAAGCCTCAAGTTCTCCTTCAAGACAAAGTCAGACAGCTGCTGCTGCCGCCGCCGTTCCCCCTACTTCTATCTCGCCGGCTACCTCGAACGCGTCTATCCGGAAGAAGACGGTCAGATTGTCACGATTTCTTTCGTTCCGATTTCCTCAGGGTAATCCGTTCCAGATTCTGACGCGCCTCCTCCTTTTTCCTCTCTTTTGCAGAAGCAGATTGGCGGTTCGAAGCAGCGGCCGCCGAAGATATCGAAATCGCCTTCCTCGATCCAAGAAATCGAGATTGAGGTCGCCGAGGTACTGTATGGCCTGACGAGGCAATTTCAGGACCCTTCGAAGACGGAGACTCAGACGCCAGATTCCAAGGATACGAACGGATCCTGCAACGAGATGAAATCCAGAGCCTCTTCGCCCAACTGTTTCTCCCCCCCTCGGGCGACATCTCAATCTTCGGTCCTGCCGCTTGGTATGGCTGTGGAGTCCTTCCTCCGCATTTTTTCTCGTATTTTTTCTCTTCCCAGGCCTCCGATGGTGAGATTTCCATATCGCTGTTTACAGCGCCGAAGAGGAAGAGACCTCGACCCGTCAGATATGAGGACGAGAGCCCCACAAGCCCTCCCCATCCTCAGTCGGGAGTAGTGTCGAGTGCCTCAGTTTCTTCCACCAATAAGGCAGCCGAAGGGGAGCGGCCCAAGATGGACGTCCCCTCGCCGAAATCGGTGAGGGCGGCTTCATCTCCGGCTGAAAATGGTGGGGCTCCGCCTGATTCCGGCTCTCGTCCGGCGGCGGAGGCTCCCACCGATGTTCGGGAAGAATCGAAGCCGGAGGACATCACCGTGCCCGACGTCAAGTACCCGGCGGCGGAATCGGAAGCCTCCGTGCCCTCCAAGGAACCCGCTCCGCTCGGATTGGACGTCAATGACGCTGCAGCGACGATGACAAAAGCGTAAGCCCAGAAATTTCCAACAGTTTTTATTCATCTCTAGATATCATTGAGGACCCCCCATATTCTCCCCTCTTATCCATCTTCTTCCTTTGATCGACAGCGTCCCGGCAGATGACCATCCAAGGGAGAAATTCCAGATCGATTTAATGGTGGGGATTCCTCTCTCTCTCTCTCTCTCTCTCTCTCTCTCTCTCTCTCTCTCTCTCTCTCTCTCTCTCTCTCTCTCTCTCTCTCTCTCTCTCTCTCTCTCGTAGAATACGCGGATGCGTATATAGTGATTTGTTTTATTTATTCTAAGGAGGCTCTCATCTTCCTGCAGGCACCTCCACCCGGGAAGTCCTCGCCTGAGATGGAATCTGATTTTATCGTGGACGACAGCAAGCCCCCCGCCCCCGACGTTGAAAGGGTAGGTTGCTATCTCGGCCATTTCGCTAGATGCGTGCGTGATCCGGTCGTCCTCTTGGGTTGACTTTTCTTTACCCCTCCCTCCCCCAGATGCCGAAAGCTGAGTTTCTGAAGACCGAGGAAGGTAGATACGAGAGAGCTGTCAAGCAGGAAACTCGGGAGGTCCGGAGGGAAGAGAAGGGCGACAAGAGCTTCCTCGAGGGTCTCGACAGAGAGAGGCCCGTGAGCAAGGAGAGGCCCCCTGATCTGCACTTGGATGCCGAGAAAGGCGGCGATAAGGCCAGAATCGGCGGCAGCAAGCAGCCGGGACAGAGGCCGCTGCAGCAGTCGAAGGCCACGAGATCAGAATCTAAACCGGAGAGGGCCGGTAAATATCTCGCTCTCTTCGATATCCCTCGTTCAAACTTATCTCCCCAACCGGGTCTGGCTGATACAGTGCCGTCTCTCATCTGCCTTCTGTTTTTTTTTCTTTCCTCTTTTTCCAAAGCAGTACAACCTGGATCGGTGCCTCTGCCCATGTCCATGGCCAGCTGGCCTGGCGGCCTTCCTTTCGGGTGGGTATCTTCTTGACAGTCTTAGTGGTATATTTCGATGGCTTGAGGGCCATGCGTTGACAAGCTCACTCTTTGCCGCAGCTACGTGGGTCAAGTTCCGTCTTTGCAGGCGGTCGTTCCCGTGGACAGCGGCGCCGCGCATTCCAAGACTCTCCAGGTACTTGCTCTCCATTGTCTCCTTCCTTCGTCCTCCTCCGCACATGTTCTTGTCTGTGTGCTGATTGGCTGACCTTCCTTCCCGGGTTGTTGCAGCCGCCGCACTTCGTTCCGCAGCATCTCCGGCCGAGGAGGTGCGCGACCCATTGCTACATAGCGCAGAACATATACTATCAGCAGCTCACTCGGATGAATCCCTTCTGGTCGGCCGCCGCCGGCTCCGCCGCTCCATTGTACGGGGCGAAGCCGTACAATCTGAACATGATGCCCGGTGCGGATTCTGTCGCCCTCGGCAGTCATCTGCAGGGAGGCTTCCCAGGTAGGGGCTTGGGCGGGCTACAGGATAAAGCGGCGGGCCCCATGGTTGGATCCATCCCTGGTCACCCTTCCAAAGAGAAGGGCTCCCCAGCGAGTGGTTTGGCAGATGCTGCTCAGAGGAAACAGCTTGTTCTTCAACAGCCCCTGCCAGCGGGAGCCTCGAGCAACATCCTGGTATGGCGAGGAGTCTTTTCTCTTCCTTGATTCTTCGAAACAAATGTTTCTTCCCTCGCTCACTCCCTCCCCTCCCCTTCCCTCTCTCCCTCTACAGCCTACGCCAGCCTTTATTTTTCCGATTAATCAAACACACGGAGCACACGGCGCGGGCGTGAACCGAGCGACGCCCCTGAGTAACATGAACCCGGCTCCCTCTTCCGCTGCTCCTGCTGCTGCTGCTGCTGCCGGCGTCAGCTCCGGATCGGTGGCTGCACCGACAGCCGCCGTGGGATTCAACTATGCGAACTTGCCCCAGGGCGAGGCCCAGTACGTCGTTCTACAGAACCACGGGTACCCTTTCCCTATTCCAGCACACGTCGGGGCGCCGCAGTACAGGGGAGGAAGTCACACCCAAGGGGTGCCGTTCTTCAACGGCTCCTTGTACGCCTCCCAGATTCTTCATCCCTCGCAGCTGCACCAGCAGCAGCCTCAGCCGCCACAACCTTCTCAGCAAAACCACCAGAACGCGAGCACATCCACCAGCTCTTCTTCTTCCCAGAAGCATTCTCAGAAAGCCGCCGGGGATGGGGCCAGCGGGGCGGGCGGCGGATCGGGTACCGATGTTCCTGCGCTGAAGCAACAACGGCATCACCTTCCTCCCCATCAAGCGCGCCAAATTGAAGGTGAAACGGGCGGTGGAGATAGCCCATCGTCGGTCGACAGCAGGATATCACAGGCGCAGAAAGGGATCTACGGCCACAACTTTGTGATGCCTCTCCATCCCCAGAATTTCGCGTTGATGTCCACAGCGGTGGCGCTGAGCGGCGGCGCCGCGAACCACAACGATAAGTTGCAGCAGCACCCGCCCCCGCATCAACAGCAGGGGATGAAAGTGGAGCTTGCGCCTTCTCAGGCGTTCGCCATGTCCTTTGCCTCATTCAATGGAGTCGCCGCTGCGGCGGCCGCCGCCGCCGCCGCTTCAGGGCAGCATCATGCCCTTGATTTCTCATCCGCTGCGCAGAATCACGCTATTTTCCAGAGTCTCCCAGAGGCGGCCAGGCATGGATACCAAGTCCCCTCCTCGGCACAGGCGGCAGGCCAGCACAAGAAGCCTCAACACCAGCTCCCTGAGGGTGGGAAGTCTCTGGGGGAGTCGGTCAATACTGGTGAAGAAGCGAGGAAGGCGATGCTGGCTGGAAAGCCTTCTTCAAGTCAGTAACATTCATCTTCCCTTCATTTCCTTATCCACGACAGGAGGTAATCGTTCCATCTCCTCTGTCACAGGGAGCAGCTCCATCGACGGGACCAACGCAAGGGTTATAAACATCGTTGGGTCGATGAATGGGGGCAGCAGGGCTCCCAATCGACCTGATGCTGCCGCGCCTTCTGCGACTGGCACTTCCTCCGCTGCCACGGGCGGTTCTCAGCACCAGCAGCGGCAACAGCACTTGCTCCATCTTCAGAAGCAGCAGCAGCATCAACAGCATCAACAACAGCTGCAAATGCAACAGCAGCTTGCCTCGCGGGGAAAGCCGGGGGGGCCCGGCAACAATGTGGCCGGCGCTTACTCTGATCGGATGCCAGGAGGGGCGGCGATGTCCAAGCTCCCAAATGCTCTCTCTGGCATTCCCCAGGCGCTCATCCAAGGCAACAACAACCCTACCCAGTCGGGGCAGTGGAAGAACTCTGCTAGAGCCGGCGCAACGGCCGCCATGTCAACTCCCGCTCCGAACCCCAACACCCCGGCCGCCAAGAACCACCTGCCTCAGCAGCAAGGGAGGGCTCCTCCCCAGTCGATCCTCTCAAACGTGGGGAGCCAGTCGCAGATATCTTTCGGGATCAACTCCGGCAGACCCTCACCAACTGGGCAGCATCAACAGCTCGGTGGGACGAACAGCGTCCCGTCGTCAGCATCTGCCGCCACCGCCGCCTCCGTCGGTTCTTCGCCATCTTCAGCGTCCAAGAACGTAGGTGGCAGCCCGAGGGGTTCTTCCAACGGGAGCAAGATGGGGGCACCGAGCACCACGCTGCCGCTGCAGCAACAGCCCCTGTCGAAGAGCTCGGGGACGGGGCATGGCCGCAAGGCTTCCTCCCCCTCCATCCTGGGTCAACCACACATGGCTACGTCTCCGAGCTCAATCATGAAGTCCCAGCAACAACCGCAGTCCCCTCTGCAGCAGCAGCAAAATTTACAGAAGCAGCAGCCATTTCCGCCACCGCAGATCTTCTTCGCAAACTCGTACCTGCCGGCCCAATCTTCCCACTCAAACTCCGCCGCCGCCGGTGGGGCGGCCCCTGGGTACCATCAAAGAGCCCCCACTTCTGAACAGCAGCAGCAGCAGAATCAGCCGCCACTTTCCTCGGCCTCCGGTGGTACGCTCTCTCTCTGCCCCCCCTCGCTGACCCTGGCCGGCTCCGCAGCCACAACCTCGGATCCCCCCAAGGCGACCGCCACCGCCGCCGCTGCAGGGCCGAACAGCATGAAAGGCCTTGCTTCTCCGAGCATCCTGCAGGCCGCACATTTTGCCTCCGGTAGTCCGCAGACTCTCATCTCCGCGGCGGGCTTCCCGTACTTCCACGGCATGTCGTCTGTGTCCGTGAAGCCTGCAGAGCAGAAGCCGGCCGCCGGTTCGTAGACGACCAGACTCCTCCGAGACTTGAGCGTTCGAAGAATGCCCTCCCTCGCCGGCCGGAATGGAAAGTCCGGCGGAGGGGCGGCGCTGCCTGGATGATGAAATGAGCAGGAGCAGGAGCAGGAGCAGAAGAAGAAGAAGAAGAGCGTAGGGTTGGCCAGCCGGCCTTTTGATGCCTCCCTGCCAGTCCCAGACGCGGCGACTCCGAGCAGGCCGACGATCGTCGGGACACGGAGGTCGTCCCCCCGCGCCTCCCGGCGGCTTGGAAGATGTGGGCTCGCCTCTGCTCCTTGTACAGTTGTAGTAGACGAGGCTGATCACCCGCTGTGCAGACGAGGCTGTTAACGATTTAAGTTGTCTTCTCTTAGAACTAATTTCAATTACTCTCTAGGCAGGCATTGTTTAACAAACATCTCGAAGCTCCTCCTTCCCTTTGCCATCCTCCTCTTCTCCCCTGCTGCCCCGAAGACGACGACGGCCTGTGGCCTGAAGATCGGTCGTGTCTTTTTTTTGCTGTGCGAGTCCCACCCCCCCCTCCCCTCCGGTCCTTGAATCTCTGGGGATGACGGGCCGTCAAAAACGGTCAGACCTTTGAAAGATGGCGACGCCATTGGAGCAAAAGAGCCGAGCTGCCTTTTCTTCCCTTCCTGTCCTTCCCCACCACACCGGGTTGAGTGTGGCGTCTGGATAGGTCGACGAGTGGTCGTCTTTTATTATTATTATTATATTTTCCATTTATGTGGCACCCAGCGTGAGGGGGCATGTAAGATGGCAGGCCCCGTGGTCCCCGATGCCGCCGCCAATGTTTTTATTTTGCAGAAGCTGCGTGAAGGCCGCAGCAACAACTCGCCGTCCAAGGCGGTCCCAGGAGGCGGCGGCGGCGGGGCATCATAGTCAACCGTACTATATAGCTGGTGGGGCCGCGTCTCTTGGGTGAGAATATTTTTAGGAGCTCTACTGTGGCTATCCTGTGCTGGTGATGCCACGTGGCGGATGCCCAATTAAATCGGCCCAATTATGAAGCCCGGCCCAGAGGTGTACTCCTCGGTGAGAGAGGTTCTCTCCCATGCTGGTGTTTGTGCGGACAACCCACGTGATGGCGCACTATTATTCCCGGTAGATTTCAACGTGATGGCGTCCCCACTCCCCCACCTCGTCGAGGACACGTAAAATAATGGGAATTGCTACATTATTTATTTATTTATTTGCCTAAATTAGGGTAGCAACATCAAGTTCGGAGATAAATGTCAACACTAGGATACAATTTCCCTTAGAATGTCCGTCTCGTCTTTGCAGCACGGACAAGCCACGATCACTATCGTAATGGATCAAGTGAAGAAGGCGGGCCAGACCCATCCAGGTCCGACCTCAAACCTCAAACGGGTCCGATTCAAAACTCTTTTTTTAAAGCCTTCCATGACAAAAGTGGGATCAACGAGACCCATGTGGTATGTTGACTAGTCTAATTTCCGATTCAAAGTTGGAATCACTGACTTCTCGCAAAGTGGATCAGTGCGCTGACCTCCTTGTCCATTTTTCTTCTGGCCCCATCAACCCATTCCCCCCCCCCCCCCTTCCCTACCTCAAGTCCCGCCTTGTGACCATGCGTTGACTATCAATACTACCGGCGAATAGTCTAGTCTACGGATAATCCAAGACTCTGTCCATCGCATGGATTTGGATGCAATAAGATACTTTAAATAGATGGAAGTATCTTGGATTAGTTGATGATAAAATTTACTTGGAACGGAATTTTCGTCCCATAATATATAATAACGTCAGAATTATTTCAACGGCTCGCTGTAATAATTTATGCAATCCCTTGCCTTATCATCTCTATTGGGTGACACATGGATATATGATGTATTTTAGATCAATTATATGATAGTTGACATCTTCCATTAGTACCGCACGGGGAAGCTTGCAGGCCGAGGATACTCCGAATATCTGATACGAAGCTTATAATATTGAATTATCTGATACGATAAATCGATATAATATATCTACTCGAGAGTAAGTTGGATCATAAATGGACAAATTCGCATGGAATTTACACGTCATCATAACTACCCCCCCCCCCGCGACAAGAAAGGCGAGAAGACCGTGGCTTCCCACCGAAATGGTATGATCGTAATAAGCCCTATGTAAGAGGTTGTTTTTTGATAAGGTGTATGAATGAGTAGTTTCAGACCCCACGTGCGCGCCCGAACAGTCGAGCTGTGCACCCCTCCTCAGAAGTAGAGTGGAGGGGACAGACCGCTGCTTCCTGCGGCGGGAGCTCCGATCAGCTCTCGCAGCTCCGGCGGTGTATCTGCCGGCGCTCCGGAGAGGGAAGGCCGGGCTCTCGCTAAATCCCATCTCCTGTTTGCATTTGTGTCTCCTCCGGAATCGTGAGAGAGACAGATCCTTCCAGGGTGGTGGGGCAGTGCCGGAACGGCAGACGAGGAATGGGGTAGCAAGAGCGTAGACAGACTTCTTCGAAGAGGGGCGGGGATCGGGGATGGGGAACTGTTGCAGTTCGGAGGAGCCGCAAGCTTTCCTGAAGAAAGGAAGCGGTGCGGGCACGATCAGCAGCAACGGAGGCGGAAGAAATTTTGTCACCGACAATGGAGAGCCTGGTATCGTATAAGCGGAACGTCATTGCCCTCTATGTCGTACTTCTGCATGACTAGGATCTTGATGGCCCCCATCTGCCCTCGCTCTCTCCCTTTCTCCCTCTCCTGTCCGAAGAACTTCGTCTGGATTAGTCGAGGAAATCATTCCGTGGCCTTTGCGGGCGTATTGTCTTTGGCATCCTGTTCGCCAGTAGCGCTGCATTTTTCGGTTTCAAATCTCTTTCATTCGTACCAGGCAAATGTACTGGCATTCTGTGCTTTCTTAGAATACTCGGTCTTTCTCACGCTCTGCCGTCTTCGAATGACAGTACAAACTGCAAGGACACTGGTAGAAAAATTATGGCCAATAGGGATAAATAGATACTGCCCATTTGGGCACCTGTAACAAAATAGGAAATTCTCAATATAGTCGCAACCGAGGCCTCTTTGTTCTATAGTCAAGGTCACATTTTTCAGCTGTATTTTTGGACTCTCTCTAAGAATCTGACATGCAAGGCATTGCATATGGGACATTCTTTAGCCATGTCAATGGAAATTTTAGCCACAGGTTTTGCTATATGATGTCAATGGACGTAAGTTGCACTTATCTGATAGATCTGTTGATTTTATGTCCTCCTTTATATATATATATTTACAACTCATAGCATTGTTCTCGTGGATTAGCGAAGAAAAATGTTAATCTTGTGTTCTCTTCTGTTAAACCAATTAAATTTGGCTTCTAATAGCATTTTCTTTGGCTGAAGCATATTTTGTTTATTTTATCTACGAATTGTTGAGCTAGAGAATCTCTCTGCAGCTTCCCCTCCCACCAAACTGAAGGAATTTGAGTCTGAGTTCAACTCTGCGGGGAGCTTACAGGTTATTAAACCCAAAGATATGGAAGAATTCCGGCAGAAGGCTGGGAATGGAAATGTCCACGTGTTCACTTACGATGAAATGAGAGTGGCCACCAGAAATTTCAGGCCGGACCAAATCCTTGGAGAAGGAGGTTTTGGAATTGTGTATAAGGGAGTTTTGGATGAGAACGTTAGGCCTTGTTTTAAGTACACCCTAGTTGCTGTGAAAGAGCTCAACCCCGAGGGCTTCCAAGGTGACAGGGAATGGCTGGTACTTATCTCCTATGCTTCTCTCTGTCTTACTAATTAAACATAGTGCGGAAATTTCTGCATGATTATAATTTTTCCAGAAGGATTCGTTCGTGCTCATTTAGATTCACATATTCTCTTCTTCATATGCATGCCCAAGAATTAGAACACATACCCGGGTGGCCTTTCACGTTGCTCAAAAGTTGGCCTATTTGCAGCAAGAAGGCAATAAGTTTGTTTGCATTAATCCGTTTTTACTCTTTTCGATAACATGTAGATTTATACCATTATCCCAGTTGATAGAAAGAAAAAAAATGTTATGTCAAAGTATGTACGGTGTGAATATCTGCTGCTTGAAAGATATTTTTTACAGTTTTGGAGAGGGAAACGATGGTTAAAGCAGATGAGAGAGGCCATTTAAAGATTATACATGAATATTTTTTGTAGAAGAATGCACTGCTGACACAGAATATCTCATTTTTCTTTAGAGAAATTGTGACATAATGGATACAGAGAACTTTTACTTTTCATTCAAATATGTTTCACGTGATGTGATATTTTCAACTAAATTACACAAATGTCTACGTTCAAACCAAAGGAAGGTCTATACCAAGTATGCATACCACTGTCTGCCATAGTTCTAGTGCGCGGTTTGGGCGTTTGCAATCAACTCTCTGCCATAGTTCAGCGAAAATGTTTTTTCATAAATCCACCCAACAACTTTTTCTTTCTTTTTTTTCTATATATCTTTCGTGAGTGGTCTTACTTACCTTCTGGTTTTATTGCTTCTTTAGACTCGTCACTCATTTGGAGATACGCCATTCCTCCAGCGCCAGTGAAGTTTAGAGTGACTCTTGCTGACGCATTGTCTTCATTCTGCTTTCTTCAGGCAGAGGTTAACTATCTTGGGGAGTTTAGTCATCCAAACCTTGTTAAGCTTATCGGTTACTGCTGTGAGGATGACCACCGGTTGTTAGTCTATGAGTACATGGCCTGTGGAAGCTTGGAAAAACACCTTTTTCGACGTAAGCTGACTGCTGCATTTCTATTTATTTTTTTACGCGCTTTGGTAGTTGAAGATTATAAATGTTATCCCTAGATACTGATATATAAATATAATATGACTATGCACTCGTATTTTGCTCTTACATGAAGATGCATTTGGAATATGACCAGTCACCCTTTTTCTAGTCAATTTAGCAGATGAAGGCTGGAACTTTTCTTTGGAAACTTCCTAATCCGTTTTAAGGTTCACTTTGGGAAATACTTCTAACGTATGTGAAATTGAATATGGCATTAAATGTGTTTAAAGTAGAACATACTGTCTTCTTGGTATTTGTAGAGATTCACCTAGAATCCAATCTATTGATCTTGGCAGATGCATACAGGATAATAGAGTGATTTTTTCTGATTTAACCTTTTCATTGTTACAAATCAAAGTTTTTGGTTTATTTTTTTAATTTTTTATTGCAATCAAACATTGTTTCTTTTCTTTTATTTTTTTGTCCTTGATTTCCCTGTGTGATGGTGCTTAAAACAAAAGCAAATGCTCGCATCATTCCCCACGTATGTGATGTTATTATTATCGGCAACCTTCTGTGTTCAATCTTCATATAGACCCCATTAAGTGCTACACTAACACTGACCTTCTACGCCAAAGTGAGTAGCTTGGAACAGTTGCAGCTCAACAACGGCAATTCTTGGAAATAGAGAATAAGCACTCCATGGGTTTGAGATTTAGTTTATCATTTATAACCATATTCAGGCCATTTGTGTCAAGAAAGATGAATAAGAAAGTCAATGTGCTCGAAATCTAATCACTATGTTCCTTGCTTGAATGAAAGGGCTTCAGGTTGTTGGAAGAAAATGGATGCCCTCACGATTTGACCTGCCTGATGAAAACTGGTTGGTAGACGGTGCTTAAAGATTGAACTGTTGAAACAGTTTCTCTTTTGAGTTGATCGTCCATCCCTATCAAGAAATTACATCTAAAAAGTTGCCCATGGGGAAAAAAAGGTCAGAATGTTCTTCGTAGTTAATGAGCATGACTGAAGGAAAATGCCGTACGATCGATTTCATTATCATTGGAATCGTGAGAGCAATGATAAGGAAATAAATCAGCAAGAAATCCTGAAAACGTCAGATATTTTACTTCTTTTATGGTCTGAATTTTCTCCTATATCTTTGAATAACCCGAAAGACCCCGCTTAGTTTAATCCAATGATGTGACCGAATATCTCGGTAATTTTTTTCACTTGGCTACTCTTTTTAAATTCCACGCAAAATGCTTGGTTCAAATACAGACCAAGTTTTTTACCTACTAATAGAATTCTCTAAAAAGGAAATTTTATTATTATACCCAAAATAATCAATTATAACTATCTAATTTATCGTGGAACTGATTAATTGAATTCAAATTCAAAAACGATTTGCCTCTAGGGGTCTGCCTTACAATGCCATGGCCAACCAGGATGAAGGTTGCACTGGGTGCTGCAAAAGGGCTTGCCTTTCTTCATGGAGCAGAAAGATCTGTCATCTATCGCGACTTCAAGACATCAAACATCCTGCTGGACGCGGTTGGTATCTCTTCCAAATTATATATCTTCTTCCGCATGCATTCTTAAATTAGAAAATTCTCCTTGGGTGGGGGGGAGGATTTTACGCTCCCCTTTCTATCATTTGCCATTTGCATCTCACACCATCAACCTATTAATTACGCCATAAATTACAGGACTACAATGCAAAGCTCTCGGATTTTGGGCTCGCCAAGGAGGGTCCCATGGGAGATCAGACCCACGTTTCCACCCGAGTCATGGGCACCTATGGCTATGCCGCCCCCGAGTATGTGATGACCGGTGAGTCTCGTGAATAATGCCTCAGCGTATCATGTGTATTTTGGGAAAAGGGAAATCATTCTTTTCAGTTTTTTTTAAAACTTTAGGCAGTATCATTACTCGTTTAGCTAATGTGGATGCATCAGCCATGCTCCAATCCAAGTTCATATTTTATGAATTTGGGTTAGAGTCCAAGCGTGATACAGTCTAGAGATACGGTTTTTCTGAGATTTTTTCTATCGTAAAACTTGATGCCTGCTTGTTGTCTCCATGGAAACTATCAGATGGTTCTTGGTTTCCACCTTCTGGCAGGCCATCTGACGGCTCGGAGCGATGTCTACGGCTATGGAGTGGTGCTCCTAGAGATGCTGATCGGCCGCAAGGCCATGGACAGGAGCAGACCTAGCCGGGAGCACAACCTGGCCGAATGGGCTCGCCCGCTCCTGGTCCACAACCGGAAGCTGCTGAAGATCATCGATCCGAGGATGGAGGGCCAGTACGCCGTCAAAGCTCTCCAGAAGGTGGCCAATGTGGCCTACTACTGCCTCAGTCCGAACCCCAAGGGCAGGCCCACAATGTCCCAGGTGGTGGAGATCCTCGAATCCCTCCGAGACCTACCGGAGAACGGAGGGGGTCCCCTGCTCCAGGCCGGCGCCGCCGCCGTGACGCTCTTCGAGGCTCCCAAGGGCACGGCTGGGGAGGGGGATCGTGTACGGTGAGTCTCGTCATTCCACCTGACGCTGGAATGAATAATTCTCGGTGCCATGACTGCTGGTCGGCGGCGTACATAGCCATCGAATTGTTTTTGTACACGGAAAACTGGTCTCGTGGCCCTCTACTCTTCTTTTCCCTTTTCACCATTTCCTTCGTAGGTATCTCACCTCTGGGGATCCTTCGCCAACCCCCCTTCATTCCTCCACGGCCGCAAAGTCCGGATATTTGATCAATAAGAATTAACTATATACAAGTATACAGCAAGAGAGAGAGAGAGAGAGAGAGAGAGAGAGAGAGAGAGAGAGAGAGAGAGAGAGAGAGAGAGAGAGAGAGTAGCCTTTTTACGATAAAAAAACATGAATAAATGGTGACACGGTCCAAGATCTTTTTCTGGGGGCCGACAGGATCAGGTTTCCTCTTTCTTGGTGTGGGCATCTGACATAAGCCGGGGGGATCACCTCTGAAATTATAGTGCAGGCGCCTGCGTTGTATAGCTGATGCTACTACTTGGAGAGAGGTCTCGTGTTGTCCCACAGCCATTTAAGAGCGGGGCCGTCCAGCAATGGTGAAACCTGCATGTCAGGCCGCAAAGCATGAGGAGATCATCGTCCCAAATAACTACAACATGGCCATGGTTAAGTTTCCATGCAACAAAAGAAATATAAATTGATTTCTTAGGACTATGTTGTTGCAACCAACATTGAAGAAATATACGAACTGCTTCACTATTCCAAAGCAAAGAAAAACAAAAAGACAAGCCGGAAGTCAATCATAGCGCTCTCCCCTTCAATGGCTGACCTTTTCCCACACTTGGGAATGATAATCGTTGAGCCATCTGACCTCCACAGCAGATAAGAGGGACAAATCAATTAATTTGCCCTGCAGGATGTTAAGCAGAAGGCTGGTCAGAAAAAAATAAATTGAAAACGATGAATAATAATGAAGAAATGGATGGATGCATAAAATAAATGGTGACGGGGGTAATTAATAGAATGGCATGTCTCTACACAAACTGTACGCGACTTCATACACTTCCTCGCCACCTCCATAAAGCAACACTTACTTATTCTGCATCCATTGAACGAGGCAGATTCACAGGTCAAGATGGTAGAGCTTACGAAGCAGGTAATTTACCTGAAAGGGGACGAACGTAAGTTTTTCAAAGCCAAGGTATGCAATTCCTCCAAAGCAATTTGGTGTTTCAGCCTCTTTTACGTAAAGAAGATTCTGCAGAGAGGGATGTGAGAGATCAGATCTTTTCAAAGCCCTAGTTTGTTTCAGCGATGTAAAAGCTTGACGATCCAGGAGGGGATGCACCTGGCATCCCCTTTGGCTTAATCCCCGATGCATGCCGTATCCACGACACATCATATATTGCATAATTGTAAAAAACCCACACACAGGAACTTAAATATATAACGTTTATTTCAAATTTTCAATTCGTATGAAACAAATTTCAAGATTTCATAAAGATTAGGCACATTTGAAGTGGCAATGTGCGGAGAGAAGGTAACAAAGAGCACCGACTATTTATTGAAAGCGATTAATGATGCCAACTTGGTGAAGCCTGTGTACTGGACAAGAGCATATAATCTCAAATCTGGATTGAGAAGCAGATATAAATTATAAATCCATTTATATATATATATATATATCTATCTATGAGGTAACATTTTGGTGCATGGTAATAGCATACGAATGTGTGACCATTGTATTCTGCAAACGCAATCATAATAATTACTGCAGTACCTCGATCCGAATGCCAAAAGAATGGTCTTCATAGTATCCAGGTTCGTTGCTGACAACCATCCCTTTCTGCAGTGGAGTCATATTTCCAAATCGGAAGCTGATACTTTGAGGCCCTTCATGTACATTGAGTGCTGCTCCAACACCATGGCCAGTTCCTAAAAAGAACGCAGAGAGTTCATACGATGCCATATAGTGTTTTTACAAGGCACACTAACATGTCAAAGAAGTAATTGGAGGTTACCGTGACGATAATCTAGCCCAATCTTCCAGAGAGGAATGCGAGCAAGTGCATCGAGCACAAAACCAGGAGTACGCTCAGGGAATACTGCTTGATCAATAGCTATATGTCCCTGTAGCACGATCACAATTAATGGGAAAGCTAAGAACACATGATTGAAATATTGTGAAGTCGATGATTGAATTAAAGAAACTACTAGAAATCAAATCAGCCCAAAGACAATAAAGTAAAGAAAACATCGAAATAACAAGAAACCTGTAAGACTCTGGTAAAACAGTCCATTTGCCTGGAAGTGGGTTCTCCAAAATGAACGGTTCTCGTTATGTCAGTGGTACCATCAACATACTGACCGCCACTATCCAGTAGAAAAAGATTTTTGGAATCAACAACACTACAGCTTTCTGGATATGGCCTATAATGAATGATCGCACCATTTGGACCATATGCTGCACCATGAAAACTGGTTTTATTCATTAAATACATTGAAAATATAAGGGATTAACAAAATTAGGAACCCAGATATAAATTAAAAGTAGTAGTAATAATAAATAGCAAAGCTATGGATCAATACGATTGCAATGCTCTAAGGTCCCTGTAATACAGCAGACGATTGATTCTACTTTATTGTGTGCACTAAGGAACAAAGTATAGCCATACCGCTGATAGTATCAAAGCTCGTGTCAAGGAATCCACTCTGCTTTGAACGGAACTCGAGCAGCTTATCAGCAACTTCTACTTCAGTTACTGGAGTCTTATGGACCTCTTCCTCCAGCCAAGCCCAAAATTCTGCAAGAGCAGCCGCATCTCTGCAAATACCATTAGTTATCATTGATTTTGTGTCCTTCTCTCTGGTTTACATTTCAATAAATTCTAAATGGAAAGTTCTGAAAGCCGAGTCACATTTCCTCATCAGCATTAGACATATACAAACCACGAAGAAGGGATTCTTCATGTGAGATCACCCTATTCAATTTATGAAATTTACAATTAACTTGGTCACTTTAGAAAATTGTTTCATTTTGCAATTCATTGGTCGCTACAACTCAAAATGTTTGTTACTACAACACTATCCAAAGCTAAGTACAGATATTTCAGTATAAGTCGACATGCTAATGCAAACGCAGTTTATCTTCTTACTGATCTCATGGTGGACGGTAGTAATTTATTGTGAAAAAAAGTATTAAAAAATGCACACGTTACGACGACTGAGACAAAGCCAACCCAAACATAACATACAACCTTCTATATACTCGGTGAATTGGGAACCACCAAGGAAGTGAATCTTCCAACCCAATATTAGAAACTTGCCATAATTCATGCTATAGAAGTATATTGATTCGAAACCTAGGGCTGCATACATTCCATGATTCCTATCACCATTTAGCTGGCAATAAAGATTGTCAATTTCTTCCTTTAAAGGACGGTCAAGGAGACATTTTAGGGGGATTAATAACAGAATCTTCAACAAATAGAAGCTTGTAAGAGTTCAGTTACCTCAGATGAGAATTACGCATGCCTTCAAGTTCTGCATCATTCTTCACTGCTTTTGCAAAAGTGACGGGGGAAGGCCTACAAAAGCCACTAGGGCCTCCCGTGGGAGAACCATTAGATTCAGGCAACTGAATCTTTTCTTGACCAAAATTGGCGTTTGTTTTCTTTTGAAGACTTTCCCAGTATCTATCACAAGCAGACTTGAACCTACTAAAGATAGCAGCATTCGCACTTGAGGTATCTAACCATAGGTTCGCCCCTCGAGCTGCCAAACTAGGAAGTTAAACATGATTCAGTGAATGAGAATCTATGCAGATATCTTGTTAGGGTTGGAAGTACTGACAATTATCGAGAAATCAATTCAAAGCAAAAAGAAGATATAATAATCAAGTTTCTTACTGATTAAACTCACCAGCGACGGTTAGCTTATCTGAGTATATTTTTCGAGGGTGAGAAGAAGAGATAAAAACTGTAACTGGCTAAGATTGTTTTACGATGCCACATGCATATCAGGGTTTCCTGACCCATTTTACTGACTCAAATAGCATATCAGAAGGACATGCAAGTGGAAATAACTAAAATGAAATGTCAAATTTCTAACCAAAAGTCGATTGGTAGATAGCAACTACCTGGAGTATGATTGCGTGATTCAATATCCACAAAAGTGGGCTAAAAAAATTAAATCTAAACATATAATTGCAATGTTTAATTGTTGAAAAGTAGAGAAGAACATGGAAACAAGAAGACTCCTGTTGAGATGAAGATCTGGTGGTGGAATTGTGGAAGACACAACGAAAAATTCTAAAACGATAACAACAAGACACTTCTTGGAACCTCATTTATTTTCTTCCCGTTTTCAAAGATTAGGAATGGGAAGTGAATTCAATTTATCATTTCTGTGATCTTGTGCCAAGTCTTAACATTTTTTGTCTGCTCAACTATTTTATTAATTTCTGCATCCCATTTCACAATAGCATCTTTCATTACATTAGGATCTTGATTCTCTTTGCATTATCATTTCTGACCCTATAATTAACTGTCAAACTCTTCCTTTAATGCTGACCGTTACTCTCTTATTGGGGTTTGGGCCTTCTTCTTTCTATAATATGTATGTGGAGGCTTATCATATGGTTTCTCAAGCAGATGCTTTCTCAAGTTGTATGCTTTTATTACAGCAGGATCTTGATTCTCTTTGCACTGTCATTTCTGACTCTATAATTAACTGCCATTTCCCTCAGTTAATTGTCAACTTACCCTTCTACAACCCTTTGTCTACACTTGTCAACCTTTTTCTTTATTTGACATTATTAAACTTTAAGTAGATGATTTCTCAAGTGTATGCCTCCTGAACTCCAGGTTGTTTGATCTGTAGTTCACTTGAGAAAGCAGATGCTTAAACTTTAATAATGTCAAATAAAGAAAGAGTTGAGTAAGTGTAGACAAAGGGTTGTAGAAGGGTAAGTTGACAATTAACAGGGGGAAGACAATTAATTTTAGGATCAGAAATGACAGTGCAAAGAGAATCAAGATCTTGCTGTAATGAAAGCATGTAACCTGAGAAAGCATCTGCTTGAGAAATCATATGATAAGCCTCCACATACATATTTTAGAAGGAAGAAGGCCCAAACCCCAATAAGAGAGTAACGGTCAGCATTACTTAAGGATGGAGAGAAGGAGCAGTTATAGCAAGGAGCAGTTTGGAGGATAACTGCCTAAATAAGGCAGAGGGAAGTTGTAGCAAGGAGCAGGATATAAGGAGCAAGGGAGGAAGGAATGGGGGGGGGGGGGGAAATCGGCTGTATTGTGCTCGTGGATCAACGAGAGGGTTTGGGGTTCTGATTGGGAGTTGTATGCGACTCTCCAATCTGTTCCTGGTTCTTCTACTATTTCTCTCTTCATTTCTTTCCATCCAGAGGACTATTTTCATTAAATAAGACAAGTTCGTCACTCTCTGATTTTGGATCTTAGCAGCATACACTTGAGAAAGCATCTGCTTAAGCAGATAAAGGAAGATCAAACAAACTGGAGTTAAGTGTATACACTTAAGCAGATGCTATCCTCTGTAGGGTCATTGATCTGCAGGCTGTTTTAATTTTGTTATGGCTTCCTCCCCACTGTTTGTGTCATTTTTTTGACCTTTCACAATTGTAAAGAGCCTCTAAAGTAATGCATGATAGCAAGCACAAACCCAGGAGCTCGTTCCACTTTCTGCAGGCATAGTCCCTCTAAGAAGACAGTGGACCTGTCTGCTTTTCAGGGTATCTACGGTTACTAGAGTTCGGTAAGGGTTTCAACGGTCTGATTGAGAATCCTGACAAACTGATCTGAGAGTCAGGATTCGACGACTAGGGACATGCAAGGGATTGCCTCAACACCACCATAATATCAATTTGAAAACCATAATTTTTCTGCTCTATAATTCAATTCAAGCAACAATTGATAGTCAGATGCTTCATTACCCATGGGAATTTATAGTTAGCACACTTTCTAATAAGCCCGTATATGGATCTCAAAAATGTTTCATCCTATGATGCAGAAAATTAAAAATATTTCTGGTTGAAATAAAATGAAAACAATATTACACATTAATTATTTTCTGATGCCTTTTAGGTCCGACCATACTCCATTGAAAGTATCACTTTTATGACTTGCTCCTAAGCCTCCTAGCGCAGATTAGACAGCTGGACTGGGAGAAGGCCTAGGGGTTCAGCGCAAGACAGAGGGGTTAGGCATTTGGGCCGCAGGAGAAAATGCGTGGGCCAAAGTTGCCAGATGGTGAGAGGGAACTGCCGGGAAAAGTAGGAGTATTGCAGGATGAAGAGAGGGGACGGCCAGGGCAGGGCACAACCAACAGGAAGGAGAGTTCTTGGCAGCCGACAAAAAAGGGAGGTAGCCAGGGGCAAGGGAGAAGGTCAGCTAGGAGAATGAGTTTTCTGTCATTTTGAGAAGTTTGACAGAATTAGAATCTTCTGCATATATTCATCCTCTACTGACGGAGATTTAGCTCAAAAAGTAAAAAATATTAGCTTTGTTTTGAAGGAGCCAAAAACCACAATAAATGAATATGGCGGATCGCTCATCATTCAATGGGTCTGCGTCAACATCAAGCTAAAAACCCACAAAGGATAAAGAGAGAATAAAATGGCCTCATGAAAATTTAACACGCAAATTGATCAGAATACATGAAAGGTTACGCGAAATTTCAATTGAGATAATAGAAGAGATTATAAGAAAAACTATTAATTGTTGTCAAGCAAACCTCTCGATTTCTGAGATAACAGAATCATAAGGCCTCAGTTCCACTCCAGAATTTTCCAAGTGAACCAAAACTTCCTGAGTCACCTTAGACTTATCAACAAATAATTTAGCACTGTCAATCTCAACAATTAAGTATGCATACACCACAGGTGAATTTGGAACATCATTTCCTCTCTGCAATATAAAAATGAGATAAAAATCGGTTAGCAGACCATAATTTGTATCATCCTCCCAGACAAACACAAAAATCAAGATAATCTACCAATAGGAAAAATGTTGACTTGAAGCAGTAATCACGAACACATAATCCAAAATCGTACATCTTTATGAGACTTTCTTTGGTGTAAACATGCTGTTACATACATGACGGTTAACATGCATTCCATCACTGAAGATAGCGACAGTCTGATTATTCTATGTTGCTATGCAAGCATCTTAGGCCAAAAGTTTAGCACACTGGAGTGCTGTTAATCCTAAAGCTTGCTGGTACTATTTAAAATGGAGATCAAAATTCAAATCCTTACACCAAAGTAGAAATCCAAGACCAATACGTAACTCTAAAATAGCAGTGACTAAAAATTATATAAAAGCATTAACAACTAAAATGAAATAAATGTTAGTAACTCAATTGCTAAATCAACAATTATTCACTCACGTAACTGTAAGATACACAGGATAATTATCTAGACTACATTTCATGATCTGAAAAGCCGAAAAAAAAAAAAACCTACTTTGATCTATGTTTTTGTCAACCTTGGCAAAAGGTGAAAGCATAAGTGATCTGACCTCTTTAAAAAGAGTTGTGTGCAAAATGATATCTTACTCCAGAATAAAACTAAATTAACTAAATTAAAGCCTTTCTAATGACCACCCTATTTTGCATTGCTGTTCAGTCCGCGATATAAATATTAAATCAGCATAGACGGCATCAACTACATCACATAAACACCACACTCAGTTTAGTTAATTATTAAAACTTACCAAGTTCAGTAACCAAGCAATCTCATCGAGCATTGAGATAACAATAGCTGTACACCCAGCTTCGTGGAGCTGAGATCTTAAGGAAATCATTTTTGAAGAGGCATCAATCCCTGCATATTTGATATCATGGACTCTTATGGGTTCCGCTGGAGGTTTTGGCCTTGATTCTATCCAAATCTTGTCCACTAGATTGAAATCATAGAGGTAAACCAACTGATGATTCTTCTTAGAGAGAACGTTTTTCAATTCCTCCGCTGCATCAGAAGAGAAAAGAAACTGTCCCCTTCACAAAGTCAAATACATTAGACAGAGAACTAATAATAACAGAGAAAAAGCGAGTTACAGTACATTCTAGACGATTGCTGAAGCATGTGTCTAACATTGCACAAATAGGAGAAATAAGTGATTAGAGCCGCCAGTTCCCACAATAGGTATGACCAAAGTATTTTTAACCAACATCAAAGATTTTGGTAATCAAAACGAGTCAACAATTTTACAGATCTATGATGAACAAGAAGAAGATGCGGATCAACAAATAAAGAAAACTCACAGGGTCAATGCCAACTCTGCAACCTGGAGTCAAAACATCATTAAGCCATTCGCCAGTAGTAGGAACTCCAATATTCCCACTTCGCATAAGCACCCAGTCTTTGTTCAATTGTTTCTCAGCCTGATCACAAAAGTCAATGTCATAAAATCTGCATACATCAAGTATAAAAGACAAAGGTTGCATTCTGAAATTTATTTTTACCAAACGACAAGAAGAAATGCATTCTAAAGTAATAATATTCAAACGACTGGAACCTGAAGAAAATAGCGCCCGTCAGTCCAAAGAGCAGCTTTTCCTCGGGTAACCACAGCAGTCCCAGCACTGCCAGTGAACCCTGATATGAAGGCCCTTCTCATGAAGCATTCAGCAATGAACTCACTCTAGCAAGTAAACACAGTGAAAAACCATATAAGTACACTTATAATGAGAAATACTCATCCATCCAATTTTTTTCTTCTGACAGTAATATAGTTAACATAAAACCCACTTCTTCCTCTGACAATAAAGCATGCACCATTTGACAAGCCACACCAGTGGTTCAATGTGATATTTATTCTTAAAATTAATTCTCTGATCTAAGAAATATTTCTTTTAGAACATATTACCACTGATTCATCTATCTCGATTTAACTAGGCCTAGCAAACATGATATAGAGTTATCAATCAAAATACACAGTAATTAAAATCAATCCACAATCAACTTCTTCTTAAAGCATCCGTCCAATGCGTAGAGCGGAGTTCCTTTGAATTGGAATAGAGAAGCCTTGGGGATTTTCTGGTCCATGTTGGTTAAGGGGGAAAATAGGAGAACACTGAGAAATATATTCAAAAATCAACAGAAGTCAAAAAAATAAAAGAAAATTTGTTGAATCCTGATCTACCGGCTCTCAAAAAATAATCCTAGGGCTCTAAGTTACTGATCTCTGCACGAAGCTTTTTCTAGACACACACTGTTGTTTATGCCAAATAAGCAAAGATTCACGTATATATTTTTTCCTGTATGAGAATACAACGTACCGAAGTGACTGCATGCTAGCCTGGAAACTGCACAATCTGAGGTCATGGGTTTAACACCTGCAGGGGCCTGAACAAGGAGAAGGAACATGTAGGCCAGACATGGCCAATGGTGATAGCTATCAGTAAGTAACCAATTATGACAATGTTCACCGAACCTAGTTTCCAGGCTGAGTTGGACATTCAAGACTGAAGCTTTATTCCCTTATCCTCGTCTAACAAAATTCACATGCTGGCCAACTTCCAAAAAATATCTCATACAAATCAATTCACAGACAAGAATTGGAGAGAGTTAAAATTACAGCACATAGAGTTGATATATATATATATATATATATATATATATATGAAAAATTCCATTCTCTTATATGTCATCTTGTCATGGCCACAAGGACCTTTTGCTGTTTTTTTACTAGTAAAGAAACCCAGATAGAACTAGATACATTCTTAATCAAGTCACCATTTAAATCTCAAAAGCCTCCCATACGTGAAAGACAGCTTCTTCCTAACATATTCTGTCTGATTCTGGAGGTTAGCTGATAATTCAGTCTGATTCTCATCCTTCAAGTGGCACCTATGCTCATGCAGGAGGTAATTATATGTTTCTACCCTAAAGACAACTTTAACCCTTATTAAATTGATAGCCCCGAGGTCTTTTTATTCTTCTTAATATTAATATTAATATTTTTGTATACCACTCTATCATATCACTTCTTAGATGGTTCATAGCTTTCAAAAAACTGATAACATTATTTGATGACTCCGTTAAGAGAATGGTTGGCAAAAAAGTGTCGACAATATTTTATCCAAAATAATATGTTCGCACAGACTCTGCACTTTAAACTTATAAAGAATAGACTCCCAGCATCAAATGCCAAGTAATATCGTTAAAGAACACTAACGACTGTGACTTCCTTTTCCAATGTACAAATATTACATAAGACAATGAAGAACACATGTAAAGACCACACTAGTTGAAAGAAAACTAAAAAGGATGAAGATAGATAAGAATGCAAATAGACCCGTAATTATCCAGCTCTTATCCCTGTTTGCATCTGCTTTAGCCAAACGTAGTGGTGTGTGCCCAAAGCTAAATTTGTATGCAAGGACTCACGTCGGATCCCTACATCAGAAGTTCCGTCTCTCTAGCCTTTAACACTAATATCCATATTATGGTAGCATTTACTGTGATTCACCTCTGTTTCTTTGTGATCCCTACTCAACACAAAAATTGTGCCAAGTCTTAGGTGGTCTCGTTGGAAGACGAATAGATAATTGGAAAATTAGATTTTTTTTATTTAAAGTAGCGAAGTTATTGGAACCTCAACGAAGCTAAACATAGTCTATGAAGAATAATTTAGGATAATCAATATTAGAGGGATCGTAGCTTCCCCGTGGCAAAGAGCAATTTTCAAGGCTTCCAAATATTTCCAGAGTATAAGCAGAATCAGGAGGAGCTAACCTGATGAGCATCCTGAGAGGGGATAATATAGGCGTCGATCCCGACGCCAGGACTCGAAAACAACTCCCGAAGAGCACGAAGTTTCTCGTCATCACCCAGCGACGGACTCCTTCGGAGTTCTGACGATGGGCGTGCCTTTATAGGACCCCCCGAGCACCGGACAGCCACGGTAGGATGCCCAAGATTTCGGGACCTCGACGTAGGAACCACTCCCCGAGGCCCGAATTTTCCTTGGAAGGACGCAGACGCGTTCAGGAAGCGGAGACCGAGGATCGACGCGCACGGCGTAGAGCGAACCAGGAAGACGGAGAAGGGGGAGGAAGCGTGGGAGAGGGCCGCTGCTGCAGCTGCCATCTTCTTCCCCTTCCAAACAGCGATAAGGCGACCTCCGCGTGGTGGCAAAGAGATTTGAAGGGAAGAGGGAACTCATGGGGAGGGTAGTTTGTAGTCGTAAGGCAGACTCTAATAAACGGATACTAATCAGCTCGGTAACTGATTCTGGTTACCAATACCGCTAACTTTGTGAGCAGACACTGTGAGTCAATGATTTAGTCACCTGCGGTCTCTATAAGCGAAGACGGTCATAATAAAACCTGCTGCAGCTCCTACCCTCTCTGACATTTCATCCCCTTCCGTCCACGACAGCAGAGCCCGCGCCAACTTTCTTTAGCGCTTCCGAGCTCCATTCATGGCGATCAAGGAGGCGACGGAGAGCAAGAAATCCGACGTCGTCGAAGAAGTGAAAGGATGTAGGAGTGAGAAGGGATCCGGCCGATGCCGATGGCCGGACGACGAGAGGCGTTCCTCCTCTTCCTCTACCGCCTCTGGCGTCGGCTCGTATGCTAAGGCCTTCTCCTTTTGGGCTCGTTTAACCTTTCTCGTCTCCGTCATCACCGTTCTAGTCGCCTCTCTCTACTCTCTACGTCCGAAGGACGAGAGGTCCTGGTTCCTTGGTCTGCCCAATGATCTCCGAAGCCACTATTCCCGGGGGAGGCTGATCAAGGCTCAAATCACGCCAGAAGGTCCTCCAGTGGAGGTGTTCGCGATCGAGCGCGGCCCTAAGGGCGGGGAGACCGTTCTCCTTCTCCACGGCCTGGGCTGCAGTTCCTACTCCTTCCGTGAGGTCCTCCAGTCTCTTGGTGCCCTTGGTCTGCGGGCCGTCGCCATCGATCTTCCCGGAGCGGGTTTCTCTGACAAACTGGTATCGCGAAGAGGTTGGGGGTGGCCGGGTGCCCTAGTCTGGGCACGGGAACTTTACTCCGACATCAAAGTCAAGGGCCTGTTTTGGGGCTTTGATCAACTCATCGAGACAGGCCATATTGCCTACGAAGGTAACAGAATTAGGGTTCCTGATAAGAAGATTGATGAGGAATCTCCGTTCGAATCAGAGACCTTGAGCAGAATCGTGGCTCAAGTGATCGATTCCTTGGAGCTCGTACCCGTCCATTTGGTTCTCCACGATTCAGCCCTCGCAGTAGGCGCCCACTGGGTCACCGGAAATCCAGGCGCCGTCAGTAGCGTCACATTGGTGGATACCTCTTCCGAATCCGCAGCATTCCCATCTTGGATTGTGGGGGTGCCCCTTCTCGGCGAACTGTTCCTACGCTCCCGCTTCGTCTTCTCTGGTCTGCTCAAGCTGTGCTGCTCGAGGTCAATGGATGCTGCGGCGGCGGAGGCTCATCTCCATCTGCTGAACAGGAACAACGGGAGGAACGCAGTGGTGGAGGCCGGGAGGGTTCTGAACTTCAGCTTCAGTGTAGGAGACTGGGGTGCCTCCGAGGCGTTGGCAGCCGTGCCCCTTCAGGTGCTCTGGTCCAACACTTGGTCTGACAGATGGATCGACGAGGGGCGCCGCATTGCCGATGCTGTTCCGCAAGCAAAGTTCTTCCACCATTTTGGGGGGCGGTGGCCTCAGGTGAGTGCATGCATATGCTTCCATCAGAACTTATCGAGCTTCAAGTTCATCAGCATTGTTGGTGAAGAAGGCTTATTTTTTTATTTCGTTTATTTTCTCCTGCTGCAATGAATTGAATGGCTTGAAGCATGGGAAATTGGCTGCACTTGAAGGTTAAGTTATTGAAGTTTCCTTAAAAGATCCACAGACGAGATGGGGAAAGGATTCCTTCTTCATTATCCATGGAAAAATTTCTTTCCTTGGAGATTATCTTTTTCAAATAACAGCAATCTTATGGCCTGAAGCGATTCTAAATTTCCCAAAAATGATACTTTCTCATGAAGAAGATAAATAAATGGAGGTCTGTAGATTTAAAAAAGGCCAGATATTTTCTCTTATAAGAATTTCATTTTAAGAAAATCTGTAAACTTTTTCCTGTTTCCCTTTACTTGGGTGTTCAATTCCGACGGCTATCTATTTATCCAAGCTCTATTTTGATTGAGCTCTCACACTCATGACGTAGTACTGTATCTATTATTGTTGTTTCTTTTTTGGTTTAGTACGTGTTGGTATGTAATCATTTTTCTGAAGTCAGCTCTTTGACATTTTTCCATCTTTAGTCCTTGACTCTGTCGTGGGTTGCTGGTCCCAGGAAGGCGCTTCGGCGGAGATAGCTGAGAAGATCGCCGAATTCGTCTCACCGTTGCCCAAATCCAATCAAAGGACTCTCGAGGAGCCACTGTCTGGGCGGAGCCTCGACCACCATCAGGACCATGTCGCCTTTCCAGACCCATATGGATTTGGCCATGGATGGGGAATTTGACCGCCCATCTGTTTTATCTGGTTTATTGACAAGGTTTTGTGCCAAATGGGGCATTTCCTTTTAATACTATTGTTTTCCTATTATAGTTTTTACAATCAATGACATAAATACTAAGTGATATATTAAACTAATCATTACTTATTATCGTAGTCCGAGACGATGGACAGGTTTTTTCTTTCCAATTGAATAAAATTGGATATTAATTAGTTTTACTGATGTGAGCAGAGCCGAGGTTTAAGGCTGAGGGCATAAGGCTGATATGGATTTGTCCACGGCTGGGGAATTCTATTGTTATCCTCTCGTAGTTTTACAAGCATTGACGTAAATAGTTGGTGACAAATTAAAAACTTAATATCAAAGTCTGAGAAGATAGAGAACTTTTTTCTTTGCTATCAGATAAGTTGGATATTAGTTAGTTTTAATAATGAGAGAAAATCTAATGTTTTAATATGGTTTCAATATTTTAACGGCTATAGAGAATAGGATTCATACTGGTCCGTTAGCTTGGCTGTTTTGCCTAGCTTCGTACATTTCAAGGGCAAATGAAAGGAAGGGAGCACGTCAGCGGCACCAGTCGGCAGTTGCTTGTTCATCTTTCTACTATACTCTCCCTGCTGGGTGGTCAGTTGGAAGGATTGTTAGGACGATGGGTTGTTGCGGCGATGAGGATGACAAATTTGTGCAGATGCTCGCTGAGACCTCGATGGAACCTTGACCTTAGAGAGTGCCCTAGTTGCAGCTTGATAACATCCTGATTCTGCTCATTAAACTGATCTATATTCATAGTTTATATGTTTAATCCTTCAGAATTAACAGTTATCAAATTCAATCATATAGATTATGAATTTGGCATGAATTTGATGATTAGAATCATTTGAAGAATATTTTTGTAGTAGGGTGTGCTTGTGATGAGGATGATTGGTCTTAACTATTTATCAATCATAGCATAACCTACATTATTGAATGATTTCCTTACATCTCACGTATTTTCAGTTCATTCACTATTTTCAGGAAATATGGGAATGGGTCACTGGGCCTATTGGGCGGGTCACCGCACAAGGTGGTTTGTGAGAGATCATGATCCTTCCATGTGAGGCGGATGACCTGCTAGCCAAGGACAGGGAGAAGGCCCAACTCGCAAGGAGGAAAAGCTTTGACAGTGGAGATTAAGCTCCCCCCCCCCCTCTTCATCTAAGGGAGATTTTAAATGTATACAAATATAAATAGCCCATAGAGGGGAGAGAAAGGTCATCCGGAAGGAGGGTTTGCTCAAGATCCGGAAGGAGGAAGCGAGTCCAAGATCTACTCCGACATCTACTTGTCACTTTCTAGGTGAAATACTAGAACAATGTCCTTATTATGGTTAGTGCGTTTATTATATTTGACTTTCACAGCACTAATGAAGATTAATTTCGTCATTTTTTTATCATCTATTCCTATTGACCCCTCACGTGACACGAGGTTTAACTAGGAGAAGATTAGGTCATAACCTCTCTTGCCATCGATCCTTCGGGTAACACTAAGGAAAATTGGAAAGAGAGGCTATCCTAGAATGGTTATATATGCATTTATATATATATATATATATATATATATATATATATATATCATGGGGATCAGAAGATTGCCAAGGTAAGATTCTCCACGTTCTCTTGTTTCCCAAGATCATTCTTTCTTTACCCTCCTCATGTCTCTCTCTTAGAATCACCACTAAATTCATAAAAAGGTCAAATAGGCTCTTTCAATTTCCTAAGGATCGACCTGAATTTTTGCTATACATTTCATCACGTATTTGTAGACTTTAGCATCCAAAAAACATATTTTGACTATGTTAAAGGGGGCCCTGGTTACTCGCACCCTCGCAATTCTTAATACCATTATTAACCTACCCTTAAGATCACCACTCCATCTTGACATAACTATACTCAATACCTTCTTGTCAACACTGACTGATATGCAAAACACCACAATATAGAACATGAAACCTTTCAACTCCCTCTTTCTCATTGCATCATACATTTCCTAGTAGGTCATCTTATTGATAGAATTTATGTGAAATATGTCTCTAACATGTATTGTCTTGTACATAGAATACAAAGTTAATTTAGTGCCCTCTTCCTAAATATGATCTCATTCTTCTTCTCAGTGTCCGTTAGTATGTCAATGTAGCTGCTTCCACCAAAGAATTAATTAATTGTTATCCCTATGATTTTATTCCACTCTTTACCAAATATATTATTTCCAAATTAATGGTCAGTCTCTATCATACTTCTTTCACACTCCTTGATATGATGCCCATCGTTGAAAAAAGTAACAAGAGTGTGTAACAAGCGAAGCAACAACTTAAAGTGATGAAAGAATGATTTCGATAAATCAAAGACCTAATTCCAGACCTTAAATCTCTTTTCTCATGATCTTGACTTAAGCTTGAGCACCGGCATCTTTGGTTGATTTCTTGAAATTTATTTATTTATATATTTTTGATATGACGAAGGGGAAGAAAAATAATAACAATGAGAAAATTAGATGAGTGCATGGACGTAAGGGGACCATTCATTCAAGGGGGGAAATGTGTGTTTGCATGACTATCTCGCTTGGTTGAATGACTATCTCATATGTCTACTTGAATGACTATCCTATATATCTCGCATGATTGAATGACTATCCTATATAGTATGAATGTGTGATCACTTGTATTAATACAGTCATGCTCGTTTATGCAAATGCGAATTTCATGCGATAAATTTATAGATGAATTTAATTCGTATCTCATCTTTATTGAGTGGAGTATTATATCAATAAATTTTCTCGAATGAGTTTTACATTGCATTTTAGGTTTCATTTCATTTTTACTTTCAAAGTTCTAGTTTCATTCCTCAAATGAATTCTTGTTGATGTCAGAAGCCTAATCCTTCTTATTTGAATGACAATTTTTGACTTCCAAGCAGCATGTTTAATGCTCTTTGACTATCACACAACTTGTCATAATATAATCTCAAATCAACCAAATTCTTTTATAGTGTAAGGTCATTTTCTTTGGACTCTTTAATATATGCATTCATACTATTATTTTTCTTCCAAAGTGTCTGGTTTCTAAACTTTATTAAGAGATTATATTTTCATATATGGTTACAATTTATGGCTGAATTAGATGAATTTTATATGGATCTTTGACTCCTTAATTCATCATCTTTTCCCAATTTTTCTACTTTTAAGAAAGATGTGTTCTGCTCTTGTTTAGTAGCAGTATGGATCACCAAATTGCGCAGATGCTCGCCGAGACCTTGGTGGAAATCTCGACCTCAAAGAGTGCCGCCAGTTGCAGCGCTGCCACGGCGATTTCGCGGATGAACTCCAGCATCTCTGTGCTGATATTCCCGCAGGGATGTGCTCTGGGGAATCCTTGAGCGCCACCACGCCCCTCGCGCGGGCCACCTGTGTATGCAGGCTCTGGTACGCAGTTGCCTCTGAGCGGGAGGGTAGAGGAGCAGGCTTTCAAGTACCCAATGGAAGGTGGGACGCATCTTTGGAGGACCATTATTGCCGGGATTTTGGCGCCATCCGAGTCTCGGCGGCTTCGCCATCTTCCAAAGGCTCGTTCGCGGCGACTCCGTGGCTAAAGTATTCCATCCAGGTCCATCCGAGTTACTTTTTCGTTGGTATATGTTCGATTCTACCTCGTCCTCATTTTTTCTGGCTGCATATTCTAATTTACCTTTTATAGAAAAGTTCCATCGTACAGCATATTAATTGGATCGAGTTCTACTTCTTGCTATTATCTGACATTCCTGTTTTGGTCTAGTTACTTAGTTTCATTGCGCGTGATGATATCTCCGTTCTCTGTTTCCATTTACTATAGAAACTAACTAACGCGGAAAAAGACAGGAAGGTATCTTGTGGGTGTTCCTCTGTAATACTTGTTGTAGGCTGGTAAACGAGGAGTGTCGATTGAATAATACACGGTAGAATAAATCTTGCTTATTTGCGACTCTGATGACGCTAATCATTGATTAGAATATCGTCTAGTTCGGTATGTTATATATTTTTAATTATGAAAGATAATTGATATAAGAGCATATACATAAAAAAAATGTAATGTTAAAAATCTAGGCACTGAAGAAAGCAGGTGAGCTTAAGTTCATACCAGAATTAACCAGAATTTTTTACGGGAAAGTATTTTAGAAATATTATGTATGACCATGTGATGGTGAAATATTGTAATTGGTCTAGGAGGTCATAAATTTCCTATATAACAGAAGAGAATTTAATAGACAACTCATTCACATGATATTTTTGGTATCATGGATGGCGTTTTCCCAAGTTTTCATTTGAGATGGGCGGAATCTGAAACTTTCTGGTTTAATTGGTTGTTGGGATAGATCATTATTTTTCGATAAAGAAGAAAAATGGTACTCTGAAATCTAATTATGAAGGTGAACTGATTGGCAAAAATCGTTTATGATTTATCTTTTCCCGTCTTAAAGGTAACAGTTTGGACTTTTGACATTGGAGTATGGATTTCTAGAGAGTTTGTGTAAATATAAGTTGAAATATCATGGTCCAGACGATCATGGACAAAGTTTATCACTCAGGCCGATATATTTGAATGTAAAAGCTATTAATGTTATACTCATTGAGATTATTGTAATAAGTGGTTAATGTGACGAGGAAATTATTGTCCCAGAAGATGTTTCACTTGAATAACTGTCAATTTCAACATGATCTAAAAGTCAAAAGGAAAATGAAAAATAAAAAACTTAGCATCTCAGTTTTCATCTCCTATTTTTTCATTCATGAAGCGTGTATGTAAAAATGTTACTGTCATCTAAGGAAGAAAATTTAAACGTACAGAATCATCTCAGAGTCAATTTAAACTTTTCCATCTGGCATGTCGGTGGTGGGGATGACCAATAATGTCAAAGAGAAGGTTGGGTCAGTGTTCTGTCATCTACAGAAGATCAACTTGCGCAAACCAGCTACGCCAAATAGTCAGAAAGAGACAAGAACAGCTGGCGACAAATGTTTTTATGTGTTTTGGATATTCTAACATCCACAGCCTCACTGAGTCCACAGAGCCGGTTAGTGTTTCAAGGAGGCAAGAAGAGCTCTAGGCAACTGTCTCTTCAACTCCTCACAAGAGCCTTCCAATCTGTTGTATACCTGGGCTTAGTGAATTTCATTATAGGGAAAAACTTTGATCGTTTTCTTGTCGATTGTCCATCAGTACTCTCTGCCTGCAGATCGATATCATTAGCTTTGGGTATTCAAGAGGGAACCATTCAGTGAGATGGATGCCTATGCCAAGATTGCTTCACCCTCATGGGTACTCGGATGGGACTACGACACATGGGAGCAGTAGAATAATCTCTTAAAGAGGCAAGAGAATGATTACCCTAGTCGGTGAAGAGAAGCATGCAGGTGGAATATTCTCACGAAATTGCAAATGGCGACCCGAGGGCGGCAATACTGGACTTGTCTGAGGGCATAAGGTGGGAGCACAAGAGTGGTCATTAAGCTTATGAAAGCAACCCAGCTGTTGGCCACATTATTTCATGGTGTCACATATTTTCCAACTAACGGGTTGCTTTTCTCTGCTGGTGAAGGTATTTTGCACAGACAGGCATACATACATACTTTCAATGTTAACGGGACACACAAGGTGTATAAGCCGTATACTTCGAACGCGGGAAATTGTTTTCTAATCTCCGTGGGACATGCCCTTCTGATACTGGTGTCGGTGTGGCTAGAAAGAACGGCCATCTCTCCAACAAACGACGTTTACATTGCGCTGCACACTGAGAATGCTGTCGAAGGCATTATAGCGTTGATGTGGTCGGCAGAATATTATGAATATGATGATCTGGAGTTTCATTGAACACAGAACAGTGCTCGTGAGAGCGGTAATCCCGACTTTGTAACGATCTGAATATTTTATATGGTTCTTGCGAGTTCTGCAATACATTTTGCGATCTATAGTTTATATGGCTCGAGTGGGGCGCCGGCGGAGGGGGGGTAAAGGCTGAAGTGCAGGCCCGAGAGAGGGGGACAGCGCCTATTGGTGTCACCCCGTCCTATCAAAGTCGTGATCTGGCCGGTAAAATACGAGTTCTTATCTACCGCCAGCGCTGTGGAATCTTCAGAAGGAGATGCAGATGGGGATGCGGCTGTTGAAGAATAACGTTCTTGGAACTTGAGCCCTGCTGGCTCCACGACTCTTGTCGCTATGGTGACCCCTACTCCGGCGAATAGCAACGACGACTACTTGGAGCTAGCCAGATTTGACTCCCGCCGGTGCCAGGCCCTGCACAAGCTGCAGTGGCTTGGCCTTCAGAGGTGACGAGGAATTACTCTCTCTCTCTCTCTCTCTCTCTCTCTCTCTCTCTTTCTCACTCTCTCTCGGCCGTGGGTGAAACCCAGAGTACTCATATCGGATTTGTGGCTGAAGGTGGTTCGATGACAGCGGGCTCAGAGGGCGCGGGGTAACCAGGAAGAGCCTTCTCACAGCCTACTTCGTGGCCGCGGCCAGCGTCTTTGAGCCGGAGAGGGCAACTGAGCGCCTGGGATGGGCCCGCACCGCCGTGCTCGTCGACGCTGTGTCGGCCAACCTGGCCGCATGTGGCAGCGAGGGCGCCGCCGGTAGTTTCTTGGACGACGGTCGCTGAGCACAGACGCCAACGGCCCCGCGGTGCCTTCTCTCAGGTGACGAACAGCTCAGAGCATATCTACGTTGCTGCCGTCACATAATTCCCACTACGAGGATCTTCGACTGCGGTGTTATGAGAGTGACGGCGACGGCTTTCGGTCGCAGCCTGAGCTATTGTTTCTTTGTCTTCAGTGGAGTCCTGATGGCAGAACACGACCCTCCTTTCAGGTCGGGGCCGCAGAATTTGACGGGGAATGGTCTCCTCGAATCCCTACTCGGCACTCTTGACCTCCTCCCGTTCGACGCATGCGCCTCGCCGCCCGCCACCCATAGCCAGATACGCCAGCACCTGCGCCGCACCGTAAAGCCCCGCCTCGCCGTCGCCGCCGTCGCCGCCGCCTCCGCCGCCGCTCCCCTTAAGTTCTGCTGACTGCGGTTTCTTGCCTGCTGCAGTGGGAGGACTGGGCGCTGGCGCGGCGGAAAAATGAGGACGACACCGGGCTCCTCGTGGTACGGTCTTTGGAGCTGTGCGCTGGAAGGACCGGTCTTGAAGAGTCACTAATAGCCAGCTCACACCGACCCTCGCAACCCCAGCAATGCCACGCCGAGCTGGCGCGACTGATCTCGTCCCTGTCTCGCCGGCTCCGCCCCCTCGGCCGGCGCGGCCTCCCAGTCCTCACCGCCGGTCTAGTATGGCCCCTCCCCAACATCGTCCTCTTCTCCCCCGTCGACTAGAACTTGATAAATTTCTGCCGCTGTTGCACTGGCAGGGCGACGGGGAGAACGCCGGCGGAATTGGAGAAGACGCCGACATGCAAGAACTCGTGATGCTCGTACTCCGAAACAGCACTGGGCCCGGCCGGTGCACCCTGCAGACCTTCCTCGCCGTCGCCAAGAGCCTTTACTACGTCGCCAGCTGCCCGCCCGCCGCCCTTGAGCTCCACATCGACAAGGTCCTCTTCCAGACCGTTGACTGAATCAGGCGGAGAAGCCCATAGTATCACCTGCTCTCGAAGGACGAGCCTGATTTTAAACTATTATGTGCTTCAAATACCGCCATTATTCCCACATATTTTATTGTTTAAAGATATCTATATTTCCGTTGAATGAGTGAGATTCGCCATTGACTGCATAAATCCCCATTTAAGGTCAGTCAATGCTGGCAGTAAAGACCCTGACAAGTCTCACCAGCTTCCGGGGCCAGTGCTCACTCGAGACGGAGTTAATGGCGAGGACGGCGGTCCCCTTTCCGACCGCGGGCCCGAGTCGGCGATTTGTCAAATCCGTGCGTGCGTGCGCGCGTACCAAGTTCATCCGTCATGGTCGTTGAGCAGTTATACGTGTTGCTAAGATGTTCGGTCTCACCACCAAACATAGATTGATATTCTTTCTTCACCAAATCCTAGGAAAAGAGATAAACAGGTTTGTAACAGCCTAATAACTCTCTGTGGCATGGAATAGGGTTAACAGCCACCAAAGAGTGACCCCTATGGTTCACAACTTTGAAGAAGTATGGCCCACAGGCGAGTTTGGCGAAAAAAACTCATGAACAGCCATTCGTGGGTTAGGAATTAAACATGCTAGAAAGAGAACCCCAAAAAATAAGATTTAATTTGAGCAATCTCACCTACTTGCTCTAATACCATATAGCTACAGAAGGACCCATATCAAGAAGGATATAATTATAACATCAAAAGGATAAAAATAAAAATAAAAATAAAAATATAATATCCTTCAAAAATATCATTTTATTGTAAATAATATAATTCTAACAAAGATCTGCACTTTAATCTTAAAAAGAATTAATTTATAACATTCTAGTAATATCATTCTGATTTCCTTTTCCAATGTACAAATATTACAGTAGACAATATTGAACACATGAAAAAGCCAATATTTTGGAAAGAAAACTATAAAGGATCTGGTATTGAGAAGAGTAAACATCAAGATAAAGAATGCAAATAGACCGTCAATTATCCGGTTCTTATCCCCATCTATTAATAAAGTGATACATTTCAAACCCATGATGAATATGGATTCTTGTAGGGTACAAAAAATGAGGTGTGGTGCGTCCAAAGCGAGATTTGTTTGCAAGGACTCACGTCACATCCCCACATCAGAAGTTCCGTTGCACCAAGTTTCTCATCATCACTCAGCGATGGACCTCCTTCGGAGTTTCTGTTGGGCAGCTGACTCATTAAGTAAGCACATGGGCCAGGTATTCAGCTCATACGGCAGCGGTTGGAGGCAGAAGAAGCCAAACAACATTTAATATGGAGAGAGAGAGAGAGAGAGAGAGAGAGAGAGAATCGGTACATCCAACGAACCGATTCTCACCGACCCAACGGCCTCTATCGGCGGACCCAGTCACGATTCAAGCGGAAGAATAAACGGCTACCACTTAACTGACAGCACGTTTTGTGAGGTGCTCGCTGGGCACGACTCCTGGTGCGTATAAATAGAGAGTATCTTCTCTGGTTCTAGTATCCTCCAATATTTCTCATTTTCTTTATTATCATCCCTGTAGAGAGAGTTTGAGAGTGACATAAATAGTAGGTGTTAAATTAAATACCTATACCTTATTATCATAGTATGAGAAGACTGAGAAATTATTTTCTTCAATTGGATAAATTAGACATAACTGAATATTAATCAAGTTTAATGATGTGAACCAAACTCTAAGGTTAAGGATAAATGATCCCTCTAATCTGTTAATATTGTGTTTTAATATTTTAACAGGGTTTTCGATGGCATTTCGAGGGCAAGTGAAAGAAAGGGGGCAGGTGGGCAACACAGGTCGACCATAGTCAGCTGTCCGTCCTTCGGCCCTGCTCTCCCACCGGCCAGTCCGTCGGAAGGATCATTGGGTCGCTGGGTTGCTGCGGCGATGAGGATAACCAAATTGTGCGGATGCTCATCGAGACTTTGGTGGGAACCTCGACCTCAAAGAGCGCCGCTGGTTGTAGTACTGCCACGGTGATTTCGCCGATGAACTCCAACTTCTCTGTGCTTATTTCCTGTCGGGATGTGCTACGGGGCGTCCTTGAGCGCCTCCACCCCAAGGACCTTGTGCAGGCCGCCTGTGTCTGTAGGCTCTAGTATGCAGTTGCCTCTGAACGGGAGGTGAAGGAGAGGGCTTTCAAATCGCCTTGGAAGGTGGAACCTAACCTTGAAGATGAATTATTCCTTACGACATATTTGAATGGACAATAATATTTTATCACTTTTATTGATGATTATTCTCGATACAAATACTTATATTTTATTCATGAGAAATCTCAAGCTTTGGACATGTTCAAAAACTACAAGGGTAAAGTTGAAAATCAACTCAACATAAGGATTAAGATCATAAGATCCGACTATGATGGAGAATACTATGGTAGAAATAACGGAGTGAACAACGTCAATGACTTTTCGATAAGTTTTTAGAAGAACGTGAGATTGTCCCTCAATACATCATGCTAGAATCTTCTAACACGAATGGTATTATAGAGAGACAAAATCAAACACTCAAAGACATGGTAAGAAGTATGATTAGTCAAACTTTTTTATATAAATTCTTTTGAGGTGAAGCACTAAAAATATCAACTTATTTATTCAATAGAGTACCAACAAAAGCGTCTCCCTTATGAGCTTTAGGCATGTAGAAAACTTAGTTCAAGGCATTTACTAGTTTAGGGTTGTCCTGCAGAGACTACCTTATAGGCCTAATAAAAGAAAATTTGACTCTAAGACATTGAGTTGTCACTTTGTTGATTACTCCGAATGTTCTTAGGGGATATTAATTTTATGATACTATTATTAATACTATTTTTGAAACAGATGATATTATATTTTTTGAAGATAATGAGTTTGTGAGGGGGAGCTAAGATTAAAGATATTATCTTTGGGGAGGATTGTTTATCAATGCCTCTTATTATTTCTAAAAATGTTCAAGATAAAGTTCAACTACTTGACATTGTTGAAACAATAACTCATGAACAATGTAATACTCAAGAACTTTTACTTCAGAAGTTCAAACTCGACAACTTCAAGAATCAATGCCATTAAGAAGATTTACTAGAGAGAGAAGAAGTGCAATTTCAAATATAATTTATATTATTAGAATGTTAGACAAATATTTAAGTAATTCCAAAATAAATAACTAGATAATAGCAAAGAGAGTCATCTATTATTTACAAAGAACTAAAGATCACATGCTCACATATAAGAAGTCATATCAAATGGAGATCATCGGTTACATTGATTCTGACTTTGCTGGATGCCAAGATTCAAGAAGATCTACATCAAGTTATATATTTCTACTAGTTGGTGGAGCTATTTTATAGAGAAGTGCGAAGCAATCACTTGTAGCCTCCTCCACAATGACTGCAGAATATATTACAATGTACAAGACATCTAATCAAGTATTATGGTTGAATAACTTTATCAATGAGCTTGGAATCGTGAGTGGTATTCAAAAATCTTTTAAGATATATTGTGACAATAATTAGCCATGCTATTCTCTAATAATAATAGGAGTTTGACAAAGTCTAAGCATATAGAAATTAAGTATTTAGTTGTCAAAGAAAAGAGTCAAAATGAAAAAGTATCCATAGAACATATTGATACAAATTCAATGATTATAGATCCGCTTACCAAAGGCTTGTTGCCTAAGATCTTTTTAGATCATGTCACTCACATGGGTATTCTTCTTTGATAAGAATTATGATTTAAGTGGAAGTTTGTATTTAGTGTTCTTCGTTATGGACTTGTAAAATATTTATGCAGAAATAAAGTTTAATCTTATTTTTAATCTATTTTGAATGTTGATCTCCATAAAAGAGGACTCGTTGAAAATATTTATCTTAAATCTTATTTGAAATTTTCGCACTACACATCCATACTTGGGCTATGTCATTCATTATGAGAACGTAAGTGATTGGTGTGGCTTAGTTGCATGAAATCATAATGAAAACTGTTGTAGTCTTATGTTTGAGTGTTGATGGACGAGATTGATGCATTTTGCCTTATGTGACAATAACTAGGTTCTGAGCTCATAGAGATTAAAAATGTACAAATGATTGGATAGTCATGGTGTGCAGCCCAAGTGGGAGATTGTTGGATATTTCCTTTTTGTGGGCTGCACATATCATTGTTGTGCATGTCGGTTATTACAATAGCCGCTCTTGAGGTGTTATGGAATAGGGTATGTAAGAAAATCATGTAGAAATCAGTCGACGATTTCAATCTTTTGATGGAAGGAATTGAAATTGTCGAGCCTCTTTTTGAGGCTATAAATTCAAAGGTTTAATCCTTATTTCATCATCGTTGGAATCCTCACTGTCCTCATCTGCCAAAGGAGTAATTTTTCGGTGATAGAAGTAGAAAGCCATCCCGTGTCATGGATTCCGACGGTACGCTTCCGCAACTTCATTTCTATCAGGAGTCACTCGCATAAGAGAGTCACCTCTCTTCTAAATATGAGAAGGCTACACCAACATGCCCAAACCTAAGAGGTCACTAATATTGAGTAAAATACATCTATGTATTTCAATAATATCTACCCACATAGAGATAGTGGAAGTTTAACTAATGAACACAATGTTGTTGTTGGTATATCACAGTGTAGAATTCTTTTTGCAGGATAGATTTCATAGTTTGAAAAAAGGGATGTGTAGTTGAAATGAGAGAAGAAAATTCCATTAGTTCAACTGGATTTGATATGGCAAAATAGTGTGAAACCTACCAGACTGCATCTTATACCAAGTCAATTACGTCAATCGGAATCTCAGTTACTATCTAGCAGGAGTCGTGGCCGTGGTATGCTATGAAGTCCCTATTGACAACGAGACAAGTGAATCATCGCTTTCGAGTGCAGCCAGACCTCCACCATCTATCCCATGGCATTTCATCGTTTCCAAGTTTAATCTTGTTTTCTCAAGATTCCATTGGAAAGCTTTAAACCATTGAACTGAGCCAGCTAGTGTTTCAAGGAGGCAAGAAGAGCTCTAGGCAACAGTCTCTTCGATTCCTCACAAGCGCCTTCCAATCTGTTGTATACCTGGGCTTATTGAATTTCATTATAGGGAAATTCGTAGATCATTTTTTTGTTGATTGTCCAACAGTACTGTCTGCCTGCAGATCAATATCATTAGCTTTGGGTATTCAAGAGGGAATCATTCAGCGAGATGGATGCGTCTGCCAAGATCGCTTCACCCTCATGGGCACTCGGATGGGAAACCAACCCATATGAGCAATAAAATAATCTCTGAAAGAGGCAAGAGAATGCTTACTCGAGTCGGTGAAGAGAAGCATGCAGGAGGAATATTCTCACGAAATTGCAAATGGCGACCCGAGGGCGACAATACTTGGACTTGTCTGAGGTGGGAGCACCAGAACTGATTTTCTCTGCTGGTGAAGTTATTTTGCACAGACAGGCATACATACATTTAGCAAACGTGTTTTGAATGTTAATGGGACACATGAGGCGTATAAGCCGCATACTTTTCAACGTGGGAGATTGTTTTCTAATCTCCGTGTCACATTCTCTTCTAAGATCGGTGTCGGTGAGGCCCATATGATGGGCCCTTTCTCCAAAAGCCACGTTTACAATGCGCTGTTCGAAGGCATTATGGCGTTGATGTGGACGGTAGAATATTATATATATGATCGTTTGGCGTTTCACTGAAAACAGAGGTACTACAGAGCCCGCGAAAGCATGGACGGTGCCCCTGAAAGCGTCTGGGAAGCGGCGCCATGGGAACACGAGGCTTCCGCCGGTCGACTACGCCTTGGGATTACAGATGGTTGGTTTCCTTAGGTTCCAGGAGGGCACAGGTCATTCCCCGGGGTCTTCATCTTTCTTTTCCAGCCAAGATGGAATCTTTGGGACGTACAGGGTGCCGCTGACACTGATAATTGAAAACGAGGTCAAAACCGGGGACGCGGAGTAGATTACGCACGACTGGGTCGTCCGCTCAGGGTGGTCATTAGGCTTGTGGAAACAACCCATCTGTTGGCCTCTTGCACGGGACTCTGAAGCCCTGGCGATAGAGCTGAGCTTGCCCATCCAAGGAAAGAAGGTGGCCGTCAGTAAGGTATACACCCCGGCCGAGCACGGCGTCGAGGGGACCCTGTGGCAGTTGGCCAAGGCCTACGCCGCCGTGAACGATTCCGGCGTTCACCAGCTCATCAGCCACTGGTATGAATCTCTCCATCTGCTCACACCACGGGAACTGCAACTCGCAGTGGACTCTAAATCTCTCGCGTTTCCCGTCTGGATCCAGGCTGAACACCCACGCGACCATGGAGCCCTTTGTGATCGCCACGAACCGGCAGCTTAGCGTGGTGCACCCGATCTACAAGCTGCTGAGCCCCCACTTCCGCGATACCATGAACATTAACGCCCTCGCCCGGCAGATCCTCATCAACGCTGGGGGGGTCCTCGAGAAGACGGTCTTCCCCGACAAGTACTCCATGGAGCTGTCTTCGAGGGTGTACAAGAACTGGAAACTGACAGACCACGCCTTGCCAGTGGACCTCCTCAAGAGGTGCGACAGTCATCCACGCTGTGAAGATCGCCGATCGTCTCGCGTTGTGCACGATTCTCTGTTCGTCGACTGATCTGTGATTCACCTGGTGTTTCAGGGGTGTGGCTGTAGAGGATCCCGCCTCCCCCGGGAGGCTCCGGCTGCTGATCGAGGATTACCCGTACGCCGTCGACGGTCTCGCCGTCTGGTCGGCCATCGAGGAATGGGTGGAGGCGTACTGCACAATCTACTATCCCTCCGACAAGACGGTGCAGGAGGATACCGAGTTCCAGGCCTGGTGGCGGGAGGTGCGCGAGGGGGGCCACGGAGACAAGAAGGACGAGCCATGGTGGCCGGCCATGAGGACCGTGGCTAGCTGAACCGGACCTGCAGCACGATCATCTGGATCGCCTCCGCCCTCCACGCTGCCGTCAACTTCGGGCAGTACCCCTACTCCAGTTACCTGCCCAACCGCCCAACCATCAGCCGGCGGTTCATGCCGGAGCCGGGAACGCTGGAGTACGCTGAGCTTGAGGCCAATCCCGACAGAGTCTTCCTCAAGTCCATCACCAGCCTGCTGCAGAGCATTCTCGGCATCTCCCTCATCGAGATTCTTCCTAGGCACTCCGACGAGGTCTACCTGGGGCAGAGGGACACCCCCGAGTGGAACTCCGACGAGAAGGCACTGACCGCCTTCGAGGCCTTCGCCGACAAGCTGGTCGCCATCGAGAACCGGATCATCGAGATGAACCAGGACAGCCGCCTCAAGAACCGTAATGGCCCGGTGGAGGTGCCCTACACCCTGCTCTACCCAAGCACCTCCGACTTCAAGCGGGTCGGCGGGTTGACCGGCTGCAGTATCCCCAACAGCGTCTCCATCTGAAGATTCCGCCCCCCAACCGTCTCCATCTGTGTATTATGCTCTTCGGATAGCTATTTATTCATCTAAGCTCTATTTTGCATGAACTCCCATACTCATGACGTCAGCTCTATTGAATTATTCCAGCTCTTAGAAATCTGTATATATATATGTATACATATTTTCTGGCGTACTTATGGAGTCAGAAGTCAGCTCTTTGATATTATTTTATCTTTAGTCCACGACTGTTGTGGGTTGCTGGTCACAGGAAGGCGCTTCGGCGGAGAAAAGCGGAACGGACGCCGAAGTCGTCTCATCTTTGCCCAAATCCGATCGACGGACTGTCGAGGAGCTGCCATCTGGGCGGACACAGGAGCCGTCCAGTGCAAGACACCTCGACCATCATTCGGACCATGGCGCATTTCCGGACCCACACATATGGATTCGGCCACGGATGGGGAATTTGACCACCCATCTGCTTTAGTGAAAAGGTTTTGTGCCAGATGAGACATTTCCTTCGAATTCTATTGACGTCCTATCATAGTTTTATAACAATTGGGCCTCAATATTAAGATATGAGAAGATAGAGAATTATTTTCCAAATTAATTAAATTGGATATTAATTAGTTTTAATGACGTGATTAAAACCTGTAAGCCTGAGGATATAAGGCCCATTTGGATTTGGCCACGGACTGGGAATTTGACCGGCCAGCTTCTTTATTGACAAGGCTTTGGTGCCAAATGGAACATCTCCTTCTAATTCTATTGCTGTCCTATCATAGTTTTCTAAACATTTACATAAATAGTAGGCGATACGTTAAACAATTATTAATTATTATAATAGTCTGAGAATACGGATCTTTTTTTTTCCAATTAGATATTAATTAGTTTTAATGTTGTCAGCTAAACTTCAAGGTTGGGGATAAAAGGCCCTGCAAACTTACCTCTAATATTTTAGTGTGGCGCTTTTTAGTATTTAAACGGGTACACGGAACCGGATCCGTATCGGCTCCCAGTTGACTCCGATCCGCGAGCACTGTTGTCTTGCCTGGCTAAGTCGGATACTTCGAGAACAAGTGAAAGGAAGGGTGCGGGTGGGCGACACCGGCAGTTGGCTGTCAATCCTTCAGCTCTGCTCTCCTGGCGGCCGGTCAGTCGGAAGGATCGTTGGGTCTATGGGTTGCTGCGGTGACGAGGATGACCAAATTGCGCAGATGCTCGCCGAAACCTTGGTGGAAACCTCGACCACAGAGAGTGCTGCCGGTTGCAGCGCTGCCACGGTGATTTCGCCGATGAACTCCAACTTCTCTGCGCTTATTTCCTGCCGGGATGTGCTACGGAGCATCCTTGAGCGCCTCCACCCCAAGGACCTTGCGCGGGCCGCCTGTGTATGCAGGCTCTGGTACGCGGTTGCCTCTGAACGGGAGGTGAAGGAGAGGGCTTTCAAATCGCCTTGGAAGGTGGGACGCATCCTTGGAGATCCTTCATCGCCGGGATTTTGGCGCTATCCAAGCCTCGGTCGCTTCGCCATATCCCACAGGCTCGTTCGCGGTGACTCCGTTCCCGGTCTCGCCCTCAAGTATTCCGTCCAGGTCCCTAACCTTTGTCCCACCCCTTTTGTTACTTTTTCGTCGGTATATGTTCTACTTTACCTCTTCCTCACTTTTGCTGGGTGTATATTCTAATTTAGCGTTTATGTCATATTTTAAAAAAAAAACCATTATACTGCATATAATTTGGATCAAGTGCTAGTTCTTGCTGTTATCGGTCATTCCTTGTTTTGGTTTAGTTCCTTAATTTTAATGCGCGTGATGACATCTCCGTTCTCTGTTTCCATTTGCTGTCGAAGCTAAACCTGTAAAAGACAGGAGACTATGCTGTAGGTTTTCGTCAGTGATGGATGGAGGCTGGTAAACCAGTAGTGTCGATTGAAGGATATACATCAGATAATAGCTAGCTTATTTGTGGCTCTGAAGTAGCTAATCGTTGATTGGAATATCGTCTAGTTCGATATGTTACATCTTTTGAATTATGAAAGATAATTTTAATAAGAGCATAGGTGTAAAGCCAGTGCAAATAAATTGTAATGTTAAAAATCTAGTCATCTGAGGAAAGCAGCTGAGCTTAAGCTCATCTCAGCAATAGTCAGAAGTTTACGGGAAAGTATTATAGAAATATTATGACCACGTAATGGTCAAATATTTTGCTTGGTCTAAGAGCGCATAAGTTTTATATGTAGCAGAAGAGAATTCAATAGGTAACTCATTCGCACAATATTTTTTGTGTAGATGCAGGCATTGAGAATAAATTGTAATGTTAAAAATCTAGTCATCTGAGGAAAGCAGCTGAGCTTAAGTTCATCCCAGCACTAATCAGAAGTTTTATGGAAAATATTTTTTAGAAATATTATGACCACGTGATGGTCAAATATTTTGATTGGTCTAAGAGCAAATAAGTTTTATATGAAGCAGAAGAGAATTCAATAGGCAACTCATTCGCAAAATCTTTTTGGTGTCATGGATGGCATTTTCCTAAGTCTTCGTTTGAGGTGGGTGGAATCTAAAAATTTCTGGTTTTAACGGGCTGGTGGGAAAAATAGTTATCTTTCGAGAAAGAAAAACTGGTGCGCTGAATTGGAATTAGTTATGTCTTACTTCCTTTGTAGAGTTTGGGTAAATCTAGGCTGAAATATCACGGTTCAGACGACCATGGAGAAAGTTTATCCCACAGGCGGAATATATTTGACTGTAAGAGCTATTTATGTTCTGCTCATTGGCCTTGTTGTAACAGGTGGTTAATGTGAAGAGGAATTGTGGTCCTAAAAGATGTTTCACTTGAATAATCGTTGCTTCAGCGTGATCTAAAAATGAAAAGGAAAGTGAGAAAAAATAGCCTCTCAGTTTTGAACTCCTAGTTTTTTATTGAGTGAAATTTGTATGTGTAAAAAATCTGAATATCATATATGTAAGGAAGAACATTCAAATTTACATAATCGTCTCAGCATCAATGGCTTTTCAATTGATCATATGGGGGTTGGGGAAGGCCAACGATATGAAAGAGAAGGTTGTGTGAGGAACCTTTCGTACTCAATTACTCTCTGTCATCTACAGAAAATCAACTTGCCCAAAGCCAGATAAGCAAATAGTCAAGGACAGATAAGCACACCTGTGTACATAGGTTTTCATGTGATTTGGATATTCTAATATCTACAGCCCCACTGAGTCCATTATAATTCAGGAGTCACCAATATAAGTGTGACAATTCGCTTCTAAATACGAGAAGGCTACAGCAGCATGCCCAGAAATAAGAGGTCGCTAATATTGCGGAAAATACGTCTCTGTACTTCAATAATATCTACCCACTTAGTGATGTGGAAGTTTATCTAGTGAACACAATGTGGTTGTTAGCAATATCATTGCTTAGAGTTATTCTGCAGGATAGATTTCATGATTCGAAGCACGGACTCTGCCGGTGAAATGAGAGAAGAAAATCCTATTGGTACGGCTAGATTTAGTCTGACAAAATTAGGCGAAACCTACCAGACTGTATCTTTTACCAGACCAATTACGTCAATCGGATGCCCAGAGGCTATCTAGCAGGAGTCTTGGCGGTGGTTTGCCATGAAGTCCCTATAGACTAGGCGACAAGCCCTCCAATATTCATCCCATTGCATTTCAGATCTTTTTTTTCTCAAGATTCCATTGGAAAGGTTAAAACCGCTTGAACTGAGCCGGCTAGTGTTTCAAGGAGGCAGGCAACAGTCTTTTCAATTCCTCATAAGAGGCTTCCAATCTGTAATAGATTTGGGCTTATTCAATTTCATAATAGGGGAAACACGTAGATCATTTGTTTGTCGATTGTGGTGCCAACAGTACCCTTTTCCTGCAGATCAATAGCATTAGCTTTGGGCATTCAGCAGGTATTCAAGAGGGAATCATTAGATTCTTCCCGCCTTGCTGGTGGACGTTTCTACTCTCTGATGTCTTACCTACCCTTTGCCCCAACCGTTGTGTTTGCAGGCGAGAATTTCGCGTGCTCTACTGTTATCTTTGTTTAATCCGTGCATGTTCTCAAATCAAATCAGAGGCACAGGTGCTTTAAGACCAAAAATTCTGAGCAAGATTGGTCCCGTAATCTATCTGACTCGAAAAATTATTTCGGATGTGCAGGTGATGGATATAAAACGTCTGAATAATATGATGAGCGACCACGGGATCCACTCTAGGGAGAGGCTCCTGATCCCAGTAAGCGATCCTGCTCTACTCCACAACAGCACCTGTTTCATTGAGATGGATGCATACGCCAAAAGGGAAGTGGCAGTGCTTCACCCTCATGGGCACCAAGATGGGAAACCAACCCATGCGAGTAATAGACTAATCACTGAAAGGGGCAAGAGAAAGATACTGGAGTCGGTGAAGAGAAGCATGCAGGTGGACGACGGAACTGCCGAGTACTACCTTTCTATTGCAAATGGCGACCCCAGGGCAGCGATACTGGAGTTCTCTGAGGACCTAAGGTGGGAGAACCAGAGTGGTCATTAGGCTTGGGGAAGCAACCCATTTGATGACTTCTTATTATTTCATGGTGATCGGCAGCGCAATGGTCATGTTACATGTACACACAAATACATATATAGTATGTGTTTTCGATGGTAGTAGGACACACGAGTCGTATACATAATCCCCGACCCACGTTGCCTTTTCGAAAGTGGGCGTCGGTGAGACTATAAAAAGCACCGCGTATATGATGGGCCCTGTCTCTACGTTTATGTTACGGTGTCGAAGACATTACGGTTAACTTTTCAATACTATTGAAGACATTTCAATGCCTGTAGAAAATAGATAGGCATCGTCCGGGTGGGTCCATGGGAACGCGAGCCTCCCAACTATTGACAATGTGGTCAAAACCCACCGGAGGAGTAACGTGATATCATCCCATGGTAGCGGAAAACGACCTGTAAAATAATATGAACGCGAAAGCGTGCCTCCAGAGCGCGTTCACAACGAGGTCTCCAACTATGCGGTTCTCTCCGCCCACAGTAAATACCGGAGGATTTGTACCGGTGCCAGCGACTGGCGGAGGGTTTGGGGTCCGCCGCCCGTTGAACGGCTCCATCGACGACCTTCGTGGTTCCCCGTGGGGTCCGCAGGCGGGCCACCGCCCGTTGAACGGCTCCATCCACGACCTTCGTGGTTCCCCGTGGGGTCCGCAGGCGGGCCACCGCCCGATAAATCCCGTTCTCTCTCTCTCTCTCTGTTCATGGAGTTTCAATGTTCTCAGCCAAGATACCTCCAACCTCACCTGCAATTATGAATTACGAACAATGGGGAGACCACTGGCTGACGCTGGCTCTTTATGCGCACGTGGGCCCTTCGCCACGACTGCCACTGACCCTAGCGGGCGAACACGCAGCTTGGGCCTGATCCCCCCCCCCCCTCATCTCCGGCAAACCCAGGTAGAGCAAAAGGATCCAAGCCGGCGATGAAGCAGTGGTCGAAAGCTAGCGCAGTTCAGTTATCCTATGCCTCCTCGAGATTTTACAACTGGACTAACGCTAATCTGGAATTAGTTAATTAATTAAACCAACGTAATTAGCTCCAAGATGAGCATAGTAAAAGGACCCAAACTGCAAGTTTGAGAGATTGATGATGTCATCGTTTTTGAAGAATTATTGTTGATTGGTTCATCTTAATTTCCTTCGCTAAATATATAAATTATTTTCATTGTTTACGTCAATAATACAGCAGGTCAATAGCAATGTTTCTTCCTTTTCTTATTCATTAAATTAATGACCATGAGTGGAAAAGTAGTGTATAATTTTCTTTGACCCGATCTTTTTTTTGTCCTTATCATTCAGGAAAGAGAAGAAAATTTCAGGATAACAAACATTATCTAGAATCTCTCTTAGATTTAAACCCATAGCTGATAATAGAACGGGCCCACATCCTTGCTTTTCTATCAATTTCTAATTCTGATCTTCCTCCCCAATCTGATATTATGGTGCTGGTATAGACCGAAATTCCGTTATGGTCCAATTCGGAACGGTAGTACATACCGGGACTTTGCAATATTTGATTAATTACAATTATTTATCTGTCGGAAGCGGGGAAATGTTGCCGAAGGTTCTTGCGGACAAAACTTTATCTGCTTATTAATGGACCCTGTCCCCGTCCTCTGACTTCCGTGTTATCACCGGTTCCTCGCAAAGGCTGCAGCTTTATTCCAGGTTTGCCTCAACCTCCGGCGAGTAGCGACTTCTCTAGATCTAGGCCACGGCGAAGATGTTCCACGAGATTGTCGATACCCTGACGGGGGAGCACCACGAGAAAACCAGCAAGACGTCCACCAAGATCAAAGCCTCCGTGGTGCTCGTCAAGAGCAACGTCGTGGGGTTCAATGATTTCGTCGACTCGTTCCTCGACGGGCTCCACGAGCTCGTCGGCAGCGGCATCTCCTTCGAGCTCATCAGCGCCACCATCGGCGACCCAAGTGAGTTGACCTAGACCCGGAGAGTCCGCCCTTCGAGTTCATCAGCTCTTCTCAACTCCGTTATTCGATCGCGTGTTGCAGAAAGGGGGAACAGGGGGAAGGTGGGGAATCCGGCGTACCTGGAGAAGTGGATGACGACGGAGACCTCGCTGGCGGCGGGGGACGCCAGTTTCCCCGTGACCTTCGACTGGGACGAGCAGCTGGGCACCCCCGGCGCCGTCATCGTGAAGAACCATCACCACGGCGAGTTCTACCTCAAGAGCCTCACTCTCGACGGCGTTCCCGGCCCCCGAAGCCGCATCCACTTCTCCTGCAACTCCTGGGTCTACCCCGTCAGCACCTACAATTACGACAGGGTTTTCTTCGCCAACGACGTGAGTACCCCAGTCCCAATCTTCTCTATTTACCGAATTCTTCCGGCGAGTTCTACATCAAGCGTCTAATGAAGTATAATCCCCGCCAGGGGGCTCCATTGCGAGGCCCATAAAATCTGGGCTTGGATGTCGACCAGCGATAGCTCGTAATCTCATATTACTCTTCGTAAAGATTAGGCTCCCCGATACCAGGGAAGGAAGGCTAAGGTCGTGTTATGGGATCTGTGAACGGGCAGAGGAAATATTTTAATTGATATCTCGTGGTTTTGGTGGGTTCTTTACTCGGGAAGACGTACCTACCGGGGACCATGCCGAAGCCGCTGAAGCCGTATAGGGTGGCAGAGCTGCTCTACCTCAGAGGGGACAACATCACCCGCCAGCTGACGGAGGGTGACCGAGTCTACACCTACGACTACTACAATGACCTCGGCGACCCGGACAAGGGCTCTGACTACGTCCGGCCAATCCTTGGCGGCTCCAAAGAGTACCCCTACCCTCGCAGGGGCCGGACTGCCCGCCCGCCATCCAAGACCGGTGGGTGCTCTCTGCTCTCTCTCTCTCTCTCTCTCTCTCTCTCTCTCGCTATAAAAAGTATATCACGATCTTACGTATGAAATCCAATCTTGAATGCCATCAACATGGATGTGGGACTGGCCAGACCCAAAGACGGAGAGCAGGATTCCGCTTCTGCTGAGCCTGGACGTGTACGTCCCCAGGGACGAGCGCTTCGGGCACCTGAAGATGTCAGATTTCCTGGCCTACGCCCTCAAGTCGCTGGTGCAGGCTCTGGCACCGGTCCTAGAAGCCGCCGCCGACCAGACACCCTTCGAGTTCGATACCTTCGAGGACGTGCTGAAACTCTACGAGGGAGGCATCGACCTGCCCGACTGCCCTGCCTTCGAGGACGTTAGGAACCAGATCCCCTTCCAGCTGATAAAGGAGCTCATCAGGACCGACGGCGAGCACCTGCTCCGCCTTCCCACTCCCGACGTCATCAAAGGTAACCGATCAAACCCCATCATATCGAGAAATCCCATTATAGATCGATCAAACCTTTTAATTTGAAGCTAACCACTCTGGTGTGGTTTTTACGACCCGGCAGCCTATAAGTTCGCTTGGAGGACCGATGAAGAGTTTGGACGGGAGATGCTCGCAGGAGTCAATCCAGTTATCATTAGTCTCTTGACGGTGAGCAAGAACCTGCGCGTTGATTTTTCACCTCCAAACTTGGACCATTAACATATTCACATAGCAAATAAAAACTATTAATTCACATGTCTCCATGAGCCAAGTTTGGCTTGGGTACACGTGGTCGTATTAGGATAATCTCAATTTGAAAAGAGTAAATAAGTAGACACGTTGGAGTCAATCATACGAATATATATGATTAGCTTGTTCTCAATTAGCTTTGATAAATGCTCCAATACATTGAAATATTATATAATGTCCAGGTCCTTGAACTCCTAACTTTCGAAGGTTCTTTAAATATGGAGTATATAATATATATTTAGGACTTATATGACCCAATTTCCTCTCATTAAAAACCCCATTGCGCTGGCCTTTGTGATAAAGTAATTAGGCTAAATTACCACAGCATGAAGGGCGTATTTAAAACTTAACAGGTACGCCTAATCCCTTGTTGTCTACGATCGATTTCACCATATACTTCATCTGTTTGATATACTCTTCTTCAGGAATTTCCCCCGGTCAGCAATATCGACCCCAGTATCTACGGGAACCAGAACAGCACAATGACCGCGGATCAGATCGAGAAGAACATGAATGGGCTGACCGTCGATGAGGTACGCATTGAGGAACTCTCAGCCTGTGAACCCTCCAAATGGTCTGGATCCCCAAGCCGACTCCTGAGTTTGCGAATGCCGATTCTTCAGGCCCTGAAGAAGAAGAAGCTCTTCATCTTGAACCATCATGATGCTCTCATGCCCTACCTCGAGCGCATCAACTCTACGAACAACCGAATCTACGCCACCAGAACCGTCCTGCTGCTGCAGGACGACGGGACTCTGAAGCCGCTGGCGATAGAGCTGAGCTTGCCCATCCAAGGAAAGAAGGGGGCCGTCAGTAAGGTATACACCCCGGCCGATCACGGCGTCGAGGGGACCCTGTGGCAGTTGGCCAAGGCCTACGCCGCCGTGAACGATTCCGGCGTTCACCAGCTCATCAGCCACTGGTATGAATCTCTCCATCTGCTCACACCACGGGAACTGCAACTCGCAGATGGACTCTAAATCTCTCGCGTTTCCCGTCTGGATCCAGGCTGAACACCCACGCGACCATGGAGCCCTTTGTGATCGCCACGAACCGGCAGCTTAGCGTGGTGCACCCGATCTACAAGCTGCTGAGCCCCCACTTCCGCGATACCATGAACATTAACGCCCTCGCCCGGCAGATCCTCATCAACGCTGGGGGGGTCCTCGAGAAGACGGTCTTCCCCGACAAGTACTCCATGGAGCTGTCTTCGAGGGTGTACAAGAACTGGAAACTGACAGACCACGCCTTGCCAGTGGACCTCCTCAAGAGGTGCGACAGTCATCCACGCTGTGAAGATCGCCGATCGTCTCGCGTTGTGCACGATTCTCTGTTCGTCGACTGATCTGTGATTCACCTGGTGTTTCAGGGGTGTGGCTGTAGAGGATCCCGCCTCCCCCGGGAGGCTCCGGCTGCTGATCGAGGATTACCCGTACGCCGTCGACGGCCTCGCCGTCTGGTCGGCCATCGAGGAATGGGTGGAGGCGTACTGCACAATCTACTATCCCTCCGACAAGACGGTGCAGGAGGATACCGAGCTCCAGGCCTGGTGGCGAGAGGTGCGCGAGGTGGGCCACGGAGACAAGAAGGACGAGCCATGGTGGCCGGCCATGAGGACCGTGGCTGAGCTGAACCGGACCTGCAGCACGATCATCTGGATCGCCTCCGCCCTCCACGCTGCCGTCAACTTCGGGCAGTACCCCTACTCCGGTTACCTGCCCAACCGCCCAACCATCAGCCGGCGGTTCATGCCGGAGCCGGGCACGCCGGAGTACACCGACCTTGAGGCCAATCCCGACAGAGTCTTCCTCAAGACCATCACAAACCAGCTGCAGAGCATTCTCGGCATCTCCCTCATCGAGATTCTTTCTAGGCACTCCTCCGACGAGGTCTACCTGGGGCAGAGGGACACCCCCGAGTGGACCTCCGACGAGAAGGCGCTGACCGCCTTCAACGCCTTCGCCAACAAGTTGATCGTCATCGAGAACCAGATAATCGAGATGAACCAGGACAGTCGCCTCAAGAACCGTAATGGCCCAGTGAAATTACCCTACACCCTGCTCTACCCGAGCACCTCCAACTTCAACCGGGTCGGTGGGTTGACCGGCCGCGGTATCCCCAACAGCGTCTCCATCTGAATAACTTAACCCCCCCTACACCGATCAGGGGGCGGAGTTGATAACGAATGATTATACACTATTGAATGATAATACGAAAAATGTGCGAAATGTCATATTTAAATAAGCCGAAATTCTTAGAACTACCTATTTGTCATTACTTTTGAGTGAAATGTAATTAAATAAACTTTATTTAAAATAATGTTTCACATATAATCTTCTCGTCGTTTGTTGAAAATATTTTTTTATAATATTACTAACTTTATGATTATACCCAAGGATAACATGATCCAAATTTTTAAACCATCTGATTAAAATGATTTTTATCTGAAATAATACATCGCAAATATAGCCTTCAACCAATCATTTGAAAACTTAGAGAAGAATTCCACGTACACAAAATACGCATCAGAATTTGAAGTATTTAAATAGTTATAGTTATAAATTTTACATCATTTACGTATATATTTTTTTGTGAGTCTCAACCTTGCATGGGGCCTATGAAAGTTCCACTCAACTTGCCATTTAGCAAATCATTTGGCTTGATGAGCTCAATATATAAAGGGGGTTTTGCCCAAATTAGGCCAAGGATGAGAAGATATCAAAAGAGGATAAGAAGGGCTACAAGAGATCTTTCAAGCCATGTTCTTCCACCCAGAGTTTCTAAGATATCCCCCTCACCCTTCAAAAAGTTAAACTACATTGCCTGCCTCCCATAACCTACAACATCAAAAGATTTAACTATCGCTTAAAAGTGGGCTGAAATAATCAGAAGACCTTAAAAGGTTATATTCCTAATTTTACTTTTAAATTTTTTAGTTTATTTCCAATTTATTTAAATTTACATAAAATCGATTTAAGGTGCCATTGCAATTGAATTATTTTGTAGGGTCGACATAACAGAAACTTGCCTTGTTAAAAAGCCTCACATTGTAGCCCCAAGGGCAATTCATTGTCTTATCAAATTTCCTTCTTTTTGAGATTATATCTCATTCTTAGTAGATTTTAGCACCTTGTAGATTCAAGGGAACTTTGGACTCAACATCACTCCCCTTGTAGATACTTTGGTGTCTTGTGGATTTAAGATAACTTGTGGACTCAGTATGCCCACTCTTATAGATTCAAGGCTAAAAGCTTCTAAATAATGCAGATTCAAGACATAGCATCTTCTCAAAACTTTTATTTCATGTGGATTCAAGGACGAGACTTTATTTCCGCACATTTCTAGTAGTGTCAATTAGCATTAATCCTTTGGATTCAAGGATCACATGGATCTATATGGATTCAGGGGGAGTTTCAGTTCTATATGGATTCAAAGATCATTAAGATTAATCCTTGTGAATGTAAGAAATGAGACAAGTTTAACTCATTTGGATTCAAGATGATTTTCATTCTTGAATGAATTTTATATAGTATCTTATATCTTTTAGGCAAAACTTCTAATATTTTACCATATTTATTGTACCAAGCATTCATTTCAACGTTGATTCATCAAGATTTTCAAATTTCACACTTGTACTTGAGAATATTAAATTTATGATGACCTTGGTCATCATATGTGCATGATACATTAAAATTTTCATTGAGAATATTTATATTAGATCTATTAATATGAATAAGAAGCTTAGAAGCAAATTTTATTCCCATTTATTGGTTACACAAATAATGATGTTTACACCAAACAAAGATGGTGTAGAATTAATGAAAAAAATATGATGCATCATTATTGATAATAGCATCAGCAAAAATTATATTACTTATATTATGGTTCAAAAATAAGGACTAACAATAGAGAAGAACCCACATCTTAATAAAGTGGGATGGATTAAAAAATATTTTGAAGTAGTGTCGCCTAAGCTATGTTGATCTGCAACATTTTGATACTACAAGTGAAAAGCTATTTACTGAATATTTTTAGAGTATTTATATAATATTTACATAATATTAAATAAACATGATGAGAAATGTTAGAAGTTTAACATCTCCAATAAATATTCAATATATATATATATATATTGATGATGCTTGAGTAATCATATGACTAACAAATGAATCTAAGAAATCATATCTTTGAGATATTCATATGATGAATTCAATGCAGAAAATCAAATGTTAACACATGTGCTGAAGTTTTTGGGAAAACAAGAAATATAAAGTCACCTGAAAAATTTGAACTTAGAACTTGAGCAATGAAAAGTCTGAAACATTAACGATAAAAATACTTGTAAAATAAAAATATATTAATTCAGGTGTAGGATTCAAACTCAAGACCTGAAGATGGAAAGTTAAGAGCCTTAGCAAATAAAATACATGAAAATCATAGAGAAACAAAGACTATGGCAAGATTCAAACTTGGAACCTAAATTATGACAAATTAAACAACTGAAAAATAAATCTATAAAAAATCATAACATCAATATTTCTGAAAAGACTTTGAAGTGTATGTGAGAAGTCATCAAATAGTCACGAAAGAAGTTGTCTTTGCCATGCATTTTAGATAGTGACACATCAGTAGAACATGTAGAGAAAATGACTGACTAAATAGATTTGTTTGAACTACAGCCCATAAGTAAAGATGATAATTGATGAATCACAAATCTCCATACTAGGTTTAAAACACTTGAAGATGTGAAAATAGCAAGTTTTGAAGCAAGGAACAAGCAAAAATTGTTGCCATACATTCTAGATGGTGACACGTTGACAGAATATGTGGAGATAACAACAAACTTAACAATCTTATTTGAGCTCAATTCTAAAAACAAAAATGTTCATTGACAAGTATTGAATCTCCACATAAAGTTTCAAATGCAACGGATGTGAGAATAGCAAAGTTCAAAGAAAATAATGAGCAAAGGTCATTGACATACCAATAGAGTAATGAGACGAACTTTGAATTCGTGTGATCATTTTCCAAGAAATTAAAAGATAGGAGAATGTTAAAGAATAAAAAGAAAGAACTTACAAAGAAGAAGAAGAATCAGTATTGAAAGAAGACATCTCTGCTATGATCATTCATACTCAAAGGAACATCCTTCTTCATCTATCAAAGTTCAGTTAATACGAACTTCAATGAAGAATTGAAAGTTACATCAATATCTCATTCGACAACAGTGATTTAAGATAGTGGGATTATTTCCAAAAGCGGAAGAAATGGTGCTGTAAAGTAGGGAATCGGACTCAGGACTATGCAAGAAGGCACATAAATAATGTACTCCTCCAGGGCAAGGAAAATGACCAATTCCCCACCCGGGTCTGAAGCCACAGAATTATTCAAAACCTGAGAACGACCAAAATATCACCAACCAGAAGAGAAAGAGAGAGAGTCACCAGCCGATACGGGCCTTCTTTCTTCCCTTAGAGAGAGAGAGAGAGAGAGAGAGAGAGAGAGAGGAAGAGAGAGAGAGAGAGGAAGAGAGGGAAATTAGCCGACGAGGAGCTTGCCCTGGTCGAGGAAACTGTATGTAGGCACCTCGAGATTGCAAGGGGCGGGTCCCTTGCGGATGCGGCCGGAGATGTCATAGTGTGAGCCGTGGCACGGGCAGAACCAACCCCCAAAGTCCCCGGCATTGGATGCAGCCGAGATGGGTGCACACACCCACGACGATCAGCCACTCCGGGTCCGTCATACGCGCCGCATCCTCCTGCGGATCGCGCAGGCTGGCCAAGTCCACAGCATTGGCGACGCTTATGTCTTCGGCAGTGCGACGGCGGATGAAGACGGGCTTCCCCCGCCACTTGACGGTGACAGTGCTGCCGGGTTCTATGCTGGAGAGATCCACTTCGAGGGAGGCAAGTTTGTCAAAGCATGTGGTTTTAAATTATCCTCAAAATAATTCCTTGAGTTGAGAAATGCCTTTGTGATTATACTCAATGATTATAATGGTATCTACATAGACAATAAGTAGAATGCAACCAATAGATCAATGTCTATTAAAGATACTTGCTTCAAAAGTTGACTCTCTATTTCGGGCCCTAAGGTACCTAGGTGGTGGGTGGAGAGATGTTTGGGCTAAGCTACATGGTATTGAGAGCCTAGTTGTACCCATAAAGGGTGTGGTCTATGAGGAGACTAGTATATTTGGGCTAAGACATGTGTTGTTGAGAGCTTGGTTGTATTTATGAAAGGTATGATATGTGAAGAGATTATTGTATTTGTGTTAAAAGATGTGGTGTTGAGAGTTTGTTTATGCCTCAAAAAGAGTGTGATCTTTGTGGAGATCAAACTAATCTAATTGGGATGATAATCTCATAAAATCAGTATGTTTTTTCAAAAGAAAATAATGAACTCCAGTATGAAGGTTCATTTAAGACTAGAAATAGCCAAGTGAGGGATGAACTAATATAAAAAATTTATGTGCCCTTCGTGGTGATGAGACAGTCAAGTGAAAACCCATGTAGAGGGAGAGACTACCTTGATTAAACATGTACCCATAACTAGAAAACTGTATGAAAACGTGTGTCAACACAACCACTCATAAACAGAAAAATGAAAATATAAAAAAATAATAGGAAACCAATTCACCCCCTTGATATTTCACCTAGTCTCATGAAAGCCTTCAAGCTAGTCTAGTAAAATTCTCGATCAATAAAAAATATTTCAAATAAGTTAAATGTGATGTTCTTGACATGAACACTTCTCACAAGATTTTAGGAAGTTGTTGATAATTTGGCATCAATATTATGCATCATTACAGAAAAAACCATTATATATTTTTTGAGAAATCACATGAAAATAGTTCAATGTCTTATGAAGACTAATGATTCCAATAAATGAAAGTTACAACTTTTGAAAAGTAAATAAGTCTTAAAATTTTGGGTCAAAAATCATAAAAGCGTGTTAATGAGGAAACAAAATGATAGCGCTGTACATTAAAAACATCATTAATCAAGTAATTTCAAATATTTGGTGTCATATTATTGTAGATTCATATCATCCTTAGCTGAAATTAGTTACTACTATTAACAAGTATATTGACCTTATTCAAAGGTAATAATATTAAATTTGGAGTACTCATACAAGAAAGGAGATAAAAAATTATATATATCTAACAATGAACTAGTAACAAAAGAGTTAAACATAGAAAGACTAAATTTATATTGAGTACATGTGTCAAAAGAAGAATTCATATTTAAAAATCCTTGAATGAATATTATGCTTGACATAGCTTTTGGTTCTATATATTTCTCAAAAAAAATAGACAAATGTTATATTGAGCTTCATATGCATTCACGAGAAAGGAATAACCTATTGTCAAATAGATACAAGTTCTTACAAATCACTTATATTGTTTAATTTTCCCAATATAAAGATGACAAGTCTAATTAAACTCTATATTAAAAATTATGTGGTTTCTTTTTTGATTAATTATTTGTTACAAAGGTACAAAGGAAAATGTTCTAAAATATTTACCATAGAATCAATAATATAAGAACCTTCAGCATCAATTAAGATGTGAAATATAGTTTTCTGAAATTGTATGGGCCAAGAAACAAATTTTAAGGTTTAGAAGGTTTCTAAAAATATTCATATCAAAAGATAAATAATTAGAGAAGGAATTGGACAATAGATATAGTAAAGATTTTTGTTCTTTGTGGTGTGTACAATCCATGTCACTCTAAAGCTAAGATTCAAGAATAAACTTTATGTATTTTTTTTTTATTTCATCTTAAAAGATATATCAACATAGTGAAGTAATATATTACATAATTTCGATGACAGATTTTCATGAAATTTCCTTCACTCAACTACCATATTGCTATCACTAATTAAAAATCAGATCATTATGGGCTTGTAAATATGTAAAATTTCAACTAAATGCTATACTTAGAAGTTAAAGTTGATGAGCCTATTTTTTCTCTTACATGTGTCTAGTCTTTATAATTATTATACAGTCAACATTAAGGAAAAGTAATACTGGACATCCAATACAAATAAAATAAAGGATGATTTTTTTTGACTTGGGTGGCCAAAAATTGGTGAGTCAAGCATACAAAGTGCCCAAAATATAGAGCATGATGATTAAAATACCTTAAAGACCTTTATATATTAGAGATTAATTTCTTACTATTATTATATATTTAATGTGTAATAATTGATTTGTCCTTTTAGGGGTGCCATAGTTGAAACTTGGTATATTTAAAGTCCCTATGTTGTAGCCCTATAGGTATTTAATTTAGTATCATGAAATTTGTCCCTTTATAGATTCTATCTTATTATTAATGGATAATAATGTATTTTTTAAAATTCAAGTGAACTTAAGTCAAGATCGTCTCATTGTAATTAGAGGCTCAAAGCATGAAAGTTGTGTAGGTTTAGGAAGTGTTTTCTTTTACAACCTCTCAAATTGGAGAAGAAAGAAGACACAACATTAATCTAAGGACTTTGGTATTTACACGAGTCAAAATAGACTTAGATGCAAGACATTTAGTTTGACCAAGACTTTTAGATGGGCTGATTTGACTAAGACTCACATAACTATATATTATCACAACCCTTTTTAATTTAGAGTGCATATATCATATGCGCCTAATTTTTTACATATAAATACCATGTTATAATGATTCAATCATTTAGTAAATATATCAATAAGTTAATATTTATATTTAATGCTCACAATAATCATCAGTTATGTTTAAAGCTTCACTATAACAAAGTGTTACAATCAACTTATGTGTTTTGAACTCTCATAAAACATAAGATTAGAAGTAATATAAACTAGTATCTAATTATCACATTTGATCTCCATAAGGTTCAGATAATGGAAGTCAGACTCTTCAAGAAGATGATGTAGATGCCCTTGGTGTTGACACACGAAGTGTTTTGACACATCCAATGAAAAATTTATTCATGAATTATTATTGAATGAGTCAAAGTATAATTCATTTATATGTATCATGATTATTTTCACCACAAGATAAGTTTAACTAACAAATATTCAAACATATATATTGATGATGCTTTGTGCAATCATATGACTAACAATAAATCCAATGAGTCACTATCTTGATATATTCTCTTGTATTGAAGTAATGTAACATAATATTTTCTAAATATAAGTGAAATATAGCAAGTGTCAACTCATGTGACAAAATCTGACATATATTCTAAAAAATTAAAGTCACTAGTGAGATTCTTTTGTAGAGTGGGAGTATGAAAAATGTATGAAATGTCAAAGAGATTATGACATACATGGGATTTGAACTCATAAAGTAAGCTTCATAAAATTAATGGCAACTTAATTATTCAAATCAAAGTATAGGCAAAATCGGAATTTAGAACACTATAGTGACATGTGGAAAGCTGGTCGAGATATTCAATACAAGATATATGATCAATGATTAAAGCAAAACTTGAACTCAAGACTTACAAGATAGTTGAGCTGGACTGTTCACATGAAATAAAGAAGGAGACAAAGAAGTCATCACCATACATCTATACAGTGACATGTCAAAGTCATATGTGAAGAAAATGACGAAGTGAAAACAACTAAGTTTCAACCAAATATCAAGAGCAAGATTAATCATAGAAGTTACATATATCTCTAGATGGAAGCTTAAAAAACCACATGTGAGAAATCTACATATTTTGAAACAAACAAAGACTTAAGGTTAGTCCTTCACACTCTAAATGGTAACACATCATTAGAGTTTGTGGACTAAATGTTAAACTCAACAATAATATCTTAACTCGACCTTAAAGAAAAATATGTTTATTGATCAGTTGAGTATCTCTTGACATAATATCAAGAATAACATAGTACAAGTAGGAAGATCTAAGCAGAAGTATAATTGAAGGTTAGAAGCCTAGTTATGGATGATAATTTGTTAGTAGAAGAAATAGACAAAAGACAAGTCAAACAATCTACTCTAAATAAGATCCTGAAAGAATAAATGTTCCTAGATCAAGTACAAATCTCTATGCAAGATATCACGAACAACAATCACCAAAATAGACAGCTTAGAAGTAAAACAATCAAAAGTCACTAGAGCACTGATAGAGCAACGAAAAGATATTCAAATCTATATGACCATTTTAGATGCTGACATGATATAGAGTCATTAGATTATAAGTATAGGGAGCTGAAAACAAATAAAGTTAACACTAAACAAAGAAATCTTTATCTACATCACTCACACAAGTAAGAGAAAAAATCCTACTCAATCCTCTATAACAAAGTAATAACATATTTCAAAGAAAGAATTAAAGCTTCATCATACTCAATCATTTGGGACAAATAACAAATTACAAGCTTCATCATACTCAATTATATATGACAAATAAAAATTAAAGTTTCATCATACTCAATATCTAAGACAAATAATGAATTAAAGCTTTATCATACTTGATCATATACAACAAAGAACAAATTAATCAACCATATTGAAGGTTGTCTTTCTCCATCAAACCCTAAGATAACTAAAGTAGTGAGTGAAGAAAGAATAAAGTTAAGCACAAGGTGCTAAGAGCCAAATTTTCCCAATAAATGATATTATTCTTTAAGGAAAACTATACTTTGACTTAAGCATGTGGTGTTATGAGTCAAGACTTCCCCGTAAGGGGGGTGAGATTTCTACATATATAAATAGTTGTGTTGAGAGAGTTAAGCATGTGAAATCAATTATATTTACGTTGAAAAATAATAGAAATCTAGAAAAGAATCATCCTATACTAAATGTAACCTAAGGGTGAACTAGTTTAAAATCTCAATGTCTACTATCACTAGGAGTGAGACAAAAAGGAACCAGAATGTCAACATAACTTAGATAAGAATCATAAGTTCAGTTGCATATATACTTCATAGACTAAGTTTTATTGTATGTCAATGTATGAAAAACTAATTCACCCTCCTCTCTTGGTACTTCACTTAGCCACACCAAACCCAATATATGCATAATCTACATATGTTAACATGTAGTATGTTGTTTGTCTTTTAGTCATTCAATTAAGAGATGCCACATTTAATATTTTTAAAAATAAATTCACATGAAGATAAAGGAAGTAAGTGTAATGAATTCAAGTTGATCCAAAAAAAAAAAAAAAAACAAATCGAATGATAATTTTCTTTTCAATTTTCTAAAAAAATAAATCTTAGTAAATAAAGAAAGAAATTAAAATAAATAAACAAAGGAGAATAGGCAAAATAAGTTATGTTATGTGCTAGACCAGCTACTATTAACATCATTAGCTTTTGATTCTTCTTGCTCCTAATCCTCCCTTGTTGGTATCAAATCCTCAATCTATAAGAAGAAAAACTAAACTCATGAAATAATCCTAATTTACCATTAAGAAAGTAAGCAAGAGAAAAGAGAAAGGGGAGGGAGGGTGAAGAGAGAGAGAGGGGCTTGTAAAGAGAGAGAAAAGGAGGGGGTAAACGAATGATGTGTTTAAGAAAATCAGATGAAATCAAATGCAAGAATAGGAAGATTAAGGATTTACACTCAATTCAGCACAACAAAATATTAAGAAAAATAAAAATAAATTAAAAGTAAAAAATCCCCCTTTGACATCGAGATGAGGTGGATGAACTACTTCTAATTCTAGGGTGAATCAATCAATTTTTCATATACAAATTAGTTCCAAAATGAGAATATAACATAAAGAATTAAACATAAAATATTTCAAAAATCAAGATTTTCCTCCTTTGACACTAGGAACAAACAAATGAACAAATTTGAGCTAAATCAAGGATAAAAATTCAAGAAATCAATCATATGCATGATTCATCTACTTGTCACCTAGACAAATCGAAGGAACAACGCCATTTGTTATCCAATAGAAATGGAAAGAAAAGGTAGACCCTTTTTGGCATAAACCAAAACAAAAATAGATTACATGTAGTGAGGAATCAAGTTGCTAAAAAATCATTTGATTTTCAATGAGAATCAGCTTTTATTTCTTCTTTAATTTTTCTTCCTATTTTCTCATATGTTTACAATAGTTTTCATTATTTCTACCTATTTCCTCAATCATTTTAATTCGATTAAATAAACTGATGAAATGGACCTTAATAAGCTTTCTTAATTTCACATAACGCCTATTAAATCAATACATTTTTTAAAAATATTTTGAAAAATCACCAGAAATCAGGAAGTTTTATTTGTATCCCAATTCTAACTATTAAATTCTGATTTTTTTCGTAAATAATGTCAAATTTAAAGTGAAAAGTGCCAAGTAAACTATATTAACACATAATCAAGGAATATTCAAAATAAAACATGTTTTAAAAGTATGTAAAAATCATACATCAAGTACGTATTTCATGTAATTAATCTAAAATATGCTTTACTTGATTTTTAAAATTAGATCATTTAGCATGAATTAACGTGCCAAATATACTAATTATACATTGCTTATCACATAAAAATAGTGTGTTGTCATGTATTCCTTTACTTTGTATTATGATTCAATACTTGGTCATGAGACCATAAATTATTTCTTCCTTTTCTAAGAAAAAAGGTTACCACTAACAAAAATATAATAGCTAATTATATATCATCTAACCAAACTCTGGTTAACTCAATCAACATTTCAAAAATGTTGTGTTGTGAGATGTCCATTATTTTTTTACAACACTCTTTTATCTATATTTATTTTAAGATATCTCAATGTCTATATAATTGTATGTAGATGTTTAGTGTGTGTTCACTAAATGAACTAACTCGCCACACTAGTGGCAAAAGAAATATATGACTAAGTGTTGTTCAAATAGCTATTTACCAACTAGATGCTTTTACCTATTTGAATCCTCTAACACGCCTCTCTCATCAAGAGATAATCTCAAACTAGGATCCATAATAGTGGTAGTTGGATCCATAATTGTGTAAGAAGATTAAGGACACCCTTTCATTAATTCATTGGGCAATACCAAAGGAGCTTTCAATCTTTTCAGCATACATTTTAGTGATGTATTTAGCTACCAAAGGAGCTTTCAATCTCTCCATATATTCATCTAGGAAAACTTTAAAATTGAAGACCTATTTCCACCTAACAACATATCCACTAGGAAAGTGTGTGATCAAAATCCAAGTACCATTTTACTTAAGAGCAAAAGACATCTAGGTACATATGAAACATTCTTATGATAAGTTAAACTTGATATCATGGAGATAAAAACATAATAGATTGGAGATAAATGAGTATAAGAGAAAAAGTTAGAATTGAGATCAAATATATAAGACTATTTCACCTTTTGTAGGGTAATTGATAGAGCTAAGTTACTTGAGGTATAGATATTTTTTGGATACAACATTAGAGGTATAAAGAAATTAGTTGTGGATGATCACTTTAAATGATGTAAAAATTAAAGGAATTCTCTATCATGAATACACCTTTGTGATAGGGAGTTGACTACCATACTCAGCATAACAATTAATGCCTGAAAAATCAATAGTAGAACCAACTGAATAATAATTAATAGAGGTAGTGATTTCTCCAACGGTACAATCAATCAAGGTTCATCAAATAATGTACCCTGAAAGAAGGTAATGTTGACAAAGACAATGTGTTGACAAAGTAATGGGCTGTAATATTTACATCATTTTTTAACATAGGGGTATCCTCGCTTTTTATATTTGAGACCAAGTTTATTTTGACAAACTTCTAATTTGTAGGCAAAAAAGCACGCCTAAATATTTAAAGTGCAACACTGTACAATGGCTCTCTAGGGTGAAAGATAGGATAAGAAATCTTATTGGATAAGACAAGATGGTATTCAATTGATCAAGTGACAATGAGTATAACATCTCTATAGAATCATATGATAACATTTATATATGTGAGAAGCTTATGACAAGTTGTAATAACGTATCTATGTTTCTTCTTAGTAGCATTTTGCTAAGGGATATGAAGGCATGACAACCAATGAATTATCCCACGATAGACTAGATATTATATTAAAAAAGAGCTAAAATATTCTTTTTGTATTATCAGAACATAGCACATATATACTTTGTCAAAATAATTTTTATTCAATATAAAATGAGTCAAATATAGAAAATAACTCATATATGTCCTTTATGAGATATGGTCATATAACACATGAGTAGTTACCAATGAAGATAACATAATACTTGAAACTAAATTTAGATATGACACGATTTAGTCCTCATACATTTGAATGAATCAAATCAAAGACAATTTGTTCTCAATACTAACTTGTGATCTAAAAGTAAAATGATGGTGTTTACTCAACAGACATGACTCACACTTTAATATTTCTATATCAATAAGTTTTGACAATAACTTAACTAACCTAGTACTTTAATAGATTAGAAAGTATCCATCATATTTTTAAGGTGGAAGTAATAATTATTCGAGTCACTATTTTCACATTTCATTATTGTGTGATAGTAAATTAGTAAATGTAAGACATCTAGAATGTAGAATTTTAGTGAGAAAAATAAGGGCTATCATAGCTCGGTTGTATGAGGGATTGTTAACCTTAGAAAAATCGAACATATTCTAAGGATTTAAGTTAAAAGAGTTAGGTAGAACCACTAAAAATGTTATCTCAATTGTCTTCCCTTAATAATCTCATTAAGTTGAAAATAATAAAATGATTATAAATAATGATTAAAAAAATAAATGACTACTATATAAGGTTATTCGCGTGCAGTGTTGGACCAGTTTTACAATGAGCTGTCGTTGACGTGAGACCAAAACTGTCATTACATGGCGCGACATCGCGAATTTAACCTAGGGAGGCCGCGGAAAGTAAAACATGCCACAACAGTAGGCGCAATATTGGGCCGGTCCTTATTTCTCGGGCCTCAATTACCGCATTTGGCATCACCTCCGTCATCGCCTGCCGAGCCGTAGCCTTTCCAAATGCCTGGCGCACTCGGGAAGCCAGATCCTACTGGGTCCTAGTGAGCCCTACCTGGCCTGCCCCATTAGGAGGCCGCGTGGTGGGCAGCAGTTGAACGGGCGTAACCTCCCCGGAGGGTCGTCCGCCCTTCCCTTTCTGCCCCCCACGCCCACGCCCCCCGACCGACGTCTCCATCCATATCTTCTCCATTGAATTCGCAGTAGTGAGTGGGACGGATATAAAATGACCTGGAGGGGGGGAGGGCGGAGTTGCCGAGTAGCCGGGCCCCCTCTCTTCCTCGCTGCCCCCCATCGCTGCCTTCCTTCCTCCCTCCCCCCTCCCCCCCCCCGTCCTCTCTCTCTGTCTCTCTTTGCGTTCTCCGTCTTGAACGTAGGTTTTCACTTGCTCCCCTTCAGAGGTTTTTAAAGCTCCTGAAGAACTGGTTCGGCACAGGCAACGACGGCGGGAATCAGCCGGTGGAAGCCATGATCTCACCCTGCATTACCCTGCCGCCCCGCGCTTCCATGGCGGCGACTTCACCGGGCAATACGGTTCAAGTGGCACTGTCCCCACCGGTCTTCCTCCGCAAGCCGGAAAGCCTCTCCGGCACGTCCCTTCTCCTTTTTCTCTCCCTGCCTCCAGTGCTGGTCAAATCTTGTATCTTTAACATCACATCTCATAAATTTTGCGCGCTTTGCTCCTTTTCTTTCGTTTCTGCCGTTTCAGCTTCAATCCAGATCAGCAAAACCCATACATATATCATCAACCTCCCTCCCTCTCCCTTTCTCTCTCCCCCTCCCATCCCGATGTATACGAGTCTCGCTCGGTTGACCAGTGATTCTACGTGGCTCGTCGTTGAACAGGTATAGTCTCTCGAGTCAGCGTCTGGACGACGAACAGGAGGTACATGTGTCATGCAATATCTGAGAAGCCCCCCACCGCTGTCCAAAAAGGTTTCCTCTGATACGCACTCTATCGTCTTCTATGAAGCTCGTAGAGAGGCGACGATAAATTTATGAGTTTTATTTTTAATGTGCTTCTTTTGATATTCAAGTGTGCCGAACTGATGACGATGCTGCCACCGTCGCCGAGGGGACGCAAGTCATGGTTTCCGTGGGCTACAACGGTAGCGAGTGTGGAATACCGGTCGTCTTTACGCCGGAGGGGACGTCTGAAAGTGACGGGCAAGGTGAGAGTGCGGAGGAGAAAGGAGTGAACAAGAGGGTTGCCAAGATCAAGGCGATGCTGCGGTCGATGAGCGATGGGAAGATCAGCATATCGGCGTATGATACGGCGTGGGTAGCTCTAGTTCCCAACCTCAGCGGCGCCGGCGGCCCCCAGTTCCCGTCGAGCCTTAAGTGGATAGAGGAGAACCAGTTGCCGGACGGGTCGTGGGGGGATGGCGAGCTCTTCATCGCCCACGACCGCCTGATGAACACCTTGGCCTGTGTGATCGCCTTGAAGTCGTGGGGTGTCTGCCCAGACAGAAGCCAAAGAGGTCTCTCTCTCTCTCTCTCTCTCTCTACGCCGCTCACATATTGAACCATGGATATAGAGACGCCGTCATCTGTTCAACAAATGGTTAAGTTTGACTTCCTCGACAGGGATTTCATTCCTCTGGGCGAACATGAAGAGGCTCGATGAGGAGGATCTCGAGCTCATGCCTATTGGCTTCGAAGTGGCGTTCCCTTCCCTCGTGGAGATGGCGAGGTCCTTGGATTTGGATGTCCCACTTGACTCCCCGGCCCTAGAAGAAATATACGCCAGGAAGTCTCTAAAGCTGAAAAGGTATTGTCCTCCCCCCCGACAGTCAAGTAGGCGTCCACCAATGACTAATTCTCTTTCTCTCTCTCTCTCTCTCCCTCATGTCATTTATTAGGATCCCAAAGGATCTGTTGCACGAAGTGCCAACCACGCTGCTGCACAGTCTGGAAGGGATGGGAGGCCTGGATTGGGAGAAGATCCTCAGACTTCAGTGCGCCGACGGCTCCTTACTCTTCTCGCCGTCTTCCACTGCTTTTGCTCTCATGTGCACGGGAGACATCAAGTGCTTCGATTATCTGCAGAGGATTGTGCGGAGGTTCAACGGGGGAGGTGGGCACCGAGCAGTTCCCCTTCGTCACATCATCCACCCACTTGGCTCCTTAGTCTTGTTTCTATAATTACCTTGCGGGCTTTCGCAGTGCCCAATGTATACCCCGTGGACCTTTTCGAACGCCTCTGGGCCGTCGACCGGTTGGAGAGACTGGGGATCTCTCGATACTTCCTCGAAGAGATCCGCCGGTGCCTGGACTACGTCTACGAGTAAGATTTCACCGCTTGGTCCTCTTTTCTCTACTCTCTTTGTCACGTAAAGACCTCCGTTCATGAGATCCGGCGGCGCTTCTTTTCTAGGTATTGGACATCTGACGGGATCTCGTGGGCAAGGTCTTCCAGGGTCCAAGACGTGGATGACACATCGATGGGCTTCCGTCTTCTCCGGCTCCATGGATACGACGTATCACCCGGTAATAGAAGATTATCGCCATGCAAACCCCACGACACATCTTTCTCGTGAGTTTTTCGTGCATCTATCTTCCCATCATGGCACGGATATCTTCACAACATTCGTGGGTCTGGTTTAACTCAACTTCTCTCTCTCTCTCTCTCTCTCTCTCTCTCTCTCTCTCATCCATAATTAGCTATTCAACTGAGAGTTGGGGTAATGTTTTCGGGGATTCAAATGCACGCAGATGTCTTCCTGCATTTCGAGAAGGACGGAGAGTTCTTCTGCCTCCCCGGCCAGTTGACCCAGGCCATCACTGGCATGTACAACCTGAACAGGGCCGCCCAGGTGTCTTATCCCGGGGAGGAGATTCTCCAGGTAGCGAAGAGCTTCTCAAACGAGTACCTCCGGGAGCGACGGGCACTCGACAAGCTCTCCGACAAGTGGATAATAACAAAAGACCTGCCGGGGGAGGTATCCTCAACAGAACATTGGCTTATTCAGGCTCTCCGGGGCGTAGTCTACGGCCTTTTAGAATAAGCTCCTGTTATGCGTGATGATCTTCATAAGTAAATAGTCAACTTAGTGATTTCATCTGGCCGGCTTCCTTTTATTTAATTGTTTCAACGAGGTTTTTGCTTCGATCGGGCAGGTTGGGTACGCCTTGGAGTTTCCCTGGTACGCCAGCCTCCCCCGCGTAGAGGCGAGATTCTACCTCGAGCAGTACGGCGGAGACCATGACGTCTGGATCGGCAAGACACTCTACAGGTAACTACGCCACCCTGCGGCGGCGCCGCCATCGATAGGCATGCATGTTATAACTCCCACGGCATACGTAGTTATCGACTCTTAACGTGTGAGCCATTGCAGGATGCCCTACGTGAACAACGATGACTTCTTGGAGCTCGCCAGATCGGACTTCCGCCGGTGCCAGGCCCTGCACAAGCTGGAGTGGCTTGGCCTTCAGAGGTGACGAGGAATCTCTCTCTCTCTCCACGCCGTGGGCGAAGCCCAGCAGTACTCTGATATGGGACTTGCGGCTGAAGGTGGTTCGAGGACAGCGGGGTCAGAGGGCGCGGGGTGACCAGGAAGAACCTTCTCACGGCCTATTTCGTGGCTGCGGCTAGCGTCTTTGAGCCGGAGAGGGCGACTGAGCGTCTGGGATGGGCCCGCACCACCATCCTCGTCGACGCCGTGTCGGCCCACCTGGCCACATGCGGCGGCCAGCGCGCCACCGCGTGTTTCTTGGACGAGATGAGGCGGTCGCTGAGCACCTACGCCGATGGCGACGCCGTGCCCTCTCTCAGGTGGCGAACAGCTCATATTATATCCACCGCTGCATGACGGCGACTGCTTTTCGGTGGCTACCTGAACTAGTGTTTCTTTGTCTTCAATGGAGTGCTGACGGCAGCAGGGGCCCTCGTTGCAGGTCAGGGACGCAGAAATGTACGGGGAGGGGGCTCCTCGGATCCCTACTCCGCACGCTGGACCTCCTCGCGTTGGACGCTTGCACCTCGCCGCCCGCCACCCACAGCCAGATACGCCGGCACCTGCACCGCGCCGTAAAGCCCCCCATCCCCCCGCGCCTCCGCCGCCGCGGCCCTTGATTTCTGCTAATTGCGATTTCCCGCCTGCTGCAGTGGGAGGACTGGACGCTGGCGCGGCGGGAGGAAGAAGATGACACCGGACTCCTCATAGTACGGTCTTTGGAGCTGTGCGCTGGAAGGACCGCCCTTGAAGAGTCACTGATAGCCGGCTCTCACCGACCCTCGCAACCCCAGCAATGCCACGTCAAGCTGGTGCGACTGATCTCGTCCTTGTCTCGCCGGCTCCGCCCCCTCAGCCGGCGAGGCTTCCCAGCCCCCACCGCCGCTCTGGTACGACCCCTCCACAACATCGTCCTCTTCTCCCCCGGCGACAGGAACTTATAAATTTCCCCCGCTGCTACACCGGCAGGGAGACGGGGAAAACGCCGGCGGAATCGGCGACGCCATGGTTGACTTCGACATGCAAGAACTCGTGATGCTCGTGCTCCGAAACAAGGCGGAGGCGGGGCGGTGCACCCTGGAGACCTTCCTTGCCGTCGCCAAGAGCCTCTTCTACGTCGCCAGCTGCCCGCCCGCCGCCCTTGAGCTCCACGTCGACAAGGTCCTTTTCCAGGCCGTTGACTGAATCAGGAGGAAACTCCCGTAGAATCAGCTGCTCTCTCAGGAGCCCGAAAGTAGTGATTTTAGACGATCACGCATTTCCAATACAGCCTTTATTCTAGTATATTTTCATATCCAGGGATACCTATATTTACGTTGAATGCGTGGGATCCGCCATTGACTGCATACATCCCATTAAAGGTCAGTCAATGCTGGCAGTAAAGACCCTCACAAGTCTCGCCAGCTTCCCAGGCCAGTCCTACACGAGCTCACATGAGACGGTTTCGGACCGCGGGGCCCAGTTGGCGATTAGTGAAAATCCCTGCGTGGATACACACTAACATGTGTCGCTAAGATCTCTCATGTGGGTGAAGATAGGGAGGCCCATTAGTCGCCCATCGTGTCCCAAACCAGACCGGAAAGCCTTTGGATAAAGTTCACTTTGATCTCCCACGTCAGCAGGAATCGGACGGCTCACAGGCGATCATCTTGGGTTGTCCTCCCTAGCCCCTACCGCCACTTGGCTACTAGGAGGTTCTGGAAGCATCTCGGCCCCCACTCTTCTGCTCCACTCTCCATCTTTTTAGTCAGCTTCTCTTTCTCCTGCTACGATTTTGTAGCGGCTCGCATGCTCTCGGCCCTGACTGTCCACGACCGGGAAAGAATCTCCGTCTCCAGGTAATGATGTCTCTCGTATTCTTGTGTCTGTGTTCTATATGATGACGAGGAAGTAGATGCTGGCGTGCGGCACTTTTTATTTTGCTCACTCTTTGGCCATGGCATATCCGGAGTGTTGTGGCCAGATTCGGTGAGTGTTATGCAACTGTTATCTTATGCCAGCGTTTATGGATTGGGACTTCCAGAAGCGCTTATCCTTTTGGAATGGAATTAAGTTGCCAATTACTTGATTCTGTAGAAAAAATCGTTAAATCTGCGTAGCGAAAATGTCACTGCATTTAGTCCGAACGAAAGACGGAGTAAAGGGAATTGCCGCCGCATGTCCTTTCCTGTCCTTCATGAAAAAGATACAGTTTTAATTTCAAACTTAGGATGATAGTGTTGTGAGTTGAAGCTGTTTAATGCGGTCCAATGTGGCATATGGAAGTTAACTTGAGCTTAGATCATATCATCTTGATAAGGGGATTGGCTTTGCTGCGGAAATTATAATTCGCCTTCTTGGTTGAAATCTCGAGCAGATGATAGAGTACTCTGATTTTCATTATAGCCGAAGAACTATTTCATCATTATGCGAATAAGTGTGATATACCTACGCTTTGGTACGAGGGCTATTGTTAAAATTAAACCTGTCAACGTTTCAGGGCAATGAGAAAAGACGTGGGTTGCTCTGGGCAACTGAATATAGATTTTAACTCATGCTCACAGATTACCATACCCCGATGCTAAATTATTTTATAAACTAAGAACCTAGAGTTGGCGAAAAGCTCTTTTGCTTTTCTGAAGGAAAATTTCTCAAAGTGATAATTAAGAAGAGTCAATTAAATCTGAAACACAGATTAAAATTATATTGATATATACAATCGTATAAATGCCGCATTTAACATAGATTAGAAGTTCTGAAATTTTTTGATATCCCTTGATGTCATTGAATAAAAGATTGAATCCTGTGGATAAATGACAATGGCTGGTTTCCTAACTCATGAGCATCCTTGCTGATTTCTAATTCTCGTCCTCTGCTCCTTGCTGATTTGTTTGTATAAAGTTCTTGTCTAAGAGTTTTTTTCTCCTCTATATATTGCTGAAAACATTGTCAAAGTGAATTTATTTTTTTCCTCTTACAAGAGTTCCAAATCACTTCATCCATTTTCGATCTTTCTTCTATTTACGTACTATGGAGCATGGAACATCCTTCAAGTTTCTCTTATTTAAACAGTTGAGATTGAAGCTTGTGGCTGTGAAGGAGGCTGAGAATCTTGATTCCTCTACTTCCCAGGGTAGATGAGTTCTGAGAGAAAACATCTAACCGCAATAACATATTAAGGTTTCATAGCCTTTAGTTATTTGTTTAGTCATATTATTTCTCATGTCCATATAAAAAATGTCAGTATGGTTCGATGAGATTAATGTATTTTTAATTTTTCTATATTTCATGTCAGCTCTCTTATTCTTTTTTTCAATACATAGGAAATGCATATAATTTATTGTATTGCAGTTTAAGAAGAACCTAAAGGATACTGTTTTCTTCCGTAATCTTGCACTTAGTTTGCAAGCTAAAATGCTCCTTTTTCTTCCCTCAGCTGATGACCGATGTGATGCTACGTTCCTTGTAACCTTCATCGTCATCATTTCTCATGCTTCGTTCAGGTTTATACGTGGCAATTTTTTAATCGTAACGTTTAAGCAGGATTCAAATTTGCCTGTATTTTGGCCTAATTGAGCTTCGGAATACTATGAGCCCACTAAATCAGAATCAGATGAATTATATATCTTACGAAATCGACGGATGGACTTCATATAAGAATGATTGACAAGAAAGAGTAAGAAAGGATTAACCTATCTCCGTGGCATTGCCTTCAAGGAGAGCCCAAAAACTTCAGCAACCAAAGATTTTCCGCCAGTTCTCCTCTAAAGGGGGTCAAAAGTCAGAAAAAGAAGCACTTCCCTATTCCCTGCCATCAAATACAATAGCGTGTATTTGTGATGAAGAAGAGATCTTTCTGGAAGAGATTAAATCCAAAGTTAAGGGGGTGTTGGAAGGATTTGAACGCACAACAAAATAAAGGAGCTGTTGGTTCAGCCAGTAGCCTTGACCTCAGATTTACAGTAGACTGTTCCGTCTCCCGGAAAACTTGACTGAAAGAAATCATCAGTTAGGTTGTCCTTCTTTGATTTGTTTTATGTGTGCATTTGTCGTGCTCTCCCAGTTTCTTGCTATGAATCAATCTTCTACCTGAATCCGTATAGGAACGGAGTGTTGATATGGGGATTAAATCCGAAAATTACACAAGTTGATTCCACTTTTAACCTTCTTTATTCTTTTTCCATCTCATTTTGTAGACATGGCCGAGCAATCATACACAGTTGCGTCCGACAGTGAAACCTCATATGGTGACAAACCATCTCCGTTCCCGGACGTTGCCCTTGGAATCGACATTGGGACCTCCCAGTGCAGCGTTGCCATATGGAATGGATCATATGTGGAACTTCTCACTAATACTAGAAACCAGAAACATCTGCGATCATATGTGTTATTCAAGGACGAGCTCCCCACTGGAGGAGTAAGTGAAGAACTTGGGCACGACGAAGAAGAAATATTCTCAGGAAGCGCCATTTTTAACATGAAGCGCTTGATAGGAAGGGTGGATACAGACCAGGTGGTGCACTCAAGTAAGACCCTTCCGTTCCTCGTGCAGACGCTGGACATTGGCGTCCGACCTTTCATTGCAGCTCTGGTAAATAATGTCTGGAGATCGACAACACCTGAGGAGGTTCTCGCGATCTTTCTAGTGGAGCTGAAGGCCATGGCTGAGATCCAGCTGAAACGTCCGGTGAGAAATGTCGTGCTCACGATTCCCGTCGCCTTCAGTCGGTTTCAGCAGACCAGGATTGAGCGAGCGTGTGCCATGGCAGGCCTTCGTATTCTCAGGCTGATGCCGGAGCCCACAGCCGTCGCCCTTCTCTACGCACAGCAGCAGCAGCATGCCGTCCAAGAAAACATGGGAAGCGGTTGTGAGAAGATTGCTCTTATATTCAACATGGGCGCGGGGTATACCGACGTTGCTATAACGGCCACCGCGGGAGGAGTCTCACAGATCAAAGCACTCTCGGGATGTTCAATGGGCGGAGAAGACATACTCCAGAATGCGATGCGCCATCTCCTACCGGACTTGGAAAGTCTCTGCTCAAATCACAGCTTAGAAGCGATCAAATCCATGGGTTTGCTTCGAATCGCCGCCCAAGACGCAATCCACAAGCTGTCCACGGAGTCGAGCGTCTCCATTGACGTGAGCTTGAGCGGCGAGTCGAAGCTATCCCGCACTCTGGATCGGGCGCAGTTGGAGGACATCAACAAGAGCATCTTCGAGAGATGCGAGAGCCTGGTAAGACAGTGCCTGGCCGACGCAAAGCTAGAAGCCGACGACGTAAACGATGTCATACTAGTGGGAGGCTGCACGAAGATCCCCAAGATCAGAAGTTTGGTTCTTGGCCTGTGCGGGAAGAAGAGCCACTACGAGGGGATGATGAGCCCCCTGGAAGCAGCAGTGTGCGGCGCCGCTCTGGAGGGGGCCGTCGCCTCTGGAATCAGCGACCCCTCAGGGAGCCTGGACTTGCTGACCATTCAGGCCACCCCTCTCAGCCTAGGAGTCCGCGCGGATGGAGAGAGCTTCATCCCGATCATTCACAGGAACACGGCCGTCCCTGCAAGGAAAGACGTGCTCTTCACGACGGCCCACGACAACCAGACGGAGGCCCTGGTTGTCGTCTACGAAGGCGAGGGCAAGGCTGTTGGGGAGAACCACCTCCTGGGTTACTTCAAGGTCACGGGGATTCCTCCTGGGCCGAAGGGCTCCGCCGAGATCAGCGTGTGCATGGACGTGGACGCCTCCAATGTGCTGAGGATCTTGGCCGGGGTGATCTCCCCCGCGACTCAGCTCCCGGTGGCGCCGCTCATCGAAGTGAGGATGCCGACGCTCGACGACGGGCACGGGTGGTGCGCAAAGGCGCTGGAGAAGATGTACGGCTCAAGCATGGACTTGTGCACGGCAGCGAAGCGCCACCACCGGTGAGCCCGGCGTCCCCGTTCTCTTCCTTGTGACTCTACCGTACGTGGATGTGTTGGTCAACTCTCTTCGTCTCTCTGCTGCCTGTCTTCGCCTTTAGGGACTTTTCTTCCCCAGTATATGAGCAGAGAGCTACCCTTTAGTCGTACATCTACCGGACGAAGAAATCTTGGTCGCGTCTAGCGTCTTTGTCCTGGTTTTACGAAACGTCTAGAGAGAAAGAGATCCTTCTTTGTCCGAACCCACGTGACCCAGGACAGCCCATCAAGGAGGGAACTTTCTTTTTTCACGCGAGAAAAGAGAAGGGCCGATCTTTAGCTGCGTAGGAAGGGTCGGATGATCTATTTTCGAAGGGCGTCGAGCTGTTCCGGCAAATATACATTTTGTCGTCTGCCCACCCTTGCTCTCTCCCCCCCTCCCTCTCCCCCCCGGTACGCCGGCACAGCCGACGTCAAACTGCCTTATATATACACTCTCCCGGAGCCTCCTCTAAAAATGGGCGGCATTTCAGAAGATCCACCCCCCCGCCCCCCCGGGTCGCCTGGCCGGTCTCAGGCCTCAACGGTTGTGCGCGTCTTTATGGGTTTAAGCTTGATGCCCAGGCCCTCGGGAGAGAGAAGCTCGGGGGGGATGTACGCCGCCGGCGGTGAGGCGGGGCGTGAATGCCGGCTGCCGTGTCTCAGCGCAGAGGAAGTTCGCCGGAAGAACCCGAAGCTCTCCAGGAAAATCTCGAGCGGCACGAGCATCGCGTCGGGCTGTTCCTCGGTCACCAGCGATCCGCAGGCATGAATCTGATTCACAGAGCAGCATGCAAGAAGACGAGTTAGCTATCTTCTCTCCTTTCTCAGAATTATGACCAAGTTCGTCCGATAAGGACGGAAGAGGCAGAAACATGAGAGACAGAGAGGGAAAGGGAGAGTAATTATTGTAATTATCTATTCATGTCCATCATTTCATTGCACGCCGACAAGAAAAAAAATAGAAAGAGTCGCCCTGTTGGACGCATTATTTTGAGCCCGATTCGGGCCCACCATGGTCCAGCAGAATCACATTGTCCGATCGTTCGCCATACTCACAAATTTAGGAATAATTATTTTCGACAAAATAAATACGAGGCCACAAGGAGATGATGAATAAAGCGAAATGCTGGGGAAACCTATTTATGCGATCAAAATTAGGCTGAGGGAAAAAAAATACCTCTATAAGATCTGGGCTTGCACAGCCCATCTTCTCGATCATGTGGCGAGCCTCGGAATAAAAGGGGCTTCTTTCTCCCACAAAAATGAGCGTCTTGCATTGAAGCTCTTTCAGGTTCTCTGTGAGGTCACATCTCCTATTTGTCATCATTAAGCCAACAATTAGAGGATTGAATCCTTTCCTGGGAATCGATTTTGTAATTGGTGAAGATCTAACGATTATGAAAATAATAATTTAAAATAAAAATAGTGGATTTCTTCCTTTTTAATCTATGCCCACCATGACAGGCGCGGCAGATGCATATGATGTACAAGATGCATAGTACAAAGAAGGAAAACAGCAGGAGTTTATTTTTAAAAAAATAATTTATGAATTTAAAATTCTGTTGTAAAAGAAAGGGAAGGATGTAATTTATATCATTATGGTTCTGATTGATGTAATGATGCATTTTAACTGCTCACGAATCAAATCTGGGAGATGTGTTAATATATCAGAATATTAATTAATTGAGACTTTTACAATTTCGAGCAGTTTGCACTCCAAAATTCCCCAGAAAAAGAGAGAGAGCGGCGACAATGAACAGTAATAATCTTTTGAGATGAATTATCTATAAAGAGGGGCTCTGCTCCTGATAAATATTATTGTTGAGAATGAGAAAAAAAACTGGGGAAGCAATGTACTCACCTGTTTATTGCAATTAGAAATCGTATGACGTTTGAGCTTTGCCGATCGTCAAGCAGCTGTGATATTTTAGAAAAAAATTCAAGCATAAAAATACGATAAGTAGAAAGATGACCGTTCGGAAATTGTGTTCTTCTGAAAGCATCATACCCTTCGGCACGACTGCAAAGCGTCAGACTTCGCCCCTTCGGTGCCGCATCGAACCTCCTGAGAAGATCGATTAAACCAGGAGAAAATATGCCTGAATACGAAATAAAAGCCACCCAGAATCTTCTTGATGCCATACCTCACTGAAGAATCTGAGGATGAGGAGCTCCTTGAACACCCCACAGATGCCATAGAAATAGAGCAAGCTCAGCAGCACCTGGAGATGAGCCCTATAATTATTTTGATGCAGAAGCAGCGTTTTCTCTTTTAATCCAGAGGATGATGAACCTTATTATAGGACCACTCGGTCCAAGATGGCGCTCGACACAGAGGGGAGACGAGAATCAGGCCCGCAGCTCGTTCCCTGTACTTCATCTACAAAAAAATACTCAAATACTCGACCTAAATTGCTTCTGAATCAGTCTCTAAGAGAGAGAGAGAGAGAGAGAGAGAGAGAGAGAGAGAGAGAGAGGAAATCAGAGGCCCCTAGTCTTAGTTTTGTTAGATTATTACATACAGAGAATAGCGTGAGGATGTAAGCACCGGCAAGGACACCCAAGCAGATGACCTTCTTCACCCTGAGAGAGGAGCATATGTTGGTAAGTCCCAATATGATTTAGGTGGTTCCAGCAGTTAACCTATCACGACGAGAATTATTGTGCGTCAAAGCAAACAAAGAAAAAAACTCAGCCGACGATAAAATCTGGATTGAAACAGAAGGTCAGAAACGCCATTAACCCATACTCGAAGAAATCGAGCACTTCGGCAACCTGATCCGCAAGGTCATCCACGCTGAGGAAGGGGGCATCGTCGGGGATGGCAGCGGCCCCCAGCTGCGAGAATTTCCCCAAAAGGTCATGTAAAGGAATGGGAAGAACCAGGATTGGAGTCGTCACCAAGCTTCGGACAGCCTACCTCATGCCCGGGCGCGTTGATGTGGTAAAATGCAAAAATTCTGGAGAAGCAGGGAGTCTGCGCCGGGGCAGAACAGTAACCCTTGGAAGCAGTACATATCTGAAGCACAACAAGAGAAGGAGAGGAAGAGAAGGAATCACATCCAGGTGGGAAATGCTACAGTCTTGCATTTATCCAGCCCGAAATAAACCCAGAAAGAAGAACAAGGGGGAGAAGACGATGTTGTGTTGTGTTCGTGAGGAGGACAAGGAATCAATTCTTGAGAACTTTCCACTTGGTTTTGTAAAGAAAACGAGACTCCAAGGAGAGGAAAAAAAAACATGGGATGAAGGGGATGGAATGCCTGAAAATTTTTCATTCGATGCCCCCGGGCGACCCACAAGTGCATCATCGATGATAAAGAAACACAGCACATTGTGGCTATGAGACTCTTGGAAGAGTTTCACTTTTTGAGCCCATGCCCGCAAGAACGATCGGAAGAGAAAGGGAAAGATCTCCCTCAAGGACGAAACAGACAGTTAAGAGCGACGTCCGAATAAGTGATCAAAGCTGGCCTCTCTTGATCTCCGCAGACGGACACCAAAACCGACCCAGTACTCGTCTCCACCGCGAACTCCTGCACATCGAAACCAGACGGGCAATGCCAATATGCCAAAAGAAACTCCGGACGAAAGTAAAAGAACACAATTACAGACACAGGAGAAGAAGAGCTAGACGGAAAAAGCCAAGACACCTGGCCGCCGAAGGATATCATCTCCATGTCGATGGAAATCGACTCGCCCGACTCGCCCATGCCCCCTTCCCCGTCTCTCCCCCCCTTTCTTCCTGTTTCTGTCTCCTCTTCGCTGCCACAGTCTCTCCTTCTTTTCACCTCTCTCTTCGCGAGGACTGGAGAAGGCATAGTATTACGCATGTGTGTGGGAGGGAGAAGAGCGGACTCCAGCGCCTCGCCCACCTGCGGCTGGTGGTAGGTTACCGTTAGGCCACCCGCATCAAACGGTCGACTGAGGGGGCCGTACGGACGGCGGCTCACAGCCCGGAGACCGTTTTTCCGCGTTCTTCCTGAACGTTGCCGGCGCGCATGATTTTAAAATTTACGAAAACCCCTATTCACTTCCTCATTTGCGATCGATGCGAGTGTACACGTGGCATAGGGCCCACTGATGTGCATCTACCAAACCAAAATGGGCTTCTAAAGGCCCAAATATGCCCACTATAAAAACGCAGCCTGGCCCATTTTTCAATGCCCCCATTCACCTCGCTCCGAGTTAGATGACCTCGACTCGGAGCCTCCGTCGTCGTCAACCTGGGGGTAGGGCAACTCTGACTGGTAACGACCAGACGTCTGTAGCAGGTTGCAGAGTCGCCGAGGGCCGGACTCCCGTGTAGATCCCGTCGAGGAGTCTCCCACGGGGGGCTCTGTCTGCTTCCCCGAACGGAGGAACCGGCCACTGCCCCCACGGCGCGGTGCCACCCGTGAGTGAGCCACCGGCCACATCATGCTTGGGGTCGCAGATCGGTGCCCTAATTCTTACCTCCGAGAGCCTGATATTTCTCTTCCGTTTCCGGCTTTCCGGTGGAGTATTGTTGGATCCGTGTGGAGGTGGGGCACCCGCCATGGCGCGCCATGAGCGGCCATGCGGCGTGGGCCCCCCGCCGGACACCGATGCCGATGGGGCAGCTGCCACAAGAGAGAGAAAGAGATGGCTCTCCGGTCCCGGATTCGGGGTGGGGGGCCAGCTCCGCCGTGTTTGCCATTCCCGACGATTTCCGTTCAGGAATTTCGGCAAACATGCACCGCGCGCGGCCGAAAAAGGGTGGGACGCGTCGGAAGCAACCATCCGGTGACGGTAAACCCCCGTCAGTTTTGACCAAAATGTGAATGTCCATCTCTACTCCACAGAGAGAGAGAGAGAGAGAGAGAGAGAGAGAGAGAGAGAGAGAGGGAGAGGTTTGATCGTTTTATATGCCGTCTGTGTTCGAAATTCATGGAGGAACAACAGTGGGTGCTCCATGGAAGGCAGACTCCCGGGGTGGGAGCGATCATCAATGCGGGAGACTAAAAAATAAGATCGGTGGGGCCGATCGCATCATCTCCCCTCGTAGTTGATAAGATGAATGGTTCTTCTCAGACGGCACGGTACGCCTTCTATGATCTGCATATAAAATCTCTCGGAGGATAAGCTCGGCCGCAGGTTTCCCTCCCCTCTGACTCCGTCCTCCTCTATGGAACAAGCCCATCACAGTCCCCCATCAAAGGCCCCTCCTTTAGAGAGAAAGAGAGAGGGGTCCCTCGATGATAAGCTCCGTGCTCATCTCGGATGACTGCTCCTTGTCCCACCTCCCACGTTTGCTCCCCCAACAAAGAAGATTAAATGCCCATAGAAACCATGGATAATACCACGGGGGGGGGGGAGAGAGAGAGAGAGAGGGTACTGTTTTACGTGGCATTATTGCAGTACCGAAGCTGGGGAGTGTGGTCGGGCATTTGGACGGGAATTGGCGTCCTTTCCGCGTATTGAAGTCCGGGCGGCGACGAAAGGTCGACGTTCCTTCTGCAATGAAGTTGGCGAGGCCATTCCAACCATCGTCGGCCTCGCCCGTCTTCCAACTCCCCGTCGCTTTCTTCGTTTAATCTGGCGAGCTCCGCCCTCCCCATTATCGGCGTTTTTCACACGCCCGCCGCCACGTATCCCCTCCCTGACCACACTCAAACTGGAGCGAGAGAGCGAGAGAGAGAGAGAGAGAGAGAGAGAGAGCGTCACGTTGCTCTCCCCCAAGCAGCCGTTCCGCAGGAGGGAAGTCGGAGTCATCTGCGGGGGTGAGGGCCGCCGGCGTGGCTTCTAGCACATTATTGCAGATCTCAGATGGCGAAGGGATGAAACGAATCGCAGTGGTGGTCAATTGCGAACAATGAAGGCGAAAGGCCGGTAAGGGACCCACATGAGAGAATTATCGTGGAAATTATTTCCGAAGAGCACCAGCAAATTAGCGAGAGAACTTTTTAAGCCCGAAGATAGAACTCGAACTCGAACTCGAACTCGAACTCGGGGTCAAACCATCTCAAAGTAAATACACCCATTTTCATGCATATATAATATGGCTACCATATCGTGTAAGAATCATAACTTGGCAAATCTTGAGAATTTTCCCTACCATACATTTTTTATTATTAGTTTACTGTTCTAGCTACAGCTTAGAGCGGCGGCCGCCAAACGGAGATTTGACGGTGATGGTGGAGGTCGGCAACTGTCGATCGAGTCAACGTCCCAAATTGAATGGGAACGGTTGAAATCCCGCGCCGGAGATGATGATCGAGAATGACGGTTTCTACGGAGTTGATCTTGATCACGTCCAGATCAGACCACGAGAGGTCGTTAACTCTTGGTCAAGTCAAATCCCAGACGCCCGACAGTCAATGCCTATAAACTACCAATGAACCAAACCTTTTTTAATAGTCAAATGGTCAAAGTTACGACGTCACAAAATCATCAGATCCCCGTAACCATTCCTATTCAAACTTGCCTAACTAGGTACCTAGATTTATTTACCATCAAATGAATGCCACGTGGACCTGGTGGTGCACACCCTCGAGTGGAATGCAAGTCACCTGCGCATATTCCTGTCAGCGGTTGAAATATCTCGCGGAAATATAAATAAATAATCATTGATTACGTCCCTCAAAGAAACACCATAAGAAATAATCCGCGTGGGCGTAGCTAAATTCCAGAGAAATATATATTTTCTGCCCGGCGGTGTTACTTTTACTCTTTTCCCTCCTACCAACCACCCGTTTTATTTTAAACACACGCCGGGGTGAGGGGTCGGCACAGGTGATGGGAATGGGAGCGCAGCCGAGAATGTCCGAGGCAGGAGTGAGAATAACATCGCCTCTGTCAATTCGTCGCCTTCGATTTCTGGTCGGTTCCGTGGGGGCGGCAGTGTGATGAGAACCAGGTGGCCGTCCCGTGGGCAGCGGGGGACCTCGGCCTGGGTGGGTGGGTTGAACAGCTGAGGGGTTGACTGGGTAAAAGAGTAGTGGGGTTGGGGAGCTCCGGCGACTTTTTGGAGGAGGAAGGAGCAGGTCAGTTTGTCAAAAGCCGGCGGCACACAGTGGAGGAAACGGCGGCGGGGGTAGGAAGGAGGGGAGAAGGGGAGGAAGGAGAGGGGGATTCCTTGATTCCTTTCGATTTGGTGCAACCTCGTGGTGGCGCAGGCGACGGGCCACCATTTCGATCGGAATAAACGGTCGCTCTTCCGCACCGGCGGGTTTCTTTCTTCTTTTCTGCTGCTCCTGCAACGTATCCATGGTAGGCAGGGAGGAGGAGGGGTGAGGGGGAAGGAGGAGGAAGGGGGTTGTGTGTGGAATGTGGCGACAGTTCGTGTTCCGAACACGGCAGTCGAGTCTGTTGGAGTCTTTTGGGGTTAAAAGCTGTCACTGTGGGGGGTTCCTCGTCTCATACAGGTGGGGGTTTCATGTCCGGTAAAAGAAAAAGCCTGGTTTCATGTTTCAGGGACAGATAGATATAATATATTTGCAGAGACAGGGAGAGAGAGGGGACTGTGATAGATGCCTTTGCCTTCTCCCCCTTGAACCCACCCCTTCTCTATCTCATCGTCTCCTCTCCCTACATCGCACCGCCTACCTCTTCTTCTTCTTCTCTCTCTCTCCCACTCTCTCCCTCTCTCTATTAAAGGGAGGAGGGGGATCGGGGTTATTATGGTTGCTGTGGGTTTCCTGTGGCTGCGACCTCCCCGCTCCCTCTGAAGCAGAGTGGAGCGAGCGCCCGTTTTGTCTACCGGGAAGGAAACCCCCATCCCTTCCCTTTTTTTTCTTTTTCCTTTCCTTCTTTTAGAACTCTCTCGCGTTCCCCCCAACCTTGTCTCTGCCCGTGAGGAGGGCGGCGGCTTCCTACTCTCCCCCGCCCCACTCCCTCGTCCCAACCAGGCCCTTCCTTTCGCGGCGCCCTTCCCTTTTGACAGCCAGGAGGGGAAGAAAGCCCTCCTCACGCCGTGCCCATGGCTTCGCTGTGGAGAAATTGGGGCTCCTCTTCGACACGGGTCTGGTTTTGAAGTTCTCGTCACCTCTTGATGCAGTGAGAGGAAAGGCAGTGTGCCTCCCGTCTCCCTCCCCTGCCGCTTGCAATCCGTTGGAGATTTGTTTCTTCTCGCTTTCATTTTCTGTATAGTTTCTTCTTCCTATCAATCTCATCGCCGCCCGACGGAGGATTTGGATTTTTCTCCGAGCGCCATCGTTCGACCTTTTTGCGTTGTCGTTGTGTTCATGGAAATCGGGAGATCTTGATCCCGCCAGGAATTCAGCGGTCTGATTCGCCGTCGGTCGGGAAGCGCTCTCTGAGGATCCGTTGTCGAAGCTCCGGCGTCGAGGATGAGGGATTTCCCTTCCTGTTTTGGGGAAAATGGAGTCCAGGTCGCGGATTCCTCTTCCGCTGCCGGGAAGAATGCCCAGAATCTGGTGGCCTGCGTCTACCAGACCCGGCACTCCGGCCGATCATGCGCGATCACCATCACATGGAGCAGGAATCTGATGGGCCAAGGCTTCAGCATTGGCATCGACGACTCTGCCAGCCATAGCCTCTGCAAGGTGGACATCCGGCCATGGCTGTTCTCCAAGAGGAAGGGCTCCAGGAGCGTGGAGGCCGACAGCAACAAGGTGGACATCTTCTGGGACCTCACCGCCGCCAAGTTCGGATCTGGGCCTGAGCCGCTGGAGGGTTTCTACGTGGCCGTCCTCTTCAACATGGAGATGGTCCTCCTGCTCGGCGATCTGAGCAGAGAAGCCTACCGGAAGACGAATGCGACCCCGCCGCCGTCGGCCGCCGTCTGCGTCGCTAAGAAGGAGCACCTCTTCGGGAAGAAGGTCTACTGCACCAAGGCCCAATTCTGCGACAACGGGCAGGTCCACGACGTCGTCATAGAGTGTGAAACCCTAGGGCCGAAGGACCCCTTTCTGGAGATCCACATCGACAGGAAGAGAGTGATGCAGGTGAAGAGGCTCGCCTGGAAGTTCCGGGGCAACCAGACCATCCTCGTTGACGGGCTTCCCGTGGAGGTTCTCTGGGACGTGCACAGCTGGCTCTTCGGGCCGCCCGTGGGGAACGCCGTCTTCATGTTCCAAACCTCCCTCTCCGCCGAGAAGCTGCTCCCCTGGTCCTGCTCGCCGGCTTTCAGAGAATCCCATCTACAGGGTCTCGGTTTTTCTCTGATTCTGTATGCTTGGAAGAACGAATAACTGTTCCAACGCCGAGACCGAGTATTCTTTTCCCCCTCCTTCAATCTCGAGCAGTGCCGGAATGCCGGAATGCCGGAATGCTTCCGCTGGACAGTTCCTTCTAGGGTTAGGCTCGAGACCTTCATCTGCTTCTTCCCCCTTCGACATGTTCATCGGACCAGGAACACAGGTCCTCGTGATAGTTTTCAGCTCCATGATGTATATTTCTATGATTGAGATGGCTTCGTTCCCTGATTTGAGGCCTAGAATTCCCGACATGGGTTGCTCTCCTCTGATTCTCCTGCCATGCCGTGCTTCAGACGGTCATCCCTGTCTTCGTTTTCGTTTCATCTGGCTTGTGCAAACCACGAAGACCAGAGTCACGCGGTAGCGTTTGATCTTACATAAGCCTCAACGTTGACTTAATGCCACCATTACCCACCCCTCTGTAGCGTTCGTTGACTTTGGTACCTCTATCGTATTATACCTTCGTCAAACTCCCAAAAGTTGGGGAACGTCAGATGCGAAACCACGTCTGGGCGCCATTTTTTTTTTTTGAGTGATTCTTTTTTTTGTGCGACGCATACGGCGACTTCTGCGATCACCATGGGCTACTCTTGACCCAGCGAGATGCACATGGGTGAGAACTAGTTGGATCGTTGACCACTGTCACTTATTTTCATTCAAGATTTATATACGATAAACATTCGGCTTTCCTCTCGGCGATCATTACCATCAACTCCGTCTGGATCTCTGGTGGCTGAATTGGCGGCGCTGCCGGATCATCTGCGGGGAGACGACGGAGATGAGCCCGCTGAGGGGCAGGCGCATCTTGGCCCTGTACGCAATCTCGTCGTAAGGGCGGCGATAGAACTTGAGGAACGGCAGGAAGGACTCTCGTCCCTCAGGCCGCTGCTGGTGGTGGCGGGCGTCTCTCTTCGCTCCGAAGAATCTCGCCACCGGCGACTGCAGGAACGACGGCTGAGGCGTCCTCGGCGGGGGCGGCCGTACCGACGACGGCGTTGAGGGCATGCTCCTGGCGGCGGCGACGCGCCGGTGCTGCGGCGTGGAAGCAGACCTGGCGCCGGGGGAGGCGAAGGAGAAGGAGCGGGCGCTGAGAGGGGAGACACCGATCAGGGAGGGGCTGGCGGCGGAGGGCTCCGTGCGGGTGAGATACCACGGCTTGAGGGCGTCTATGTGGGAGACGGTGAAGGAGAAGCGCGAGGACCTTGACCCGCCGCTGCCGAACCTGGAGGAAGCCCTGGAGATGGTGGAGGGGTCGAAGCGGAGGGAGGAGACCCGAGGGCTGTTGATGGCGGCGAAGGCGAAGGGTGGCCGCTCCTCCACGGAGTCCTCGAGGCCGACGGAGGAGACCACCGCCGTCGATGTCCACAGGTCAACGAACGGGCGGGCGCCCTGTCAGGGAGACGGATCAGATGAGGGCCCTCTTTGTTGCTGCAGAGAAAAGCCAGACCGAGAAAGGACCGACCTTCCAGAGATAGGGGAAGAGGGAAGGTGGGTCGACGACGAAGGCCATGTGGAGGCGGCCTGGGTAGTACTCGGAGATGATCTTCAGTGTCCCCATGAACAGGTTGAGGGAAGCCGACGCCGATCTGAAACCCCCTGCCACCATTGAATGTTATCTTATCTTCGAATCAGGTCGGTAAAGAACAGTGAACAATAAATAATCCATAAATCGAAAACTGTTCCTCGCCCTCCCCCCCCTCTTCCCGCCTTGCCGATTGTTCAAACACCTCGAGGTCCTCCCATGGTGGTGCGCTTGAGTCAATAGGATAATATTTTTCTAATCAGTCCTACATGCCACAGTCACAGTCTGACTGCCGTGAGCTCCCCACGGACGGAGTCGGCCATCTTCTTCCTCCACCATCGAGGCCCAGTTCTCCGCCCTCGCCGGTGCAAGTGCAGAAGACGACGGGATTCACATAGCGACAGTGGGGAGGGTAATCCCGTCAGAAACTGAGGGTAATACTATCCGAGACTCCGCGGCCGTTGAGGTGGCTTTGGCAAAGATTCAGGCGGCGGGCAGACAAGGGTCGGTAACGCTCCCGGGAAAGAGGACTACAGCCGTCGGCGACGCTAGTCTAGGTGATTTTGCAGGCGACAGATAAGACGGCGGTGAAATGATGGCTGCGGGAAAGAGGAGCTCACTGGCGTCGAAGAGAAGCACGAACTGGTCCACCAGCTTGGACATGGACGAGATGGCCACTTCCATGGTGAACACCAGCAGCCGTGTGTACCTGCAGCACGACCCGCTTCAGAGCCTTTGAAGAAATTAAGGAAGATTGCAGGAGGGCGGAGGAGTAGAGTTCAGTCCGGCCATACGATTTCTGAGAACGGAGCTTGAGGTATTCCTGCTTTACCCGGAAAACCTGGAGGAAAAGGAAGACGTTACGGATCTACGATGACCGGAGGAAGAGGATGCGGAATGAGTTCGTAGCTCCTCGGTGTCTTCTCACCATTACGGGCCTGGCCTCATCATCCTGGCCCGCCAGGTAAGCGGCGCCTTCCGCCAACTCCGTCGAGAACTCGTCCGCCATCAGATGGTCTGCTCAGTTAGAGAAAATATTCGAAAGCATCAGAAGCGTCACGTCTGCAACCTCATCTCCCCGGCATTCAGTGTTCTTCCTGGGAGAAAACGGCAGATTCACAGGAGAAGAGAACCGAGATCCTAATCCCTAAACATGTTTCATGAAATGGCGGGGGTTCTGGTGGAACGGGAAGATGAACGAACCAATGCCGATCGCATCCCTCCAGGTGAGGCACGCCCTCAATTGCTTCGCCGCCTTCTTCACGCTGTCGTCCCTGGCCCTGAGGAACCTCTCCACACACTCGTCGGTACAGAACTTTTCCTGCGAAGGTTCGCCGAAGACAGGATCACCATCGGAGCAGGAAGACGAAGAACCACGCCAGGTGAGGCAATGGTCGGAAATGAGAAGGTCCGACGACCGGAGAACACCTCCCCAGCGTAAACGAGCCCGGTAAGAACATCTCACCTGCTTCACAGTGAGCTGCGTCTGCTCCCTTAGGATCCTCAGCACCTCCTCCACCCGCTTTCTACCTCTAGCTTCCGCCTTCCCCATCGCCCTTTCTTCAAATCTCGACGGTCGGAAGAACCCCTTTCGAACTCCAGCACTCACCAGCTCCGCATTCATGGGGGACCTCGGACCTCCCCACAGCCGCAGGATTCAGAAAAACCAGCGGAGAAAGAAGGACGACGGGGGAAGGAGAAGACAGGAGGAGAGAGAATCGATGGGAGGGCGGGACGACGTTTAAAGACGACGGCCGACGATCCCGTTATTGGGCTGGATCCTGAAGGCCCGCTCTCTCTCATCGGCCCGTTTCGTCCCCAGTAATGAACGGACAGGATCTCGTAGATTGACGGCTTATGAGTTCAGTACCGATCGGGGTTTTGACTGTCGGGGTCCAGACAGCGAAAGCTGGTCGGCTTCTGCTGTCCTCGTCCCGACCAACGTGGTATCCTCAACTCGCCGGTGCATCCCGCGCGCCGCCGTGCCGTGACCGTGATGCCGTTTCTCGCCGGCAGGGGCTTCTGCAGGGAAGGACGACGACGGGGCTGCTCCGGCAACCCGTCGGTTGTTCCGCATCCGCCGTGCCGTCGCCGGTGGCAGTGTTCTTCTCCGCCGCCGGCGGCGGAGCAGAAAACCCTGCCGTCTCCTGGTTTTAGAGAGAGAGAGAGAGACAGAGTTCGCCGGCAGGACTTGCAGTTCCAGATTCTCAGGGCCGGAATGCTATCACCACGTGGAAGAGGGCGAGTGAGCACAGATTCCCAAGAGGAGGCCATGGGAGGGCGGGGGAGCTCTCAAAAGCCCACCGCCACTCGCCGTGTCCCATCCGTCGTGTTATATCCGACGACTTGGTTGGTAGTGGGCGTTGTGATCTTCTTGTAGGGATCTGACGATGGTGGAGATTCCCCTCCTCCCATGCCGTCGTCATCTCCGTCTCAGAAACTGAGGAAATTATTTAACCGGAGGTGGCGCCGGTGGTGGAGCCTTTCGGTAGGGCCGGCTTCTTTCTCCTCCGGCAGCCCATCACCGACATTTAAAAATTCGAAACCCGCCCAGTAGACTCCGCCGGCCGAGCCAATCCCGCCGTCCGGCAGCGCCATCATGATCGCCGCCGCGCCGCTCGTTCCCCTGACGAAGAAGCTCTGCCCTTCAGGAGCACGCGCGCCATCGCAGAGGAAGAAGACGACCTGCAACAATGATGATGGTGACAGGTCGCGGGAGGAGGACGTCCACAGGTGACAATGGGGGGGGGGGGACTGACCTCGAGCGGAGGAGCCTGGAGGGGAGCAGGACGAGAAGACGAGCACTTCCTGGTGGCAGACGAACTCCCACAGTCCATTATTTATCCTAGGAGCTATAATCAGCATAAAATAGGCCTCCGGGGAGGCACGGCTAAGATTTTGTCACCTGGCCAGCCTCGTCCGGCGCCTCAGCAGAGGACGCAAACTCATCATTCATCGACTTTTTTTTATTAAATAATGAATAGTTCTCCCGTGTTCACGGGAGGTGAAGCACTTCAAGATAATCCATCTCTAGAAGGTGGTGAGGACGGGAGTCACTCGATTATGTAAGAAAAAAACCAGCAGAATCCGCCACCCAAAGCCCTCCTCTCTCTCTCTCTCTCTCTCTCAAATAGAATATGAAGAATAGGTTGCGGCTGGGCTGCATAAGGCGACGGCCCAGAGTCCATTTTTTCAGGCTCTTTCTTTGGGGTGGGTTCATACGATAATAGTCAATGCCCTGTTTAGGACTCATATATTGGGCTGAAATCTTGTAGCCGTACCGTACCCACTACGAAAAGAGCCCAATTTCACTATTTTTCCGAATGGCCCGCGTAAGCATAGGCTCCAAATTTTACTTCGTGTTGCCCCCGGACTATGCAGGCTTAAAATCCTCTTCGGGGTCTGGAAACTATAGAGAATAGTACGATTTTAATCGGCATGTATTTGAAGGTTGGTTCGAATCCATATTTAATTCTATATTTTTTCTACTGTTAAAGGGAGAAATAACGTGCCCGACTTTGGTTTGATTCGCTCCCACTTTGGTCTAACAATTCGCTGTTGAATCGGATTTTTGATAGCTTCTAATTGTTCCCATGCGAAGGCTCTCTGCAAGGTAATAATTTCACGTGAGTTCTCCCTTTTTCAAACTGTCGGATTATTTTCAGATATAATGAGATTTATTAGGAAAAAAATATCAGGTTTAATAAGGTTAAGGTCAGAGCCCATTTTTCTTCCCACATAGCTGTTCTAGTCTCTCTCTCTCTCTCACCCACACACACAGATTTATTTTTTTCATAGATAAAACATTGAATGACGAGGAGTATTTATTTATAGACATATTAAAATAAATTAAGAATTCCACTATTTGAACGTGAATGGCCCACTAAAACGACGGTGCAACTGCAATGGAGCCCCCTGCAAACCCTGCTGACGTGTGATTCTGCCGCGGTATCGGGGAGGGGGGCAACGCAGATTTGACGAGATTGTGTGGGGTGGGGAGTGGTTGTTGACTTAATATCCAAAATTGTGACAGTCTACTTCTTCTACACACGTGCAAAGAGAGAGAGGGGTTTAGGAAGTAACGAGGGAGGTGGGACTTGAGGTCCAAAGGTAAAAAAGAGCTCTTTTTAATTATATAGACCAATATGGGTAGAGATAAATAGATTGCGACAGAGAAAGAGAGAGGTATGCTTGAGCGGCAAGGATGCAAGTGCGAAGTAAGAGGACGGAGAGAGGAGAGAGAGAGAGTAGCAACGAGGCTTGTCACACAAGAGCGGGGATCGATAGTGACAAGTTACCGAGAGTGTTAAAAGCAGGATTGAACTGCAAGGGAGAGACGGAGAATAGTGGGCGACTTCCCCCGAACCCAAGCAAGTCGACGGTTCCTTCTCCCCTCACCCATCTTATTTTCCTTCCCCACCTCTCTCTCTCTCTCTCCCAGCGGGGGGAAACCTTGGAGACCCACTGCCGCTCTTCTCTGCTCCGCCGCGGATGGGGTGGTTCCAGTTCCTCCTCTGCCCAGTCAAGAAGCTCTGGTACCGCTTCCATTCGGCACGCAGGAATAGTACGCTTCCTCCTTCCTTCCCTCCCTCCCTCCCTCCTCTCTCTCCTCTCTCTCGGTTTTTCTTCTCCTTCATTAGTCCAACTCAGAAATTTTTAGAGTTGCAATCAATACATCGTTGAGGTCTTTTCCTAGCCCACGATCAGAACCCTTCTACGTTTCTTAGTCGGTTCCTTCCATCCCATATGCACTCTTCCCCTCTTGGCTGGGTTGTTCGTGTTCTTATCGAAACCTCTGCCGCTGCTCCACGAGTAGCCGGCGCAGAAAAGAAGGCCCTCTCATTGCCCCAAACACCATACCTTCGTTGCGTTTGCTTACAGGCATGGGGATATACATCCTTTACGAGGACGTGAAATCGTGCCAATGCGAGGACGTGCACGTGCTGTGGTCGATACTAGTGGAGTCTCAATCGCCGCCATTCCGTCCCCCACCGAGGACATGAAGAGAGAGAGAGAGAGAGAGATGTGCTCCCCCTCTCCTCAGGGCCTGACTTAATAAGGAAGATAACAATACTAACCGAGAGAATAAACAGGAACAAAAAACGCAGGCTCGAGCTACAGAAAACGACGTCCACGCATACAGAGGACGGAGGAGCCGCCGTCTTCTTCTTCTTCCAGCCTTCTCTCGGCAGCTTCTCTTCTGGTGCACGCTCGCTCGTATTAGTTGCACTAGTGAAGGCTCAGTGTGGGGTCGGACGTGATCTTCTTGTACAGACCGAAATGATATTGAGGCTTACTTAGTGGAACTTGTTGACGATCTAACCTACTCTCTCGTATGAGCCCACTCGTGCGAACTCATTCATAGTTCCGCAAAGATGGACCGTCGGTGAACGGCCGACGTCGAAGGCAACCCCTTCACCGTATGGACGTCAATGCGTCTTCTTCGTCGCTGTCGTCTTCAATCTTTATGCAGGTAGTTTGTCTATTCTCGGGTCGCTGAGGGGTCACTGGGGGAGGAGGCATCCCCGTTGAGACTTCCTGCAGGGGTTCTTCAAACGGCAGGGACAGGCCGGGGGACGGCAGAGGGTGGGTGTAGCGCCGCCGTCACGTCAGAAGAAACACGGCAGCGCCTTGGCCGGTTATTTTCCTCGCCGGCTACGGCGACGGTGGGGTCACTGGATATATAACTCCCACCGGCCGGTGAACACTCCGGCGGGTCACCTCCTCGACGAAAGCGACACCTCCAATGCCAGGGCAAACCCCGACATCAACGTTCTGATGGTGATATCGTTTTATACTGGGTGTGCGCACGTCAACGCCGAGACAAAGGACCGCGCTCTCTGGGAACCGAGAAACAAGAACCCACCCACCCAGTTTTATTATGTGGGGGGAAGGAAAGGTTGAAGACCAGCCAGTCCACTGGATCTGGGTGTGCTTTGGTCTCACCCAGTTCCGTTCTGATTGTAATATGACTCTCTCTCTCTCTCTGTGCCTCCTCCAGACTCCGCACAGGACATGGAGTCATATGGGTATGATCAAGAGTCTCTATTTCAGCTGTTTCTCTGGGCTCGGGCCATGTCCGGGCCTCTTTTTTCTGGCTCCTATATGTGGCAAGGGATGATCGAAGTGTCTATTTTTTCTTGCTCGTATATGTGGCAACATCACAGGCCGCAGGGAAGGTCCATCCGGGTACGAGAGACGGCCTGCTGCTGTCGCCGCGTGCTGATGTTTTTGCGATGACTTTAAAATGAGGGCGGCGCTCACCTTTCCGTCAGTTTGGTAAGATGTACACTCCGGGTAGCCGACGATTGGAATATAAGTGAGACGTCAACAGAATCAAATAGACTAGAGCAACTAGAACCCGGGCATTGTCAGCTCCTAATTAATGAGAGAGAGAGAGAGAGAGAGAGAGAGAGAGAGAGAGAGAAGACTGGGTACCCATAACTATGATCATTGACATAACTACAATCTCATAGAAACGAAGCGAAAGTCCCAAATTCCGGCTAATATGCACAAAGCAGTCTTTGATTCTGCAGATTGTATCCCGGTGGTTATGTTGATTCTGCAGATTCTTCAAGAGTAAGAACGCTGCAGGCCATGATTATCCAACACAAAGGTTACCACTGAAATGTATGAGCTCTTCAGGTTGTACGATGCCACTTATGTATATTGCTCTTGTGTTAGAGGGCTGCACCGCAACGCAGGAATCGGAGTTTCCTAGTGACAGCTTTCATTGACGCCATCTCCTAGGAAAGCAATCTCACAATGTCTATCGATTCACTATACTCAGATCAGATTAAGAGTCGATTTCTATACCAAGGAGATGGCAAATTTCGTTCCGGTTCATGGGCCTTGGGAGAAGAGAACGGATGCTAATGTTGATGCTTAACACTCTATTAGTCTGTCAAATAATCAACAAAAATATCATAAAATGGTCTGAAGAATTGGGGATGCATTATAGTTATTCTGTCCCGTCAAAATAGCAATCTTTGTTCTACCCATCTTAACAAGACATATATTAGGCCATCAAGGTTCATAGATCGCTTTATGAAATCATCAGCAGCGGTTGCATTTCCGCCTACTTGTTAACTACATAAAATATCACATGGATAACCAGTGCCTGGCTTCATCCCACAAACCCTCACCTTGTTCGATGAATATTAGCTGCATCATGGTCACGTCCTATAGACAATTAATAGCTTTAGGCAGAACCATCCAAAGGACACGGACTAAATGTGACTACTTGATGATAAAAAAATTGAATTTCACTGCGAGTCAAAGCTTCTTAAAAGTTTGTGATAGATCTTTTAAGTGCATAGCTCAATCAAGTATGCAAGGCTGTTGTCACGTTAAAATTTTCAAATATTGAGCATCTTTCATGTCACAGGATATATCATGTAATTACAGCCTGATGTCATTTAACAAACGTAAATGATTGTTACATGATCTCAACAGTATTAAGAGCAAACAGAATCGCAGACATTTGTGGTATTCAGAAAAGGATATCAAAGCGATAGAGTGTTTACACTCACACAACAGCAAGATAAAGATTCATACCATGGTTGAGATTGAATGTGGAAAATAAACTTCTTTCATAAATACGAAGTTGATGGCGAATCAGGTACACGTAAAATCCAATCTTTGAAGTAAGATTCTGCTTCCACCTCAGTACGAGAAAGGGCACCAAGAGGGGTAACCGTAATCTGAAAATTACAACAATCTCTTAGTTATCTATGATCGGTATCTTTGTAATGGCAACAAGTAATATTGGTCAGGAAACACTAACATAACCAGCTTCAAGAGAAGTAAAGTCTACATCCTCTGCTTCGTTTTCCGTCTCAGCATTTTGCTCCACAAACTGGTAGAATGAAAATCAGACACAATAACCATGTTGACCATAATTCTCACTTTAATCCTAAAAATAGATTGTCGTGACAAAAATCAAAGAAAATAGATAAACAGTGTGAAATGTTCAAATATGTAAAAACGATTTCATGGGTGAGAGAATACAAAGGTGCTTGGACTGCAAATGGTTGAGAGAATACAAGATTAAGAACTCTTATCTACAATCTAGTACTCCGCTATGTTCTTAAGTTCTCGACCTACAAAAGAAACCAACCCAGTTTCTCCAAAACGACATTAATACAACGACACAGGCCACTCAAATTATAGTGAACGTCTGATACAATGCGAATAAAGTCAATGACTTTGGAGGCCTCATAGATAACAATATTCAGTAAGATCTTTCATAGAACAGAGCTTTGGTAAGCCTTCACGTTTCATAGAACTCTTTCATAGGTCATCCCCCTACTCGTCTTGGTCTTCATACCTGTTATGGTCTAGAGTGACAAATTTTCTAATGCTAGGGGCAGTAAGCTTCAAGGTTTATAACCACCATAGGCCACAAATTCAACTAGCCAAGAATAGATCACAAAGACGAGTATAATCTAAATGTATAAATAAATGTGCACGTGCTAAAGTTTGATGAGGTGCTTAAGAAATACAAAACCATCTTGTGTCAGTTGTTTTGATATCTACGGTTGACGATCACAGCACAAATAAGGTGTCAAAATTACTAGTGTGATGATTGGGTTTTGCCATAGTATACTTCCGTAAATCATATCCACACTGCAGAAGCTATAATAGCACTGGTAGAGTACTGGTCATATGAAGGAAACACAAGCTAATCTTTCTTTCAAGGTAAATTTTTTTCGTAAGACGAATGTGCCATTTCTCTCTCATATCATTTGAAAAGAATAAGAATTAAAAATGGTTTCGAAATCGTTTAAATGATTAAAAATAAACTCAGCATAGCCCCGGCCTCTTGCCGGACATTCGAATTGGCAATGATCGGTTAGCAAAGCACAACAAAATCCAATCCTGCATACAATTGTCCAGTTGGAGAAGGCTTGGACATAAAATCGGGTGGACATGAGAGCACAAAGACTTTTGAGACCCAATATTTTCCCTGAGGAATATAGAAACTAAATAAGTACACAAATCACTGTGGAATTTGGGTGAACAATGATACATATCCAAGGATACACCAAACAGAATGTAACGAGATCGTTCAACGTGGAGCTTTGGGGAGGTAAATATCCCAGAACAAAAATAATTGTGTATTCAAGGAGCTAACTGCAAGAATTAAATAACGGGAAACACAATCAAACTATATGAATACAAATGGCGTCGAAATAGTTATAACCGCTGAATTTAAAAGAAGTTAAAGAAACACCCTTCTCTTAAACCAGAGGGCTCCTCGGGCTGAGCTCGAATCACCATTTTGTTTTTTCACAGCTGAGCCAAGCTCCATATCCGCAGTGACATAGCTACATTCAGCAGATGATGATGAAGTTGTCTGCTTCCATCCAATCCTTGTCATGAATTTTCCCTGTCTTGTTATCTTATACCCCTAATTGAAGAAAAAAGAATGATGGGTTATATGTTCATCTACAAACTTATCTACGAATAACAAAGAGTTTTACAAATATCTAATGAAAGTTGGAGTCAATTTTGAAATTATTTTTATTTTTAAATCTATTGGAGACGTCAATTGGCACCAAGGAAATTCCTTGTAAAGACACAAATACATGAAAAATGACAAAGAAAAACCAGCATGTAAAAGCATAGTTATAGAATTTCCCACCCATAAGTTTCTCAAAATTTTAACACCGTACACTTTCTGAAACTTTTTTTAAAGTTATGATAACGTGTGCATTAAAATTCGAGGGAAATATGAAAGTATATGATCAACGGACTCTTAAAAATTCTCTAAACAGAATATTTTCCATGTCTACATCAAGATAAACTTTCTAGGAACTCAATTTCCTCCAAATGCAGGAACAAAGTCCTATCTTATTACAAAAGCTTGAAGCTACTACATTGTTCTGGAGTACGTAAAAAACGATTACGCTTCCTACCAAACTAATCTGACATCTAAGGATACTGCCAGCTCAAATTGAGAGAATCTCAAGATTTTAGTTGTAATCATGCCACGAATGAGCACAACAGTTATCTTGTAATAACAGTGGATAAGGGAACAAGATAACGAGGTCCAATGCTTGACATGCTAGACGGATAAAAAAATGTATATCATTTTTCCAGGCAAATAGATAACATTCATTCAGATAACTATATTAGGGATAAACGAATTTGTACAAAAGCCACACGAGTTGTTTCCACTATTTACTTCTTCCTATTCACTTTTCTTTACCTGTTCAATTTAAATTTTCACTTTTTTAAGCTATAGCAACAGCATGAAAAAAGGCAACACTTTCATTCCTCATCTTTTTTGTAGCAATGCTTCCATTTCAGTTTAAGTTTATACCCTATATTCCCTTTCAGGATTCATCAAATCGTGTCTTTGGGTGAGTTAGCACATTCTGCTGCCTTAACTGTGGTTTCCTTTATTATTTTTATACGGTTTTTGAACTGCGACAAGGCCAATTAGATTCAAGAACTTCCATCCACCATCTAAGAAACAAACGTGTAGTTTTATACCTTTATGCCTAAAGCAAGCCTACCTTGTGACATGTAAGATCTGTTGGGAGATCCATGTTAAGAAACAATCCCTTCGGATATGTTTTGCTGATGATCTCAACTAGCAATGCATTTAAGAGTGGCAAGCAACACTCTGCAGCTCTTTTGAGATCATGAGTGCTACTCTTTCCTCGCACCCTGAAAGAGAGAGATATCATAGCATCATTAGTATACCCACTGAATTAAACTAATATATATATATAGGTATTATATAAAAGCTCAATATTTGAAAACTCAGAATCCAAGGGAATTGAACACCACCTACCGATTAGTTTCCAAAAAGTCAAAAATATCCAAACCATATGCTTTTGAAGCATGAGCAAGTTTTAACATTCGTCTAGTCACATGGTTACAGCAGCCCATCACCTTTATTGCCATTACCGCTGATTACAAAATGTAAATCATAATTGAAACAAATAGAACACTAGCATGACAAAACTAGGGACTAAATTTCCATTGGGGCAAAGAACATAAATTGTATTTAATCGTAATATTTATTATGAAGAGGGTAGAATCATGTCTTCAATAAATGGCGACAAAAAGAGATGTGCTTGTATTTTTTGTACACTAAGAAAAAAATCCTGTACAATCGCCATATCTGCCACCAGGATGATATGGACCATATTAGTAAGCTCAAATAACAGAAATCACATAATCATAGTCTTTTCTCATTACCAAAGAAATGTCACCCTGTCCTTTGCTCTACCACTAAACCAGATTTAAAACTGAGCAGCCTCTCAAGTATAAAACTTTGCCTCATGAATATCCACCTACTCTCATTCCATATTAACCAAAGGATCGTGTAGGGGACAAGTCACCATATTTTATGGAGACCTTATTTATGGCTGTTCCACTTAATAAAAATTCTTTTATCTGACGTGGGCGATTTCTGCAAGGAAAATAGTTATATTAGTAGATTAGAGTAATATCTTGTGTATGTCACAAGAGAACGAGCATTCCAGGTGGTTCTGATCTATCCATATACAAAGCAAGGTGACAGCATATGAGTACTCTCCCATGTCAGATCCTCTACACCAAATATATTCACCTTCAGTGGGGAAGGGATTTTTAAAAGTAAAGGTAGATATGCTACAATGTCTAACGGGTTCTTACTTGAGCTAAATCTTTTTGGCTTGATCTTACCATAGGTTGGCTGAGAACCTTTCAAATTTGTGTGGATCAAGGCTCTTAAGTCAGAAAATCAACTTAATACACACGATTCTGATTGCGCCAGGAAGAGCCCACCAGGTATCTGACTCGATATCTTTCCCCAATAAAAAAATATCACCATAAAAAATGAAAAAAGACAAACAAAAAAGGAGATAAAGTCCATGACCTGCTTTCTTCAACCATATTGATGGAGTAGGTGGGAAGATAATGAATTGGCTAAATGTATAAGAAAACAAGATGTAGCAAAAGCAAATGGTGGTAACATAGGTATGAAGTCCATTAAGCCATTTCAGATAATTCAGACACGCAGAAAGACAATTGACAGAACCAACCAAGAACTAGGAGCGTTACTTCTTGATGCACATCACTCGAGCTAGTGAAGAAAGAGATACAATTAAACTTTAACTTAAACATAACACACAATAGAGTGGCATTCACTCTCAGACTATCAGTAGTTGAGATTTCGAGGATGATGATGACGACATTGCTTCATGAAAGTTAACCAACTGTACTGTCGCTCACATTTTACAAATTTGTGCCAAATAGGGCAATGAATGTTTTAGGCCTTTGAATATGACATAATTATAACTAGAGCACCCATAGCAAGAAACATGTTATCATGTTGGAGACTGCACAATATCCGTTTAAAATACTAAAAATAAACAGTATCTAATCAACCTCAGACCAGACAACTGGTATTATTCTGACATATGTAATGTGTATGCGCAATGTGCATTTTGAGATATTTGTTCCAATCGAAACATGCTCTTGATAGATGAAACCATGCACCTTAACCAAAGATTGTAGCTCAGAAGAGAACTCAAGAGAAAACAAAATATTTCCTCAAAGGTTCGAAAATCTATTTACCACGAATCTTGTCTGGAGGATAAATTACTTTGCATTTATATGTTACTATTAAGCTCCTAGTGGCAACTCTATTCTCGTTGGAATCCATGCATAAGAAGATGTGGCTCTAGAAATGCGTGCATGTTTTTGCACAACAAGTAAAACAAATAAGCAACATTATCCTCTGAAGGTTAGCAAATCTATTTACCATGATTCTTGTCTGGAGGATAAACTACTTTGCATTCAGCTGTTACTACTATAATCCTTGTGGCAACTCTATTCTCGTTGGCATCCATATCTAAGAAGATGTGGCTTTAGAAATGTGTGCGTGTTTTTGCGCAACAAAAAAAAGAAATAAGCAAAAATAGTAAGAAAAAAACCTTAATACCAAATGCAGTTTCTTCCTTCAACTCATCAAGGCATGAGGAATCATTTATTTGTTGATGGCTGATATTTTTCAAATACTTTTCTCATCGAAGTAGTTCGATCCTGCTCATTCTCAGGTTGTCTTCTAGGAGAGTAGGTGAACAACAGTAAGCCCAACTAATCCGCGTATATTGGACCCAAGAAAAGTGATGATACACGGTGAAAAGGGATCGCTACATGGCTAAACAAACATGCACATCTTTTTCTTCTTTTAAGTAATAGAATCGGTAGATGTACCAGCATTAATTCTGTGAGAAATTCAAGTCTTCTACTTACCAATGGTATGATATTGCCACAGAATGCACCCCATAGAGGAATGCTTCTCGCGCTCCAGCTACAGTCCCAGAATAAACACTGAAAAAGGAAAAAGAGGTTCGTCAAAAAAGTATAAGAAAAGGTCGTGCATTGAAGTCGTTGAAAACCACCAGTAAATGATCGGAGAGAGATGGAACACAGGGAAAAATCCTTCTGCCGAATGAGGTATACCTTCGATCAATAGGAGGCCTGGAACACTAGGATAAATCGTTACAGAAGAGAGTACAGTCAGCAGTAAAAGAAAGACGGGAACCTCAAGAGGAGGCATCTGACGAGGGCACCACCGGGCAGTAAGAGGAATCACAAAACACAAAGAGAAATCGTCGGACAGTTGGAGGGAAAGGAGGAAGCCAGCGCCAAGAGAGAGATTGCCGAAACTCTAGTTCTAGACGATGGAGGGAATTTCTCTTTCCTCCTTTCGAACTTAGCTTAGAAATGTGGATCCGAGTTATATAGGGTCTCAGAACCAAAAAATGGATCCGAATGCAGGTTTCGGGTGGGCCTAGACATCACTGGACCCACAAAATCTACGAGAAAAAAGATGTCGACTTGTTTCCAACAAGAGTTGTATTTAAAAGTCATTTGATGCATGTATTTTTTATGGAAATTAAAAGTCGTGCGAAGTCAAATTCAAGACCACGAAAAGTTAAACAACAGTCTAGTAAGCTATTATGATCCGAGGATTGAAGGATATACTACTCTCCAGGAGAAATAAAATGCTAAAAATCTATGGAAAACAGAATCTCCAGAGACTGAGCACTAGATTTCATTCAATAGCTACATCGAAATCTAATGCATAGAAAACAGAATATGACAACTCAAGGACTACATGTAAAAAAGAACCCAAGGATTACGATATTCACTATAGAGAAGAGAGGTGAACTCAAAATGATAGCACAGAAAAAAAACAGCAGATCATCAAATGTTAAGAAGCATTTTCCGCCTTGGCCCAGAAAAGAAAAGAAGAGCAGAAAAGGTTATACCGATTAAAAACATTCCAAAAGGAATTCTCTAGGAACAAATCCACCGGATTTATGATATCAGATGCTCGGTGATAAAAACAATTCTAGAAAATAGTGAAACGCCACTTTTCAATGAACAGGAAGTAATACGATGTAATGCCAAATTAATCTAAGTGTATTTGTAATGCCAAATTAATCTAGTCGATATCTCAGCATGCCATAGGGTGGATGAAAGGAAAATCGGAGTTGAAACACAAAGGAAAGTCATGCGCAGCTAAAGAAATTTCAGGTGACTTAAGTTCTTGCTGGTTGAATTCGCTATACAAGCTGACCCTCGGTTTCTTTATTTCCTCCAGGCAAAACGATGCCCCAAGTGAAGCATGTACAATAGGCCTTTAAAATATATTCTTGTTTATTAGATCCACGGGTTTCTTTTTTTCTCGTATAAAATTCAAGCTTTTTACAGGAATTCACATGCCAGACCAGATTTACAAACACTGAAGGGATTATTCAAACAGAGATCAGCTTCTATGATAAAGAATTCAGGCACAGAAATGACAGCAAAACAGGTAACTACCCATTTCTCGATTTAACTATTCACTGGTCCACAAGAGCCAAGCAAGGAATATTCTTTTGATCTATCCAGTACCAATGAATCAAACTTTCTCAAGATTCTGCACAGATAACATACAAAGGAAATAATTCCCTAGCTGAAATTTTTCTTTAACAGGAATACAAAGAAATCAAAAGAAGGAACTTGAGGTTTGTTACTAACATGTGATATCCACAATTACTGCCGATGTTTATTCCACTGATTACCTGTTATCATTCAAGAAACAATTAGCAGCTCACGAATTAAATATTTCTCAGATAATGAGTATAACACGGCATGCCTATGCAAATTAATTAGCCAATTAATCAACATGGTAAAGCAATGCGGATTCAAATATAAGATAATATAATATATACATATATAAGGCAGCATTGATAACTTTGCTATTTCCGGTGCTAAGAAGCACAACAAACACAACAATAGATGCCTAAGAGACAAACCCAAAGTTACCAGGTCAGGCTTTTCCCCAGGAAAGAGTTCTGTTGATATTCCCAGAGAGGCACAGTCAGCAGGAGTCCCTGTAAATCATAAAACACAGTTTTATCTCCTAAAACAATCCATTTACTACTACAATAAGGTATAGTACCTTCTTTTTCCAAATTTTAAGAGCATAATTAAGGCTATTAATGTAAGGACTGAAGGGAACTTGAAGTTTCCATGAAGAAGTTTTCCTGGTTTCTGTTTCGTTATGTATGCAATTGTAGAACCCGTTACATGTGCTACAGAGTACTATTTTAGTGAGCCCGAGCTCTTGATGATGAAGCACCTTGCATATTTCAACAAAATAACGATCTCCAAAATAAGTGGCAAAGGCAGTCTAGAGCTTTTTTTTGTCTTGAAGAACTTGAGTTATTTGTACGAAACATCTTTTCATCAATGAATTGCATATGATATGAACTTGGATCATAGAATAATTTTAAGTAAGACGATAAATCAGAGCAATATTTTTTATGTAGGTTGGCAGGATTCAGGCCAGACCTTACAGGGACACTTAGGGACGACGAAGGGAACATTCATTGAAATTAGATGGCAAACACTAATTAACCGTTCTAAGGCTTGAGTCGCATCAATCTTAATGAGAGCATATGACCAATAGACGCAAACAACAAACAGCGATCCTGAAGAATTAATCAGAGATCCATCTTCGGACACTAATCAATTAAAGGGATTTCCTATACAAAATAACCAGAAAAAATGAAGTCTGAATTGTACAGGCGGAAACAAATGAAGGGAAAAAAAAATCACTGGCAACTTAGGTCCACTTGAAATAAGTATGCAAATACAGCATCATTTAATTGATGAAAGCTTTCTTGCCTCGATAATAATGAACAAATAGAAGGAGAAATTATTGCTATCTAATGTTGAATATGGAAATATGACGAACCTGAGACAGCATATGCTGTCGCCCCTTCAAGTTCAACCGGAGTTGCAGAGAGAGGACGCTGCCATGTGATCGCATGCCCTACTCCTGACTGGTCTCTGTAATCAGGTAGAAGTATGGCCTCAGATGGAAATATGAATGCATGTTAAGAAAATAAATCAAAAAGTGGAAAATGATGATTTGTGTGCTTTATTTTTGTTTACCGTACGCACAGAATATACGTTTATGAGGGGAAACAAGACAAATGAAAACAGTGACCTCATTACTATGATGTGATGCTGCATGATTTGCAGGATATACGCAGGTTGCATGCATTTTCAGTGGAAAACTTTCTTCGCATGACAATAAAAAGTTGTTTTCCATTATAATCCATTGTAACCTGTGAAACGAAGGTATCACCGCAAAATCTAAGCAAATCAGGTAAAAAAAAACCAGTCGAGTCTTTTCTACTCTCTCATTCGCGCCCATTTAACAATTTTTCCTTGTTATCAAGTCCTGTCCTGCGGAAAAATGTGAACGAATTCCAGAAGACCACCTAAGCAAACCCACTCGGCAATGGCCGACTCGGAAGGTAAAGAGAAATAAATAACTCTCACCGCCACATGATCCGTTCATTGGATTTAGCGTCAAGGAGAGGATGCCGAGGGTACTCACGAGTTTGGGGCGCATACAAGAACGCGGTAGCGGCCGACGGAGACGAGAGCCTGGACCAGAAAGCGCAACCCCGGGGCTTCAATCCCGTCGTCGTTGGTCACCAGCACGATCGGGCGGCCAGCTCCTCCTTCCATACCGAGAGTAGCGTTAGTCCCACTGAGGAAGCTCCTCCGACGAGGACGTGCTGGAGTACCCGATATGGCATGTCGTCGTGTTTGGAAGGTTTGATATCGTGCCCCCGAGGAAGAGGAAAGCTGGTTGGGGGTCAATTTCATTAAAACCAACCAATCGCTCTCAGACACGTATCTCCTAAAAATCAGCATCATAACGGAAGATCTACGTAGGAAGTTAATATCCAAACTAGTTTCAGATATTTATTTATTTATTTATTTTATAATTCTAATATGCAATTAATCACTTTATGGAAAGTTAAAACAGTAACGATCACCTCAAGTTCTTGGCATTTTTACAGGGGATATATGAAATATATAAAAAATACTTAATTTTCGTCGTCACCTCGTAATCTGTGAATTTTTGTGTTATGCCCACTCGCATTTTCATACAACCAAGACGATAGAAGAACATATTTAGTTTAAAATATGACGTTGTTATGTGATTAATTATATATAAGTGCATACTTGGTGAGAAAATAACACTCCGCTCATGGTAAAAAAATCATAGAAAGTATTGTTTTTATGTCACGATGATGTCAAAAGCGGGACAAGGAGAAGATTACTGGGGCCCGCCAAATCCCCTCCGAAAAGGGAATTTATTAAAATTTAATTTTGACAAGACAAATATATCAACTGAATACGTATATACTATGAATTACTTTATTAGTTTTTTAGACCAATGGCCTTACATTATTTAATTTTAAACGAATAAGAAACCTAATATTTTTTATTAAATATGCCTTTTGGAGTAGATATTATATACGCCATATTATTTTCCTTATTTTTAATGCATATGGTTTAAATTCTATAAAATGTCAGCTTAAGGGGATTATTAATACTTTGGGAAATATTTTGAGAAAAAAGAATAACATAATATGATATTGTTATCTTTCTCATCAGTGGGCGGGGAGTGGGAGTGGAAGGACGGGACATTGCCCACGCCTCCTCGTCTAGCCGCGGCCTTTTCTGCTGCAGGTGCTCCTTTTTGGCTCCACCGCAGCCTTCCCTCTCACCCTCTCCTGCTCGTGGCTGGAGTTAGGATTCCTAGAGGAGTGGTGGGTGGCTTTGGATTCCCTAATGGCTGGCGCGTTCGCTGCTGCCTCTTGCTCGTCAACGGTGTTCGCCCGCCACGACCCCTCCACATACTTCCGGAGCAGGAGCGATGTTTTTGGATGCTCGAGGGGCCTGCGTAGGGGGAAGCAATTTAAGCTTCCATCGGTCTCGCGGCACTGGCCAGGGACAGTGCGGTCGTCTCTGGAGTCGGGTGTTGCTGACATGAGTACAAACGGTAGGCTGGGGATGATTTCTTGAATTCTATTGTTGGAGCTCTTCTCTTCACCTTCTCGGTTATTCACGTGTAATTGGGTTTACATGTAATATTTTGTTGACTCAGTCGAGATGAGAACTCCCGCACCAACGTTTCCGGCCGGCTCTTATTTTCTTTTTTATTTTTCTATGCTTTCCTTGGGGAATGGAACTCAAAACAATCTTCAACGAAGTTCTCCTCATGCTATCAATCTGCTTCTCCAATACATTGTAGATATGCTATTGCGATTTCATGCGTCTATGCTCCAACATGCAAGTTCACGTCAGTAAATACCTTGTCTGTGCCCATACTTCATGGCTCACGGGATATGCTCAGTGCGGATATGTTGATAATATTCTTCACGGGATATGCTCCGCGAATACTGAAAAATGGGAAAAAGGGGCGACAATTTTAGCTTGACAGATCCATATAACCGAATGTTTCCAAGGGAATGCATTTCCGTGAAGGAAACATCATGTTGGGGTGACTTCATATTGTTCGGTAGAGTAATTGCGTTTATCCCCAATATTCATTTGACACATAATGGGCTTGTTCTGAGACGACTATAAAAATTTTCTTTCTATTTTCTCTGGTTTTTGGATAATTTTGCGTCGTGTCCTGTTGTTTTAAAGCTGTGAACATATTCATATCTCTGTTGAAGTTCAGTACTACATAAAATGTGTCTGTCATCCTGTACACCATGTAACATGGCTAGAAAGAACCACATGTAAAATTTGGGTAGATCTTCACTTCTATTAAACAGCAAACTTTACACTGCTTGAACTCGTGTCTAAGTTGGCGGACTTGAATTTTTGCCAGCTACGGTCAGAAGATGGCTTATGTTCCTACCTAACAAGCACAATATTCTTGGACTCAAAAATTTATATTTTGGTTTCAGAAGAAAATCCAGGCTACAGATATTATGTGGACTACAACTGATTTCTAATATGTATGCATATATATCAGGACGGTTTCTCTGATCCATCTCTTACTTCATGCCTTGGAACGTGTATTAGGTGGATGAATATAAGCTCCAAGTGAAAGAAAATTCTGGTTTGTTTTGGTGTGTGTTTTTTACTGTTAGAGAAGTGCTATATCACTGAGGATTTTCCAAGTGCGTTTGCTTATTCATTCAATTAAGGTGGAATATTCATTTTTTATATAAGTTGTATTTTTTTTCTGTTATGCCACTTTATATGTGGAGCATATCCTGATATTCCCAGAATTGGTAATTTTCATTGCAGCCCCAAAAGGTTTGTTTCCTCCAGAGCCTGAAGAATATAGAGGACCAAAGCTTAAAGTGGCTATCATTGGTGCTGGGCTTGCTGGCATGTCTACTGCAGTGGAGCTCTTAGATCAAGGACATGAGGTTTAATTTCGTTCAACACCAACCTCCTTTCGACTAGGAATATTTTTCATTGCCACTGGTTTTTTTTTTTAATGGATATCGTGAGAAATTTGTCATTGAATACTGCTAACTAGTAAACTTTTAGTCCGCATAAAGAAACTAGGAGACATTGTCTCTAAAAACAGTCAGATTTTTTTTTCTCAAATGACGCAATTTTTGGTATCTTTCATTCATATTGATCTTTCTATTTATTTTTGCCGCTTTCTTGCTAGTTATTTTTTATTCTCTTAGTTTTAAAATTTGTTACATTATTTCGTTGGGTGCTTTTTTCTGTACGTAAACTTAAGTTCCTTTTGCAAATTCTATAGATGGAAGACAGAAGGCATGAGTTTTTTTCATATTTGTGCAGGTTGACATATATGAATTACGGAAGTTTATTGGTGGCAAAGTGGGTTCCTTCGTGGATAAACGTGGGAATCACGTTGAAATGGGACTGCATGTCTTCTTTGGTTGCTATAATAATCTCTTCCGTCTCCTGAAAAAGGTGAAGCTCACTGTTTTATCAATATCACTGTAGGAATGACGACTGAATCCAAATAGAATGAAAGATCTCTGATGAGTAATTGCTGAAAATTCATGAATAGACATTAGACGACCATTGTTGGAAAATCATGTGTTGAAGCCTATAAAATATGTGGAAAATGAATGGAGTGCTATGTATCCAACAAGTATAGTGACTAAATAAAAGGCCACTTGTGAAATCTATAGTTGAGCTTCCAAAGTTAACATGGTTATCCAAGGGATATTTTCACATCTTAAATATTGTCCATCTTACTTTATTGTTAATCCTGATGAAACCCTCAAAATATCTTATGATTTTTTCTCTGTGAATAGAAGGTTTAATACTGCAGTGATATATTTGATAGATTCTTCAATTGAGGCTTTGTGCAGCACTTACCATTCGAATTTCTTTCCAAGAAAGCTTAGTGGATTGAGCATAGAGGCATGCAATGCAATTGTTTTCCGTGGCTCTGATAGTGGCTTCCAAAAACTTGGGGAAACTACCTTTAATGACCCTTTGGGTGGCAATGACATACTTGCAGTGGTAGTAATTCAGCTGACTGTTAATTAGTTTTGAAAAAGGGATGCATGCATGCTATGTTTTCATGTTTCTCCAATGTACGTGATTTGCTGTTAGTCATGTTGCACTATTATTCTCGAAAACTATGTATTATTTTTGAAGATCATTCTTTATTTTTCCATATAAATCCAGGTGGGAGCAGAGGAAAATTTATTGGTGAAGGATCATACTCATACATTTGTGAATAAAGGGGGAGAAATTGGCGGTATGGTTTATCAACAGGTCCCCAAATAGTCACTTGTAACAGATATTCTCTGAGTCCAATACTCTAAAGCTATTTTGATTTTAGTTGTTAAAATAAATGAAAATTCTAACTTATAAATCCATCTGTCGTTTTAGTAAACTAATCTGCTCCTGGACTGCAGAACTGGACTTCCGTTTCATGTTTGGAGCACCATTGCATGGGATACGAGCATTTCTTGCGACAAATCAGCTGAAGGTATGCTTATAGATCTGTAATCCCTTTCACTAAATTAGATATGGTATATTCTGAGAATCTCCTAGGCGTACAATTTGTTCATATTCTATGGCTTACCTTATTTTTTACACTGCAGAAAGGATTAATAATTTTTTGCAATGCAGAAGGTGCATATAGTTTTGTCTGATCACTTGTCAGATGCTTTGGGTTTGGTAATTGCTTTATTTCAACAAATGCTAATCGGATTTATTAGTCAGAATTCCGCAATCTTGATCAGGCTACAATGACTCGCCTTTTGCAGTTGATACCTTCCTAATCAGCTCATGGGTCTGTTGGTTATCAATTGTCAAATACATGTGCCGTAAACATCTATGTTTTCATGTTATCAATTGTCAAATACATGTGCCGTAGACAACTATGTTTTCATATGTACACTACTTTATTAGAGAAAAAGCTGATTCTAAATTTGACTATGGGGAAGGAGGAATAAATATTTATTGAGGCTAGAAGAATTCTTTTACTGCCTTAGAAAGTCATGGAGGGTTTCGGGAATGAACTGGTGGATTGGAGAATGCGACAAGGTACCCTCAGAACTAAAGCATTGACATTGGGTCTCTTCAATCATGGTTGACATTGGGGATCTGAGGAACTGAGGTTGGGTGATATTATAATGTTCTATTTCATGGGAATGTGCATTTTGCCATCTGTGTTTTACGAATAGTGGTTGCTGAAGGGAATGAACAAATGCCCTAAAAAGAGACCCCAAGACTGCTCTTAATTTTTTTTTTATACTAGAGGACAACCCCATAAAGAAACACCAATCACTCTTATACGAAAAATATGAAGAGTCTCTTACTGGACACAAACGTACTTCTGAATCTGGCTAGGTAGGGTATCAATCATGAACTTTTTGTACATTTGTTGTACCCAGGACCTGCATTATGTGAAACATGCTATATTCAATTTATTCAATTTTTCAACTTTTTTTTCCTACATATATTGCTGATAATTTGGCAATATATTCAATGTTGAGACTTTTTTTCCCTACATGTAACACTGAAAGCCTCTTTTGTTCGTTTGGATTTTTTAATTCACTTAATTTTATATTTTGGAACTGCTTAAAATCTGTGCTTTCACATAGTTTTTTTTCCTTTTCTACATTTCGTTTCTGCTTGAAAGATTTTGTTACCTCGGCAATGGATTCATGATTCTTAGTCATGGTTTGTTATCTGACGGATGCAGACATTTACGGACCTATTTTTATCAACTTTGCAGACTTATGATAAAGCGAGAAATGCTGTGGCTCTTGCTCTCAGCCCAGTTGTGCGGGCTCTCATTGATCCAAACGGTGCAATGCAGGAAATACGGAACTTAGATAGCGTTAAGTATATCTTCCTTTTATTTTGCTAACGTATTCGGAATTATGTGGTTTCCTGGCGTCATTATTTTGGATGGGATTTGGTTTGTGTATCCATCCTTTCATTCCTTTATTTTGTATTTGATCGCACAAATTTAAGCGATGGTTACTTTAGTTTTTGTTTTTGTTTTTTTCTGTGCATTATATTGAAGTCTTTCTTTTATTCACACTCCCAGATTAGTTTCTCAGATTGGTTCCTATCTAAAGGTGGCACACGTATGAGCATCAAGAGGATGTGGGATCCAGTTGCTTATGCCCTTGGATTCATTGACTGTGACAATATCAGTGCCCGTTGTATGCTTACTATATTTTCATTATTTGCTACGAAGACTGAGGCTTCTCTGCTGCGTATGCTCAAGGGTTCACCTGATAATTACTTGAGTGGACCAATTAGAAAGTACATTACTGACAGAGGGGGCAGGTCTGAGATTGCCGTATCACAACTAATTGATATATCTGTCGTGCTACTTTGCTCTGTGTTATTTGGAAAAAAGCTGTCTTTTAGTTGTTCTAAACTTTAGTCACCTTCTCAGGTTTCACGTGAGGTGGGGCTGCAGAGAGATTTTATATGATAAATCAAGTGATGGCAATACGTACGTCACAGGCATTGCCGTGTCAAAGGTTCGTGCAAAGCCCATCTTCATCATGTGGTTTCATTTTCTTTTGAGTTTTGAAACTTATTTGCAAAAAATATGATGAAGCATGCGGTTTATCCGTTGCCTTTTTGGGCCTTAATGCAGCTTTTCGATCATATGATTAAGCAATTGACATCACCTGCCTTAACACAAATAGAAGAGTGAGTGTTGTAATGTGTGCCTTGTGACATCCACCTGTAAGTCCCTCTATTCGCTGCCCAAGGAAACTGATGAAAATTACACAACCAGGGATCCCTGAGGAGCCAGCTGCATTTATGTTGGACTGTGAATGCCACTGGTTGATTTCTCTTTTATAATTTTTGATCTCAACTGTTGAGAATTCCAAAATGCAATGTGCAGTAAAGCAATTGTAGTATCATCATATGATATTTCATAGCAATGTGTAGTATCTTTGCTAGTGAATGCATTGGAGGGTCTCATAACGTTGACGTAACGATCAAGTCCTTGATCTGGGCTGAATGAATGAATCTTTTATTAATGAAAATCTTGTTCTTTTAAAGAGGAAAACATATCAATTGAAGTCCTTGAGTAAATGTTTAAGACTTTATTGTCACTACAGATACGGGGCCGTACATGCACATACTACTTTTTGTGGCTATATACAACATAAACTATATTTAACGTTGTAAAGCATCTGCCCAGTGCATTCTAAATATTGGAGCAGGAGTATGGTGACATTCTACCCATTGGTTCGCTAGATATGTTCTTTCTGTTGTTATGTATCACGATTTCTCGATCATTTGAATGTGAATGTCTAATCTGTATGAAAATTTATCAACATTATCTAAATTCCTTAGCTAATGTGTGCATTTATTTGGGTAAAATAGGCTACTGACAAAAAGGTCGTGAAAGCTGATGCATATGTCGCAGGTTAGTGTAACATGTGATTTTTGAACTTGTTCTCTTGACTCAGATACATATTTGAGAAGATGATAGACCAACTTATTGTAGGACAGCGTGTGATGTCCCTGGGATTAAAAGATTAATTCCAGCAGAATGGAGAGAGTGGAATTCGTTTGATAATATCTACAAACTTGTTGGAGTGCCGGTTGTCACTGTCCAGCTCCGTTACAATGGCTGGGTCACAGAGTTACAAGATCTGGAGTTATCAAGGTAAATATCTACCATAATGTTTCCTATTTCTCGAGTTATGGATTAATGCAGTCATGTTTGTTCGGTTAACTCCATTTTGTAACGTGTTATCTAATCTCTGTGGCTACATGTACACTGTTAAGAATCTATCTTCTGAATCACAGGCAGGTGATGCGGGCAGTGGGGTTGGATAATCTCCTCTACACTCCTGATGCAGATTTTTCTTGTTTCGCGGACCTTGCACTCGCTTCTCCAGAGGATTACTACATCGAGGGCCAAGGTTCATTGATCCAGTAAGGAAAACTCTTGCTGCTTGTATCTGTACCCATGTCAGGCATATTTTATATTTTTGATATGAATGTAATGCTTGCCGGGCTTCACCGTACATCTGTCCACGCCCATATCATCACCCAAGCTGTTTATTGCATGGTAAAGGCACAAACCATCATCATATACCCTCAATACGTTTTGCTTTGGACTTGCTGAGTGCTTTGTATGAACTATGTATGCTGCGTGACCCTGATGTAGAGCGAGAGAAATCATCAAAACATAATATATTTGAATAATATAGATTTTGAACCTTGTTGACGATCAGCAGATCTTCCATGGGTCAAAAACGGGATATTGACCTGATGCCTTCTTTTCTATGTTAATGTTTTCAATCCTCTGACATCTTATAAGATGCAAGATTTCCTGTTTTCGGAATCTTTGATGTGTTCTATAACATGATACCTTTCTCCCTCAGGGCTGTGCTTACCCCTGGGGACCCCTACATGCCATTGATAAATGAGGAAATCATAACCAGAGTCCAAAAACAGGTATTTTAATGCAGCCATCCATCAAAACCTTCATGATTATTGATCCATCACCAACATGCTTCAATTTTTTCTTTTATGGTGACGGCACTCAGCCTATTAAGAATAGGGAATACTATTTAAAGTAACCTAAGGAATATAAATTTATACAAGAATTGACTGTTTTGACTTCTTGGGACTCGTCTCGTCACATTTTTCGCAGGTCTTGGAGCTGTTCCCATCTGCGAGAGGTTTAGAAGTTCTTTGGTCCTCTGTGGTCAAAATCGCTCAGTCTCTGTATCGTGAGGGTCCGGGAAATGATCCGTTCAGGCCTGATCAAAGGACGCCGGTTAAGAATTTCTTCCTTTCTGGGTCTTACACCATGCAGGTAACCAACTGCCCACTTTGACTTATGTTCGTCTTTTTCTTTTTTCTCTGCCCAGTTGTCAATCGCTTTTTCTTTACTGGGCGTTCATCTAGCCCGTTGACTTCTATTTTTTTCTGTACAAGATTAGGCTGATCAAAGAATGGTTAATGGACCGTTTGATCTGTGACCTCTTGTAGGATTATATAGACAGCATGGAAGGAGCCACCCTGTCAGGAAGGCAGACGGCGGCGTATATCTGTGATGCTGGGGAAGAACTTGGGGCTCTGCGGGCGAAGCTTGGTGCTAGTGAGTTGCCGGTCTTGGCGTGATGTAGGAGAAATGGTTGACTTTTTGAGCTCCTGGAGTTTTTCAGCCTGTGAAATCTCGTAGCAATGGTGGGCTTCCGCTTCTGTGGGCCTTGTTTACATCCTCGTCACGGAAGTTATCATCTGCGGTGCCCGTTGACTTGGTTATTGATGTATGACCGTTCAGCTATTCATATATTAATCCAGACGAGAAGCTGACTTCTAATTGTTATTTAGGATATTGATTAAAAATAACATATTAAATATCGATAAAATGATTGGGGCAGAAAATAGGTTACCAAAGTCAGCGGCGATATCATCCCGAATGAGTTCATATAAATAATTTATGTAATTTTTACATGCTGGAGGATGACCAGTTCGGGTGAAAATCCGGGTCAGAATAGGCTGGCCCATTACACCGGCGTAATGCCACCTGGGCCCGAAGGGCTGTCTTATTGGGCCTGAGGCCCATTACTCTCACCGTTGCCCATATTTTAAAAGAAAATTATCGGAAATATATTTTACTACGTATTTATCAACATTTGTTTAGTATTAACGGGTCGCTGTGGATTCGAATTTGGGGCGAGGCGAGAGGGGGAATCAGAGAGATACAGAGAACGAATGGTGGGAATCCACGTGGCGGCGGTGCCGCAGCCACCGAAGACGGCTGTTTCCGGAGTCACAGAGCTCCTCAGGCTTTTCCAAGCTCCTCCCAGGCAGCAAAGGTCACTTCCTCCCTCTCTCTCTCTCTCTCTCTCTCTCTCTCTCTCTCTCTCTCTCTCGTTTAGTGTTATTGAAAGGATGCAATCCATATGGTTCAAGCGGTGATAATTGAGGCAGAGAGGAAAAGCCGGAGTCCGCGACGTGGAAGATGTGGTGTCCAACAGGAATATCGATTTTTGTATTCTTTCTTTCTTGTCTCTTTTTCTGTTATTGCTCTTGGGCACGTGGCTCACTTAGTAAGCACGTCGCCCAAAGTTTATTTGCCACGGCTGAGTGTAGAAGCAGACAAACTGCAGACAGAAGGCGGGGGTCTACCTGAGAAGTAACAGGCAGCATTTACCGAGGTTCTCGCTGGGTGTTGAGAAAGGACCGCATAAAAAGAAGACCGCCCAGATCCCGTCCACCAGCAAACTGCCGGAGCGGAGGGAGATCTTAATCTTTCCCTCACAGTACAGAGAAGCTGGAGAAGACGTCCTTGATAGAAGGGAAAAGGAAGGTTCTAATGGAAGAAGACGGAGACGTTAATGGCGGGGGGGAGAATCGAAGAGAGATCTCGAAGGAGGGATCCATCCACGGGTTCGAATCAGTCCATCGGCTGCTTGAGGCGTCTCTTAGGCCAGAGATTTACCAGGTCTGCCTCCCTTTTCTTTTGTTCTTCACTGCTATTGCTTCAATTGGGGATCTCCATTTTGCTACGAATGAAGTTCACTCATCGTCTCTAAATTCTGTAGAGAACTCTTGTTTCCTTCGTCATTTTCGTCGCTTTCTGCCGTCCTGTCGGGCTTTGGGGACTATTCCTAGCGGGAGTGCAGGCTTCTGTGGGCACCGCTGATACAATTTCCGCTATCCTGCAGGAAGTTAGTCGCCTGCTCGTTGGCTTAAACTGTGGAAGACCATTAGAACGTATCAGCTTGCCGAATATCACGGAGAACCTCTCATTATCGCATGATTTTGACTTGCAGGTGATGCCCCATCTCTCGAATTATTTGACCTTGGTTTGCTAAACTTTCATTCAGGTGAAATTAATGGGCTTCATTGTGACGTAGGCTTATGTGGTACACACCTTTGGTTTCCCTTATACCGATTATTCTACATGTTGCTATTTGAATCAAATGGTAGCTCGTGTTCATTGCGATTATCGGTGTTCTTCATTCAATTAAAAACCGAAATAGATGAGGATGCGACCAATTCGACATCTTTCAATCATGGGCTGTGCGGGGGATATCAGTTAAGAGTTGATGAATTCAATCAAAGAAGAGAGTAATGGCGACAGACATTTTTATTTGCACTGTCGGTGTAAATCAATAATTGAGAAGTTGGGTCAGGCGTTGCCCCTGTGAATGAGCATAAAAATATTGAATGAGTAATGGCTCTTTGAAGGGACTATATCAATTCCCAGTTACCCCATTGGAATCTTCTCGTAATTTAGGTTTTGGTAGGTATGTTTAACAAAGTATTTGTAAAATTCTCTTAGGCATTTTGTTTCCATGCGGAGAAAGAAGCCATGAGGCCACCCCGGATAGTCAGGGTTGGTCTTATTCAAAACTCTATCAGTCTTCCCACAAGTGCTCCTTTTCCAGACCAAAAGAAAGCCATCATGCAGAAGGTGAAGCTGATGATTGATGCGGCAGGCGCTTCGAGCGTCAATATCCTATGCCTTCAAGTAAGTTCCAAGGTGACAACTCTGTTCGGTTCTTACACGTTCGGTTCCTCTCAATCACATTTCCTTCTCTGCTGCCTGAATCAGGAAGCTTGGATGATGCCATTTGCATTTTGCACCCGGGAGAAGAGATGGTGCGAATTTGCAGAGCCCATTGATGGGGAATCGACTCGATTCCTCCAAGAATTAGCTAGAAAATATAACATGGTTATAGTAAGCCCGATCCTCGAAAGGGATGTAAATCATGGAGAAACTCTTTGGAACACTGCTATTATAATCGGAAACCATGGTAACATCATTGGCAAGCATCGGAAGGTATGTTATCATCCCCCGTTTCTTCAATCCGATGCTCTAAATTCTTGCGCACATGCATCATTTCACGATCCTCTTCTTCTTCTTCGTAAGAATCACATACCGAGGGTTGGAGATTTCAATGAGAGCACCTACTACATGGAAGGGAACACCGGGCACCCTGTGTTTGAGACTGCCTATGGGAAGATTGCGGTGAACATTTGTTATGGGAGGCACCACCCCTTGAATTGGATGGCATTTGGGCTCAATGGAGCCGAGATCGTCTTCAATCCTTCAGCTACTGTCGGAGAACTCAGCGAACCCATGTGGCCCATTGAGGTGTTCATCCACTGTTCTCTTCATTCAAGTGAGATCGCTCTCTTCGCTCTAGAGTAACATCCTCTGATTGTTTGAAGTTTTGGTTTGTCATTCCAGGCTCGTAATGCTGCCATTGCAAACAGTTACTTTGTTGGGTCGATCAACCGTATTGGAACCGAGGTCTTTCCAAACCCCTTCACATCAGGCGACGGAAAGCCTCAACACGCAGATTTTGGACATTTCTACGGCTCAAGTTATTTTTCGGCTCCGGATGCATCCTGCACGCCATCCCTCTCCCGTTGCAGGGATGGGCTGCTGATTTCTGACATGGATCTAAATCTCTGCAGGCAGATTAAGGACAAGTGGGGGTTTCGAATGACTGCACGCTATGAGATGTATGCAGAGACAATATCCCAGTACATGCAGCCGAATTTCACCCCACAAGTTATAGTCGATCCGTCGCTGCAGAAGCCAAAAGTCTGATGAGATATGAAAAGGTCACGAATTAGGAATACGTATGCTGTTGAAAATTATAGTCATTTTAGTAGTTGAGCAAGTAGGGACTAGTGAGCTAAATTCAATAACACGATCATGATTGCAATTGTCATCATGGAAAATCATTTCGTTCTTTCTTGAGATTAATAAGATTGAGGACCTTGTAAGGCATTGGATTTTGGAATGCCTCATTGTCTTTTCACATGTCGCCGCAGTTGTCGTCGGTCGCAGAGAGTGGAAGAAGAACTACAAAGGGGAAAAGATTGTGGCTTGTGTCGCTGGCCTCAACCTAATTCCCCCCCCTTCGGCACCGTCATCTGCAACGCCTCCGATCTGGTGTGTCTCGAGAATCTCTTGCGGGTATCTTAGATAAACAAGATGGCGCGTGCTCAAATATGTACATATACAAATCGAGACAATTATGTCTACAACTTTTCAACTTAGATCAATGGAGCTTAAAATGCTTACTGGAACAACGACAGGTCATGTCGGAGTATCAAAGATGGCTGACCAAGATCATCTCATTTGATTTCGAGATATGCTTCAAGTCCGGTAGCAAAAATCGGGCGGCGGATGCATTGTCATGCACCTCGGAGCAAGTATGGCTCCAGACTATGTCAATTTTCTGTCCCGAACAGTTGGAACTCGTCTCCATTATCAAGATAATATGGATGATCCATACCTCTGGAAGATCTTCGGAGAACTGTCAACTAATCCCTCAAAATGGAAGCACTACGCCATTCAACAGGGTCATGTTGTTCATGATGTCTAGGTTTCTACCGTCCCTCTTGTGAGAATTTCACGATTCGGCGATAGGGGGACACTCTGGATTTCAGCGGACCTTTCTCTGGCTCAAGCGGAATGTACGATGGTAGGGAATGAGGACAGGGTGTGTAAATTGGGGGGGGGGGGTCTATCGAGGTCTTGATATCCGAAGTGGGCCCACATGGAAAATGGTCATATAGAGGTCGGTCCAGCTCAATAATGGAGCAACCCAGCCCAAGAGTTGAGTAGGACAAGGAGCCACTAGAGCTAGCAACTGTCGGGGATAACGGTATGATGAATCATACAAGACAAGCGGCCCGGGCGGCGGACGGATCAGACGGCGTCCTAGTACAAGACAAGCAGGAACTAACACCGATAGATCACATCAAGTATTGAGTTCCATTGGATCTGGTCGATTAGATTGGAACCTAACGACCGGTCCAACGATGGTCGGGAGGTGGTCTTCAACACAGGTGAACTTACGCTATAATATTATGGGTCGAGCGCCCATGTGAGGGGGAGGAGAAATTGGTCTTTATATCCTGATGTAGAGCGAGATAATTTCTCCATACAGAATATATTTCTTATTTGAATATAGATTTTGAACCTTGTTGACGATCAATAAACCTTCCAGGGGTCAAAAATGGGATATTGACCTGATGCCTTCTTTTCTATGTTAATGTTTTCAATCCTCAGACATCTATAAGATGCAAGATTTCCTGTTTTCGGAATCTTGATATGATATATAATATGATACATTTCTCCTTCAGGGCTGTGCTTACTTCGGATGACCCCTACATGCCATTGATAAATTAGGAAATCATAAGCAGGTATTTGAATGTAGATATCCTTCAAACTTTCATTATTATTTATTCATCTCCTTTATGCTTCAATTTTTTTCTTTGATGATGGCGGCACTCAACCTACTAAGAATAGCGAACACTATTTTTTTCTTACTCTTGAAATAAAATATGAAATTAGGCGAGAATTTACTGTTTTGACTTCTTGGGACTCGTCTCGTCACAGTTTTCATAGGTCCAACGTCAGCGGCGATATCATCCCGAATGAGTTCATATAAATAATTTTCTGTAATTTTTACATGCTTTTAAAATTATTAGGAGGAGATTCGAAGGCAGCGCGGTTGGAGGATGACCAGTTCAGGTGAAAATCCGGGTCAGATTGGGCTGGCCTATTACACCGGTGTAATGCCACTTGGGCCCGAAGGGCTTATTATTGGACTTTTGGCCCATTTACTCCCGCCGTTGCCCATATTTTAAAAAGAAAATGATCGGAAATATATTTTACTGTGTTTATAAATATTTGTTTAGTATTAACGGGTTGCCTTGGATTCGGATTTGGGGTGAGGCGAGAGGCGGAGTCAGAGGCAGCGAAGAACAGAGAGAGATATAGAGAACGAATGGCGGGAATCCACGTGGCGGCGGTGCTGCCGCCCGCTCGCCGGCTGCGCGGGACAATGGGTCGCCGCCGCTTCCGGTGCTGCGGGAGCATCGGAAGAAATCGCCGGGAAGAGGAGACACCACGGCTACTGAAGACGGCTGTTTCCGGAGTCACAGAGCTCCTCAGGCTTTTCCAAGCTCCTCCCAGGCAGCAAAGGTCATTTCCTCTCTCTGTCTCTCTGTCTCTCTGTCTCTCTCTCTCTCTCTCTCTCGTTTACTGTTATTGAAAGGATGCTATCCATATGGTTCTAGGGGTGATAATTGGGGCAGAGAGGGAAAGCCTCTGGTCCGCGACGTGGAAGATGTAGTGTCCATTCTGCGGTCCGACTACGATCAGGCTTATTTCCTCACAGGTGTCCAACGGGAATATCGAATTTTGTATTCTTTCTTTCCTGTCTCTTTATCTGTTTTTCCCCGTGATGACTAGTATTCTATCCTTTTGCGCACTGTAGCTGCCACTCTTCATGATTTACTATTTTCTGTGGTATTCGTTGATGCCCATAGTGGGATAAGTAAACGTTCTTGGAAGTCTTTTGATTAGCTTCTTTAAATGGCAAGGGGGGTTCCTGAGGAGTCTCCTTGGATGATTTCCTAGATGCTGCCTCTGGGCAAGTCTGGGCGACAAGGTGCTCACTGGATTCCATGGGATTGTCTATTGCCTTATACACCTATTAGAAACTTTATTGGATGAAACACGGTATCGACATAAAATAGTTAATAAATAAAGCAATCAGTCAACAGAGGTTATTGATAAATGCCGCTCCAAATGGATGCTTGAAATTTGCTAAAGTTTTTCGTGGTAATGATACCATCTTTGTCTTTTATGATAGTCAACGGAAATATCTTGTTTTGTTGACATGAATGACCCTAGCAAGTAACAAGTTTTGAAACTAAATCATGAAACTCTGAACGAATAGGTATCATGTCACTGTTTTAGGTTTCTTTATTAATAAAGAAACACTTAGGGGGCTCTTAGCTTGGTCCTCACTGTTACATTATGACATTGATAACAGATTTGATAGTGCTATATTGATCATGATTTTATTTATATTTTCAGTTTATAATGTATGTGGATCATTCACGGATGTCATTCAAGTTTAAGCTAAAACTAGGTGCCACATATTATTCCTGATGCAGCATGGGTGATAGCTCATTTTTGCTCACATTGGTGTCCTTAGCAGAAATGGCTTGAAGGCCATATGTTGATGGGAGGAGAACATTGTCCATTCCGAGTTACATCCATCCGTCCCTTGCTCTCTTTCATGTGGCCACTTTTTAGGTGAAATTTTACCTTTTTCTTGTAGGACATTTACTTATGCTTTCAATTTTGTATGAAAAAATTGAAGACTTCAAGGATAAGTATTGCTTGAAGAAATTTGGGGTCATGGATTTTGTTTTGTCTAGTTCAATATGTTTTCTTAGTACATTTGTCTAGTTGTTCATCATGTGATAGATAAAGTTTTTTTCTTTGAACAGGAAAATTTACTTCCAAGATTTATGCAGAAAACTGTTTATTTGAGGACCCGACCATCAAATTCTATGGTAGGCCTTCCATTTGTCAATATCATTACTTCCATTGGGTTTAATGATTTGTCAAAGAACACTGAAATCATTATGTGGACATCGTATTATCCATTCAGTGCCCATTGTGATCAACAGATTTAGGCAGAAACCACCTAATGACAAGTTGATTAAATGGATAGAACATTGCAATAGTTGTCTAGCAACTAAAAATATTTAACATTTTCTGCTTTTCGAGATCTGAAAAAGTCTGTCTAAAATAGATTAGATTGTGTCTTTCATTCTGATGGGTGTATGAAACAAATTTTATACTTGGGTGTCGCTTTTATGTTACTTTTTGCTCTTGTAAAAGACATCTTCATAATGATAATGTACCTCGTGTGTTGGACGTTAGGGAAAAAAATGTATATGTAGCGAGAGCTAACAAAAAGGTGGCACTTTTTTTATGCATGCAATTGATTTATTTTCTTCTACTTCAAATTTCCCCTCTTTCAATTAGACCATCTTTTTTAGCATTATTTTTTCAGCATTAGTTAAATAGAATTATGATCATTTAGTGTCGCTACAGGTACCGATAAATACTCCCAGAATTTGGATTTGCTTGTTCCTTTCTTCGAGAGACCATCTCTCATTCTAGAAAATATTGAGAAGGTACTTATTATCGTTCAAATTTATTTTTATATATACAAGTATTTTTTTGATTTTTAATCCAATCTACGATCTCCACGTCATTCGACATGCAAAGACAATTCCTTTTGTAGAAGTCTTGAGTTGATACGTCTCTTTGGTCTCGAAAACACAAGCTTTCTGTATGTTGTTCTCTCACTTGCAGAGAGAAATTGGGATCATTTTCACATCTCTTGCTCCTCCCTTCTTACTTTAGGGAAACTCAGATATAAACAATAGAATAATATTCAATCAATAAAAGCTTACATCTTTTTTTAAAATCACATTATGTCTGATTTGTTTTTGTTTATTTTTTAATTATATATATTTTAGTTATATTCAGTTAATATAATAGTCTTGGCCAACATTCTGAGGATTTAAACATCAGACTGTGTATGATTCTGACCTCAATGCTATGCAACTTCGAATCTTGAATAATTTTTTATTCTACGTGACCTCGGTGTGACTAAAAGCCTGGATTTTAAAGGTTGAGGATGGTGAAAGGAAGTTCATCCTTGCTGCATGGAAGCTCAGGTGAATTGTTCTCTTTAAAGCAATTTCTCTTGTAATAATATACAATGAACATGATGATAGGTGGTTTTTTTTTTTAATCTTATGGAAAATAACTTTTATCATTTGATTTCTAGAACTTTCTTGAGGCTTCCATGGAGGCCACTTATTTCCATTGGAGGAACCACAACTTACGATTTAGACAACGATTTCAAGGTAAGCAGCGGAGAGTCTTAACTGTTGACGGGTCATTTCGCAGGGCAAGGCCATTTATGCGATGTCAACGTGTCTGAAAGTTCTTCGGCTTTCTTCCCACTTGTAGATTGTCAGGCATGCCGAGAGATGGGACGTGTCGGCCCTCCAAGCAGTTGGCCAAATATTTTTACCATCCTCTATAGTCAACGATCAATAAGGAACCCCCCTTGGACTCCACCTTAGAGCATGAATATTCATGAAGGTCAACAGTCAACGTACCCTTGGGTTCAAAAGTTGATGTACAATTTCTTCATACCCGCCCATTTATCTTACACACAATGGAATGAATTCATGCGCTGTCTAATGCTGTGCCTTAATTTTTTTTTATTCTAGCTAAGTTGAAGGTTGTGGTGATGATATAGAATGTAAATTCACGTAGATTTATACAATGTTGCAGAATATGAAGAAAAGGTTACATCTTTTCTTTGATTAAAATTATTTGACAAAGATGTGAGAAATAATACAAACTAAAATATTATTACCTGTGTGCAAAGCTTTCTTTCTCTCAAATATATGAACTCCTTTAGAAATTGGAATTTTTTTTTTATTTGGGCCGAGTCGAAGGCAGAGACAAATGTTACAAAATATAGGGAATGTTGTATAAGAAGATAATGTGTGCTGAATATAACTCTTGGTCGTTTGGGAATTCTTGGTTTGTTGGAAGGTAGCTAATGGCTGAGAGTAAGTCATGTGCTCTTTTATATAGAAATCATTGGGTGTCAAGAGAGGATCTCATATAAAGAAGACCGCTCAAATCCCGTCCTCCAACAAACTGCCTGAGTGCGAAGGAATCTTAATCTTTCCCTCGTACTACAAAGAAGCCACTGGATTCGAGTGGGGGTCACCACCCTTGAAAGAAGAGAAAAGGATATAATGGAAGAAGATGGGGGGGGGAGGGGAACGAGTGGGGATCCAAAAGGAGGGATCCATCCACGGTTTCAAATTAGTCCATCAACTGCTTGAGGTTTTTCTTAGGCCAAAGATTTACCTGGTTTGCCTCCCTTGTCGTTTGTTCTTCTTGCCATTGCTTCAATTCGGGATCTCTATTTTATTATGAATGAAGTCCACTCATCGTCTTTGAATTCTGTAGAACTTTTATTCCCCTAGTCATTTTAGCTACTTTATGTTGTCTTGTCAGATTTTAGGGACTCTTCCTGGCAAGGAAGCAAGCTTCTGTGAGCACTGCTAATATAATTTTCGTTATACTACAGGAAGTTAGACACAGGTTTATTGGCTTAAATTGTGGAAGACTATTAGAACGTATCAACTTGCCGAATATCCTAGAGAACCTCTCATTATCGCATGATTTTTGACCTTGATTTGCTAGACTTTCATTTAAGGTGAAATTAATGGGCTTCAATGTGATATAGGATTATGTGGTACACCTTTGGTTTCCATTTATCGATTATTCCACATGTTTCTATTTCAATCTAATGGTAGTTCGTGTCTATTGAGAGATTGATTGTTGGTGTTATCGATTTGATTAAAAACCGAAATAAATGAAGATGTGACCAATTTAGATTTTGGAAAAGAATGACATCTTTTAGTCAAGGGTTGTATGAGGGATATCAATTAAGAGTTAATGAATTCAATCAAAGAAGAGAGTAACGACAAAAAAGTATTTTCGATTGCACCATCGTGTAAATCAACAATTGAGAAGTTGGGTCGAGTGTTGCCCTTGTGAATGACTTCAAAAGTTTTGAACGAATAATGGTTCTTTGAAGGAATGATATCAATTCCTAATTTCCCCATTGGAAGACATCTGCTCTTAGTTTATGTGAAACCCCAAAGAGTCATGTACATGTGATCAAATAAGGGTCTCTACTATGAATCATGATTCTCATTTAAAATCGACTGTGATGCTCACTCGTCATAAGGCACAATTTCTTCTTTATCCATCTTTAGTAAAGTTTTCAGTTGGTATGTTTAGCAAGTATTTGTAAAATTCTTTCAAGCACTTTGTTTCCACGTGGAGAAAGAAGTCATGAGGTCACCTCGATTAGTCAAGGTTGGTCTTCTTCAGAATTCTATCACTCTTCCAATAAAAAGAAAGCCATCATGCAAAAGGCAAGTTGTGATTGATGTTGCAAGTGCTTTTGACGTCAAGATCCTATGTCTTCAAGTAAGTTCCAAGGCGACAACTTTGTTCAGTTTCACATGTTCGATTCTTCAAGTAAGATCCTATCGCCTTCTTGGCTGCTTGAATCAAGAAGCTTGGATGACGCCATTTGTATTTTACACTCATGAGAAGAGATGGCATGAATTTGTATAACCCATTGATGGGGAATTGACTTGGTTCCTCCAAAAACTAACTGAAAAATATAACATGGTCGTAGTAAGCCCTATCCTCAAAAGGAATGTAAACCATGGAGAAAACTCTTTGGAACACTTCTGTTATAATTGAAAACCATGGTAACATCATTGGTAAGTATTGAAGGTATGTAACCTCCCTTATTTCTTCAATCTGAGGCTCTAATTCTTGCCCACATGCATTGGCTTCATAATCTTCTTATTCTTCGCAAGAATCACATACCAAGGGTTGGAGATCTCAATGAGAGTACTTACTACATAGAAGGGAACACCATGCACCCTGTGTTTGAGACTGCCTACAGAATTTTGTAGTGAACATTTGTTATGGGAGGCAACGCCCTTTTAATTGGATGGCATTTGGGCTCAATGGAGCTGAGATCGTCTTCAATCCTTCGGCCACCGTCGGAGAACTCAGTCAACCCATGTGTCCCATTTAGGTGTTCATCTAGTAGTCTATTCATTCCAATGAAATCGCCTTCTTCACTTAGGAATCACATCATCTGATTGTTTCAAGTTTTGGTTTGACATTCCAAGCTTGTAATGTTGTCATCACAAATAGCTACTTTATTGGGTCAATCAACCGTGTTGGAACCGTCTTTTCAAACCCCTTCACATCTGGCGGCGAAAAGCCTCAACATGTAGATTTTGGACATTTCTACGACTCGAGTTATTTTTCAGCTCTGGATGCATCCTGCACGCCATCCTTCTCCGGCTATAGAGATGGGTTGCTGATTTCTGACATGGACATGAATCTCTGATGATTGCATGCTATGTGTTGTATGCAAAGACACAATCCCAGTTCATGAAGCTGAATTTCACCCAAGTCATCGTCGATCCCTCGCTGCAGAAGCCAAAAGTTTAAGGAGATAAGAAAAGATCATGAATTAGGAATACATATGTTGTTGAAAATTATAGTCATTTAGTAGTTGAGCAAGTAGGGACTAGTGAGCTAAATTCAATAACACGATTATGATTGCAATTGTCATCATAGAAAATTCTTTCGTTCTTTCTTGAGATTAATAAGATTAAGGACCTAGGAATTGGTTTTTGGGATGCCCCATTCTCTTTTCACATGTTGCTGCAGTTTCTTGTGAATCACCGTAAAATTTAAAAATCATCTCTAGAGTCAACCGATAGTAATTGTCTAGAATGTTCTATTCCTTATTGAGATCAGAGTTAATTTTTGTTAAAAGAATATAATACCCAGTAAGGATAGAGGGCGAGACTTATCGTTAAATCTAATGCTTTGTAGGTATCAAAAATTAATTCACCCTAAAATGTAATAATTGCAAGGTTATGTAATTAACATATTTTAATTTATTTAATTTGTAAAATATTGGATTTTAAAAACCAGAGAAGGTAGTTATATTTATAGCAACGAAATAAGTAAACAAAAATTATAGTATCCTCCACGCATTAATGTTGTTGATACGGTCACCATCTAGGTTTTTTTCAAAAAAATATCACTTTAAATGTTTTTGGCTCCTCTCATACTTATTAATTCTAATGATGAGTGAGCATGCCCTTAATTATCAACTCAATTATAAAATGTTGAACTTCTCACATCTGCTTATGGTGTTAATCACAATAAATTCATATTTATCATGGTACTACACACTATATAAACACATTCACTTGAGCTTACATAGGCCACCACCACACTAGAGCTTACAAACCCTTTCCCTCAATTCTTATGTGTTTTGTTTGTTTGATTTTCATCTCCTTCCCTCTTTTTTCATTGCTACAGCAAGAAAGATAAGAAAGAGCATAAGACATCAAAAGATTGGGAATGAACTTACATGGTGTTGCAATTACTTTCAACCTTCTCTTATTTTTTTCCTTCCTCTATGGGTCTGTGGAATCACTTAGAAGTGAGGAGGAGGTGAAGTGATTATTTGAAGAGTGGAAACTAAAGCATGACAGGTCGTATCATGATTTGTTCGAGAGAGAGAAGAGGTTTAATATATTTAAGAGTAATATCTTGTTCATTGACGAGAATAATCACCTTGAAAATAACCACTCATTTACTTTGGGACTCAACCATTTTGCTGATTTATCTAATGAAGAGTATAGATCATTATATGTCCACTCTCCTCTCAATATGAGTGACTTGCTCTCTACTGATGAGATAGTTGAGCCTCCACCAAAGAGTCAATTAAGGCAACAAGACTCATGGGATTGGAGGGATCATGGTGTTGTTAGTGAAGTGAAAGATTAGGGAACTTGTCGTAAGTTTCTATATCATGCCCACATGTAATATCATATTAAATTGAAAGTATATTTGAATTTATTTGTAAGATTTATTATTATATGCTTTGATGGATACTTTTTCTTCAATCATGATATATTCCCATTATTATATATTTAGATATCTTTGTGGGGGGATGGCGGAGTAGTGGAATGGTAGGCTGTAGAATGCCTAAACTACCCAAGGGATGGAAATGGTGGGCAACAAATAGTGGCTGAAGGATGGAGGATTTAATGAATTTTTAAAGTATCATTTTGCAAGGAAATTAGGATTTACATTTTGACCAAATAATATGACCACATGAAGTGACTATTTTTATGATTGGCTTTATTACAATGAAACACTCAAAGATAGGATGCATGTAATGTGTAGAATGCAAAGACCAAGTCATATAACTCAACTGTAGTAATACTCAGAAAAAGAATTCATTGAATGAGTACAATGATTTTGATAGAATCGGAAAGTACATGAGTTGATTTTTTCTGTATTTATAATATGTACAACTATTAAAAATCTCAGAACCATTGAATGGAGTTATATAGATTTTGCAAAGGGTGTGTTCTTTTTATTCATGTTTTGATTAATAATGTAGCATACATATAATGATATTTTACTGTATAACCTCATTTATCAGTACAAACCTATTCGAAATAAAGTCTCACAATGTTTGTTAACTTTTTTGTGATTTTAAAGAATCTTGTTGGGCATTCACTGCAGTGGCTACTATAGAAAGCATAAATGCACATGTCACAGGTGACCTAATTACTCTTTCTGAACAAGAATTGGTTGATTGTGATATGTTCAACGGTCACTGCAAGCTCGGTTACATCTCTAACGCTTATGAGTATATTATAAAAAATGGTGGTATTGACACGGATATTAACTATCCTTATCAAGAACGTAAAGGAGTATGCAAGATCGATAGAGTGGGTATCGTCTGTATTTTTTAATATTTTCTCAAGAGATTTGACTTGTTATTGATGAATTCATTCTTGTATTTGAAGGATCAAGTTGTCACCATTGATGGACATGGACGGTGTCCAAAAAATCAAGAGAGTGCTCTAAAACATTTTGTCCGTCGACAACCTATTGCTACTGGTATTGATGCAAGTTCAGCAAAGTTTCAGCTATATAAAATAGTATGACAAATGACATTTAATATATATTTGTCAGTTCACTCTATGAACCTGATATACATAGGTTTCAATATCTGATTCATCACTTTAGGGTCTAGAATATTTTAAAATAGTGATTTGGTTTATACTATGAATTCATTTCCAAGCATACTTTGAAATGCATTTCTTATTTAAAACATGAGACTAGTGATGTACTCTATAGTTCTGATTCAATAAATATGCAAAAAGTGTCTGCTCTTTAAAATTTATTTCCATTATTGTTCTACAAATAGTAGATAACAACAACCCTTCATGTATTTAAATATTATTTTCTATTTTTCTAATACATTAGAGTAATGTGAATCTTATGAAAATCATAAACACATTGTAAATAACTTTAAACTAATGTGCATCTTAGGTATCATGGTGGGATTAGTGAATGGGAAAATAGTTTCAAATTTTGTGTTTTGAATCTTCATAGATTGAATTATAATTGTAAGGTTGAATACAACACCAATGAGTAATCTCATGCATTTGTAGGGTGTTTTCGATGGCTTTTGCACAACTCAAGTGAACCATGCTGTGACCATTGTGGGATATGGTGCGGATGAAGGCCTAGACTTTTGGTTGATAAAAAATTCATATGGAATAAATTGGGGTGATCAAGGATATGCCAAACTGAGACGCAATATTCTTGACCAAAGAGGCAAGTGTGGTATTGCGAGGTGGACATTCTATCCTAGAAAAGTGCGCACTCCAAAGTCAAATAGATCACTATTTATTGAAGAAGCTAATACTCTCAATGAATGATGAGTGGATGCACTTACAGAATAAGAGAATAAATGTTAAAAGAATATGCTAGTCTTTCGTACGTTACAGTTGTGTGTTATTGTGTTTAAAAAGTGAAGCTTTGAAGTTGTAGCCAGTTTGTTTCTATGTTGCTTCTCATGAGTGGGATATGATTGATGTAAGCTCCCAAGGGCAATGCTCAAATATATTTGAGAGCTTTCATGTTTTCTTTAGTCCTACACGAAATAAAGAAAGGAATACTATTTGTGGTAAATATTAAAGCTGGAATCTAAATTGTATGAATTGTTACTTGTAAACACTGACTCTCTTCCTATCTCTTTTGCACAAATTTACTTGCAATTAAGATTCCCAGTCAGACTGCCTATGGGAAGATTTCGGTGAACTTTTGCTACATGGGAGGCACCACCCTCTCATTCGGGTAGCATGTGGGCATAATGGAGCCGAGATTGCCTTCAATCATTCGGCCACTGGGAGAACTCAGTTAACCCATGCGGCCCGTTGAGGTGTTCATCCACTGTTCTCTTCATTTTAGTGAGATCCCGCTCCTCGCTCACGAATCAAATGCTCTGAATGTTTGAAGCTGGGCTTGCTTCATGCGTCTGGAATTCCCTTTATGAATCTAAAAGCGCCTCGAACCTTCACGTGCTTCATTAAAACCATAACCCTCCGGTGGCACGGTGCTACATGATTTTATTCTGAGGGTAATAATTGGAAATAGATCGGAAGCTGACACTTGGGTTCTTGGGAAGCCAGTGGTCTGACTAAGGAGGCGGCCCGTGCTCTTGGGCTCTCCCAGCGGTGGACCTCCGCCTTGAAAGTTACATCCCAGCTCGTGTGTTGGCTCCAGACCATGGTTCTGACTCTATTGGTATCAGCTGATCCGGATATGATTTTGACCTCATTCTTACCCGATTTCATTCTTGAATTCCAAGCACACTGAAAGTGTTGATTGATTCTGCTTATCAGACTTCTATTCAGATCGACATCCCGACCCAACCTCAGTTTACCCAAAAGACAGTTCACTCTCTCCTCTCTCTCATCGTCGGATAGGTGATTATGGAGGAACAGATTGGAAATATCCGGAATGGGCCCAAGCTGTGCCCTTCCTCATAAATGATAAGGTTGTTCCTCCGCCTGGTCTTCTCCATGTTACTCGGCGGAAAGAGATAAGCTTGGCCAAGCCCGACGACCACCGAGGGAGAGGAGAGAGGAGGGCAATGACAGAACAGGACGCAGAGCGTGTCACGGCGCTGCCCACACACAGCGAGATAGGGCTCGGTCGACGTGAGGTGATTGCTACGGTGAGCAGGTGAGGTACGAAGAGCCTACGTTTCCTACCTGGAAAAGGTGTAGAGGTGACGACGGGCTACTCCAGCTCCGCCGCTCGTCCGCCTTTCGGAGATTCATCTGAACCTGATCAAGCGGACCGGTTGTAATTTTATACCCTTGATGACAAGAGTGCTCCCCTTCATAGTTCTTCGTCACGGATTACAATTTAGGTTAGAGAAAATACAGGAAGACACCCTAGGAAATAGAGAGAGAGAGAGAGAGAATTGGTGACCGATCTGGACTGTCCGTTGTTTGGGGGAGGCGAGGAAATTCGGATCGAGGCAGGAAATGGGGAGACAAGCTCGGCCAAGCCCCCTTGTCTCTTAACTCACCGAGCGCTCTCAATGAAATCGCCCCGTCGTCAATCAAGCTTGTTGTTGTCGGTCGGAGCGAGTGGAAGAGGAATCACAAAGGAGAAAAGATTGCAGCTTGTGTCACCGGCCTCAACCACTCCCGCCTTCGGCACCGTCATCTGCACCATCTCCACCCACGCAACGGCCCCGATCTTGTGTCTCGTGGGAACTTTTACATGAAGAATCCCTTAACTATGGATTCCGCGAAACCCACCCATCCGTCTTAGATGAACAAGATGGTGTGTGCTCAAATATGTACATATACAAATCGAGATAATTATGCTTACAACTTTTTCAACTCAATGAGTTCGGCAAGTTTAGAGACAAATCTATATTTTCTTCCCGATCTTTCTCAAAATAAATATATGAAATGGGAATTTGCCAATTCTCCTCACAAATTAAGGCAAGTCTACCTTACTGAACGATCTCTCTGGTTACACCTCTATGTCTCTCTTAATAAATATATTTATATGAATATGTAAACAATATATGGATAAGTACTTAATCTGGCTACATTGTTCTTCCTTTTTTATGAATTTTTTGTTGTACAAGGAAGGCCAAGCCGGCCTAACGGCTATGATTATGTGCCATGGTAGAGGCCCTGGTCCAGGCCGGCCTTTTTGGCCGTCAGATTTCCCCTCAATTAGGATCGTTATTTATCAGCGAAGTCCTAGGCCCACGCGTGATCGATCATGTGCATATATGAGAGAGAGAGAGAGAGAGAGAGAGAGAGAGAGAGAAGAGCCCCTCTCTCTCTCGTCTAGAGTGTCTAGCGGTCGGTAACATTAAGCAGCAGCTGTGGGTCAGTCGGGTTCGGGGGGTGAAGTGCCGAAGGGCCTTTATCTCTCTCTCTCTCGCCCTTTCTCTCTCCATCTCTTCGTTCCTCTGCCTAGCCGCCGTACCACGTTCAGTACCCTACTGGACTGCGTTCTAGTAATGCGGCAGCGCCGATGCTGACTGGCATTACAGGCGATTTACTCTCCACCGACGGAAGATGGATAAATTCTTCGGCCACGACAATTGGAAGACGGCCACCACCTGTGGGCTCCTCATTCGCCTGGGGCACTCCGGCTGTCGAAGTTTCAAGAAGGTCTTCCCTCCGTGGCGGTTTACTGGACTCCGTCCTACACCTTCATTCTAGAAACTTCCGACTTTCTCACGGCCGTGGCGATGGTCAGACGCGAAGATCTTGAGAGATCACGAGGGTCTGAGCAGACGAGGATCTGTGTGGTCCACTGTCAAGATCATTTCTTCAGGCCGGGAGTGTCAACTAGTCTCTCCCTTTTTCATTCTGGCACCTGCCCATTTCAGAGGACGAAGCTTCGACCTGGAGGAGCCCAAATAGTCCACCATCTCCCTCTCGTGTGTACCCCCAGAAACCCTGATCTCCCGGGGGGTTCTTCAGTGCACGCGGCGAGGACGATGCCGCCCTCCGTGAGAACGACTCCTTGATTTCATCTGTTAAAAAGTTGCATTATTCTCGCCGTGGTCGGCCCTGCCGGAGTCGACGGAGGTCAATCGTCTGACAGCAGTTGCCGGATCACTGTTGGGGCGGCTGGAGAGATCTTCAGGAATCCATAGACGATTTTGACCGATCAGGGAAGATCCCATTCCTGCAAGCACCCGTAACGCCCTGAGCGGAAAGGTGGTGGGCGCTTGCAGGAGATTAAATATTGCAGCAAGCTCAAAGAGATTACCAGCCTCTACATCGCCTTTACCCGCCCGCCCGGGGTGGGCGATAGAGAAGGTTGACATGGTGATGGTTATGAATGAGAGGAGGGGAACCCAAAAATAAATAAATAAATCCAAGGCAGAAATTAAATCTTTTAATGAGACTGGTCTCTGGGTTTTCCTGTGGCTGGGTTACTTGAGGTCGAGGGAGAATCCGAGGGTCGTCGGCGTTGCCGAGGAGAGGTTTTTTTTATGGGGGAGGGGGGAATGGGGGGGTCATATGCTTGTCCTTTTTTGTCTCGTGGGGTGGTGACGGTGGCGCCCCCACCACCTGCTGCCAAATTTAATTATTTCTTGAGGACCTCTGCACTGGCTGAGTTGGAAGAACATGCCCTCCTGGTGAGACTCCCGATAGCTCATCCTTCTCCTCCACTCCTATTTTCCCTTTCTCCATTAACAACTTCGAGTTCCTGATCCGTACGCCATCTGCTGATTCGTCTCCCTTCTCAAACCCCCGCCCCCCCAATCCCCGCGTAGCCCTTGAGCCCTGATCCTATCCAGTGCCGGACTGAAGGAGGGCCGATTCCGCTGGCGGCGTTATCCATGGTCGTGTGAGCTTCGTGGCCCCAAGTTGGGTTCTTTCCAGTTTTGGGGCGATGGGCGATGGGCCAGTGGAGCCAGATTTCTCCGAGTTCGTGGAGGTCGATCCCACGGGGAGATATGGCAGGGTAGTGATCTGAGAAACCCACCGTACTTTCTTTCTTCCGCCGTCGATGGTTCATTTGTTCCTGGATCCCCCTTTCTTTGTCAACAATTTCGGAGGGATTTTTCCGGTCTGGTTCGGCCTAATGTGTCTTCGTTCTCGTCGTTGCAGTACAGCGAGATCCTTGGCAAGGGATCCTCGAAGACAGTGTACGGTCCCTCCGCCATTGCTACCCTCTATCTCGGTTCCGTCCTTGTTTCGCCTCCCGTGGTGATTCTGATGCAGGCTCTCCGTTCGCAGTTACAGGGCCTTCGACGAGTACGAAGGAATCGAGGTCGCCTGGAACCAGGTCAAGCTCCACGACTTCCTCCAGAGCCCTGAGGAGCTCGAGAGGCTCTACTGCGAGATCCACCTCCTCAAGACCCTCAAGCACAAGAACATCATGAAGTTCTACATCTCCTGGGTTGACACCTCAAAGAGGAACATCAATTTCGTCACCGAGATGTTCACCTCCGGAACCCTACGGCAGTAATGACCGAGGAATTTCCAGTTCTTCGTGTTCTTCCCGTCTTCCCCTGTTCGAAGCATTTAATGGGGAACACCGTCGATTTCGATTCGTCCAGGTACAGGCAGAAGCACCGGAGGGTTAACTTAAGAGCAGTGAAGCATTGGTGCAGGCAGATCTTGAGGGGCCTTCTCTATCTCCACAGCCACGATCCCCCAGTCATCCACAGGGACCTTAAGTGCGACAACATATTCATCAATGGCAACCAGGGGGAGGTCAAGATCGGCGATCTCGGCCTCGCCGCCTTCCTCCGGAAATCCCACGCCGCCCATTGTGTCGGTAAGCCGAACCCCCATTCGCCAACCTAGATTAGGGGTGAACAGGGGATTCGGGAGGTCCTCATCAGGGCAATTAATGTCGATGCCAGCCGTCTGGGTGCGGATCTTGACGATTCCCTGTTCTTCTTTCTCCCCAGGAACGCCGGAATTCATGGCGCCGGAGGTGTACGAGGAGGAGTACAACGAGTTGGTGGACATCTACTCCTTCGGGATGTGCATCCTGGAAATGGTGACCCTCGAGTACCCATACAGCGAATGTAGCCATCCCGTCCAGATCTACAAGAAGGTCATCTCTGTAAGTCCTTTACATCCTTTCCTCCCTCTCTCTCTCTCTCTCTCTCTCTCTCTCTCTCTCTCTCTCTCTCTCTCTCTCTCTCTCTCTCTCTTTCTTTCTGCGAATTCATGGTTTTCTCTCCGGCAGGGGACAAAGCCTGAGGCTCTCTACAAAGTGAAGGACCCCGAAGTGAGGCAGTTCGTGGAGAAGTGCTTGGTCACCGCTTCCCGGCGGCTCCCAGCGAGGGAGCTGCTGAAGGACCCTTTCCTCCAAATCGACGACTGCGGATCGGGAACGATGGAGTTGGACGGCCGGGAGCTGGGTTCGCTCCTGAGGCAGCCGCTGTTTAGTCCCAGCTACAGTAATGGCTCCTTCCTCCCCCAGGGGCTCTGCGAAACAGAGATCCCCTGGGACTGCGATCACGTCGACTTGGAGCACCATGGAATCGAGCTCTTCGACTCTCCAGAAGACGATCCTTCCCATGAGCTGGGCATCACAATACGCGGGAGGATGAGTGACGATGGAGAAATCTTTCTTCGTCTCAGGATTGCCGACACAGAAGGTATGACGAAGAAGATGACTCTGTCCCCATCTCTTCTTCTCTCTCTTTCTCTCTAAAACATCTTCCGCGCTTTGCTCCGCAGGGCGGGTGAGAAAAATATACTTCCGCTTTGACGTCGAGGCCGACACTGCGCTTAGTGTTGCGACGGAAATGGTGGGCGAGCTGGATATCACAGATCACGACGTCACGATGATAGCGGAGATGATAGACAGCGAGATGATCTCCCTGGTGCCCGAGTGGCAGCCAGGCGTAGGGATAACAGAGGACGCACCAGGGCACCCCGCTCCGGCCGTCTACCACAACTGCGCCTCCAACGTCTCCTCCGTCGTCTCCCTTCTCGATTTGGCCCCAAACACTGAGGGCGCTGGTTGCAGCCGGCACGAATCCGCCCCCGCCATGCACGGGCGGTTCGAAGAGATCACCTACCGCGTCGACGGCCCCGAGCACAGCGCCGCCGGCGGGCCGCCGGGGCCTCGCGGCCACACGCTGCACCCCAGGGGAAGATCTTCCGGCCAGTTATCAGACATGGCGAGCCTCGGAAAACCCTCCGTTGATGCCTGCGAGAACGAGACGCAGAATTCCGGGGGATCAGGCCGAGCTCGGAATTCTCTATCCGAGCCCGATTACAGATACGGAGTCTCAGGTGCTTCCTCGTCTCACCCGCTGACGGAGGCGATGCTCGAGTCCCTTCGTCTGGAGGAGCGACCGCCGCCGAGCATGGGCTACGCGAGGTGCGAGGGTAGCCCGCAGACCATGTTCGCCGGGAAGAACTTCTACGGCGGGCTGCTCCCGCTCCCCAACGGCCTCCACAAGACCAAGTCCCTCCCCATCGACGCAGTGGACGCTTGACGCCGACCGATTTTTCAGCGCAACCCTGTACATTTCTGTGCCATATCTTGACCGAATCGGGTCTTTCTTCCTCGCCGGCCGCCGTCTCTACCGGTGACAGGATGACGGGAGAATAGATTCCTCTCTTTCTAGGCGATCGGAGGACGGAAGTTGTTTGTACATAGTTTCCGTCGAAGCGCGCTTCGTGAATCGAGTTAATGGGGCGGCGACTGTTCTCTAAGTCAACACATCAGTGTCACGTTGAGAGCAGTGGAAGTTATTGACCCTGGTTGTCAAGTTTTCACCACCAGTCAGAGAACCTCGACTCCCCCCGTCTCCCTCCCTCTCTCTCTCTCTCTCTCTCTCTCTCTCTCTCTCAGGACCGTAAGTCCACGTACGTCGTCATCCGGCAGCTCTCCGGTCAAGAGCTACTAAAGAAAACTGGAGAACCGGCGAGCGCCGGGAGACGACGGTGAGTCAAGATCATGTCGCCGTATGCGTGAAGGCATTTTTTTAGGAAGGAGACTATTTTGCATGACTTAATTTTAATATTAAGGTATCACACATCGACTTTGATTATTTTTTTTCTTACGAAACGATCCCAGTTGTCATTATTGTACATGAATTAATGGAAAATGTTTAATTTGTGACGCCAATTGGATCAACAGTAAATTACCCCGAATTATTCGATTCTAATATATCTTGTGAATAATCAAAGTCATAGAAGTACGAAACACGGTTGATTATTTCAGTTTGAATGATCACACGCCCGTGCGTTGACTACATTTCGTGCCGCCTTTCTCCCTTCTTGTTCAGACGTCGATTGAGTGGCCTGAATCTGTCGGGCTCGCCCTTCCTCGTCAAATTTCTTTTGCCAGTCTACGAGTATCTGTGGATTGATAAATGAAGGTTCACTCTATCATGCAACGATCTGATTCTTCACAATCAGAGAAAAAACGTAAGAGAGAGGCCTCCCGAAGTCGCCGGAAGGCTGAGGTCATTGCTCGAAATCATCTTTTTTTTGATCCGACGGAGGACTCGAATACGAATGAAAGCGTTATCATCGAAAAGTAAGGTACCGCGGTTTATGGGTCCCATGGTATGGTTTTTCTCCATTGAACCCCGTGATGGTGCAATGGTGGACAAGAGGGAAACTCCAAACCTCGTGAGATTTTTTCTCCTTTTTATTCGCGCAAAGATAATGGGAGGAACATTCTTGAGAAAAAAGACTTGTCAGATATGGAAAGAGGCAAGAAATTCCTCACCTATCGAAGGAGGTAAGGGTAAAATCAGCGGGGAACTGAGCTTCCTGTCGCCCAACATCGGCGTCAAGTTCCCCAGCGTATCTTTCTCTACAGTAGCCGAGTCTCTCTTTCTGAAGTCTTCGAAGTTTTCTCCACGGCAAGATTGAAGCTTTTGAAAAAGACCGGTGGAAGGATCCATCCCAGAGAATCGATCTTTCTTTAGTCGCTGGCCCTCTGTCTGATAGATGTATCTATTCTTTTGTTCTTGCTCGGCTATCCCATCCCATCCAGCTGAGCCATTACATCTATCCCATGTGGAAGATGTCGACAGAATTCCCATCCGAAAATGAAAGAAAGGTTTCTACTGGTCAGTCAACATGGAATAATCCTTTTTTTTTCTGGTTAAGGATTAATGAAAAAGGGGTTTTTTTTTCCCTGCGGATTGGGTGAAAAACATTAACAAAATGGATCTCAGAAAACGCTCTTGATTCAGCTTCGCAGAACGCGGGTCTCCTAAACCCGATGCCGTAGGGTCAAGTCCAACAGTTAGTTCTTTCACTTCTGAATCCGGGTCGATCAGAGAGGTCGGCTCGCTTCTCCTAGGAAGTTCTGATGAAATCTGATCATCTTCAAGTATTTCTTCTCTCTCCCTGTGAAAGGGCACAACTTGAGAGGAAGATTCCTATGTTTGACGGATCATTTTCCCGGAAAGGTCTATTGTTCTTCTCCGAGAACTTGTTGCTCTAGCACAAACTTCACCTCCCATAAGATCTTCGGGACGGGCTTTTTGATTCGTCAATCTTAAGAAAGAGAAATAAGCATGTAATTTGGATCCTCAAGTCGATCAGAACGAATCGAGCCTACCGTGACGGCTGGGTTTTCTCCAGACTCCGCTCCTCGACTGCAGCAGCAAGGCTTCGGAAGGCGATTTTCTTTACTGTTATCAATTTGTTAAATATCGACGAAGGGTAATTATATTAAATATCTTAGACTCCTTGGTAGGCTCAGAAAATGGGCTCCGAGCCGTACCCACACGGAGCCTTCACCCAGCCAGCTATATTCCCCCGAGGTAGCAAGAGGTCGATGAGAAGAGAGTTATGGAGGGGCGGGCCGATGAGCGGTCAGCTGGATGATGCGTCCAGGCCTTTCCAAGTTTCAGCTCATTTAACTCAACATTTGAACTCTTGTTATTTAAATGCTAAATTTTGGTGCGTAAGCTTGTAATGGTGCTAGAATATCAGGGTGATGGCCGGGATAACGATACAATTGTATAATTTAATGTAGGAGAACTAGTTTAATATCTTACGCTAGAATCTTTTCTCATTATCCATTTTTCAATTGGGTGTGATGGAAAGTATTTAATGCATGAGAAAATAGGGAGCTTGCTGTCCTGATTGCATGATGGTGAGAGAATTAACGATAAACTTATCCTGCATTATTTATCGATGAATGATTCTTAGCAAAAATTATAGGCGTAAAAATAACCAAAAACTTTTGATAATTATCAATTAACGATTCCACACTCTGCTATGCATGATTGTGAGATAGTCTGTTTCAGCTTCGTAACTGAAATATCACAATTGTGACTCAGAAGTATAGAATGTATTGAACTTGACTTGCATGACGTAGGCTGACGACATGACCTTACATGCCAAATAACCTACGATGTTAACTTTTTTCTTAAAACTTGGGGACCATAATGACTAATTCAATGTCTAGTAATCAACCTTCCTCTCTTAGACAAAATTGGCACTATACATGTGAATTTAACTGTTCAACGTAAATACTTACTCAAACTTGCTATTAGGTGGAGATAAGTAAATTGTATGATACTTTATCCGTTGCATTTTCTAAATTTTTCTTTGAGAAACGTATGTATGATAGACTAAATGGATACTTGAATCCTAAGGTGTCAAGACTTCAAAGTTACACCTAAGAAGTCATGCAACTAGGAACTGGTGATGTAAAGCCAATAAGAAGACTGCTACTCAGATAATTATTGAGAAAAACATTTTCACACGTTATCCATTTTAATAATCGCATGATTTACTGATTCATTCACTGTCCTTTATTCTACACGGACATTATTGGACACTAAAGGACAGGTACTGATATAATGAAATCATATAATATACTCACATCTGTCAGCCATCTAAGAAGACCTCATCGCAATCACTGAGTTTTAACAATAGATTAAGATTTCTTTCATATATGGATGATGTCAACATCATGGCCAGATCAAGTTTTCATTTTTTGAAAATAACTCTTAGATTATCTCGCTTGCATCTCTAACACATTTATTTCCTCTTAATGCAACATCAACCATTTATCATCATCTCAATTCCCAATTATTAATTTTAAAAATCTAGTAAGGACAGATCACAAGGGTCGCATGGTTCTCGAGTTCATACGACGTGCTATATATACATGTTAGTTCTAGCCTGCAAAATTCTTAGGGAAAACCTCACCATATTGTTCTCGTCCTCCCTTCTTTTCTCCGTCGTACCATCCGGAACTGCCTTATCTGTTTTTCCCATCCTTCGATAAATACGGGGAGAAATAAAGAGATAGGGAAAATACAGAGGGAGATTGGAGAAGGGATCTCATGTTATTGAGGTGGATTTTAATACTTTCTTATTTTCAGTTAGCTTCTCTGTAGCCGTGAAATCACTTGGAAGTAAGGAAGAAGTAAAGTGGCTGTTTGAAGAACGGAAAGTGAAGTATGACAAGTCTTACCATGATTTGGCTGAGAGAAAGAAGAGGTTTGGCATATTTCGAAATAACCTATTGTACATTGAGGATCGTAATCGTCCTGAGAATAACCACTCCTTCACCTTGGGGCTTAACCATCTCTCCGATTTATCTAATGAGGAATATCATCCATCTATCTCAATACTCATGTCAACATGAACAAGAGCTTCTCTAGTACCAAGGTAGTTGGGCATGAACTGAAGATAAAATTGAGGCAACGAAGATCAGTGGACTGGAGGAATTTTGGTGCTGTTGCTGAAGCAAAACAACAAGAAGGTTGCGGTAAGCCTGTTTATCACGTTCGTAAGTTGTATCTTGCTTCTATCATGTGTTATGGAATTTTTGTTATAGCATTGTTGATCTTATATTGTAGAACACATGTTTTTAATTATGATTTGCGATAGTCCCTGTCTAGTTCCTAAAAAAATGAATTAAACATAAGGTAACTTGGTGAGAACTGGGGACGTAGCTCAAAATAGTGTTTTCAATTTTCATGATATTTCTAGAAGCATAATTTTTATGCAAAAATGGATGTTTTTGCTTTATCAGATGACAATGTTTGTTGGGATATGATAAAATGCATAAAACCCATAGTGGATATAAATAGGTGATTTCCCTGATGCTTATTTTATTTAATCGATTGAACATGAAAAATCCTTGGGAGTTTTAATTAATTAAATGATTCAGATCATTTATCAGACTTGTTACCTACTTCAAAGAGTGGATTCAAAATGTATTATGTGTATTGGTGAATCAATTGATGTAGCTAAGTGTCTTTGTCTATATAACTCATTTATCACTGTGAACCAATTGGTGAATCACGAACTGCTGTACAAATAATCTAATTTTTCTTGTGAGAGAAATTATAATACATATTTGTAACCTTTTGTAACTTTGAAGGAGCTTTTTGGGCTTTCGCTGCAGTAACTAGTGTAGAAGCAATAAATGCACTAGTAACAGGAAACCTCATTACACTTTCGGAACAAGAATTGATTGATTGTGAGGAATATGGATCTAAATGCAGTGCCGGTTATATTGATGAAACCTACGATTACATGCTAAGGCATGGTGGTATTGACACCGATACCAATTATCCGTTTAAAGGACACCCAGGAAAATGCAAGCAAAATAGAGTAAGCTTACTTCCCTTGTTTTCTGTACTTTTCAATTCATGAGAAATATTCTTTGCTCTGACTATTTGCTTGAAGAACCGAGTAGTTAGCATCAGTAGTTATCGAACAGTTGTACGCAACAACGAGTGGATTCTGAAATCAGCAGTCAATAGACAGCCTATTACTTCTTTTATCGATGCCAGTTCAAACGACTTTCAATATTATACTGGGGTATGACAAATGCACTCATATTCAGGGTTGCTTTTGTTAGTGAGCTTTACAAACTTGATGTACTACGAGTTTTTGAGGACCGGTTTCAAAATATTAAAGGAATCTTTGATTTGAGAAATACCTAATGTTTTTATTTTATTATTTTCCTTAGAGACATGAGATGTTTTAAACATACCAAGTCTAGTGCCTCAATATCACTAAAACACGGGATTAATGATATATCATACACATAGTCAATCCTTCCTTCCCTCAAATATGAAATATTTTAAATCTATTTTGTTGCTTGTAATCTATTATGGTTATAATAAATAAAAAAATCCTTCACGCTGAGGATTTGTTAAAGCTAGCCCACATCATCTTGAGAATAATGCCTTTGAAGGTGTCTGAAAAGTTTTCTATATTTGCAGCCAACGATCTTTTCATGTAAAAAATGAAGCCTTCTCTATTTTCAGGGTGTTTTTGAAGGTTTCTGTCACACCAACTTGAACCATGTAGTAACAATCGTGGGCTATGGTGAGGGAGAGGGGAAGGATTTTTGGTTGATAAAAAATTCATATGGAAGCAATTGGGGAGAAGGAGGATATATGAAGTTAAGGCGCAATGTTCAAGAATCAAGTGGAAGTGTGGGATTGCAATGCCAGAATATTATCCAACAATGGGGCGAAATCCAAAAGCGAAGATTTCTGATCAATAATGCGTGGAAGTGCGCTTTTTACTATATGATAAAGTGGGATGAGACTTTATTGCATACGTGTGCTCCACGAACTATAAACAATTTTAAGAAATAAACTGGATAAATGCTTTACCTAGTCTGAAACTTATACTTTGACGAACTTGATTTAACGTCGAAGAGAAAATGGCATCCCTTCCATTATATCTAACGTTCTTTGCCTATGTCTGTGATAAAAAAGTGAGTATCACTTAAATATAACGTAAGATGATTAATTGTATAAGCTGTTGGAATTCAAGCTTCTCTCTCTCTCTCTCTCTCTCTCTCTCTCTCTCTCTCTCTCTCTCTCTCTTTCTCTTTCTGGTCGACTATCTCAATTTCAGTTTAAATAATGGCTATCCAATGACTTTATAAAGGTTGAACAATAAAGATGCAATGTAGCATGTTATGCCCCATGCTAGTCCTATACAAGGACAACGACACATACATCGAACGAAAAAAATAGAAATTGAGAGAAGGAAGAGAGAACCATGTATGAAATATCACAGAGGAACTAGGAACGTAAAATAGATAAAAAAAATTATCATTTTTTTAATTAGTTTCCAAAATATGAATTCGCTAATGCATGACGCATCGATATGGCAAGATCATGTATACAATGGAAAATAAGTTGATTGGGTACAGGTCTAGCGTCGTTCCACTTCTTATGTTCCAGGTTCTTAGGTGACGGGATTTGTTTGCCGCTTCCAGATTAGGACAGTTCGTGGCTTTAGTGTATTGCCTCGTGGTGCTTTGTTTTATTTTTGGATTTTGATGAACATATCCTCTATGATGCTTGAAATTGACAAGGGAGAGTGAGAGGAAGTAAGGGAAAGCAGACGAGGATGCATAAGCCAGAATTTGCTACGGAGGGGACGGTTGATGAGTGATTTAGTTCTCAGTAGAGGGAAAGAAGCAATTGCATTGCCTCTACTGAAAACCTGGCTCAACATCAGTCACTATCAAGAGATTATGAGCTTGGTGAAAGAGTAAGTAAATACAGGCCATACCAGTGCTGCTAGATCGTCTGGGACAAGTTCTCCGAAAACAGGGCTAGTATAGATAACACCACTGCTGTTGCTGAGGTGGCTCTGGTGGTAAGCTTCTCCTCTACCAGTTTCCCTACGGATTTCATACCCTTGGTTTCCCCCTTTTTCCGTTCCTCACACACTCAATTTTTCCCCTTGGCCATTTCTTACTTCTGCGAGGGGGCGTGGTAATTGGGATGACGTCTATCATTTGTCCTGGCCATTAAGGAGCTGAACGAACTAACACCGTGTGGTGTCGACGTAGCCCAGATTATGCTTCCGATTACACTATCGTGGTTAGCACAATCTATCAGAGAAACAGAAAGTAGAAGAATGGACTCCCAGAAAGAGAGGGGGAGAGAGCGTGAGCGAGAGAGAGAGAGAGAGAGGGAGGAAGACAGTGTGAGCGAGCGAGAGAGAGAGAGAGAGAGAGAGAGAGAGAGAGAGAGAGAGAGCGAGAGAGGGAGGGGGGGGACAGCGAGAGCGAGAGAGAGAGAGAGAGAGAGAGAGAGAGAGAGAGGGAGGGAGGGAGGGAGGCAGCGTGAGCGAGAGAGAGAGAGAGAGAGAGAGCGTGAGCGAGAGAGAGAGAGAGAGAGAGAGAGAGCGTGAGCGAGAGCGAGAGAGAGCGAGAGAGAGAGGGAGGGAGAGAGCGTGAGTGAGTGAGTTAGAGATGCTCTCTCTCTCTCTCTCTCCCCCCTCACTCTCATTCTTAAAATTTATGATTAACTAGGTTCAAGTCTCAAAATATCACAAGATTTTGGGATAAGTCTCCTGTCTTCTCACATGTCATTGTAGGGAACCCCAAACAAAGAACTTGTGCACCTGTTATCGTTCTCAATAATGAAAAATCTGACCGTATTAACTCAAATTGGGCTTTTTTAAAAAAATAACAACCAAACCCTTTTTAAGCAGAACAAAAGCAGACCCCCCCCCTCTATCCATTACGTTGCTTATCTCAAGTGCCGCCACATCTCTCTCATTATCCCAACATGCGTGTGCTGCTCCCAACTACCCTCATCATCATCCATCTGTCGCCCCGCGACCATTGAAAGACCTCTCCTCGTCCCCACATGCATGTGCTGCAATCCCACGCTCAGAACGTCCCCCTTCAAGGCCACATGGCCTCTCCACATGCTCCCAACTGCCGACACCATCATTCTTCTGCCGCCAACGTTTTGGTCCCCTCTCCAGCGCCTTTTTTTTTTTACTGGGAATGCGCGAACACCATTTATTATCAACTCCATCATAATATGTTGAATTTTCACATCTGCTTGTGACGTGAATCACAATAATTTCATATTTATCATGCTGGTGCACACTATATAAACATATTCACATGAGCTTAAATAAGCAATCGCCACACTTGAGCATAGATACCCTTCACCTCAATTATCTCTCTTTCCCTTGTTTCATTTTCATCTCCTTTCCTCTATTTTCATTATTATATGAAGGAAGTTAGGAAAGGGAAAATTTCATATGGAGATTAGGAAAGTGTCTAATTTTTAAAATATAGTTTCATTATTATCATTACAACAATAGTAAAAAAAAAGTTTCATTTATTTAAATATTTATTTTATTTTGTCTAATATATTAACTTTAGACTAACCTAAATCTTATGAAAATCATGAACACTCATTTTAAATAATTTTAGACTAATGGGCATCTTAGATATTATAGTAGTAGCTGAGAATAACCACTAATGCGTAATTTCTTGATTTGTAGGGTGTTTTCAATGGCTCTTGCACAACTCAAGTGAACCATGCTGTAACTATTGTGAGTTATGGTTTAGAAGAAGGAGAAAAAAATTGGTTGATAAAAAATTCTTATGGGATACGTTGGGGTGAACAAGGATATATGAAATTGAGATGCAATATCTATGACAAAGAAGGCAAGTGTGGTATTTCAATGCAAACATTTTATCAAATAAAACACCATACTCCAAATTCATATAGATCACTATTTATCACATAAGCTAATAATTATAGTGAATTATGAGTGTGGATGCTTTTACTAAATAAGATAATAAATGGTATAAGAATTTGTTACTCTTTCATATGTTACATGTGTGTGTCTTAATCTTTAATAAGTGAAAATTACAAATTGTACCAAGTTTGTTTCTATTTTGCTTCTCATGAAATAAATATGGCTATTGTAAGCTTGTAAGGGCAATGCTTAGAAATATGTCTGATCATTGTCTTCTTTTGCCCTTCATGAAATAAGGAAAGGAAAATTATTTGTGGTAAATATTAAATCTTCAACATAAATTGTATCAGTTCTTAACATGTAAACATTGATTCTCTTCATATCCCTTTACCTAAATGCATTATGATTCCAAGTCATTGTATCTAAGATTGACTATGGGAAGATTGTGGTAAATAATTATTATGGAAGGCAACCCCCCCCCCCCCCTTGAATTGGCTGAAATTTAAGCATAACGGTGCCAAGATTGTCTTCAATCATTCAGCCAGTGTTGGAGAACTCAGTGAACCTATGTGGCTCATTGAGGTATTCATCTATTATTCTCTTCATTCTTGAGAGATCAATCTCTCCACTCACAAATGAAATCCTCTAGTTCTTTAAAGTTGGAGTTGCTTCCTATGATTGCAAGTCCCTTTATGAATCTAAAAGTGCCTTTAGCCTTCATTTGCTTCATCACAAGCATAACCATATGCTACACCATGAGGTATGATTTAATTATGAGGCTGATGATTGGAAATAGATAGGAAATGAATGCTTGGGTTCTCAGAGGTTAGTTGTCTAGTCAAAGAGGTGGTATGTGCTCTATGATTGATGTGGGGCGAGATGAAAACTGATCAAACTAATAACATATTAAATTGAAGAAAGAGGATTCATAGTAGCTTAAATTGAAGCTAAACTTCAACTACTAAACTATGATTGATGCACAATGAGATGAAAAATGACTAAACTAACCCTAGACAAGTATCTTTGAACAAATTTGACAATAGATCTAAAACTTTAGGAGAGTTTACTAGGGTTAAATTAAGTGATTTCTAATAATATTTGATACAAGGATTTATGTGATAAACAAAATTGTCAGATATTAAGGCGCTCCACTATCAATAAATCAACTAGCTGAAAATTAAATGGCTTCTTCCTATACAATCACCACCATCTATAGAGATAAGTGGACCTAATCATGGGTCACTCAACAACAATTTGGAGAAATAATGAATAAAATGAATACAAATACTCAAACTAAAAAGAAAGAGGGCTCACTTATAACCTTGTCACTAGGATGAGTGACATACATGTGGAGGAGCAGCACATGTTGAAGATAAACCTCAATTACTTAAAGTTTACCAACGTTTGGCCATTTATTCCTTCTGTTGACTCGACCATTCGTTGACCTTTGACCTTGTAGTTTACCGTTGACCACTAGCTCGGTTTATGGGGTTGGGCTTGTGTGGAGCAGGTGGTCTGAAATGACTCAGGCCAGCGAGGTGCTTAGCATGGACCAAGCGGTCTAGAGTGGCTCTGGTCAGCGAGGTGCGTTGGTTCAGACCAAGGGGTCCGGAGTGGCCCGGGCCTGCAGAGCGGGTTGGCACAGACCAGACGGTCCAGATTGGCTCGGGCCGCTGGATCCGTAGTTGCTCCAGACAAGGCCGTACGGAGTAGTACGACCTCGTGAGGTGGGCTGGTGCGGACCAGGTGACCAGGTATGGTTCGAGCCAGCGAAGTGGCTGTCTCGGATTTTGCGGTTCAGGGCTGAGTTGGCAGACCGAATGTGGGCTATCGGGCCGGACGGATCCGGGATCACCAACCGGTGGACAAAACCCCAACCCGTGGGGGCGGGAACGAGAGATCGCCCGAAACGGAAGAAGCAGGTGGCGGCGAAGAGGGGAGACGGGCGGCGGTGGCGGCGGGTCCGGCGATGGAACACCGGCGAAGACAATGTAGTGGAAGTACGGTGGCTGTGAAACAGTGACGGGGGGGCTGATGACGGTGGCAATGGTTCGAGACGGCGGCGACGACATGAATCGTGCCCTAGGTGGTGTTGGCGGTCGCGGGCGGTGTCAATGGTCGATGGCGGCGGCAGAGGCGGCGGAAGAGGCGGCGGAAGTAGATAGCGACGGTGCTGGATGGTAGATGTAGGGCGAAGGACGGCGGGGTAACGGGCTGGGGACGGTGATAAGTGGTTGGTGAGCGGCGGACGGTGCTCGCGGCTGGCGGTGGCTGATGGACGCCAAACGGTGGGCGGCGGTGGCGGTGGCGGTGGCGGCGGCGGATATGATGATGTTGCTGGATAACGGTCGGCGGATATCATGATGTCGCGGGATCACGGCCTCCCTTTGCGGAGCGAACAACCCTAACAGCCTCTCCTTGCAGATCGATACGAGGTAAACCTCAATCGATCTTCATCTTCTCTTCCCCTGTTCTTAGATCACATGAGGTTATCTATAACTTCTGGACATAAATTCATCCTTATTGGGGGTGGGTTTGGAGCGTTGAAGACATGGGTGGTGGTCCATTTCTTTGAGATCCCCGTCAATGATTCTCCCAGTGGTGGACTTGCGCTGTGAAAGTTACATCTCAGCCCGTGCATTTCGTTCAAAGCATAGTTCTGATTCAACTGGTATTAGCTGATTGGTTTTGACCTCATTCTTAGCTGATTCCATTCCTTGATTCTGAGCACACTGAAAGTGTGGATTGATTCAGCCTGTCAGACTTCTATTCATATTGACATCCCGACCCAACCTCAGTTTACTCCAAAGAAAGCTCTCTCTCTCTCTCTCTCTCTCTCTCTCTCTCTCTCTTGCGAGAGTCCCTTTCCGGGTTTCATCCTCTGAGCTGATGCTAGTAGGCTTGGCAAATATTAATGATAACAAGATAAATTAATCATCATTATTTTCTTAAGTAGAGAATCAAGAAATATGAAGAGCGGGGGAGTTCATAAAATATTCTCAACGTTCCCTAATCCGATACCCACAGCCTTTTCTTTCACTTCACCTCCTATGTGCGCCAACTTCCCTGATTTCATCGCCTTCGGCAACGCATCAAGGGCTTATTTACTCATCTAGCTACACTCCTCAGGGAGCAAGTCATAATGCCGATAGAAGTTGAGTCTTGGTTGCCTACGACCGTGAAGCCTCTAAGAGCTTTTCTCATTTGTAAGGACCTAAAGCCACTCAGGTCGCTTGCTCCACTGTCGCCGTCATCATCATTTGTTGATCCAGGTACTCTATGCGAATCGATAGAATTTGGGGACTGACAATGAGATATGGAGTCGAGGAAACAAGAGCTGACCGCAACACGGCCGGCCGGCTCTCGGCCCCAGCGCCGTGCCCGTTCGCTCGCGCAAAACTCGGCGCGCACGGGACGAGTGGGCGGCGTGGTCTCCTCGTATTTATTACCCGTTCAGAGATGTTCTCTGCGGACGGGGAATTTCATGCGGTCTGACCGCTCACCCACATGGGTAGATTGGGGAGGATGTCTGCCCTTCCTCGTAAATGATAAGGTTGTTCCTCCTCCTGGTCCGCCTCTCCATGTGACGCGGGGAAAAGAGATGGCTTGGACAAGCCCGACAATCACCGAGAGAGGGAGAGGGAAAGGAGAGAGGAGAGCAATGACGGTACGCAGAGCGTGTCAAGGCGTTGCCCACACACAGCGAGAGAGGACTCGGTCGACATGAGGTGATTGCGGCGGTGAGCGGGTGAGTTTCGAAGAGCCCACGTTTCCTACCTGGAAAGGTGGGGAGGTGACGACGGGCTCTTCCAGCTCCTCCGCTCGTCAGCCATTCGGAGATTCAGCTGAACCTGCTCAAGCGGATCGGTGGGACTTACATAGCCCGAATGGCAAGAGTACTCCCCTTCATAGTTCGTCACGGATTACGGATTACGTTAGAGAGAATTGAGGAAGAGACCGAAGAAATAGAGACAGCGAGAGCGGGCGAGAGAGAGAGAGAGGATTGGTGACCGATTTGGCCTCTCAGTGGCTTGAGGGGGGGCGAGGAAATTCGGATCTCCACAGGAAATGGGAGAGACGAGTTCGGTCAAGCCTCCTTTTACTCACTTAGACGCGTTTGCCTATTCTCTTAACTCTCCATCAGCTCCTGGCAACCGGTATCATCGCCCCTCTTTCAGGCCCCCCAAGCATTACATGACCTAACTACCTATTTCCGACTTGCTCGCATCACCGTCCCTCTACCACACCCCTCCCAGTGCCACCGTCCCTCTCTCTTGCTCCTACAACTGCCGCCGGGTTTCCTCTCTCCATCCATGAAGAAAATATAATGCCATTCTCCGAAAGGAGTAGAATATTCAGAACGATATTCTTATTGGTTAACTTGAGGCCACGTGGGACATTTCCTTAAACATGATAGTTCATCGGGACCGAACACAAGTATTCATAAAATTTAATAATCACACGATTTTTTAATTATTTTCTTTTCTTTTCTTTTATTTCACGTGCAAAATATTGGATTTTAAAACTGTATAAGATATTATATCTATCGCTATGTAAATAGAGGGCCGGAATAAGTGCCAGACCCTCCAAGAATGGATTAAGGTGGGCTTCGGATGCCACTAAAATAAGAAAGATTCATCCTAATGTCTTCCATGCATTAGTCTAAGTTTTTCTAAAAATAATGCCTTGAACGTTTTGGTCTCCCTCACACATTTATTTTTCTCCAACAATGAGTGAACATGACATTTATTATCTAACTCAATAATAAATTGTTGAATCCTCACATCTGCTTGGATTGTCTCACAATAATTTCATGGTTTCACATGTTGTTGTGGTACCCTTAAATTAAGAAATATATCTCTCAAGTTAACCAACAGAAATTGTCCAAATCCTTATGTTCCTTACGGAGAGTGGAGTTAATTTTTATCAAAATACTATTGTACCCAGCAAGCATATAAGCCGAGAGACTTGAGAGGTGAAATGATTTGGGACTTATCCCTTAATTCAATGTCTTGTAGGGATAAATGATTAATTCATGCTAAAATGTAATAATTGCATAGTTCTGTAATTAGCTTATTTTAATTTATTTCATTTGAGAAATATTGGATTTTAAAAACTTGAGAAGTTAGTGATATATATACCAATCAAATAACTAAACTTCATCATATATCTTCCATGCAATAATGTCATTGGTATTTTCACCACCTAAGTTTTTTTCAAAAAAAATAATGTTTAAAACGTTTTTGCCCCCCTCCCCACACTTGCTAATTCTAATGATGAGTGGATACATCATTAACTATGAACCCAATTATAAATGTTGAATCCTCACATCTGCTTGTGATGTGAATCATAATAATTTCATTTTTATCATGGTACTATACATTATATAAATATATACACGAGCTTACGTAAGCCATCACCACATCCTACCCCTCCCCTGGATTCTTCTATCATCCTTTTGTTATGTTCACTTTCTTAGCTCTCTTCTCATAATTATATGGAGAGAGTTGAGAAAGGGCCAAAGGTAAAGGGAGATTGCAATGGGTTCACTTGTTGTTGGGATCACCTTCAACCTTCTTTTATTTTGCTTTACCTCAATGGGGTCATAGAATCACTTAGAAGCGAGGAGGAGGTCAAGTGGTTGTTTGAAGAATGGAAAATTGAGCATGATAAATCGTACCATGATTTGGTCGAGGGAGACCAGAGGTTTTCTATATTTAGAAGCAACCTCTTGTTCATTGATGAGCATAAGCACCCCAAGAATAACCACTCATTTACTCGGGGACTTCACCACTTTACTGATTTCTCTAATGAAGAATATCGATTTTTATGTCTCGTCTCCTCTCAATATGAGCGGCATGCTTGAGAGTGAAGTCATAGTTGAGTGTCCACTAGAGAGGCAATTGAAACAACAAAAATCATTGGATTGGAGGGATTATGGTGTTGTCAATGATGTAAAAATCAGGGAGCATGTCATAAGTTTACTTATCATTTCCACACAGAATATTACACTTGGATGAAAAGTCATCTAAGTTTGTATGTGAGATTGTCATTACATGTGGTAAAAAAAATAATCATTGTATTGTAGATTAAGTCTATTTCTTGCAAGACTCACATAGAAATTGTGCTAACTTGGTATGAATTAGATGAATATTTAGATTTTTTCTTGAAATTTTCTTTACCCCTTTTCCCTTATAAATCAGTAAGCACATTTTGATTTTATATCATGACTATACCTTAGAATTATTTTATCATGAGTTTTATTCTTACAATTAGGTGTACAAAGCTAGCATGCATACCATATATATTATAGGTTTCAAATCACATTATGCATCTCTAATAGTAATTGAAAAAGACATGCACTGCATAATTGCAATGTTTTCAACATAACAAGAGAGATGTATTTATTGAAACTTGAGTGTGCTATCATGAACGAATTTATTATTTTTCACAACTACAATATAGAATAAGTAAAAGCTTTATATCATTCATTGAATTTTATTATGTTTAAAAAAGAGTTCCTTCAAAACATTCATGTTTTGATTCTTCATATAAATCAATGTCTTACAATATATGATCATTTATCATTATAAACTTTGATAAAAATAAAATTCAAATGATGTTTGGTTACTTCTTGTGATTTTAAAGAATCTTGTTGGGCATTCACCACGGTGGCTACTATTGAAAGCTTAAGTGTGATGGTCACATGAAACCTAATTACTCTTTATGAACAAGAATTAGTTGATTGTGACATGTTAAACACTCGTTGTCAACCTAGCTATCTTTGTAAAGCTTATAAGTATATTACAAGAAATCGTGGTATTGACATTGATACAAATTATCCTTATCAAGCATGCCAAGGAGTATGCAAGATAAATAGAGTGAGTATACTCTCTATTTTTTAATAATTTTCAAGATATTTGGACTTAATATTGATGAATTTATTCATAAATTTGTAGGATCAAGTCATCACCATTGATGGATATGGAATGGCTCCAAGGAATGAGTAGAAAGCTTTGAAAAAAATTGTCAACAGACAGCCCATTGCTTCCACTATGGATGCAAGTTCAAGACAATTTCAATTATACAAAAGAGTATGAGAAATAATATTTTAACTCTTATTTGTTGATAAATTTTATGACCTTGATATACTTGCTCTTCAGGATTTGGTTCATAATATTAAAGGATATATCAATTAAAGAACATAACATTTTTGCATTCTAAATTCCTTTATGAGCATATGTTTCTAGATGTTGTATGTGTTATGTGACAATGTTAATTTAAAGTGAGATAAATTGTATATTCTAGATTTATTTCAAAAATTCTGCAAAAGTGTGCAAGTTTTATAATCTGTTTTAAATATCGTTGGTTTTGGTTATGGTAGATAATACAAAAGTTTTCACTGATTTAAATTTGTGTTTTTATTTTTTCTAATAAATTAGTTTACAATTTATACAAATCTCTTGTAAAAATGAATAGTATTTTAAATAATTAAAATATTATTGTGACACTATTGTATAGATGAAAAATATTTCAAAATTTTACAATTGAAGCTTCATATAATAGATTTTCTCATCATAATCTGAAGATAAAATAAATATTTATGAATTCTCACTTGTACAACTATAGGGCCTTTGTTATGGCTCTTGCACTACTCAAGTGAACCATGCAGTGACAATTGTTGGATATGGCGAGGAAGGAGGAAAATATTATTGGCTGATAAAAAATTCATATGGAAGATGTTGGGGTGATCAAGGATAAATAAAATTAAGACGTAACTTGTATGATAAAAATGGCAAGTGCGCTATTGCAATGTGGCCATGTTTCCCAGTAAAGAGGGCAGATTCTATAGTTAAATATTTCCAATGAATAAAGAGCATGCATGTAGTTAAATAATAAGATAATGAGTGAGATAATAATTTATTACTAGTTAATATGGAAAGCATCTTCCTTCTATTATAAAGAAGCAAAAATTACAAGCTATTTCGAGGTTCAATTGCATGATACTCACGAGTGAGATATGATTTTTAAATATCCAAATTGTAATGCTCAACTTACTTGAGATGTTTTGTTAGTACTGTAAGCAATAAAGAAAAGAATATGGCTGATGTGAAATATTAAAAACTGTATCGAAGTTGCACATGTTTTTCACATAAAAAAGGCCTCTCCATCAATCTCTTTATCACAACTTTGTTTGCAATAATAATTCACAAGTTACTTAACCAAGATTCAAAATAGTTGAGAATGCATATGTGAGGCTCCATGGATGGCTTATTTATATAAAACTATGCAAGTGAAAAGAGAAGAAATGTAAATTGAAGTTAAATGATTAACTAGGCTTCTGAATAAAAGAAGATATATAATATAAATCAACAAAAATTGATAATAAAAATTTAAAATATATGTAAAATATTAGATTGGTGGAAGTACAATGCAGCTTGTAAAAAAATCCTGAAAAAATTAATCATTCTTGATTGATTTGCATGTTATGAACACTTAAAACTATGTTTTCTTTTCAAAGAGAAGGGTAACAACATTACAAAAGATAATAGCCATATTCGTGCCTTTAAGAAGATACAAGTACCTTGTCCTATTTGACTCCTCATTAGGATTATTTTTTACTTGGAAATAGTACCATCTGATGTTTTGTTATCCTATGACTTATCATTTTAGCAAGGAAATATTATTATAAAGATGATTTTCAAAACTAATTAAATTGTGTTAAATAGTTTTCATAAGTAGTGTTAAAAATTATATGTGATATTTGAAACCACATAATATTACTCCAACATATCAAGTATATATACAAATTGACCTAAGACTCTTCTCTTCATCATGCAGTCACTGTGGTGTTTCTCTTTGGGCTATGTTCAGTTTAAAAGATTTCTCTATTGGATTTCTATTAATGATTTTTAAAAATATAATTAATTTCATGGGCTAGACTCTCACAATATAATTTTTTAATCTCCACAAAGATCTCACCCCTCACAAGTAGGTCTTAACTCTTAATACTATGTCTAAGTTAATACATAATTTTTCATAAATAATAATATCTTTTTTTAGACAAACTTTGACTCTTAATACCTTATGCCTTAGCCTTACTTTCCATTCACTCACTACCCAAGTTATCTTAGAGTCTAATGGAGAGAGACAAGCTTCACTATAGTTGAAAAATTTGTAAATGATCGTAAATGATTAAGTAGGATAAAGTTTTAAATCTTTCTTTGAGATGTGTAGTCATTTAACTATAAAAGATCAAGTATGAGTTTTTCTTAAGCATGAGTGAGTGATGTGGATGAAGATTTATTTGTTCAAGATTAAACCTTGATTTTTTTCTCATTTTATTTTTCTTATATTATACTGTATCTCTATTATATTTGGATTTGAAAATGGTTATATTAATTTGAAAAACTTATTATTGTTCCACTAGTCCTCTAGTAACCTTGAATTCCTTTTTACTTTTAAACCTTTTACTTTTATGTTTTTTCTCCATGATATCCAGTATGTATATTTATAATTGATCGGTGAAGACTATCTCTTTAAGGTTCATACTCAAAAGATATTGTTTGACTTATATGTATTCTATGTTTTATATTGATGAGTTATACTTTAGGATCTGTACTTTTGACCTTTGGTCATACTTTAGCTCAAATCATTCAACTCATAAGTATTTTACCCTTGATATTATGTTGGAAGATTTTCAATTGATCAACAAATGTTTTTGTCCTCGAGGTCGAGTTAAGATAACATCATTGAGCATCCACAAACTCTGATGGTGTGTTATCATCCAAGGTATGTAAGATTTACCTTTAGTTATTCTCTACTTTGAAACATATAGGTTTTTCATAGATGATTTCAAAGGTTCTTTTGAAATATTCATAGCACTTCAATAGAAAATTTTGCTTTTAATGCTTAGTCAAAGTTGGATACTTTTCTTTGTCATGTTCTACATGTAAGACTTTAATGTGCCATCATACAAGTTACATAACCAAAAGTTTTCTACTACCTTATTTACTTCGTGTGAATGATCTAACTCAACTATGATATAAGACTTAAGTTTGAGTCTTACGTCAGTCATTAATCAACTTTTGATATTGTGACTATAGTGTGTTTTGATTTCAAATTCTACCCATACATTAATTTAAATATTTCGGTCATCAGTTTTGTACTTCTGCATAACTTACTTCCTAAGTTCAAATCTCATGTATATCATAATGTATCTTTGATTTTTCAAACATTTTTCACACTAACACTTTTATCTTCACAATGCTTAGGTGGTGCATTTGAATCTCACTTGTGACTTTATTTTTTCAAAATATACTTGAGACTTCATCACATGTATTGACATAAGTTATTCTACACTTGTAGTTTAAGAATATTACATTGTACTATTTCAATATAAAATGATATCTCAAGAATGTAACTAACTAAATTCATTGTTAGTCATAAGATCATGTATTGAGCATCATTAATGTATAATTTGAATATTTGACAATAATATTTAACTCATGATGAAAATAATTGTGGTATGGTTCAACGAATATGAAATAAATTATTCATCGATAAATTTTCTACTTGTAAATGTCAAAATCAAGAGCATCTACAATTTGACCTACAACTAACTTCTATTATATCAAGAACTCCTCACTCCTTAAGTTTTTGCTACTTTTTTTTAGGTTACATTCATTAGATATAAACTTACATACTTAATAGTTATCAATACAATCAATTATTCTACTTTTCACATGACAAATAACTATATTTTTAACAAGCACTCACTCTTACTTTGACTTTTTAGGCTTCTATCCAACTGAATAATGTAACATGTCAACATGGTTACTTCATTATGTTTTTTGGTTTTAGCTCATTTAACAATGTTAGTGTTGTCAATCCTCACTGTAAAAGCTTTAGGATGTTGCAGGAAAATAAATTATCATACAAATAATTTTCACACAACATATCGTAATAAAAATAGTACCACATATATGTAATAATAATACAACATATAAACATCTATAAAAACAGTACCATTTATAAAAACATTCATCAACTTCTACATTTCAAGTAAATGTGAACTTTATAGTGAATGAGATTTATTGGACAGCATAATAGGATATCATTACTCATTGATTTACTTATACTTATGTAAGAAAGTTTTTACTACTATAATAATATTGAAACAATCAATCTTGGGATGATTGTGGTTGATGGCCTATCATTAAACATTTATCTAAAGGATAACTAAGTTGAGAGTAATTTAGATTAAGGTGTAATATTTATTGCTTATGTGATAGTAATTTTTAGATTTTTGAAAAAATAATTCATGATACATATTAATTTTAATTTAATAAATATTTCAAAAATAGTATAAATTTTTCAAGTCTATCTCAAGTATCTAAGATAATATCAAGTAAAAGTTAGAATTTTTTTCAGAGTATGATTTTCTATGATTTTTGAACTAAAAGATCATAAGAAAATACTTTTAATATCAAATGAAATCAAAAATTTGTTGATGACAGCTATCATCAACGTCCAAAGAATAAAAATTTGGTTAAACATAGAGTTTTGTCCAACAATTCTTCTTATGTAAACTATTATAGATGATTTAATTGATGAAATTGAGGTCTGTAAATGCTGAATGAATCATAATTGATAAAATAATCTCGAAAGTTTAATTTTTTTAAAAAATATTAATTTAAATATTAATCAAGTTTTGAAAAAGAAATTTCGATGTCGTGGTGGTGATCACCGAAATTTTAGGTGTTTTGGAGAATCTCTAAATAGTGTCCACAATTTTGAAGGCTCTCCTTTGATGTGCAAAGCTTAGGCTCTTTCTAGATTCAACTACAAACTCTAGAGGACAAAGGTAAAAGTCAATGAAGTGTTTTCCATGACTATCATCCAATAGAATAAAAGTTCGGTGATGATGGGTCTCTAGTGAATGTCACCCAATAGAGCTAAACTAGAGGGAGGTGTGATGTGTCTCAAAAAGCTTATTCCTCATGCGCACGCATTGAGAGGATGCTTGTATTATGATTAAACCACTTGAAGACATCAAAATAACTCTCTTAGTAGATTGTCTTGTTCTCGACAATGACTCAATTTGTCAACTAATTAGAGATCTTTTCCTCTAAGAATTTATGATCTTTATATCCATAATTATTTGTTAGTTGTTGATGATGATCTTAGCTTATGATGACAAAGATTTCATGAATAATTGATCACCTTCATCGACTATTTCATTAACATGCTCTCTACAAGAAAACTACAAAATTAAAATAGAATAAAGTTATAATTTTTGACATCAATGAGATTCAAACCTCTACCTTTCACCTAGGTGCATAAGGGAAGTTCAACCACTTATTATAATACCCTTAAAATAGTGAACACACAATTCAATTAATTCTCTTACTCTAAAGATAATTTAAAATTTAATTTCTACGTACAAACACTACCATTAGTTTATTCCCACATCAGTAGTTTCTAGAGATTTTAGATCAATATAACCATGGACTTCTTCTACTTTCAAGTTCCCTCTCTCATAAAAAAAATGGTTAGAACCACTTGGGGAGAGGGTATATCCATCTTGATAACTCTTGACTTAGGATGTCAAAGGTCCTAACTGAAATTATGTAAAACTATTTATATTTCTACTATCCTAATCAATTTAATGAGTAGAGAGGGTAAGATAGGGGTCAAACCACAAGGAGAAAAACTAATGATCTTAAGAAATACTAGGTAATGAGAAAAAATCAGTTAGAAGATGGACAAGAGAAAAAGAGAAGAGATGAGTGGGAGACTAAAAATATGGGTTAAATGGGATGTAATGAAGGAAACCCTAAATCATGGTTGTCCTAGGGGGTTGTAAAAAATAAGTTTTGAAAGTATTTTAATGAGAAAGAGTGTTCAAGATTGAAAAGAAATAATGTAACTACTTAGAACCTATCTAAAACCCTAGGTTTTACCCTAGGGACAAAAGAAAATGAGACAAGCAGGTAAAGGGAAGAAGATTACTTAACTTCGGCCTTTATTTGGCAGAGCCTTGTAGGGGGCGTCTGTCGCAGAAGATACGGTGAAGGGGGCGATGGGAGGCGCTGTAGCGGACGTCAGGTCCAAGGACCAGCTGGATGGAGTGTTAGGTGGCGGTGGCTCTGTGGTCCTCCACTTCTGGGCTTCGTGGTGCGAGGCGTCCAAGCAGATGGACCAAGTCTTCTCCCACCTCTCCGCTGACTTCCCCAGCGCTCGCTTCCTTAGGGTCGAAGCTGAAGAACAACCCGAAATTTCAGAGTGTTATTCAGTTAGCGCTGTACCTTTTTTTGTCTTCTGCAAGGATGGTAAAGTCGTTGACAAATTAGAGGGTGCAAACCCCCCCAGTTAAGCTGAAAAGATCTCTAAAGTTGTGGGACCTAAGAACCGTGGGGAACCTGGCGGAGGGGAAGATGGAGCTCCTCCTTCAGAAGGCCCTGCATCAAACCACCCCAGTGACTCCCTCAAGAACCGGCTGCAGCAACTTGTGGACTTCCACCCTGTTTTCCTCTTTATGAAGGGAACCCCGGACCAGCCGAAGTGTGGGTTCAGCCGCAAGGTAGTAGACATTCTCAAGGACGAGGGAGTTGACTTTGGAAGCTTTGACATTCTCACGGACAACGACGTCCGCGAGGGGATGAAGAAGTTCTCCAATTGGCCGACCTTTCCCCAGCTCTTCTGCAAGGGGGAGCTCCTCGGCGGCTGCGACATTGCGGTCGCCATGCACGAAAGCGGTGAACTTAAGGAGGCGTTCAGAGACCATGGGCTTCTCGGCGTTGACTCTGGAGCAGCAGCAGCAGCAGCAACAACAGTAGTCTCTGAATCGGAGAACCCTCCCCAAGCGGCCACCGAGGAGAAATCCGTGGAGACGACCTCTGATGCAAGCGGTGCCCTCAATTCTCGTCTGGAGGAGCTCACCAACAGAAGCTCCGTCATGCTGTTCATGAAAGGAACCCCAGATGAATCCAGGTGCGGCTTCAGCCGCAAGGCCGTTGAGATTCTTCGACAGGAGAAGGTCGAGTTTCAGAGCTTCGACATCCTCTCCGACAACGAAGTCCGACAGGGGCTGAAAGTCTTCTCCAACTGATCGAGCTACCCACAGCTTTACATAAAGGGGGAGCTCATCGGAGGGTCCGACATCATGTTGGAGATGCAGAGGAGCGGCGAGCTGAAGACGACTCTCACCGAGAAGGGCGTCCTGCCCGGAGAACAAACCCTAGAGGAGCGGCTCATAGACCTGGTCTCCTCCTCGCCGGTGATGCTCTTCATGAAGGGCTCTCCTGATGCACCGCGCTGTGGGTTCAGCTCCAAGGTGGTGAGTGCCCTCAGAGAGGAAGGAGTTGACTTCGGGTACTTCGACATCCTGACCGACGACGAAGTGAGGCAGGGCTTGAAGACCTTCTCCAACTGGCCCACTTTCCCTCAGCTCTACTACAAGAGCGACCTCATCGGCGGCTGTGACATCGTCTTGGAGCTGCACAAGAACGGGGAACTGAGAGCCACTCTCACTGAGTAGCCCCCCAATCTTATTTTCTTCAGATTTTTGCCTTTAACAGACTCGAACATATGATCATTTTACCCACACGGGTACTGTTATTTCTGGACACAGTCAGATATTCACGCCATGATTCACGCTGGGCAAAAAAAAAAAAAAAAAAAAAAAAAAAAACTTCGGCCTTTATTTGTCACCAAGGTCAAGCGGTTTCCTCTAACATGTTGATCTCTACACTTTACTCGTTGCAACTCGATCTTCAACACTCAACTTTGCCCTCAAGGCCTTTTTTCATCACTCAAGATTACTCAAAAGGGGAAGAAGAATAGATTTTTGGTATAGAAATTATTTCACTCTGATCAACAACTGTTGGGACTCCTTCCAAAAGATGAGAAAGAAAAGGGGTGAAGAAAATACATATAAGTAATAAATTTTCCCAAAATATCTTTGGCTCTTTCTCAAAATATCCCTCACTCCTCTCCTTATTTTTCACAACCTTCTTTAAGCCAGTTTGTTAATCCAAGTATGGGGATGCGAAGAGCACATCTTGAAGATTGTGCCCACAAATTTTGGGCTTGAAACCCCTTTTAGATCATCAGATATCGATCGTAGAAAATAAAGAAATCTATGTCGTTGAATGGGTGTCTCCATTGCAAAAGAACCACTAAAAGGTGATGGTTGAGAAGAGAAGTTTATAACTACTATTTATGGTGAGAAGACGTTCCTAACCACCAAAAGTGGATGGTTAAGATGAAGAGACATCTTTAACCACCACTTACGGTGACAAGACGTCCTTAACCACCAAAATCTGATGGTTAAGGAGAAGAGTTGTCTTTAATCACCGTTTATAGTGACAAGACATCTTTAACCACCGAAAGTTGATAATTAAGGAGAAGAGATGTCTTTAACTATCATTTTTGGTGACAAGATGTCTTTAAGCACCAAAAATAAGAGTCATAGTAATCCTCGACTGGTAGTCCACATCTTCTCGCCTTTTGCTCATGTGTGATACCTCATATTCTCACATTCTACATAGTACAATGCTCCACATCTTCTCATACTCTGCGTAACTACAACTTGAATAAAATATTTATGAATTAAATAATCATGGTGCCGCTGCATCACATACGACGGTGTGTCAAATATATAAAATACCAATGGCTGGCACGTGTCGTTAACTGCAAGAAAATGTGGAAAAGCCTCTAGAATGTGTGAAAGAATGCATACATATTTCTCAAAATTAGTTTAATTTCCTCATAACTTAAATATATCAAAATAAATCCAAAAAAAAGTCATAAAAAATACAAAAAAATTATAAATAGGAAAAAATTCTTAGGATCATTATAAAGTTATTATTTTGTTATTTTTTAAATGATAACATGTTAAAATAAGACATTTGATCCTAAAATATATTCATTTTAAGGCAATTAATAATTCTTTTGACATATTATCACACCCCCACATACACATGTGTGATGAGATCATACCTTGTCACGTGCACTAGTTCTGCTCTAGTGATGTGGAAGAGTCATGCACATATGCTCTGTGTGGGTTCCTTGCGTCACTTAGCTCGGCTCATGGTTCCCCCAATTGTACTTCTCACTCATTTATAATGTCCTCTAGGTGAACTATCGAGTGTCAGCTGGCCAATGTGTCCCCCTCTTTTTATATTTATTTTATTTATTTTATTTTTATTTATTTTAACTCTAAAATATGTATGTCAAAATCATATAAAGTTACATAATTAACTAGAACTTCACATTAATCATATAAAAATCCTCTCTATTTAATGTAAATGAGTGTATATATATCATGAGTTAGTTCATAAGACTAATATTTAAAACCATTATTAACTTACAATAATAAACACTTAATAGCAGCCAAGGTAGAAAGGGTGGTATTCACATATGCATACATTATCTAGTGGAAGGGTCTTCTCAAGTTAGAAAAGATGAAGAGTTTTCTTAAATGTTGTACATATATCATCAAGTCATGTAAGAATTAGATAGCATTTCTGATCTTGCATGAAATATGATAGATCTAAGTTATGCATCATATCAAAGCCTTCTCTTCTCATTTATTTCTAAATTCATTTGATAACAATGATGTAAGATCCAATGGCCAATGTTAATTTTTTCATATATATTGTCATCACTAGTCTTGCATCCATTAAAGAGATGATAATTTTGAAATGAAGCATGAAGTCATTCAAAATGCTATGTTTTATTAATGTGAAACCTCTCTCTCCCTCTCTCCCTCTCCCTCTCTCTCCGTGCCTCATGGTCATATCAGGTTAGGACAATCATAGGCGCCTGAAATCAGCCTCATTGTTGTCACAATCACCTGTACTTTCCTTCCCACGTGCTCTGCAATCGTGTAGAAAACCCTTTCCCTATGTTTTCACATTCTTGGGTTTATTGGTCAGTGCTTCTATGTAATCACATGCATGTTTGTTCAATTTGAGACTACAATGCACAAAAGGGACTCGAGAGGTTAGCCCTAGGTTTTCTCTCAAAAAAAAATCCCCTGCCTCTTCTTCATCTTTAACTTTTGGTGTTGATATCCATCAGTTGGTGGGTATAATGGTTCCATGCATCTTGTTCTTATCTTTTTTTTCTTTTTTTTTATCCTTTTCTTTTTGGTTGAGATCGGGGGGAACATGTGAGATAAAATAAAAAACAAAGGAGCTCATAATTGATGTCATTTTTCATCTCTCTGTTTTTTTATGTGTGTGGATCAATTCTTCTACCTTTACTTTCAAGAGATCCTCATCAACTCATGATTCTTGGATCCAACTTCACAAAGTTTCCCCTTAGATGATATTTGATTTATATTCACACTCTATGGATGCAAGGACCTTTTACTTCCACATGAAGCACATTAGATGGGTAGTTGCTATGACTCTCAAAGTGATGTAATTTTTGAGATTCTTTTTGGAGATTTGGGAGGTGTTTGCCAACTACATACCCTGAATTTTAATGTGAACAATGGCTTATAACCATTTTGGATACTACAACATCCAACTAGCATAAACTGCTATTTTATTTATTATGCATTTTGACTTCTTAGATGACTGATCATGAATTTGGATTTTGAATGATATTGTAATCATTATTGTGTCAAAATAATTACTTTTTTGGGCAAAACGATGGTGTATCGGTGTTTGAAATCAGGCATTAATAATTATAACTAGTTGTGAAGTCATTCCTGCACATCCTTTATTAAGCATTTATTAGAATCATACCCACCTACATCAACTTGTGTCATAACAATCAGATGTTTTTTCTTGTCAATGTAGAGCACAAGTCCATCAAAAGGGAAAAGGTCATAACTTGTGGCTTAGATGGACAGAAAATGTGAAAGTGTGGAGAAAAAATATTTCAAGGCCCAAATAAATTCAAAACGCAAGTCAAATTTAAAGTCCTAAAACATAGGTCGAGCACTATTTTAGTAAAAATAGTAACTTATTTTTATTATTATTATTACTTTTATTATTTAATACTATTTGTATGTTAGTAATAATTGATGTCGATTTATTAAAACTTGATAGTATGGCATCACCCTTTTTTCCACTAATAGAATTTTAATTTTCTATATATATATTTCCCTCCAAACCCTCTTAGATTCAAGAGAAAACAACTTAATTCATATGGATTGGAGGGATGTACAAATCAATTATTGTGGACTTGTAAAATAAATCTTAATCCTTTTGAATTCAAGGTATAATTTTCATCCTTCACAAATGTACATGATATCAATTAGTATCAAAGTAATGTTTAAAGTCATACAATTTATTATGCTATGTGGACATAACATGTTGATCCTTTAGATTACATAATTCATGGGGTAAGTTCTCTTTCTATAATAATTTTTTCAAGTTCTAGAAATTTGTTTTTCATTACCTGTGGGATGAGCATGATGCTTTCAAGGATGATGGCAACTAAAGTCTCATTCTAATATAGATACGGTGACCATAAGTATTATTTTATTAACTAATCATTCATCCTTTGCATAGGTAGCCACTTTGTGGCAAAAAAAAGGCACAAATAAACATTCTTCTTTTGTATCTAGAAATAATATAGGCAACTTTGAGGAAAATTATTTAAAAACCTTTAGATGAATATTTTTAAAAGTTATGGATAAGGATTAACTTGCCCAATTTTCAAGGACATCTATGCCCAAAGAGTTTATGGATTGGTTGGAGAGGGTGAACATTTTTTAAATTTAAGAAAGTCCAAGAGAGAAGCAGCTGAATTTATCGTACACAACTTGAAAGGTGGTGCCTCAACATGATATTAGCTTTAGGCAACAGTTGTTATAGCTGGTATGAACATAGTTCAAATAAAAAGTACCAAAATTTTAATTTATTCCACTTAACTATATCCAAAGTTAATACAAATTGTATTGAAGTAGTAAATAAAGAAATGAAATGATGACTTGGCATGCAAAGGAATGCACAAATTGTATTCTCATGTTAATGCATTCCTAAATTAAGTTATCACTTCAAAAGTTGTCTTTATGATATTGAAATAGCGATCAAAAGAACAAAATCCCTAAATTAAGAAGGCAAGACTAAATCTCATAATTTAACTACGACATGGTGCACAAGAAAATGAAAAACAAGTCATAGTGCATAGAGAAATTAGTGGATATCTAGAAAATAGACATATCTATGCTGATTCAACCCATCATATGTGAGGTAAAAGGCCAAAATCCCAATATAAAAAGATGATAATCATAACCCTACTTCAAAACATAGGAATACATTTATGTTGCTTGACAAAAAAAAAATGATAAAAAATTGAAATATTTGAAATGCTACGAAAGAAGGACCATGGGTTTAGATCCTCGAATGTCATAGTCAAACCTCTACAAAATATTTTATGCAAGTTTAATATCATATAAAACTTTTTTTCACCGTGCTCTTATTAAAGACAACATCATATGGACTTAATATGTAGAGAAATCATATCTAATCAACCAAATTGCATAGTCCTTGAGATATTAAAATATTTCAAGAGCACTTAAATTTGTTTGCAAAACATTTAGTCATGAAGAACATGAAAACTCTTATAGACCTAGCATTATTGGTGCAGATAGAGGGTGATGGCTAGTAAAATTGTGTAAATAGTTATGCTATCAATAAGATCACTATGGAATATATATTTCATATTATAAGGTTGAGTATGCATTGATGATGATGACTTTAACAATGATTAATAATTTTATTTGGTTCATCTTATGCCTACACTACATTCAAGAATGCTTTGTCTTAAATCACAAGATATAAAGCATGATATTAATGGTACACTCTGTAATAAGGTCACTAGTTCTTCATAAGATGATAATCTTTTAAAGTCTATTTGATTCCCATTGTACTAATTGTAGATAACAAAAAATATTTATTTATTTAAACATTTATCTATATTTGGTCGAATGCTAATCCCAATACAATGTAAACAATGGTCCCAATCTTCCATAGAGTGAAAATGATCTATTTGTATTTATCTTATGTAATTCATGAGAATTTTTCAAATATAGTGGCATTTGTGTGAATAGGAAATACATTTTTGAATTTTTTACTTCAATCTTGTCACATAAAAGAATAATTATAAAAGGGAATCATACAAACAACTACAATGAACTATTTGTCATGTAATTGTAGGATGAACTATCGTGGCTATTGTCTACAAGAAAAGAAAGGCTACTAGTTGATAAAAGCTCATATGGAAGACATTGGGATAAAGAAGGATCTATTAAATTAAGGTGCAATGTAGATGTATTATCTAAGAAAGAAGCACACCAAAGTCAAATTGATTACTTCTAATTGAAGAAGCTAATATTTCTAATAAATGATGAGTATGGATCTAGTTAGACAATAAGAGAATGAGTGAGATGGAAAGTTATCATCATTCACTTTAAACGAGAAATGTGTACCTCATGTAATAAAGAGGTTTAGGGGACAGCTTAACTATCAAGCTTAGGTCCCTAGGTTACTACTTGTTGGTAAAATAAGAATGATGTAATATCCAAAGGGCAATTATCAACTTTATTTCATGTATGAAGTTCATATATGAAATGTACTATTGTCATTCAGGGTGTATTTCATACATGAAACGTGAAACCATGAACCTAAATCATATGAGTTTTCAAAATAAACATTGAATCTATCTCTTAGTACATAACTAATATTGAAAAAAAGCAAGCAATGTTTACTCTGTACATATGAAACAAGAAGAAATGATAAACTTTTATGAACTAACTCTAGCAATAAACTTTGAAGCCATTCATTATAAAGCCAATATGATTTATTAATAGCATATTAAATTAAAAATAAAATGTCACCTTGAGTAAAATCTTCACGAAGAAAAGTTTATCAGCATTCACCCACTTGCCAACCAGGAATAGCAAGTAGTAGCACTACTCTACTTGTTTGATAATATCCTGAAAGATGTTTCAGCTCAGTACTATTATTTTCCAAAGACAGTTACTTCATGTGCCAAATAGTGATCTGTAAGAGGGTCATTGAATAAAAACAGCCTAAATAAAGGGTATTATTGGTTGATATTGTAACATAAAAAAAATCGAGTAGAATTACCAGTGGCACAAATAACAAGTCAATTGTAATAAAATGCATAAGAAAACTAAAAAATAGGAATAAATTACACTGCAGAAAACGCTGGTCTACAGCTATTTGTCTTTATTACTGATGCTACTGCTCCAAATGAAATCCGATTAAATAATCTATTAGGCTAATTTCGAAATATTTCACGTTGATTTAATTAAAGCGTAATATTATTTTAACCGGAATAACGAAGAGCTTTGGTGGTCGTTGGTGAAACCATACATACGCAAACACCTGTGTCAACACCCCCCGTTGCCACCACAGCGCGCTGCTCTTTCCTACACGAGCGCTCTGCGGTCGCGTAAAGAATCCCCTCCCCGCCTTGTCGCGATCTTCGGTCTGTTCGTATGTGCTGCACATTTATTTAATCTCACTCCTGTTTGTTTGTTTGAGAGTAGAGTGCACAGAAGGGACTCGAGAGGTTGGCCCCAGGTTTTCTCTGAGGTATCTGCTTTCCCCCTGCCGCGTTCTTATTAACTGACCTCTGGTGTTTAGATTCGTCTTCTTCCTGACGACGACGGTTACCTGCGTTTTCCCTTTTTTTGCTTTTTTCTTGTTTTTTTCGCTAAGACGGGGAAGAAAAATCTAATGTGGAAAAAAAACACAGCGAAGGGGATCACGATTGATCGTTTTGCCGTTGCTGCGCCTTTTCTCTGTCTGGATCGTTTCATATGCTTTTAATTTTCAAATGAGCCATCTGGACTCGTGATTCATGGATCCAACTGCGCAGATTTTCTTAGGGGACGGTGTTGGAGCCATTTCCGCAGTATCTGCGGATGGGTAAGCCTTCCCTTGTCCGATGGTCTCCAGGTTAGGAAGCACATTACATCAGAAGTTGCTATGACGTCCTTAATGGTGCGATTATGGGGTTCTCTTGGGGGATTTTAGAGACGTCCGCCGAGCGAACGTGCTGAATTTAAGTTTAAATGGAAAAATCCTATAAAAACTCGTTCTGATTATTAAAGCATCCACACAGCTGTTTCTTATCTTTTCAAGCGGCCAGGTCAGCTTCACAATGCCTTCCCTCAGGATGTCAGCAAATATCTTCTGGCAAGATTGCCCCATTGGCAAACTCGACAGGCAGAAACTGCTCAACCAGAAAGGCTGTGTTGTGTGGATTACTGGCCTCAGCGGATCAGGTTTCATTATATTATCACTCCTCTAAAATGGCTCCTGCGTTGAAGCATGTTTTAAGTTCTCAGAAGACCAGATATTTCGTTTTAAATTTAGATGATAACCGTGTGGGGCTGTTAATTCTTTGACATATGCGTGGAAAGTCTATCAACGAAGTAGATTGCTACCTGTTATTTCTTTGCATTTTGACCTTTCGGAGGACCGTCAATGATTCAAAGCATATTCCGAAGGGGTTTTTTCTTTATTCTACTATATTCATGAGCTCAGATTGTCAATAAAAATTCCCAGGATTATTTTGTCAAAAAAAATCTCTTCTCGAGTCAGATAAACAACAGGAAGGATGTTGGATAATCTTTGGCACTAGAAAATAATAATACTAAGTAAGCACCTCAAAATAAGGATCTCCCTTGAGCAAAAACATTTAATAGGAAGAAGAATCCATACTGGCAGTACGAGTCTTCTCTAAAGCTGTGTTGCGGAGGCAGCTGAATTTGTGGAGAACTGGGTAATGCTTCTTTTGCGGAGGGAGCTGAATGTTACTTCAGATGGTGTAACCATTCGACAAATGACACCTTGAAACTAGAAAATCAAGGCTTCTTTTTCTATTTTCCAGGGTGCATGGGAGCTATTGTCTATGATGTGTTGATGATTTTATCTGCATGCATGCAGATTTATATATAGATAGATGTCACTGTGAACCGACACCGTGCTTTCATTGTGCACCTCCACCCAGATATGGAACCTTCATAGTTTGCCTTACATTACCACCATTGTTCTAGAAGATGATTTTCGTTGTGATTTAACAAAAAAAAACCCTAGCTCTTGCTTGGGATGAAGTAACATTGCCACAATGTTTGACAGGGAAAAGCACTCTGGCATGCACAGTGGGTAGAGATCTACATTCTAGAGGAAAGCTTTCTTACATACTTGATGGAGACAATCTTAGACATGGACTGAACAAAGACCTTGGTTTTAAAGCAGAAGATCGTGCAGAAAATATTCGCAGAGTTGGTAAGTGTCATCCTCTTGCTTAGCAATTTAGGTGCACGCAATATTCAGGAGAAAGCTCAGTTCATGATCCTTTGGTACGTATTGTTTTTTCTGGAGGGTTGGTCGGCCATCTGTTTCATGGAACAAGCAATAAATACTGGAGGGAGAAAGTATTTTTTCTTTTTCACTTTCTACAGTTTTAGTATCATAAACTGGACAAAAACTCCATATTGCCCAGGTGCATCACGTAGGAATCAAGGCAGTTCCTCACTCATTGTTGGGGCCGAATTTATTCAATTCCGAATTCTTTTACATCCGCGCTCATGCAATTAATCTGATTGCCAGATAGAGATTTTAGAATATGACTACTTCAAATCATAAAGAGAACGTTCTGCCAATTGAATAATTAACCATAATAATTGGAATTGTGAGGTACACAGATGGCATATAGTTAGCACGTAGGCAGTGATTAATAATATAAAATATTTATTAGAGGTTTCCACTGCTCAACACATGAGATGAAATGAACCTAGGCGCATTAGGTCAACATGAAGAATGAAAGTTGAGAAAAGAAAAGATAATAAGATGGCAAAAAAGAAGGATGGAGCAGAAAAACTCTCGGCACCTTGTTGCTGTCATTGACTTACACTGATTGAATTTTCATGTTTCATTCCATTTATCTCATCCAAGGGGAAGTGGCAAAGCTGTTTGCGGACGCAGGTCTGATTTGTATCACTAGCTTGATATCTCCATATAGAAGAGATCGTGAGGCTTGTCGAGCTCTTTTTTCTGATGCAAGCTTTATTGAGGTGAGTTTGGCGGCTATAGCATTTGTCTGATGGTGAGGTTAAAGAAAATTTTCTGCTTCACTTGTGTTTTGGTTCTTTCTCTTTAGATTTTCATGAACATGCCTCTGGAATTGTGTGAAGCGAGGGATCCTAAAGGTCTGTACAAACTTGCGCGTGCTGGAGTGATTAAAGGTGTGTTGTACTGACTTCAACTAATTAGAAAGCTGACGTCAGTTGCTTCTTAGAGCCACCCCTGAAGATGCCCACATCGTAATACACATATATGGACCTCCTATAGTTATTCCTGTCCACACAAAAAAAATGGCACACATATTTATGACAGATGACTGAATTGTATTTTAGATCGTCCTAAACTACGTAATATTGGAGTAGCCTAGTCGTGCATTCTGATAGAGAACTTGTGAACCTGTTAGTTTTAGGGATCCTGCAACTATGTAGTTAGTGAAAATGGTTCGAAGCAGAAAAGTAAGGCAGATGGAAGTTGTGGAAAAAGAAATAGCACTTTGATGAAAGAAATACAGGCTTCGTGTCCGGTGGAAACCCATTGAGGAAGCTGTTTGCTGAATCAATGAATCGCCACTTGACAACCAATGCCATTTTTATAGAGGTTTTGGATTTGTAGCTTATTTTTTGGCTAATATCTTCAAATCATTAGTTTTCTTTAACTAACCTATCATCCCTAGAACTCGAGAATTCTTCAGTGTTCCTAGGATAACTTGCATCACACTCAAATATCGATGCACTCTATAATGTCTTTCCCCTTACGATTCATATTTTCTTGCAGGTTTTACTGGTATTGATGATCCATATGAGCCCCCTCTCGATTCCGAGGTAGATTAGTCTGCATTAATCAACTGCTTCCTTTGGATTGATGTGAATACGTGGAGATAGATGTCTTCTCTGGATACACTGTTTCATTTAACATTGCATTCCTCTCCTTACAGTTGTTTGGGGCAATGCTTTTGACTTTTCAGATTAGTTTTCTTGACTATTTTCTATGGTTTTGCCAACCTGTTGAGACTCATACGATTCGAGTCCTTTGTTTATAGTACCAATCCTCGCTATGCATCAGGATTAGTTGAGTTTCATAGCTAAAGCTTTCTCGAATGAAACATATAAATGTTCCACGGTTTATTATGGGGTTTTATTATGAGCATTTTCCCCAATAATTTCAAATTAGATTAAAAAAATATCAATCTTGATTTCATGAGAATGGGCAAGTTGAAACTTGGGCAGATCTAAGAGGAACCACATGAGAAGCCAGAACATCTTAGCGGTGTTCGAGACTACAACTGCCTGGATCCTACTGTGTCAAGAACCATCATATTTAGCTTGCAATGGACGGCTGAACATCTGTTAGCAATCCGAACAGAAACGATTCCAAAAACTTCAACAATTTTCTGAAGATGTGAAATATGTCGGTTTCCATATCACCGTTTTGCTCTATTTTTGTTGATTCGGTTCCTTCTAAGGGAACGATTTTTATTTTTATTTTTGCAGATAGAAATAGGACTGAAAGATGGAATCTGCCCCCCTCCTAGCGAGATGGCTGGGGTAGTGGTCTCGTACTTAGAGGAGAATGGCTTTCTCCACGAGTAATCGTTATTTGGTGGAACCGGGTAATTGAGCATTGTCGCCAATATGGGTGCCTTCCTCCTCCATTCACCTGGGTCGTCTGTAAAGCATCAGAAAACGTCAGAATTCGTTGAATATGCGGTGAATCAGTGGCATGATTTGTTCAGCAGAAAGCCCAGGTGATGTATTTTGTTGATCTTCGATTCTAACTCTTGTAGTAGAGAGAACCGCGGAAGCTGAAAATTGCTGATAGATTTCTGAACAGTGGAGAGAACCGCGGGCTTTTTTCTGTGTCCGTGCGTTCTTACATGGATTTGATAACGGGCCGGGCAGGGCCCAGATCTCTCTCTCTCTCTCTCTCTCTCTCTCTCTCTCTCTCTCTCTCTCTCTCGCTATGTCTCCCGCAGTAATGGTTGTTGATGCGATGATTGAGGATCTGCCCTTGATTTCCCTGCGCTTTTCGATTTAGGTGCCCTACTTTGATTCCGAGTCGTTTGATCTCTGGCGCGGCGGGAAGGGGGGAGGACTTCGTGGGCGGCGCCGCGTGTAAACTATTCACGCTGTCTCTCTTTCTCCCTCGCGGAACCCATTTTCTAGGCCTCTGTCCGTCCAGGCCTTCATCGCCTCTGGAACCCGTACAGGGCTCGAGCTCAAGTAGGCAAGCCTCAAGCACAGTCCGGCCCATCAACAGCCCCCCCCCCAACCACCTCCACCTTAATCTAATAATCATCCTGGGAATTCGAAATGATTTGTACAAAGCTCCTAGATTTTACGTAAAATTCCCTCGGTTCGGATCATCGCACTATATAATCGCATTTATTCAGAATTTACATTATCCCTCGATCTCGAAGCCACTTGAAAATAATATACACTACAGAACACATCAGAGTTACTTCATTTAAAGACAATAGCAGGTTCTCAGCCAAACCCTTCTGGCCACCAACAAACATTACATGGCTGCAGCGATTTCCAAATCATTGACGAGCATGAAACATGACTCAAACTCCATTGCACGTATATCGAACGAGACCGAAATTTTCAACACCGTGGACCGTGGAAGATCCGCAGGAGATCTGCGCGATGGGTTGCTTTCGCCCCTCTCTTTGCCTGCCCTGCCCTGCCGTCATGAAGCCTGAGCACGGCGGCAGCGTAGCAGCGGCAGAGGATGAGAGATCCCCCACATACTTCCTTAGCACCCCCAATGTCAGATAATATATTATATCCACACAGAGAGAGCTTTGAATGCCATTAGATCATAGTAATCTTTAATGTTCGACGGGGGGGGACTCCAGTGGCGCTATGGCTGTTCGGTTCTCGGCATGATTGGCATTGAATTGGCGGGGCTCAGTTCAGGGCCGACGGTGCCGGGGGATTATTATCGTATAATAACTAGCAGTCTTCGGCTGGAAGGACTGGCCATCTATCTTACGAGTAATTAGAATTTTTATCCGTGTTTTCTTCTCTTATGTCGCTCGTCGTGGATACCGATCGAACTCGTAGCTCCGGCTTTCACGTGGAGACTCCCCTTTCATGGAGAGGATTATGGGAGCCCCGTGATGCGGGAATCGGCCCACGAATGACGACGACGACAATGAAAGCACCGCGAAAAAAAGAAGGGCATCTTTTCCATCACCAGCCTGATCTCTCTCTCTCTCTCTCTCTAACTAAGGAAGTCGGGAAAGGGGGATTCCCTTCAATGCAGTGGACTTCCGTGGGAGAAAGGAGGACCCTTTTCTCTTCAATGGGGGAGGAGGAGCCGCAGGGGCCCGCCTGCCATTTTCTCTTTTTCGGTGCCGCACAAGCAACGCCGCCCCGTGGACGGAGATCGTCGGCCAACGGTCCTGTGCTCGTCGGCGTGGCGCGAGCCGGCGGCGGGCGCGCCGCCTGGCACGGATGGCCCCGGCGGCTCCCGGACAAACGCGCTATGATGGCGAGCCAAGATGGGGCCAAGCACATTCAAAACCCCTGCCTATACGGAAACAGTGAGCCCTTCCTCCCCCCCCCTTGTCCCTACCTCTCGAGCCCCAGCGGCGCCGCCGAAGAGAACAATGGCGTCTCCATCATCGCCGTCCTCCGGCGCACGGCGGAGCCACCGCTCGCGGCTGAGCTGAGATTCTCGCGCCCATGTGGCCTCTGCCTCCGTTGCCGGGCAGAGCTGGAAAGCTCGAGAGGGGGCCCTCCGCCGTCGAACGGCGGCCTTACATTATGCATCAGCATCTCTGACAGCTACTTGCGGACTGTGAATTGAATAATCTATGCGAAAGAATTAATTAATCTACGAACCTGGGGGTGGGGCCGTCGTCTTCACGGCCACCCCCGCCGCCGGAGTTCAGACCCGGCGGTTGGTTGACGGCAGCCCCCATGCACCATGACAAGGCATGTTGGATTCTGCGGATCCAAGCTGATCTGTCGAGGATGGTCAAACTCTCGATCTGACCGGGCCGGCCCGATTTTGACCGCGGATCGCCTCGTCGATGAGAGATCCTCCCGAGCTCATCGACGGTCAAATAACGTGACACCTGTCTCCGTTAATAGAATTCTCAATATTGACTGAATTTGAAAGAAACAGGGAGTCTTTAATGGCCTGCCTCTCTCAGCTTTATGATTAAATAGTTAACTCGGTTAGAAAATATCAACCCACGTGAGATGCATCACAAAATAAATTCAAGTCGACAGACTTTAGTTAGGGAGATAGTGACCCATCCATCTCTCTCTCTCCCCCTCCTTCCCTCTCTGAATCATGTTCGATTGGCACGTAGCAGAAGGGCTCGTTCCATGCCGATCGATGAAGAAGAGTCAAGATCTCAATGAAAACTTAGAAAATAACTAGTACAAGGGGAAAAAGCGACGTGAGATAGCACGGCGCCTCTCTCTCTACCCCACACCGCAGTTCCTTCCGAGGGCTGCCTTGGCAGTGTCACCCTGTTCAAACTCCCAATGGGTTTGTTCTTAGTAACAGTGAAGGTGTTCTGGTTGCTCATCTCCCTCTCTCTCTCTCTCTCGCTCTCTAAACACTCTGAGGAGCTTCTCAGATCCCGCGGCAGGAGAGGTTTCCTGCCGCCGCGTTGATCCTGTGACACAGTGGAGGAGGCCCTGCCTGCTACCGTGGGAGATTTTGGCATGGTCGGGAGGGGAGGTTATTGTGGCAGAGGTGAGAAGACGAGGTCCCTCCGCCTCTACGATCACGGGGAAGATAACAAGGGAACGGGGATCGGTGTGGAAGATCCCACGTGAACATGAGGTGAAAAGGAGAATACAGATACCTAACGCTTCCTGCCGCCACCTCCACCGCTCGTGTCCTCACTTCACAAGAATCCAACGCTCACAGGGCACGTAGTCCCCATCCTCTCTCTCTCTCTCTCCCTCCCGTCCTCTGTCTGCCTGTCTGTCTGTCTCCGTGTGCCTCTGTTTCTCTGTCTCTCTCTCCCTCTCTCGCTCTAGAGCTTTCTGTGCATCGGCGAAGCGATCGATGGAGACGAGACAGGAGGGGGAAAGGAATCCAGACCAAGGCAAAGGTCAAGCACCTGAGCGGTGCGGGACACAGGAGAACGCCGTGCGTGCGGGGCTGGAGCTGGGATAATGCGGCGCGGTGCAGCGGCGGCAGCGGTGACAGCCGCCGTGAAAGACCCCCCATGCTGCTCCAACTGAGTTCGACACAGCTGAAGCTCCCATGAAGCGTGAAAGGGACGGAGAGAGAGAGAGAAGGGAAAGGGAGGGGAATAGATTGTCCATTAAATGACTGCTGTATAGGGCCCTCCTTCCCGTGCGAACACTATTATCGTCGAGGAAGACGACCCTCTCTAACTCTGCGGAACACCTCCCTGGCAGGGTTTCAACCGGGTCAGCTCCATCTCACCGGCAACGACGGCGGAGGGAAAGGACGGCCGATGAACGGAGAAGTCCTTAAACTAGGAAATCGCCGTCTACCTTTCTTCTCCGTCATTTTCCTCTCCTAGAGATGAGAGCCTTTGTCTGTTTTGAAGGCAGCAGGACCCCTCAGTTAGAGAGAGAGAGAGAGAGAGAGCTCTTCTAGGGGTACCGTAGTCTTTTTCCTTAGCCTCCTGCCAGAGATTTGACAAGAAGGCCAAATTTGCGATGAATTTCAGATAGGTGTACGATGTCCGAAATTGTAGTTCTTATCTCACTTTTTAATATCAAATTATTTTGTTTATAATAATTCATGGTAATCTATTAATCCCTTCCCCTCTCTCTCTCTCTCTCTCTCTCTCTCTCTCTCTCTCTCCCAGGGAAAAAAACTCCGTAGGGTTCACTTGGCGGTTCCGAATGTAAGAAAAATTGATGAAATTTGATAAGGTTGACATGGATTTATTGGCGTACCAAATGTGGGGAGGATTTTGCATGGTTTGGAAGGAAATAAATATGGGCCAATATGACAAGAGTTTAGGAAAACAACGGGGGATGGGTCAATAAAATAGTTCTTCTTCTTAGAAAGGAGCATTCCTGCGGGCGGAGTCTTCCTTGAATCGATTTGAAGTCTTGCAGCCCCTCCCCGGCCTCCGGAAACGACAAACCCCCCGCTGGATCTCGACTGACGGATCCCTCCACCCCCCCTCCCCCCCCCAGTCCTTCTCTCCTGTCCACTTTCCTCTTCTTCTGTACTATTAAAAGGTTACTTCCCCTCTCTCTGTCTCTCTCTCTCTCTCTCTCTCTCTCTGTGAACCAGTGCGGGCACCGCGCCTCCCAACGGACAAATTTGACATTTTAGTGGAAATCTCTAATCGATCGCGTGAGGGGGTTACTGTGTTTGTGTGAGAGTACAGAGGAGGAAGAGAGAGAATGTAGAGCAATAAAAGAAATCGAACCGGAAAGCTGGGGAAGGGTGCAGCAGTCGCAGAGGGAAAGGGAAAGGAGGGGGGCCACTTGGGGAGAAGGTGAGGGGCGGCGGTTTGTGGGGAGAGTGGTCCGGGAGGGGAGAGCAAGGGGCGGCGAGCTGGGAGGGGAGGAATCGCCGAAGGGAGGGAAAGAGGCGGCGGTTTTGGAGAGGGTACAGCCGCACAGCGGACAGAGAGGAGGCAAAATAGTCGGGAAGCTCGCCCGCTGAGGACAGAGGAGCCGAGTGGGTTCTTCTTGGGTTTCCATTCTTCTTCCTCCTCCTGCCTCCTCCCGCGGCCGGAAGCTGAGGTGGAGGGCGGTCATGGCCTGTCGGCGGTAGGAAGGAGTGGAACCGAGTGCATTTGCCTGCGACGTGTCTTCCTCGCTCCTTCTGTCTCAGTCCTCGCTCTTGCCTGTGCCGTCTGCTCAGCCGAAACCCATGGCGGCGGGCAGCCGCATTGCTCGCCGCGGCTTCTTCCTGGGCTTCCCGTGCCTCCTGATCCTGGCCGCGGTGGCCGTTCCTTGGGTGGCGTCTCCGGTATGCGGGGCTTCCCCGACGGCGCAGAGGTTGGCCGTGCGGCGGCACCTGAAGCGCCTGAACAAGCCTGCCGTTCACACCATTCAAGTAGGGGCCGCTTTCCTCTTGGCCTCCCTGTTTTCGTTGACCTAAGATGGGCTCTGCGGAATCATTTTTTTCTTTTATAAAAATCTGCATTTGATGTTTTTGGTTCATAAACTCTTAACCCATCTGTTTTTTTTTCTTTTTCACTGGATCTCACTTTTGCCGGCATTCAATGTTCTTCACAAATGTTCAAAGTCTTCATCTCTCGCTTTATCTAGCGCCATTATTCCGTGAAGGAGATTCCATTTCCTCGGGGGTTCCTGATTGCCTTGGTCGTCCAGAAAGCCTTCGGTCCTCTGTGTTCTTCCCTTTCCCTTTCTCTACATCTTGTCCTCATCGTTCACAAAAAAAAAGAGGGGCTTTGAGGTGTTCGTCTTTCGTTTCAAAAAAGTGGGTTTGATTCGTCCCATCTTCGTCTTAATGCGAGTTTATGTTATAGTATCATCTTCTGCATTCCTCCCCGCGGCGGATTCATCTGATTGCTGCCCTTGCAGAGCCCGGATGGAGATACCATCGATTGCGTTCATGTCTCGCATCAACCTGCTTTTGATCACCCTTTCCTCAAGAACCACACAATTCAGGTGCTCTCTCTCTCTCTCTCTCTCTCTCTCTCTCTCTCTCTCTCTCTCTCTTCTCTCTTTCAAGGCTGAAGTTATTCTCTGGTTCAGATGAGGCCTACGTTCCACCCGGAGGGGCTGAACTTTGAGAGCGAGGCCAGGAAGAACTCTGACCAGAGAGAGAGCTCCATGACTCAGCTATGGCACCTGAACGGGCGGTGCCCGGAGAACACTATACCCATCAGGCGAACGAAGAAGGAAGATCTTCTCCGGGCGAGCTCCGTCAAGAGATACGGAAGGAAGAAGCACGGCCGCCGCATCCCCAGACCCAGCTCTGCAGATCCTGAGCCGATCAACGAGAACGGCCACCAGGTTGACATGGATTTCAGCGCCCTTCCCAGCCTCTCTCTCTCTCTCCTGCCCCCCTAGTGATTTCTCATCGTTCCTTCTTCCTGTTTCGTGGGTGATCGAGCAGCATGCGATAGCTTATGTTGAGGGCGACAAATATTATGGTGCTCGGGCGACGATCAATGTGTGGAATCCAAAGATCCAACAGCCGAATGAGTTCAGCCTGTCGCAGCTCTGGATTTTGGGCGGCTCCTTCGGGGAAGATCTCAACAGCATCGAAGCTGGATGGCAGGTGCTCTCTTCTCCGATCAAAAATCCATCGAGATTTTTGATTTTTTTTAACTTATTTATTATGTGATCGATCATTCAAGACGTGCTTTGCTCAATGTCAATTTCTGTTCGGACCACAGGTCAGCCCCGACCTCTATGGAGACAACAACACGAGGCTTTTCACCTACTGGACTGTAAGCGCGTCAACGTTTCTACGTCCTAATTCATCATTTTGTTTCTTCTATGCGACGTTGACTGTTCTTGTGAATTGCGGCTGGGGGGACGACAGAGTGACGCGTATCAGGCGACCGGCTGCTACAACCTACTCTGCTCGGGTTTCATTCAAGTCAGCAGTGAGATCGCGATGGGAGCGAGCATCTTCCCGGTTTCTTCTTACCACGGCTCCCAATTCGATATCAGCATTTTAGTCTGGAAGGTGAGAACACAGATTATGGAAAACTTTCCGCCCTCTACGCCCAGCGTTTAAAGATCTTTTTCTTTTGGTTTTGAACTAGAAAGAAGACCCAATTCAGAAAGCCCTTTGAATCTTCCTCCTTTTCTTCCGTGATTTGATACCCGAAAGTTAAAAAGAGTTGATGCCATCTCTCTCTCTCTCTCTCTCTCTCTCTCTCTCTCTCTCTCTCTCTCTCTCTCTCTCTCTCGCTGTATCAGGCATCTGTCTTCCGTCGCCATTATTAACAGAGTTCTCTGTGGTGTGATGATTTGATGCAGGATCCCAAGCTGGGGAACTGGTGGATGCAGTTCGGGAACGATTACGTGCTGGGCTACTGGCCGGCCTTCCTGTTCTCGTACCTGGCGGACAGCGCCTCCATGATCGAGTGGGGGGGCGAGGTGGTGAACTCGGAGCCAGACGGGCAGCACACGGCGACGCAGATGGGCAGCGGGCACTTCCCCGAGGAGGGTTTCGGCAAGTCCAGCTACTTCAGGAACATCCAGATCGTCGACGAGTCCAACAATCTGAGGGCCCCCAGGGGCATGGGCGCCTTCACCGAGCAGTCCAACTGCTACGACGTCCAGAACGGGAACAACGACGACTGGGGCAGCTTCTTCTACTACGGCGGCCCCGGCAAGGGTGACAATTGCCCCTGAAGAACAATCACTGTGTGTAGTAGAAGAGTGTGAGGAAGAAGGAATCGGAGAAGAGACAAGGAAATCCCGTCAATCTGCTCCCCTTCCATGTCTCACCCACATTACTTAATGTAATCCAACCCGCCCCCATCTTCTTCTTCTTCTTCTTCTTCTTCTTCTACCTCGGCTCGGCCCCTCTTCCTTCCTCCCCGCCACCGGTTGTTGATCCTCTCTCTGGCTTGCTGTCCCCGTTCCTCCTTTTTGTTCTTCCTAGTCCGAGTTCTCGGCCTAAAGTGGCCAGAGAGAAGCCCGAGTTTCTAGCCTCAAGAGGAACAGGCCTTTGGGAGCCCCCTGATCTGATGATGTACGTATTTGTGTTCTTTTTCCGTCTTCCTTGACCTGATGAGCTTTTATTCTTCATTTGATGGACGGGAGCTCTCCCAGTACAATAATGGCGGCGCCCCTCGCCCGCTGAGGGCTCAGGCATGGCCTCCCCCCACGTCTCCGTCCTGAACCTGCACGGCCGGCAGGGGAGATGGCGAGAGCTGGCCGCCCATTACCGACTCCTGCTCCTCGACGGCGCCTTCCGCCCCGACACCTTCGTCTTCCCCGTCCTCCTCCGGCACTGCCCCGATATCTACCTCGGAGAGGCCGTCCATGCCGACGCCGCCAAGCGCGGCCTGGCCGGCGGCGCCGACCCCTTCGTCTCAGCGGCCCTCGTCGAGATGTACTGCCGCTGCGCCGGTGCCCTTTCCGGCGCTGCGCGGCAGGCGTTCGACGAAATCCCCACGCCGGCGACGGTCACCTGGAACGCCGCCATTTCGAGCTTCTTCCGCGCAGGCCGTTGCGACTGCGCGCGGTCGCTCTTCGACCGCATGCCCTGCCGGAACGGCGTCACCTGGTCGGCTGTCGTCGCCGGCTACACCCAGAACGGCCAGGGAAGGGAAGCTCTGCTCGTCTTCAAGAAAATGGTGGAAGAACTGGGCTCGGCGAGATCCTCCGGCCCCACCCCCCACAGCGTCGCCGGCGTCCTTTCCGCCTGCGTGCACCTGTGGGACGTCAGCTTCGCCATGCAGGTGCACGGCTACGCCGCGAAGGTCAGCCGGTACGTCGAGGACGACGACTTCGTCGGCAGCGTCCTCCTCGACGCGTACGGCAAATGCGGCCGTGTCGCGATGGCCAGGCAGGTGTTCGACTCGATGTCGCACAAGAATGTCGTCGCATGGTCCTCGTTAATGGCGAGCTTCGTCCGGGAGGACAACCCCTCGGAGGCGATGGGTCTCTTCAGAGAGATGATATGGGCCGGCGCCGCCCCGAACGAGGTTACGCTGACAACTGCACTCTCTGCGTGCGCCCACCTGCCCAGCATGACCGCCGGGAAGGAGCTCCATGCCTATCTGTTTCGCCGGAGAGGGGAGAACCCAGACATCTTCGTCTCGTCTGCCCTAATCTTCATGTACGGCAAGTGCCGGGCTCTGGACTGCGCTCGCTCCGTCTTCGAGAAAGACAGGGACCTCTTATGCCGTAGTGTGACCCCTCTGTGGAACACCATGGTCTCCGGGTACGTAGCAAACGGCCGTGCCGACGATGCCTGGCTGATGATCCGGTCCATGTGCCGGCTGTCGAGCGGCGGCGCCGCGCCCAACTCCATCACGCTGGCCATCATCCTCCCCCTCTGCGCCACCTCCAGCCTGCTGCCGCTCGGGAAGGAGACCCACTGCTACGCGGTGAGGAACGGCTTCGACAGGGAGTTGCTGGTGGGGAACAGCCTGCTGGATATGTACTGCAAGTGTGGCGAGATAAGCTCCGCCAGGAGCCAGTTTGAGCTCATGCCGGAGAAGAACAGGATCTCCTGGACGACCCTGATCGACGGGTACGGGATGCACGGCGGCGCCGCCGAGGCCATTAGCCTCTTCCAGAGGATGGTGGCGGAGCAGAGGGTGAACCCGGACCCCATCACCTTCGTGGCGCTCATCTCGGCGTGTAGCCACTGCGGGCTGGTCGAGGAGGGTCTCCGGTTCTTCAAGGAGATGAAGGAGAGCCATGGCGTGCTGCCGACTGCGCAGGTCTGCGCATCCATGGTGGACCTTCTCGCCCGAGCAGGGCGCATCGAGGAGGCGAAGGAATTCATGTCGACGATGCCTGCAACCCCTGGCGCGAGCGCCTGGGGCGCCCTGCTCGGCGCTTGCAGAATTCACGGAGAAGTTGCAGACGCAGAGTCCACGCTTCAGCATCTGCTCGCGCTGGAGCCGGAGGGGACGGGGTTTCGCACCCTCCTGTCGAATATCTACGCAGAGAGAGGGATGCTGGACCAGGTCGCCAAGCTGAGGACGGCCATGGCGGGTGAAGGCGTCGTGAAGAAGAGGGGTTACAGCTGGGTGGAGACCAGGAACACGTCCTTTTAGGGAAAACCCACGGTTGCAGGATCTACAAAACCCTGTGGGATCTTCTCCAGGCCATGAACTTCAACATATACAGTCAATTGGAAGAGTACAAAGCATCTGTAAAAATCCGAATTTTTTCAGGAAAAAAAAGGTGGACCATTTTTGCGGCTACATGTATCCTTTTCAATTTTACAGATTCTCCAGTTGAAAAAAAAAAGAGTAAAAATTCAGGGTTCATCATAGCTACAAGCATCAATCTCGTAATATAGCTACACTTTGGAGAAATACAAAAAAAAAAAAAAGGACTAGATTTCAACCAAAGTGATGAGAAAAGAAGAAGACACTAAACCTGCGAGTCGTTGGGGTCTCGATCCACTTAATCTTCTTCATCATCGTCAAACACGTTCCCACCAGATCTCCTCCTCCTATTGCTCTTTGGCTCGTCATCAATCTCAGCATCGCTGTCGTCCAGCCCGGCGGAGTTCTCTCTCTCGTCTGCTGGACTGGCCGCTGGACGCCGCCCCGACGGCTGATCATCTTCTGATTCCGACCACGCTCGCCTACGCCGGCTTATTGATGATATAGTTTCCGCCTGCGTTACCCGGATAATAATTGGTCATACAACGAAAAGCATGGACTAGAAGGATGCTAATTAAAAAAAAAATCCAAAGAAGAAATTTTGGGAAAAAAAGCACCGAGTTTTTTTAGGGAAAAGAGAAAAAATATCACCATGTCATCTTCAGCGTCTGAGTCTTCGAGGCCGGCAGCAAGGAGATGGTCTTGAGCATTTTCCCTTCCCCTGTTCTCACGAGCATCCACTTCTTCATGCTCGTCCTCCATGTCATCCTCCTCGTCTTCGTAGCGCTTCTTCTGCCTCTTTTCCTTCCTCTTCCTTTTCCCTCCCCTCCTCCTCTTCCGGTCTCCATTTCCACCCTCTTCATCCTCAAGCACAGATCTGTCTTTCCGCTTGCTGGCAGGGGTGCTACCAGTGGTCTTCCATTGCTCCTGAGAGAAATAGCAAAGAAAAAAATGTCAACACACGGCAATCTTCCAAGATAATCTCGACAGAAGAGTCATTCATTCAAATCAAAAAAATTAAAATTAAAATTAAAAATGAATGTCACAGCGCATGAATGATAATCTCAACGCGAGGAAGATTTGATCCGATGTCAAGGATATGGCCTGACCTTCACACGTTCAAAATGCTCCTCCTGTTCCATCACCTTCTTCAGCTCGTCCTCCTGTTTCCTTCTCTCTAGCTGTTACTCATGTTCAGAAGTCACATCAGCAGTCTTAACTGAGCAGAAAGTTCAAGGTCTCAAAGATGGCAATGACAATGGAAGAGTTAGCACTGTACAGTGCAAAACACTCGCCTGAAATTTTTTCTGCTCCTCAGCCTTTCGTCGAGCTTCCTCTGCTAACGTAGCCTGTCGAGCAGCTTCTAACCTCTGACGCGTTTGCTGTTCTTCACGTTCGGCCACCTCGCAGTGCACTTTAGCAGCGTCAAGCAAATGCTTGCAATATTCAACGTGGGTCTCGATTTTTTTTTCATCAAAACCATGAGAGTGGTAGCTGCTTGCTGCAGACAAATGGCTAAACACGCGAACAGCGTTTTTCAGTTCTGCAACCGTTGAGCGTATCTGCAAGATCACACCATGATTCAATACACAGAAGATAAAATAAAAGATTATACGTAGCAAATGAAAAAGTAAGGGGGAGATAGAATCTTAACAGCAGCATCGTCATTCTTTATAACCAAGAGTGTGATAGATATGCAATCTTAATAAATACAGCTGACGAACTCGATGTTTCCAAATTGACATTCCTAGTACCTCTTCAGATGCTCACAAGTTTTTTAAGACTACTTATTGGGGCGACATTTTCATTTCACTTCACGAAATAGCCAAGAAAAAGTTCTGGACTAACGTTATAGTTTTCACGGGTGACAAGTACCCTGCATTAACAGATACCAACTTAAACAAATATTTGATTTCAATAGGAGGATGTTCAACAGAACTACATCAGAAAGTGCTTGGTTATATTCCAACGCAATAAATAAGATCAGACTCATTTTCTCAAGCAACGGAGACAGGCTCAAATGGCATGGTTCCAAACTAACCTCATCAGCAGATCTCTTCGCCTTCTGTAGAGTGGATGCTGAGAACTTTTGCATCGCAACTCCAGCATCAAACCGGAGTGTATAATTTGAAGGTGCCAAGTGAATGGCTCTCAGCAAAGTTTTCTTGCAGTCTTGCCATTGCTCAGCTTCATAATGAGTGCGAGCGAGGTATAGAAGAACCTGAGTATCAGTATTGTAATAATACTTCCTCAAGCAATTTTGATACTACAGAGGCAAAATAGCACACCATGAATTGTTTATAATCATAAAAATTTGATTCAAAAGTATATAAGTAAGAAACTTACCATTTTCACAGCCAATGCAAAATGGCCCTGGGCAAAGTAGACATGAGCCAAATTTATCCAAACATCCGGTATCTGCACAAAAATGCTTCCTGATGCAGCTTCTTGAACCTTAATTTGAATATTAGCATCATTAAAATGAGCTGCAACACACCAGTAATAAAGTAACCAATTGAAATCACTAAAGCAAACCTGAGTAAATATGTCTTTCGAAACATCAAAATGACCTTTCTCAGCCAAGATGATTCCAGCACCATTGGCTGCATACAGGTTTCCTGGACGCAAAACTAAAACCTATAGAACATGAACAAATTTTCAGCTCTATTGTAAATAAATCTAAATTCAGAAAAATTGAGAACCCAACGAAGAAGTAAACCATGGATAGCGTCCGAGATAGTAATTAATTGCCAAAAAGTATATTCTAAAAATATTTTTGGGCAAATATTGTCATTATTGGCATCTTCGTAAAAATTCGAGATGGACAAGCAGATAACTCGTCGAGTGTGTAAGCTTATGCTGAAAAGCGGACATTGTCTGGCAACCAAAAATCTCTGATTGAACTAGCAACCGTGCTCAAATAGGTTGCAATGAAATAACATTGTTGAGAATAAGAAAAAATGAATTGTTAACATGAGAGCACAAGTTAATTATTTTTAGAGAAGTTCAGAATTGTAAAATAACGCGTGAGATGACCTTAGCAGATCAAGTGTAGAAAATATGACAATAAATAGAATGTTCTCCAAGTAGTCTGAAAAATGGAAACAAAAGGTCATACTTTGGTGAAGAGTTCCTTCGCTTTTTCAAGATGCGTGGCCTCTAGTTTTGGGCCTCTCTTTTCAGAACGTAATGCTGCAAAGTAGTTCCAGTTCCCCTATGAGTTTCAACATAAAGACCAAGTGAGATGTTCTGATTTTAAAAATGAAGTGGGGTGACCGAAAATTAATATCTCGCACTAAAAATGTGAAAGATACACACCAACAAAAGAGTAGTGTACGAGTCTTTTCCGTCAGTTGCATCCTTTGCAGCACGAAATGTATCTTTTGCTTTAACCCAGTCATCACTTTTCAGTTCCAAATTACCAAGCAAGGAAAGTGTATTTGGACACTTATCATTCACCTTAAGGGCGTCTGCTATCTGTCACCGTATAAAGCAAATTACTTTTACACAGCATAATCCGCCACGGTCAATAAAATACATACGTAGAACATGAGTTACCAAATCGAAGCTCTGCTGAATATCGTTTCGTGCTTTTGACAGAGCTGCAAGCCTGAGATAGGCATCCAAGTAGTCTGGGTACTGACAATGAGGCATAAGAAAGTTTACAAAATAAAATACTTTTATGAATCTGCTACCAAAAGGTAATAACAAAGAAATTGAAAGCATAAAATACAACAATTACAGGCTAACCGGTCAACTTCGTAACATTTTTCTGCTCATGTCTAAGGTATTAAAGAACTAGAAGCGAAAGGAAGCTATGAGTGATTGATTCTTGTGAGGTCGCTCTTTCTCTCAACTTGTGAATATAAGATGCATAGCTGAGAAAAGTACATAGGAATTCGTCTCAACTTGGTTGTAAAACTCCTTATCAGAAGGGTAGCAAAATAGCAGGTTGGAAGCTACATGACAAACGTCAAACTCAATAAAGAAATGTTTTTCCGTGATTCGCAGATCTGGAAATGGAAGCACTGGGACAAACAGTAAGCCAACTCTCATGCTTGTAAGCAGCCATTCATAAGTAACTTCCGATTGATAGGACGATTCTAATTCATTAAATAGTGGATTCTAATTCAAAATATAGCACAATTCACAGTCCAGCTTTCAAACAATGGATAATAAAAAGTGGTTTCGCAACTTAGTCAATTCCCAAAGGAAGTTTACATGTTCATCATTTCCAAAGAGGAATACATAAAACTTTCCATTTTTAAGAAGAGCATAGAGCAGCTGACAGCTGTAGGTTGAAGGGATTGGTCTGTAATTGGGCGTATGTCTCTGGCAAGCGGCTTTGACAGGTAGCGTCATGTGGTGGTCATTGGGAGAAAGTGTTATTCTTCCCTTCTTCTGTTCTTCACAAGAAAGTGTGGAGTGCAAGTTCCAGGAATCAGCTGACGTTTGGTTTGTTTTTTCCTTTATTAATTTCAAGAGATATCAGATTTTCCCACTTAAAATCGGATAGGACAGTCTGTTGTACCAAAATAGTCTATTGATATTGGAACCAACTGATGTTTTACTGCATACCATATGCTAATGCGTGAAAACATTCAGCTCCAAAATTTCCGATTTTAAGAAGACAAGGATCACTTCTTCCTCCAGGATGGGCCTAATAAAATTCTTATCTATCACTTCTGTGCATGGAACGGTTCTGTAGTGAATCATCATTACACCCCCCCAAAAGTGACTACACAATGAAAGCTCTGATGAAAATAAGTCAATGATTGTTCTTCTGAGTGCAAGAGGGAGACATCTTGGCTTTCTAGGCAGCTCCAAAAGGCTTGCGACATCAGGTCTCGATCAAAACAACGTTAACCAAAGAATGAGAACAAATAAAATTTCTCAACAGATTGGATTTCAAGCACATGGATTATATGTATACAAAAAAGCTCATGGCAGAAAATGTAATCGTCAGGCTTGAACAACAGTGTAGAACATAAGCTAATGAGTACACAATGAGTCCATGGCAAAGGTAACAAACCAAGATAAGACAGGCAACATGGTTCACGATACCGGACCATAAAGGTACTCTTAGAATTCAAATTCAGAGAAAAAAGGAATATTACCTTAAACAAAATAAGTCGGTACATAATACTTGCTTTTTCAGCATGATGCAATTCCTCGAGTAATCTTGCATAGTTAAATAACGTAGTTACTTTATCCCACGGAAGATCCAGAGAAATGCCATCCTTCTCAAGTTGGTGAAATAGTTTCATGTCTCTGTACTGCACAATGAATGCACCCAGATCCATACTAGAGCTCCCTACTTTCCCATCCATGACAAGTTGCCAAACACCTTTACCCAATGCCTCCTTGAAAGTTTGGTCTGCCAACTAGATGAGGGAAAGGTCGATAAGAAATACTTGGATAACGAGATCAAGGAAACAACATTGCGTTGGTCACAAACAGCAAAAAAAACGTATAAAGGGGTTTGAATGTGAAATCAGATATAGAATTTCAGATGCTTCACTTGAAAAATTAGTTCTCAAACAATATCCACAATCTTTCGTAGTTTAAATGAAAGCAAGTAGAAGTAGATCTATTATGCTTTCCGTCACGAACCTCAAAGTCTCCCCTTTCAAAGTAAAGGACTCCAATGTCGTTAAGCAATTCTATGGGCACTTCTTCATGTTTTCTTTTAAGAAGATTCTGAGCCTGTGAGATGGAGCAAGTTCAGTAACAACTTCATCAGACGACAGAAAAAAAATATTAGTACTCAGTAAACAAATGAAGCCATACAAGAAAGAGTGAATAGGTTATCAAACAGCAAATAAAGAATTCATACATAAACATTTGTCTGCCACAAGAACAAGTATATATATGGATGAGTGAACCTGACATTCCAAAATTCCATTGAAACTGAGAAGTCAAATGTTCCTTATATAGTCAACTACGCAGCAACGAAGCTGAAAGTTCATCACAAACACTTATTTCCTCTATTCATTACTTCCAAGTAGGGGAATTCTTTTGAAGCTTAACGACAAAGTGTTTCACCAGTCCACTAACTAGCTGATTCCTTTTCCTCATGTCTCCTTATTCTCCTAAATGGTTCGCTAATACCTGAACAACTTTCTGTCTAAACCATTAGTTTCCAATTCCTTGCTGTGATGTCTAGACTTAAATTGAAGCTTTATTTAAATTATGGATAACCACGTCTTGAACGATATGAAACAAAGAGATTTCGTGAAGATGTTAGTTTTATTTATTGGGGATGAGTACTTCAGCATTTCTGCTCTGAATTATGGGAATATTTTATACTTTTCCTTCCAGGAAACACGAAATCTTCATATGGTTAGATATAACAATGGTTCTCGCTGTGCTTACTTGGATCTCGTTTCAGAATTTCTGAATCACTAAGTGATAATCGGCCGAGTCAGCCAAATGATGATTGAATCGGACTAACCATATTAGGCTCACTATTGTCATAGACCAAAAAAATAGAAAAAGGTGAAAAGAGCATACAGTTTTGAGAGATTCGAGCGAAGCTCCTGCATCTGTTGACATTAACAATTCACCAACCTCCAGAAAAGCCTGTATCAAACATCAGATGAAACAATGTCAGAGGTTCTTGTTCGCCTTTCAATAATATGAAGAAAATTTGGCAATTGAATATCGAAAAGCCATCGTTAAGTTGTCAGATCTTATAATGGAACCCTTCCTTTATATCAAATGTTTCATTGATAATGAATGAAATGACAACAATATCAGTTTCCCAGGAAAATAAGATATATGATTGTGTACCTTGTAATGGAAGCAGAACGAATTTTTAAAGTTAATTTGATTAATCGATGATAAAGTGTTCAAACATAAGTAAATTTATAACATGTGCAAATGAATTTCACTTTGTTTCCTGCAACTTCTCTATTCATGAATCATATTGCATGTTGATAAGTCTGCAAACGTTGATATGGAATAAGAACACTTCTCCGTTTAGTCATCTTGCTCCCTAATGCAGAAGGATGCAGATCCTCCATTATCTAGAAAAAAGAAAGAGAATAAAATACTTTTGCATACAGCACAAACCAGCCAAGAGACGTGGTACTATGAATATACAGAAGTTTGACAACAAGAAATAGTAAAATAATCTCCTGATGAACTCTTCTATGACGGAAATGTAAGGAAACTTTTAACGCTACTTTTTCGTATTACAGAGTTTAAGCAATACAAAAAATTGCCAATTAATCAATGTAGGCAGATTCTATATAGGCATGCTATGTTCCTTCCTAGAAAATCATCATATCATCATTAATCAAACTCATTGCCATCCCATGAAAATTCACGGAACATATTTCCAATTGATGAAAAGAATTGTATAGGAGTGAAATATATAATCTTTGGACTCGTGATGAATTCTAGTTTCATTTTATGAGAATCTCATCATCATAGAAAAATACATAAAATGATAAGATTATGGCAAACTGACCTGAGCATCCTTTGGGTCAATTCTTGAAGCCTTCCGAAGAGTCTCCAAGGCCTTTTCATGCTGACCAAGCTGAACATAAATGTGGCCAACAGCCTAGGAGAAACAGAAACTATAAATTAAATGGAAGACGCCAAAAAAAGCAAAAAACATTGAATGATCAACCAGTTTCTTCTCAAAAGTAAATGAACTACTTTAAACTTGCCTTCAGGGTTTCACAATTTTCAGGGTAAACCTCCAAGACCTTTTCAAAATTTGATAGAGAACTTCTGAAGTCCCCCAGTTTCAATTGAACTTGACCAAGCCCTATTTAGCATGATAGAAGGATTAGACATATAAGTCAGAAGAAAAAAAAAACGTCTAAATGATGGAGGAATACTTATCAATGATGTATATTAAAGCCCTGAAGGAGCCCACCAAATAGAAAGCAAAAAGTGAATACATTTCAANAACAAGAAACTTTTTATTAAAGGAAATTATAATACACGTATGATGTACAAAGTTTTCTGTTCATTCGTACATGCGGTTTGATAAAATAAAACTAAAAGTCAGTCCGCATTGAAAAGCGGCATGAAAAAATGAAGTACATGTCAGTACAATCAATTTGGTCGCATCCTGCAATCTACTTTAGCATAACATCAACACATGGCATCATATGAAGGGGACAACGACTTGTGAATTCATTGGTCGCTGGAGGGCATAACATTTATAGCAATAAATAATGCAAGTCCGCCTAGCAAAATAATTTCCGAAGAATGTTCACCAAAGAATATAGGATCCTTATCACCTACAACGATGCTCAATAAGTAACAACAGAAATGTATCTCAATATTCAGGACGTGGCGCATTATCCATAAAAAAACTAAAAACAAATGTAGAACTTGTTTAAGATACCATTCACCACCAATCAAGCATAAGATATCAATATAAAACTGTGCTCTCTAAAGGGCATAAGATCTTTTCACCAAGAGCTAAGCACTTGATTATAATTGGTATAATATTTCCACCAAGAGCTAAGCACTCAAATGATTATAATTGTTACATTAAAGTCCAACCACAGGTGCAATCTACTCCTCGTCAAATCAAAAATCACCTCACAAATCCAGAAGCTTCATTGACCTAACTAGAATGTAGATGCTCATCTAAGATCAGTGCTCATCATTTCTATATTCATCTTCGTACGTAATCATGACAAGCTTGTCAAACGAAAACATATAAAGCACCGGGTCGCTCACATCAAGAGAAGTATAATGGAGATAAACCTAATCAAATCACATGATCTACCAAGGAACCCAAGATAATGTTTGATATCGAACCATCTAGTGTCAGCTCCAATTCCAATCCAGAGTAGATTCGCCCAAATCAGCAAAATCAGGATAATTATTTTTATGAATAAAAAATCATCAAATTTTGACAATTCCATACAGATTTGTAACTAACACCACAAGATTATGGCTGCTAGCAACCGAGCCCCAATATTTCAGCAAATTTCTGTCAACTTCATACTGATTACACTCTGTCAAGAACTTCAGGAGACTTTTTCCGATTAACATCACCAAACGCAAGGTGTAATTTTCAAGCATCGGAAGTCTGAAATCAATTATCTTCATTGAGAAAGCTCATACTGTCCCAATTGAACAAGTTACAGTAATGTGAGTAAGAAAACACCACTGTCCATCCCTAATGACATGAAATATTAATGTATCTAGGCACATAACCATGAATAGTATGCTAATGCAGCTTCTATTGATCAGACCCAACGAGAGTGCACCGTAGACTAATCGTATTCAATAAAGGGGGGAGGGAGGGGGGGGGGGACGGGGGTGGGGGGGGTGGAGAACCAAATACATTTTGTACCATAAAAAGGTAGGACAAATTCTTGAGGCTTCTCGATTTCCTTGACAGAAGCCATGTAGTACCGTCCAGCCTTTTCAAAGTCACCCTGTAAGAGGATAGCATCTCGAATTTACTTCAGTGAGCAAAACCTACCTTAACAAAATAAGAACAGAACCAAGTAGAATGATGACAACTATCAAATAAACAACGACAATATAGACAGGCATCTTTTTCTTGACCTTGCTGTGGTAAGACCTTGCTAAATTGTAATATGAGTGGGACTTCATTAAACGATGATTGCATACAGCCAGAGCTGTCTCGGTTAACTGTTCCACCAAAAAATGTTGCCCAGTGAAAAAGAAGTGATTAGCCAGATAATTTAGTGCCATTCCACAGTATGGATATATCTCAAAAGCTTTCATCATCTTCTCCATCCCTTTTCGAATTCCATCAGCTGCAGTCATTTAATATGGAAACAAGTAAATTAAGAAGTTAAGAAGAAGAAACTTCCCAGAAAAGAAAACACCCACAAAACACTGAAGGTCTAATATCCTGGTGTTTAATTGTGTAGATCGTGATTTTTTGGTCAAAGGCTCAAGACTGAGGTGATCAGGGAATAGCCATCCACATTCTCGTCAAAAGTGAATCTTCACCAAATCATACATCTCATTTGAGACAATCAAGATTGTACACAAGAAAACCCTACCACTTACATCACATGGAAAGAGGATCCTCCTCCTTTACTCTCAATAAAACACAGTTCCTTTTTTAACTTAAACTTTCTTTTGAATACAAAAGAAAAATGAAAACTGCTTTAAAATTGTTGATTGAGACACAACATATGGAACAAAGACTCATACCGGATAGTACAATGCCAAATACCGCGTACATCTAATGATAATCAGTAGTCATTCGTTTGTTAACCGTTTCCAACGTCTGCACCAATACATGTAGAAGATCGTCCCCAATTTAAATTGGCAACTCACCTTCGCTTGTATGCAATTCCATGATTCCAATGGCCACAAGAGCATCAACATTTTCTGGATCTAACTACATTGTTCAATAATAAAAGACAGAAATGTTAACAAATGTGGACAACATGATTCCTTGAAGGTGAAAGATAAACTGTTTAAATCATTTACTTGCCTGCAAAACTCGCTGAAAGGCTTGCCGAGCCTTTTCAAACTGTCCGAGTTTGTAACGACAGAGGCCAATACCAAACCTTACAACAGCAGGACAATGGGGGTATGCTTGCAATGCCCTCTACCAATCAAGAAACAGCAAAAAGTCATCTAGACTGTCACGTTCAAGAGTTAAAATTCAACATACATACCTATATGTAAAAAGGAGAAGAAAGAAAATTTGATGAACCTTATAAAAATTCAATGATTCTAGGTAATGTACGCGGCTAGCTTCTCCATATATGAGTTCCCCCCGATTAAATTCTACACAGGCCTGCAGAAAAATGATTTCACTTTTTAACTGAAGAAAAGTGAGAATGAAGGATTAGAAACATAACTTAACAATTAAAAAGTGGAATCAAACTTTAGCCAAAAAATTTATTCCATTTTTAAGAGCGACATATTAGCAATTGCATCCATAACATCTGCACAACTAGTCCCATGTCTTTCAAGTGTCCACACCTGCGCAAATGCAGGGTCTGTAAAATAGAATAGAGATATATATGGCGCAGGAAGAAGTCCTGAAGGTGCTACAAGTCACCCTTTTGTAATGAAAGATGGGGAAAACAAAGAAAGATAAACCATAATATACAAAACAAAGATCCAAAAGAAGCAAAAGCGACAAGGAAGTAAATCATAGTATATATTTTTCCCAATAAACAACGTATCAAGTTCTAAAAAGTAAGTAATCTCCTTAAAATTTCCAGTTAACGATGTATACACTGGCCAGAATAGACCTAAATAAAAGGAACTATAAAAGGACAACTAAACAAGGATTAACATCCCCAGAAGAATGAATTTTAGTCCAACGGTTCATTCAGAGTTCACAGCGTCTGGGAGCACCCAACAGATTTCGGAGTCCATTGAACGACTAGTCCTGATGGCTTCTTTGATGACAACTTTAAAAAAAATCACTATAAGAAGTTTAACGTAGTTGCATGAGATAATTTTACCGTGGAGCATGAAGTCATTCATCATCAAAAGGTTAAAAATGAGTACTCTTCAAAGTTCATTTCAAGAAGGCATACAATCACGTCTGATTGTATAAGAAAATCCTGCATAAGATACTGCATAAGAAAATCCTAAAGAAGGCATTCAGAAATCTTCCCAGATCTCTGTTTCTTATCCTTAGATAAATATACTACAGAATCCGATTTCTAGGAGAAATCATTATAACTTAGCGAATTAGAATTCCTTAAGATTCTGGGAAAATAAATTGGAGTTGAGATCCACTTTTGGCAAAAACTTCCTCTTGAATATATCAGGCATCAAGAGATAAAGGCAGGAATGTATGACTGATCACTATGTCTCTCGTAGGGTGAGGCATCAAGAGGTACAAGCGTAGGGCGATTGTTGAAGTCTTCCGTAAAAATGTTCAAGGATACTGCAAAATGCGGTTATACAGACTGGTGGGGCAGAGACATACACACACTCACAAAAGACTGCCAACATGTGACAGGATATCAACAATCAAAACAGTATACAACCTCGTATACTTTTATAGCTCCCACATTGAAATTCCCAATCATCCAGTTGTTCATTATTATGTCACAATTGTTCTATGTAAAACAGAGATCAAGCCATTACCATTTCCATGGCAAATAATCATTTCAGCTATGGGTCAAGGCTGTCCTCCTGTTGTCACTAGAGATCATCGGTTCATGGACTTTGTTCTTAATCACAGAACCTTTTGGACTACATATTGACATGTTGGTGGTGGATTGACGTCCAATCCACCCCAAAAAGGGCTGGTATCACAAGATCACCAACAAAATACATAATGCAGGAGTTGGATACTGATCAGTAAATGCCTCAACGATAGGCTGCTGATGCCCCCCCCAAAATAGGAAAGGTTGATTGAAAGGCAAGGAAAAGTATCCGAGATTTCTAAAAGAAAATAACTTTAGGCAAATAAGAAGAGCTAAAACACGAATCCCTCGTTATTCCCTTCTTTAAGCATGAAATCAGTGCTGTTCGCGACAATGTACAAATGTACAATCAGATGATTCTTTCCTCCAGTAAATCACCCTTCAAATGATTATGAAAGCAAACTTCATCAAGAATGCACGAGATCAAGATCGTGTTCCATAGAGAAATCATTATCTCTTTATTCAAAGGGTGAATGTGAAGATCCATAATGCAATGTACACCAAAGTTTAAACAATTCCCCCAGTACTCTAGACAATGAAATGAAAACCGCTGTTCATTAACGTGAAGTGCCACCATAAAGACATTATCCAAAAGTACCTGACCAACAAGAGCAGAAACATTCTTCTGGTCTCCTCCCAACACGATATTAAAATATTCTCCTGCCTGGCTGAATTCACGCTTGGCCAAGCAAAGCTGACCTGATCAAAGGCTGTAATTCAGTTGCATATTCACACAAAGTAGCTAACCAGACATTTTTCACACTTTTGGATATTGTCCAAGGAAAGAATCCACGATACCGAGAAAAAACACAAATAACAGCATGATCGAGAGCTGAGAATGAGTCCCGACCTTTCCCAATGTAAGTAGAAGGTTCGTCCTTGTCAATTCTTGATGCTCGGTTGTAGTACTGCGTTGCTGTCCTAAAATGCTCGTCCTTTCTACTCCTCTCACATCTCGCCAGATACGTATGAAACGCAGCCAGCGCATTGAGAATAGCAATGCGCTCATATTTGACATCGGCGTAGTACTCATCGATTTCTGGAAAGAAAAAAAAATGATCACCACTGAAAAAAAATGATCGCACATTGCAAGAAAATTCAACTGCGAAAGAAAAAGGGCCTCGAACGGGTGCAAGAGAAAGACATACCCAGAACTGGAAAAAAAAAAAGAGAAATTGACGATACCTGGGCTGGATCCCTCCTCCAAAATCTGGCGGAACTGCTCGATCTTTCCCTGTTTGAAATATTCTCTCTGCACCGGCATCCACGACAGATACAGGAAAAACAAAAGCAAGGCAGAAACAAAAATTCTCAGCTAAGTGCTCCCGATGTTCATCAACCAAAAGAGAGGAACAAAGAGTCACGGAAAGACGTCCCAATAAACCGCGAAACGCCCTCCTCGATAGAATAATATCACACACATAGGGCAATGAGCTTCTAAACTCACCGCGATGATAAGCCAGATGTCGAGCGGGGCCTGCTCGGCCTTGAGAATGTCGAGGATGTCGGAGGCGTCCCTGGGAAGCTGATCGAGGGCGACCTCGACCTCCTCCGCGGAGTTTTGCACAGGAATGTGCACACGGGTCACCATCCCGCAGCCTTCCTCCTCTCGACCTACGGCAGCGACAACTCCTCTGCCGCCTCGCGCGCCACCCAAACCTTGAGGACTTTCTACTGGTACCCCGCTTCTTCCTTCATTGATCTCCCCCGCCCCCTCCCCACCACGCGACCTTCCGGAGAAGAGAAGAGGAGAGGAGACAGCCTGAAGGAGAGAAAGTAGTCCTGATGGCCACAGACACAGCAAGAACTCGAGGGGGGAGGCGCATATACAAGCGAAGCCCGTCTTCTCACTATCCGAGCCGACTCGCCTTACCGAACCGGATCCAACCCGAGTTTTCTGTGGGTTTTATGAGACTTGATAAGCAAACAATGGATGATTTTAATACCATGAACTCACTAAAAAAAGTATTTAAATTAACGATTTTTACTCGTAAAAAATTCTCATTTCTAAACCCGGATACAATCTGGGATCGGTCTATCCAATCAGCGGGCCGGGCCTTTGGCCATTACTCGGCTTATTAGCCCGAATTTCTCAATCCATTCTTTAGAAAACTCCACATAACTGAGCGAATCAAAGCACAGATCATAGACTGAGGACAGGTGATGAGGATATATATATACAGAGCCTCGTGGCTAATGGAAAGAGAGCTAGGACTTGGGCTCTGAAGCTCTGGCAGCTTGAAGCATCTCCACGATGAGGTTCTTCACATCCCTGCGTGAAAGGAGGAGGAATGAAAATCGTCTCAAGCGTCGTCTCCGTCAATTGAACCATAGCCATGAGGAGCAGGAGGTTTCTTGCATTATGGGCTGCACCCGTTTCCTCTGAGCTAGGGCAGCCAAATCAAGCCAGGAAAGGAAAGGGAGGGCCGGGGCCTGGGCAGGACCCTGTTTCTGGCCTCCGACCAACCATGTCTTTTGAAGTTGGGTGAAGAGTGAACTGAATCACTTACTTCCTGTCCACTGCTTGTCTCGGAAAAGGAATCCGAAGCTTGAGAGTATCCCCTTGATAGCCAGCCTAAAGGAAGGGGGGAGAATAAAAAGAATCACTTCAATCTGCATATACTCTGCTCCAAGAGATTAAGTAGAATGAAATGGGTATATGATCGTATGTTCAGAATTACAATCCAGCTAAAAAAAATACTCAGATGATTCTATAATACCACAAAATAAGGCATAAGAGAGAGCATGGAATTATTAAAAAAAAACTGTGGAAAATGAATGAATAGCAGGACCTGAGAAACATATGATATTAGCCTAAACTGAGTTATATTCACCTTAACATTGAAACCGAGGCTGTCAACATCCAGCATGTACGCAAAGTCCACCTAAATCATAATGTTTAAAAAAAAAAAAAGGATGACCATTTGACTCATAAGGCAAGTGGCATAAGAGATTCAATCGTTGGAGAAGTTTAAGCACTCACCTGAACTGAAGTTGAGTGCCGTACTATGGCTTTCGTTTCTTCTGCATGATCTTTATTCATATGGGACTAAAAAAACGTATAATATCGAGTTAGAATGGAACTTTTTATCTTTCTAAGGGAGAATTTGTCAAACAGCAGAAGCATTACAATGATAGGGGAAGAAAACTCAGAAATGGGATCAACTTTTGCAGCTCTATACTCTTCTGCGGTGAATTCTGGAGGAGAAGAATGAATTAAATCAAAATATTAGTAGAAAAAAAGAACCAACATCATGTTAAGATCTGCTAGGATTACACAGTGTCACGCACCATTTAAGGCAACATTATCTAAAAGAATCATCAAAGCCCACGACTGAAGCCTCAATAGTCCGACTCAAAGCATAATGAACTTTTCCTAACTTCAAACGGCATGTCAAACCAAGGTATTTGACTTATGTTTTGCTACCTTTTGTGAACAGCCCATTTTTGCCATTAGGTTGAATAACTTCCACTATTATCCAAGGAAGCACCTATCGAGTCATTAGTGACTGAATGAAGACTCAAGGTCTTGAGGTTCTACACAGCCAACAACTTTACGAAGAGTTGGATCTTCCAGGCCAACCGTGAGACAACAAAGGAGAAAGCTCATAAAGGATGGTTTTCATTGAAGTCAAAATATAGTTGCACCCAATGTGAGCACCGTAATCTCCAATCCGTATATCTGAAAAGATATAATCACAGAGTGCATATATCTACTTAAAAATAAAAGAATAGGAAAAGCAGCACAATATCTGACATGAAAAATTATTTCCAGAAAAGCAAATACAATCGATGACCATAATCTCCATATACCTCCAGATCCCAATAAAGCTGTAGCAACTCCAGATACAAATCGGACCGATTTTGGTTCAATACATACGAATCGGAAGTCACCAAAATCAACCTTTCAGAAATAGAGAGTTCTTTCAGTAATGAGTATAAGCATGCATTAAAAAAATCCAAAAATAATTATAAAAAAAAAAGAGAACGTGTAGATGGAAGATACCCAGAAGGCACCAGGATGCTTTTTCAAGTATGAAGCACGTGCAGCTTCTTGCTCATTTTCAGAAACCTGGAGGATAGTTTAGGATAGCAAAGGTTCAAAAAATGTCAGGACACTTAAAGGCGTGAAATAGGAATGAAAAATTACTCTGCCATGAATTATATCAATAAGTTTTCATCACAAGAAAATGTAAATAAAGGGAAAGCATTGAATTTATAATAGTTGCGTAAGGAGGAGCAATACTTCATTTATCCAAAAATCAGCAAATACGTGCATTTGTTACTAGCTCAGGCAAGGTCAGCAACACCACATGCAAATGAAAAAAATAAGTAGCTTGATTCAGGAGAATGATAGATTACTAGTTGATATTAGATCAAAGTCCACTTAGAAAACCTGAATAAGCACCTGAGTTACGTCATTTCCCCTTGTGAAGATTTACATTAAATAATAACAAAAAGATGAAAAACGTGTGGGATTGTTACATTAAATTTTTTAAAAGTCAAAAACAAAGTAAAATTCCATTTTCACACAGAAGTTTGAAGAATGATAGAAAAATCAAATTCCTCACGATTTTCCTGCTAATCAGCCATCATGACTGAGCGCAAAGCTTAAAACTTTGACAACAATGCTAATCAAACTCTATGTCTCAAGTGAGCCATGATCTGTCATTCAACAAACCCAAGTACACAAATAACCAATCCGCTCTTAGCAACCATTAAATATAAATTATTCATACTAAAGAAATTTTGCCAAATAAAATAACGAACAATGGTGTTTATCCAGTTAGCATCAAACAGCTATTGCATGAATCACTACAGCTATTTCATCGGAGTGTTTGGATGCCCATGAAATAAATGCTCACTCCCTGTTTTTCTTATTTTCTTTATCTTATACCTTCCATATTGTACAGGGAGATTAAAATGAGAGAAGAAAAATCCTTCAGAGATATATTTCCTTAAATGGATCGGTAGACTGCTTATCAGAGCAATATGCCACAAAAACTGTCCATCAGGATTATTTTAAAAACTGTAACATTAATCTTTAATAATGAGAACTGATATTAAAGATGACAAGTGCGTGTTCACATCACCAAAAATACCAACATTCTTTCAGATTAATAGGATATCCAATTTCCCCATCAACTCAAATTCTGACAATGATATCAGTCAGAAAATAACGACACAGTATATTCCATTGAAGCCACTTTCCAAAAAAATATTTAATAACAACGAGAATCCCGTAAAGAGAAAAGGAACATACATAGATGGCATCCCCATAAAGAGTAACCACTAGATCAGTCCTATCTTCTGGATCCTTGGCCACGAGCAAGGAGCATTTAGGATTCGCTTGCAGATTCTGTGGAAAGAACAAGGTTGTTATTAGGTTGATTGACAACTGATAGCTTTGCGGCATTCAAAAGGAAGCAACTAGAAAGTATAGTGAATAACAAAAAAATATGAATAAAAAACAAAAACAGAATTTATGAAGCATACCTTTGCATGAACTGCCAGGCCACTGACCGATAATAGTGGGGAACCGTCATGATTCCATGCAAAATCGACCATTGATCCAGATGGGTAACCTGCATTATCCTTAACATCCAAAGTAATAAACTTTAGAGCCCATCCATGCTACAGGAATCGAGATCGAGAGAATATTTACCCAATCCGAAGGAATATAATGAAAAGACAAATGACAGGACATGATTTATCTACAAATAACACTATTTATGTTTATGTATGCTAATTCCCACAAAGCATCAACCTCTAAGGACCCGAATAAACAAGACAACCCATCAAAATGGTAAACAAACTCAACAGAAAAGGCAAGAGACATAAGTCAATTCCATTGTGATAGAATATGAAGAAAGAGAGCAAACTTAACAAGTCGATAGCATGCAAGCTTGCGAAAGTTGACAACGCTGATGATCAAATAAGAACAGCATCAGAGAGTATATAGCCAGAGATCCTTGTATTTAATATAACTACTTCGAAAAAAGGGATATCAGTAAAAACTTTCACATGGGCAGTTCTTCACAAATATGCTACTTTAACCACTCTTCTCTATAGTTCCATTCCCTTATTTCCCCCCTCCTTAACCCCATTCAACCCTTTGACAATTGGTCCTATTCTGCCTCCTCGGGAGAAAAAAAGGAAAGAAAACAAGAATAATATATGGACCACAGCAATGACAATAGGTATGATAAGGACAGTGGTATTCAAGCAGTAGCGATATCATTGACATACTTCAGAGAAATCAGACCAGCTGGCCGAGCTGTATTGCAGTCCACGCACTTTATCAGGCTAAGTCACGAACTTGCTGTATAGATAAGTGTATTAATTCAAAATGTGAAAATGTAGGGGATTGTTGATCTAGTAAAACAAGCATACTAAGGTTTAGGATAATTACTATGTTAACACCTTCTTTGCTGCCTTGGAATATTGAGTTATATCAGAAACAATTTATCCCAATCATCTCCCATTCTATATTATTGGATCAACTGGCTAACCAGTCGGTGCAGTAAGATCCGTCCATCTAGATTTACCAAAAGAACATTTCTATTTCCATATTCACGGTGCCTGTTTCCAAATTTTCATATTACTCTATGTTGCTAACATCACACGGCATCTGACATTATGCATATCAATGCCTTGAATGTGGAGCTAGTGGTGCTGGAATCTGACATCTGGGTTAGTCATTCAAGACAGCCAAATTTTCATCACACAAGCCGAACAAAAAGCAAAACCATTTGCGACTTTAGGAAGCATATAACCCTAGTCAACATGTTCGAATTAGAAGTACACGTCAACTTAATCGGCATGTTACACCTTGTGGTATCATGCCGCCGGTTTATTCTAGACAAATGGAAAGAAACAACAGATGTGATTAATTGATTTGATCTGTGAAAATAGATACCTTGGAAAAGGTGGAAAGCGCTCCTCTACTACTGCGATTGAGGAATGTTCTAATTTCTTCTACTGGGGAAAGTCTTGCAGCCGCTCCCTGTTGTTAAAAGAAAATAAAAATAAAATAGAAGTACAAAACTACGTAAAGCTTTGATAAATATGTGCAAAATTACAAGAGCTAGCACCGTCTGATTAAGACGATATCTATGACGGGAATCGAGAGTAAAAATAGCAACAAAAAAAAAGCCAATCAATGCCAAGAATGAGTACAGACGTCTGCGACGGCACTATGGCAGCTCAATCGAAATCAAAATATCATCACTCCTATTGAAAATCAGTTTTGTTGAAGTCCATCCGCTTTGATAAGTACCATCTCACAATTAAAAATTCCCCCATCATCATGCGCTGCAACCCAATATCTTCTTTATCATATAAATATCATTTCCTTGAAGAATTTACATCTCACCTGATGAGCCCGAATCACTTCGTGGACGTTGTTGGCACCGCTATCTACATCACCAGGAGCCGTCACCTGGAAGGGAAAGATTAAAGAACACTTGAGCAGAAAGTTTGCATCACACGACAGAAAATTGTTAAATAACGAGCCATCATTTTTTTTCTTTCCGCCCAAGTTATATTCTCTAATCCATTTAATCACTGACGACAGCAAACTCATCGAAGCAAGGCAGGCAGACCATCTCCGCGGGACAGCCACACGGGAAACGAGCAATCCAGGTACATAACCAAAACCGAACGCCAAGCGACAATACCTGGGAAGCGGCGGCCATGATTCGGGAAGCGAACGGGAAGAGGTTCTTGTGCGGATTCGATCGATGACGGGAGGTATGTCCCAGCACGCTATATGCCGGAAGGGTCCCGATGCCATGGGTGCGGTTGCAACCATCGCCGATATTACTTATTGGAGAGGAGAACGAGGAACTGGCTGGGCACCAGCAGCGAGTCGTTGGCGTGAAGGAAAAGCTGATAGACGAGTTCATCTTCCCCTCCTCTCTCTCCTCTCTCTCTCTCTCTCCCCCGGGTCTGACTATATATCTACAACAATTAAATAATAAACGGAAGCAAAATTACAACCCATGAAATAAATGTCACCTCGGGTGAAAAATCCCCTCTGCATTAAAATTTCTAAAAAGTCGCCAATTTAATTTATTAAATCGTTTATCAATATTAAAATAGATGTCAACCTACATGGAGCATGTGTGTAAACTTCAAGCTATTTGAATATATAAATATCAAAATGATATACGATAAAAATATTTATTTTTTATATACTTACAAAAATTATATCGGATCGCGTCAATTATAATATAGATATATACAGTTTTGGTGACTGATTTTTCCCTCCTTTTGAGGGGACAAGGTCTTACTTTCTTCGATATTTTTAGGGAAACTAGGCTACTCTGGAATAATTAGGGGGAAATTTTCGATTTTATTTACAAAAAGTTGCGTGGCAGCAGAAACGTGGTCGGTTGATCGATCTACGAGAGAAGGTGCCGCTCGATAGATCGATCGAGCAGTCGTGAAGGAAGAGGGGACGACGAAGAAATCGAGCCACAGAAACCAGGATTATAAAAATTATGCAGACTGTTAGCGCAGGTGTTCTACAGATTGGAGGGGAAGAGGAGGTGGGGGGCAACAAAACTGCAGATTTCATGGTCTCCTTCAATCGGAATCGCTCTCGATGGAGATGGCCTTCAACCCTCTTCTTCTCTGCGGTCACGGAGAGGAAACCCAAATCAATGGAAGAAGAAGATAGGAGATAGAGAGAGAGAGAGAGAGAGAGAGAGAGAGAGAGAGAGGAACAGGGAAGCGCACCTTCCTGGAGCTCTTCTTCTCCCTCACTTCGTATCTCTCGTGTGAAACATCCGACAGCCCTGAGCCAGGGCTGACCAACTGGATTTTTTTCTCCACAAATTTAATGGCGGTGATGGAAAAGATGCGGGAGGAGGAGGAGGCGGTGGGGAAGAAGGTACCAGTATCGTCTTCTGGATGAACTTGGCCCGCTTCTTGGGTCGCTGGGGGAGCTTGCAGCCCTTCATGACCATGAAATCCTCTTCCTTCTCCTTACTGGAGAGCGAAATGAAGAACCTGGGAAGAATCCACCTCCCGCGAGCTTTCTCCTCTCCCACGCCGCAGCCGAACAACATCCCTCTCTCATCTCCGTGGCCGCCGCCGCCGTTCCCATTCTCCTCGTGCCCCGCCATGGACCCCCTCGTGGTGTAGAACCTGCCGTCCTCCTTCTCCGGCGACAGCGGCAACTTCCGGTTGCTCTCGCAGGCCCCTGATTCCGACTTCCTGATCAAGAAAAAAAAGAAAGAAAGAAAGATGGTGCGTCAACAGATCCGATCCATCGGACAGCCGGATTCACAGGGATTGCTTCAATCTGGCTTACCTGGGGAAAAGCCAAGCGGATGGCAGCAAGGAATCCTTGCCCGATTTGATCACCCGGCGGTTGACCCGGACTCTGATCCGCTTCAGGCCATCGGATTTTTCCGACAGGTTGCCACCGCCGTCGTCTTCCCTCACCTTGACGCGCCTCAGCCTCTTCCGGTTCCCCCACTGGAGGAGCAACTCCGGCTCCGCCGGCCGCGAAACCCTCTGGCTCTGGTTCTTCCCATCTCCATCCATCTCCATGTCAGACAGAGTCTCAGCCACCCGAAGAAATTATCCAAAAGGGGAGCACAGGCGGCGCCTAATCTCTCCGCCGCCTCATACCATCCCGGCCGCCTCCGCCGTCGCCGGCAAGAAAAATATCCCCCAAACACAGGCCGAGGAGACTGCCACAGCCGATGAGCTCCGTCTCTCGAGTCGAGATCTGCGAAACCCCTGAAATCTCTCAGCGCGGAATGGGAAAACCTCAGCGGCCGCACCAGAAGAAGACGGATGAGGGACGAGATTCCGCCGGCAGCGCCGGCAGCAAGGCAGAGTAAAGCAATGACCGAGGGAGGAAAAGGAGGAGGAAGAGGAGGAGGAGAACGCTCACCGGAAGGATGATGCAGCGAACGACGGGATGAGTTTCTCCGCCGCCGAGGCCTGGCCTGCTCTGCGCCTCCTCCACTGACATTCCCCACTTCCTAATTTCCTTATTAACGACGCAATATATATTGACACATTTTTTAAAATATACATTCGACGTAAAGTAAGGTAATTAAAAATATATTATATATCCGAAATTGCTATGGTGCCAGTGAGGATGAATGGTTTAAAATATTTTTGGGAAATTACAAAATAGAGGAAAATAAAATATCTGAGCTTGAATCATTCTGGACCGTAGGTTTCGGGATGAAAGGATAGGATGGAGAGGCACACCCCCTCGGGCGCCTGTTTAGTTGCGCTTTAGACTCTTTTACCCTTATATAGAAAAAGAATTACGGACCAGCAACTCCGTCACGCGTTTGCCGCCCGCCGTTACCGGAGAAGCCAACCGTCTGTGACGTCGAACGGCGCCACGTCGCGCACCCCACATGTCACGTACTTCTTGGGAACAATGCGATGCTGTGCTACGCACCGTTAGGCTGACGCACCGTTAGAAGATGTCAAATGAGGCTTTTTATTCGAAGCCCTCTCTGATATGTACCAGCACCGTGAGTACTTATACGTACTTTAGTTTGATCGCCCCTGCCTAAAAAACCGTCGCCTTTATGGTATTGGACAATATTGGGCACGCTTAGTAGGCCGGCACTTGTACGAGAGACTCCCGTGGGCCAATCTGTGTCCAGCTCCATGGGGGTGGGCCGGCTTTAGGACGATGGGCCCCATTATTGTCCCCGATGGGACGGATTTATCTTTTATTGGATATTGCGAGATTATCTCACAGCATCAGTTTAAAAATAATAACGGACAGATAAAATATTTTGATGGTCGGTTTTCCATATCGAGCACTGTCGATGGTATTTCCCAAAATATATTTAATTGAAAATCTCAAGATTTTAAATGTTGTACATTGCCCACTGTTTTCACCGTATATATGGCAATCCTACTATTATTTATAATAAAATAAATAAAGTATGAACCCAATGCAGAAAACTATCCCAAATCGTCCCAACATTACGCAAATATTTTAGTATTTTTCCTGAAATTATGATTATTACTTATTTTAAATTAAAATACATGGTTGAAGAAATGGCCCATTTTTGGAATGGAATCCATTCTTCAACTCTTTTCAACCTTGGGAGATGATCGAATATTGCGTAAATATGAGGGGAAAATAATATGCAAATTTCTCTTAGCTAAGCAAAGCAATGGTCAGTGCTGTTAAATACCCTGGAAAATCTTGGGTTGACTTATCTTTATGTCATATCTGAGGCCGTAATCAGAAAAAATATATATCATTGCTAAGTTCATATGCTTGTATAGGCACAATCTTGACTAGTCTACACAAATATCTCAAACAATAGCATTTTTGTTTTTTTCCTCATAATAATTGGTTTTTGGGAGAGACTACTCATCATGTTTGACAATGGGGATATGTAAATTGGGAGAGACAACGCGTGTTCCTATTGTTGACTAATTCAACTAACGTAATCCATAAATTGGATGGGGTACATTTATTTCCCCGTTGATTTCGTCAATCATCATAATTTTTGTTATGAATTTCACCAAGTTGTCCATTAAGTTGCACATTGTAAGCTCTCCACTAAGGGAATTGTCTTAAGGTGGACATTGATATGTATGGAGACAGATGGATTTGATGCTCTAACCCCCCATGCCAAAAAATGTACAATATTCCGTCTTATACATAAAAAAAACATGCATTAAAATTCCCCTAACAATGAAAAAATAACCATTAATTTCCCCAAAAAAATCAAAATATTAATTTATTGGTCGACAGCCCATAAGCAAGAGAGAGAGAGAGATATATATAGTTTTTTCTTCTATTTTCTATTGACGTTTCAATGATACATAGTTAGAGGACAAGGATTTGATTTTGAAAAAATATGCCAAATAAAACGGGAAATAATGTGGACCCAAACAAGGCACTTACTAGTCCATATGCGCATTAATTGAATTAAATGTGGATTGAAAATGGGGACCAAGGTTTACGTAATATCTTATTATTTAAGTTAAGTTAGGATACAACGTTTTTTGTGGATTGTGAGATATTTTTTATTGATGTGTGTGATAATTAACATGTGATGTCATATACAATTATATGTCTACCGGAGGAAGCCTTTGAAGCGTTCCCGGAACCGTCAGGTGTTAAAGATGATGTGGATGGATGACGCAATAGGGGGTGTAGTTGGTCTGAGGAAGCACCTTGGAAGCGAAGTTCGAAGCTGATGGCGGTCTTCCCTTCGTGTAGAGGTCACTGGATCGGGTCCCACACAGATAGAACAAAAGTAACCAGCTCCCGGGGGGGAGGGAGTTCTGATGACGTCGCACAGACACACCCTAAACACTCTTAAGATGGTGAAAGTCGTATTTGCGGATGCCTGGTCAGCATCGTGGGTCCCACAGCCAGCGCAAAGACAGCGTGTCTCTCTCTCTCTCTCTCTACTGGAGGGATCTTAAACTAATAATAATATGGTTTTTCAGTAATAAATATTCGGGGGAGGCCGGAATGGACGGAAAATTCCAGCGGGGACCAGACTGGAAAACTCCAAGCTTCCTATAAAGTCTCGTCCCACCCTCTTCCTCCTTACCCAGGTCTCTGCTTCTGCTCCCGTCTGTCTCTCTCTCAAGCGGATAGGCCTCTGCCATCCTCTGCCGGGGGGAGAGAGAGAGAGAGAGAGAGAGAGAGGAGGCACACTTCTTCGCCGGCAGAAATGGAGGCAGGTTTGAAGATGAGGCTCCTCGCCATGGCCGGTGTGGCCGTCGTCGCTGCGTCTTCGCTTGTGGAGATGGCGGCAGCCGCCGATGCGCCTGCTCCCCCTCCTTTTTCTGGAGTCGGCGCAATCACCGGCCCTGTGGCCGCCGTCGCCGCCTTGTCGGCCTTCGCCTTCGGCTTCTTGATCTGACCTGATAGATCTGGATGCCGCCTTCCGTCCTCCGCTCCTTGCTTTGTTATTATTTCGTTCTTAGGTTTTGCTCCTCTCTTTCCCGCTCTCTCTCTCTCTCTTTCGTTTTTCGTTGTGCCGTGAGACGGTGTTCCTCTGTACGTACTGTATGAATGATGCTTCCTGAATTTTCTGTCTCAATCACGGAGTTTCTCTTCCTTGATGACGACCCCTCCTCTGAGGGACTTGAAAGCCTGTATGAGCTTCCCGCTTGATGACGACAGTGGTGGTGATAACGGTGGCGGGGGGGGCGGAGAGAAACTCTCTTCGGCCGCGTTCCAACCTTCTCCAGGAAACCAGTCAATTCAACCGGAGAAAGCATCGCCTGTGTAGGTTATCTCCTGTAGGGCGGGAGGAAGCGATTAAGTCTATCAACTTAATCGGATTCCAAGTCGTGCTCCGACGATCGCGCCGATGAGTATAGGGACCAGTACCAAAAGCGCCATAATTATGAACTGCGGATCGGGAAATGAATGAAGAGATCGTTAGATAACCAGTAAACGGAGTTCTCTACTCTTCTTTCTACACGTGGGAACTTGGTGGTGCGATTAGAATCTCTTTCGATCGATCAGCAGTAGCTCAGGAATCACTTTTTTTTTTTTTTTTTTTGAGATTGTGATGTGATGTGGGGCCACCCGCTAATAGTCAGCAGTCTCGGATTGAAAACTACAAAAAGAAATCGTTGACGTCTATGGAGATGAATGAACACGGCGGTAGGAGTTGTTGATCTACAGAAGATCGCCGATGAGCCGGACGACGCTGCTCATCGCTGGCCGCTCTTCCGGATTCTCCTTGGTGCACATCATCCCGATCTTCACCATCCGCATCACCTCCTCCTCCGCCTCGCCGTCACCAATCTCCTTGTCCGTCACCACCTCCAGCATCACCATCCCGAAGCTGTAGACGTCTGACGCCTGTGTGGCCCGCTTCCCCCTCATCAGCTCCGGTGCTCTGTACCGCTGCCATCCCGCCGCCGTCGCCGGAGAACCGTCGGTCTCCGGCAATGGTGAGAGGGAGAGCTGCTGCCGGGAAGGAGACGGCCGCCGGCGGGAGCTCCTGGCGATCTGCATCAGACCCCAATCCGAGACGCAGGCGTCGCCTCCGCCGTCGATGAGGACGTTCGATGGCTTGAAGTTGGCGTGAACCAGCGGCGATCGCGAGGGAAAGCTGTGGATGAACTCGAGCCCCTGCGCTGCGCCGATCAGTATCTTCTTCCTCGAATTCCAGTCCAGAGGACCTCCAGTCCTCGCGTATCCTCTTCCTGCGAAGCTCCGATCAGTGCAAGCGATCTCGTCAGAAAGTTTTGTGCGGAGATTAATCGAAGGAGATCAGCAGGAATTTTGAGTCTTACGGTTCTGCAACAGGGAGTGGAGGCTGCCGTTGGGTAGGTAGTCGTAGACGAGAAGCTTCTCCTCGCGGGCATTGTAGTACGCTCTGAGGCTGACCAGGTTTCTGTGCCTCACCATGCCGATGACGCGCATCTGCTGGTCGAAGGCCTTGCCGGCGGGGAAGCAGGAGACGTCGAGCCTCTTCACGGCGACGATCAGGCCGTCGTCTAGGGCAGCCTTGTAGGTGCCGCCGGCGTCTCCTTCCCCCAGGACCTCCGCAGAAGCCTTGAGAAGACAATCCAGCCGGAGATATTCCCCTCCTTCGAAGCAGACCAGTCCGGTGTCCCTCTTCTGGCCGTCACCGGCCCACACCTCCCGCTCCGTCTCCGGTGGCCGGGAAGTGTCTACAGTTCGCCGATTGGCGGCGGCGGCGGCGCCACCTCTCCCGGAGATCCACAGGTACATCCCGACGACTATGGCCAGGAGTACTGAAATGATGATCGCGTCACCGGCGCCGACGGCGAAGACGACGACGGCACGAAGCTTGTTCAAGGCCTTCCTGATGCAGACGCTGGCCATGGAAGGAGTTGGGGAAGGAGTAGCTCGGGTGACGAGCATGGGTGACGTTGTGGCGCAGCTGGGGAGAGGATCCCCGCAGAGAGACGGGTTCAGGCCAAAAGCCGACGCCGGAAACCTGGAAAGGTAACTAGGGATCTCGCCGGAGAGGGAGTTCCCGGACACGTTGAGGTCCTGCAAGTTCGGCAGCCGCAGACCCCGCAGGTCGCCGGAGAACCCATTGCCCTCCAGCCTCAGAGAAACCAGGGCAGGGAGGGAGATTTCCAGGCTCCCGTTGAACTGGTTGTGCGAGAGGAAGAGGTATTTAAGCCTAGCGTTGCTGAGAGCAGTCAGCGCGGCCATTGTTCCACTGAGCAGATTCCTCCTCATACTGAGGAGCTCGAGGTGTGGCAGCCGAAGAAGGGAAGAGATGCCGCCGACCAGGGAGGCGCCGTCGAGGACGACGCCGGCGACCCGCCCAGCGCGGCATCTAACTCCTCGCCAACTGCCGGAGCAGGGATTCGTCCCCTCCCAGCTGCTCAGGCTAGCGCCCTGAGCATCGGCGGAGGACTTGAAGGCGAGAAGAAGACGAAGATCCTGCCCAACCCAGGCCTGCCCTAGTGCAGGGACTGCAAACAGAAGAAAGGGCAAGAAGAAGGAGAAGCGGAACCAGTGGAGTCCCATCTCCCCTCCGAACAGCGGCGATCGAGGAGCCGAACGCGCCCCATCGGATTTAAAAGGGTACTACGGGGGGCGGGAACTGGTTGAAGCAGAACTGTGTCCGTGTGGAGGAAGACGAACAGAGGAAAACAAGAGGATGAGGTCAAGCCCTTGGGGTGAAATGCTTGGAGCACAGCGAAAGGGTCGATAATATCCATATATTCTACCATCGGTAATGCTTCTGGCTCCCTTTGTATGCGTATTTTTTTCCTTGAGCCCGATGCTCATGTACTTTTTTCAACTCAGTTGCTTAATTGCTGCATTGATAAACCACAAAACCAGCACACGTTTCGAGGATGCTCCCCGATTTACTACTTCCAGGAACACAAATCATGCGTCACTAGCTCCTGCTGTTTTCATTTGATTGACCGCAGAACTTCCAGGCCTTTGTGTTGATGATGTCTTTCAGTATAACTAGAACAAAACTTGTACCTTGGCTGTCGATCTGATTTCCTAAACCCAAGAGAGTGATTTTTTCTCAATTAGTCATCTGATTGATGGTGACCCTGTGTGTTGTCTGGTTGATTTCTTATCTTCACAATGCACGAAGCTTCCGTTTTTAACAGGAGAGAAGTTTCTTGAAGTAAACACAGACGGAAGAAGACAAGAACCCAGATCAAGGTCTTATTTTATATTCTTCATACTATGACCCGCCAGGATCCATTCCAATGGGATTGTCCCAACCACGGCATTGCATTTTACAATGTGCACAAACTAGTCCTATGGGCTTTCCCCCCATTTCATCTATATTTTCTACCATGTACAAAAGCTATGTAGATCTTTCTTCTGAATGTGACCAGTGCGCAGGGTTGTTCGCAGTAGTTGCCGCTGCTGGCTACAGGCCATCGTAGTACCCACCAAAGGATATGTGTGCTCTTGTCACTGGAACTCCCCTCACCACCGAGATCGCCTGGTTCAGCCTTGTAGCTTGCTGCACCACCTGCTTGATGCTCTGCAGCCAAGGTCACGAAGAACAAGGTGAGAGGAGCTTCGTGAGGCATCAATTCTCTGATCATCGTCTCCAGTCCATGGTGTGTGTGTGTGAGAGAGAGAGAGAGAGAGTTTATTATGAAGAAGAAATCAGCCAGCCATGCGTAGCGCCTCAACCAGAGATCTGCAGAAAATTCCGTCAAACTGGAGAGAAATTAAGACGTTTGGATTTCTTTCTTCCAGGAGGTTTGAGGTTTGGATGGTAACCTTCTCATCTGGGTAAACCTGGAACTGGATCTTCTGGCTCTGTTGTTGCTGCTGCCTCTGGCGCTGCGGCCCGCTCAGTATGAAGATGAAGATGGTGGCCGCTGCCACGCCGATGGAGCAGAGCGCGCCGGCGCCGGTGATCTTCCACTTCCAGATGCCGAAACCGAAGTTTTCCCAGGAGCCCTTGCCGTTGTTCCCCGACCTCACAAGTGAGTTCCTCTCTTTTCCCTCTTCCTCCTCCTCATTCTCTTCTGATAGGATCTTGTGAGTCTCCCCTTTGCCAGTCTCCTCCCCCTTTCCCTCGAATCTGCCTCCCCCCGGAAGCTCCATTAGAGGAGGCTTGACACCCCTCGAAGTGGGGGATTTCGGGGGGGAGTCCAGTTTCATGTCGACGAATTCGTTCTCTCCGAGCTTCCGGAAGAACACCTGGGAGATAACCTCCTGGTTGGCGAGGGCCGCCGGCGGCGCCGCCACCTCGATCTCCCTAATCTCCTTTACGGAGCCCTCATCCGGGTCCCTCCTGCTCTGATATTTGTTCTTGGTTGCAAGGATCAGATCCTCCGTCGCCCCAATGAGGAGGTGAGGAGGATGATGCGGAGGGCACACGAAGTAGTTGACATCGACGAGGCCCCCTCTGCTGCTGAACCCAGAACCCTTGGAGATCACCACGCTCTTCCCGGTCTCCTGCTGCCCCAGATCGAGGAACCCATCATCGCTGAGGAACTCCCAGTCCTCCAGGTCCCTCTGAACAGACGATTTCTCCATGACGAGGGCTACCAGGCATACAGGGAAGGTAGGGTTCTCATATAAGCGGAACGACCAGGGCGACTGGTTTGCAGCCCACCCTGGCACATGGAGGAAGGGGAGGGAGAGGGGGTGGGTTCCTTCCTCAGAGGAAGGGAGAGCATATTTATCCTTCCAAGGATATGACAGGAGCGAAAGGGACACCTTCCACCGCTTCGCTCGGAAGATCTGCTCGCCCTCCGGCTGGGAGATAATTACAAGCGAGAAATCACGCTGAATTCAGGTAGGAATCCTTCCCCACTTCGTTAATGCCTGCAAATATCCCCACTTCTGTACTTCCCCTATCTTTTCCAGGAGACGACACTCAGCAGAACCGACATCACTCCGGAAGAAGAAAAGAAAGCAACCCAGGATTAAAATAAAAAAAAGATCTGCGGTTGCTTGCCGGAGGTGGCCACCGGCGGACCCACAGAGAGAGCGAGGAGGTGGATGACAGGTGTCGCCGGAAGGCGTCTTCTCGCAGCGGCGAGGCTCGCGGTGGTGGCCGGGGTGGCGGGCGGAGGGCCGAAAGCTACATGCCCGGAAAAGAACGAGGACAGTTGGCGGCGCCATGGCAAGCAACGGTGGTTTTTCTCCCGTGGACCTGGGGAGTCCCCGTATAGCACGCAAGACCAGGAAGAAGCCACTCCTTGGTGGGCTCCTCCTCCTCCTCCAGTGGTTGACGCTGAGGGGAGCGAGTTCATCGCGTGCCCAGGTACACCCGACGGGAGCCGCCGCCATCAAGGTGAACAAAAATCTGTTTTTTGGCAGTTCGATTACTCTCAGTCTCATGAGACGTACAGAATTGAGGGTCCGTTTGAAGAAGTCAAATGGATGAGAGAGGGGCTGAGATAACCGGAATCTCTCTATCCCTTTCCTGGCTCGTCGCGTGGGCCCAAGGCTAAGACCAAGCCTAGAGAGAGCGAGAGAGAGATATATTTATTTTTGTTGAAAATTGAAAATTCCAAGTCAACTTAGCTTAAATACGAGATATTTGGAATATTCAACAAAGAGGTGTGGTTTGTTCCTAATCGGAGATGATTGCAGGGGAGAGCTCCCAAAGGGACGACGAAAGCGACAGAAGGACAGGAGGCAAAAAGGCTCCTCCACCTGGCCTGGGGAAGAAGAGGGGAGAGAGAGAGAGAGAGAGAGAGAGAGAGAGAGAGAGAGAGAGAGAGAGAGAGAGAGAGAGAGAGAGAGAGAGGCCTGTGAACAAGAAATATACAGGATTCAGCGTGACCCACCACCTGCAACTGCAGCTTCAATTCCAGGAGGAGAAACCAAGGAACCAGAGCAGGAGCCTCAGAGGAGGGGGGGTGGGGTGGGGGGGTAGACGAGCTCCTCTGCGATCGCCCTCGGACAAGAGCATGTGAGGAAGAAGAGGATTTACGAGTCTTGCGGGGGCGACCTCGAGGAAGAAGACGACTCACCCAGTGAGGAGACCGAGGTGAGGGAGGAGGCCCACGCCCGGGCATTATCCGCCCCTCTGCGGAGATTCTTCTTGTTGCTGAGACAGAGCTTGCTGCACATCCTCTTCACTTCGATCATCTGCAGGGCCCGCCCCGAAAGCTGGCTCCACTCCACAAGGATCCCCTGCTTCACCGACCGGGCATACGACCAACAGACGGCCCTCAACCGGAGCAGGATCCCCGGGAAGAGGAAGAGGAACACCCTCAGGGAGAGGAACAGCAAGGAGAAGGCAAGATACGGCTCCCTGGTGACGAACTCCCTCGCAGACGACGACCACCACCAGGGGACCGACGAGCTCTCCCGCCGCAAGTGAACCCCTGGGTCAACAGATAGGTCGGCAACCGGGCGCAGACCTGAAAAGGCAACGCCGAGAAGTCAACCGGGCTCGCTCACTCGTACAGCAAGGATCGGAAAACGAAGAGAAGTCAACCCATGTCGGGCTGAACCAGAGATACCAGTGCTTCTCTCGTAGAAGGCCACGAGGGAATCGAGATCCTTTCCTCCCCGGTGCTGCACCATGATCTTCCCGTTGACCAACACTATGGACGGAAGGCTGTGGGCTCCAAATCTAGAAAATATACTGCAGATAAGGGGTTGCAGCAAACATCAACACGAGGAGTTCTGCTCAATCTGAGCACAAGAGAATGGAAGGAGAGCAGCAGCCGGAGCCAAACCTCGGCATGGCGGAGGACTCCTCCACCGCCAGATGCCTTATCTGAGGGAACATGGTGCTGAGGGCGTCGAAGGCGGGCCGCGCCGCCCGAGAGAAGGGACACCAGGAAGCATGAAGCAGCACAGCGTAGAGGGTCTTCCCCCGGCCGTCGCTCAGGAGCTTATCAAGGGTCTCACCAGTCACCTGCAACCAGAGTAATTAGAATGGAAGAAGAAGAAGAAGAAGAAGAAGAAAGGATGTGAAGGCTGACAGAGGTGGGCTTTGAGGTTTTTCCTGGATGGAATTCTTGCGAGATGCTGAATTTCTATGGAGCTGTTATCTCACCGGTGATCGATTAATGGGAAAGGAGAATTCCACGAGGAACGGCATGAAAGTCTGAGAAAAATATGCACCAGGGGCTCACTCAGTTCTCCCTACAGATTTGTGAGACGACTCAGATTCATCTGCCCAGAGGCGGAGAAAACATGTGATCAATGGACGAGAGAGCAGGAATAGCAAAAATTAAGGAGGATAAGCTGGACAACGATGCGATGATCGGCAATATATTCCATTAAAAGGCATCTAATGGAGTTCGTCGCCTTCAACCACACGGCAGATTATTCTATGGCCAATTAGTGGAAAAAAAAGAAAAAAAGGAGAGCCTTCCCGACAACGTTCTTATGAATCTATTGACGTTCTTCGCCTGATTGTAGCCTCGAAGGCGGCATCTGAATGAGCAGCGCCTGCTGGAGAATTCAGAAACAGCCGAGAATTCGGCACAAGAATTAGGCTAGGAATTTCAATCAGATGTGGAAATCTTCATGGACATTTAGATTATATCGCCCATGAACAATCAGATTCGACCGAGCTGGCACGCAACGGAGCAGCGCCCGATCGAGAATCAGAAACAGCCCAGAATTCGGCACAAGGATTAGACTAGGAATTTCAATGAGCTGTGGAAATCTTCATGGCCGTTTAGACTATGTCGCCCATGAACAATCAGATTCGACCGAGCCGGCACGCAAGGGCTCTTCAGCGTTATTGGTCATAACCATTTCCCCTCGGATTAAATAGCGATCAAAGGGGAACAGCCCTTGATTGCTTCAGAGGGTTTGTTGATGATAACCAGGGTGCTCCCCCTCATCAGAGATTAAAGGGGAACGCCAGTGTTGTGGGGGGTGGACAAAAAGAACTGGGGCAATAGTCAGATAGAGGCTGAAGATTTCACCGAACAGATATCATATCAGGGTATCTGGATCCGTCCATCATCCGCACCATCGTCGTCGCGAAAGGGAGAAGGTAGTTTGATCACCAGCGTAGGACACAGAATGAATAAAAAAACAGCAAGTAGCCTTCGAAGACGGAGGAGAACGGAATGAACCAGGGTGTTTTCAACCCCGCCTCTTCAGGGAGCCAGGAGACGGAGGAAAAAGAGGGGAACCCAAAAGTCCTGTTCGGAGAAGTAATCCAAGGAACCCAGAAACGGAGGACGCCGGATGATGAATCCGAAGAAGAAGACGGCCGACAAACCGTACCTCGACGGGCGACGACTTTTCGATCCAGAGGGGGCATTGCGATCGAACGGCAGCGTCGAGGAAGGCGCGCTCCTCTCTAGGGCAGAGAGCAGACGCACCCGATGACTGGGTCGGGGAGGGCGCACAGTTCACCGCGTGGAGCAGCACCAGCAGGTAAAGGATCAGGGTAGGCGCCATAGCCCGCGTGAGAGCGAAGATCGTAGAGGAGGAAGATGATGGCGGGGGAGGGGGAGGAACGGATTGGGAGTGGGTACGGAATTTCCCAAGAGGAACCCTTTTGCAGAAACTCCCGTCCCTTTCTCCCTCCCTCCCTCCCACAGGATTCCCCTTCCCCTCCGCGTCTCGTCCCGGCCGCTGATTTGCTCCCCCCAAGTCCCCCTCTTTTCTCACCAATTAGTACATACCCCATCTCTCTCTCTCTATCCCGTTCTCTCGTTGACGAAACAGGGAGAGAACCGGTCCCCGCGACCCATCACGATAACACATTAATCTATCCATTAAACCGGCTGAAGGGGTCCCATCCCCATCGCCCTTATCTGAAGGCCCCTTCGAGAGACACCATTGACCTCCCTGACCGGCGACCAGAAGTTACCCTTCATCGGCTGCTCCCTCTCTCTCTCTCCTCTGTGCTTAAAAGAAGTGAAGAGTTGGTGAGAAACACGAAGAGGACAGGACACGAGAAGGCGGCGTTCAGAGAGGAGATATAAAATTCTAAGCGATCCGAGAGTACAGCGGGCGGTTATATCTCCGCCATAACTTACAGTTGCCTTCTTCAACAGTGATTAATCTTGCCCATGATTCCGCGAGGGAACAGATAGGTTGGTTTGTTTCAGAAATAAATCGATCAGAAGAAGGGAGAGATTTCTCACAGCGGATCAAACTGGATCGCATGCCGCCGCCTGATCTCGTGTCCTGTAAGCTTGTCACTGAGGGATTGATCGACTCTCATTCTTTAGCCCTGTAATTAGTCAACGCATGAAACAAGATGAGAGTAGTGTTATTCGGGCTGATTGAATGAAGACATAAAAAATAAATAAAGAAATAAATTCACGAACTAATTCTGAGTTGTTGCAATCATTTTTTTCCATATCATACAAGTTGAGCAAAGTCATGACCGGATAAATTAGGGTTCATGTTCTTGGCAATAAATACACCTCTGGCCATAACCTTGCGATTTATTTATTAATTTATTGAAGAGATCTATGGCTATGGAAAATTTCCAAAGATGAGAAATGATTTTTAATCCTGGCATTAAACAGATTGAGATGCCAAAAATAAATAAATGAAGATGCATGCAAAGTACCTGATGATGGTGGTGGTGGATGGGGCAGTAGGTGCATTGAAAACTGGTCATGACCATAAAATCTGAACATTAGGAATGGCCGTGGGCTGCCGGTTAGGTCAATCCGATGCTACATGAGAAAAGCTCCTGGGTGACCCCATTAACCTCAATTCACAGCCCTAAATACGTTCACTATCCATTTGGGAATTTCTCTGTTAATGCACGTGTTGCCACAACAGAGATGGATGCGGTAAGTTTCCTTAAAGAGAAAACATTTGATGCAGAGAAGGGGAAATAAATTGAGAAGTTGGGTAGGTAAAGATAACGAAAGAACGATGTTAAGTGCCAGGGATAGAAATTTCCAGGAATTGACATCTCTTTTAGGGATCAGTAGAAATATTTAGATCAGAAATGCCTCGGACTTTATTGAGTTCACAAATTTCAGTACCATCTCCCTGTCTAGTTCTAACGTCTTTTAATTTATGAATAAAAGTAATTTAAGAATTTTATGGAACTAGAGAGTATTTCACTAAAAGTAGAAATTATACGCTGCTGATGTAATCATATGCGCATTAAGTACTACACAAAAATCCATGCAATGAAAACTTTGGTCACATATTTCGAACAATGCTCTGAAATGAGAGACCATTAAAAAACATTTGGTACCATCTGGAGAAAGACGCCTCTGTGGCTTCCATCCTAGTCAAGTTTTCATACTCTCCTTTTAAATCAAAATCTAGGTTCAAAGGTTCGTGAGAGCATAAATATTTCAAGGATAGAAAGTAGTACCTAGTAATATACGAGTCATCTGTTGTGTTGATGATGATTTCATCACCGGTTGTGATGTGAGATGGCGCCTGAAAAGCATATGATTGAGAGAAAAATTAATGAAAAACATTGGCTTATCAGAGTTTGCTTCTAGCCGAAAGAAACCGATACCATAACATCACGAAAACCCTCCTAATATATCATCGTCAAGTTAAACTGAAAATTGAAAATACATGAGATATTGCCCGGATTGTAATGAAAATCCACCACGATGTTCTTGAAGGATGAGGTATTCTGTCTTGTCTCCAGATTTTTTCCTCCCATTTTTCAAAGGCACTCCATGCTAGGCCAAGAAAAGTTCATGTCCTTTCACCACTTTTCCCAAGCCCTTCTATACATTTACTCTTCTAAAAGGGAAATCATAATGCCAGGGAGATGGCGATTAAGATCACGTGTATGGATGATTGAACATAGTCACATCATCAATCATGCCAAGTGAGAGTGAAGCCGTTAGATTTGCAAATACTGGGCTCAAATATAAGGGTCAGTCCAATGAAGAGGCGCTTTCAAATGACTGGCAGTAAGTCAACTTACGAGAATGGTAAGTCCATTGTCCACCATGACCCTTTTGTACCTATAAAACGATTCGTAAGTCCAAACACATCCAGAAATTACAAGCAACAGAAGCTGAACACATTAAACTGAAAAGCAGTATAGGGAGAGAAAAAAACAGTAATCAACACAAAGATATCAAGATCCAACAAACGCCTACCTCACAACTCATCATCATTTGTTAATAATTAACGTATAGGAGAGAAATGACCAGCTCTTGAATAAAGACAAACTAATTGGATTTTTTTATATTTTTAGTACAACCCTTCTCCCAGGGAAAAGGAAAGGCAATAGGAAAATGAAGACGAAACAAGTGATAGTACTCAAACCCCAATCAAGCAACCAAGCTCAGGATACCTTTTTCAAGAGTTAAAAGTCTACCAGCATGACAAGCAGCATGCTATTACATAATCTCACAACGTTGTACCGAAATGGCATTATATTACATATCAGCAGGAAAATAAAAGAACAAGAAAATGTTTGCCAAGATGAGAAGTAATGTTTCAACACATTTTTCCATGAATTTGACATTAATTTTAAATAATATTGAACCACTTCATGTTGACATTACTAATTTTACGCATAGTTTTTTTATTTTCTTATTAGGTTCTTGTACAACAATAACCCATAAGAGGTGACCATATTTGAGGAAAGAAAAGTTCGAGCATGAACGAAGACTTGTTGCCCAAATTTTAGGTGAATCCATAGACTCTACATGAGCTAAAGGACTATGACAGCTCTGTTAGTCTAAGAAACCTTTTTATTATCATGGGCATGACAACATCAGCATAAATTAATTGGAACAAAGTCTATTACATGTCTTACTTCTATTTCATACATGCAGATGCCATTTGGCTTCAAATTCGCAAACATAGAGAGACAATTTTGCACATCTAAAAAAATACGAGAACATACCAGTCATCTATTAATCTGCCATTAACTCAGTGGGCATGATTTGAGAAAGAAAAATAAAAGCATTGTATTGCATAAAAAGGCAAGTAACAACAATACATGGATGATATCAACACATGCTATCGATCAGAACTCTAGGATCTACTGTTCAAAGGTAAGTTAAATGAAAATTGATAACAGAAATGATACAGATGAAGAAGGTTAATATCCAGTGTCTTCAGAAATGTGATAAGATGATAACAAATTTGGATATTTGTATCATCACGGAAATGAATTTTACACAAAATAATGAACCCATGTCTAAACGTATAATTGAAAGTATAGTAAGTCATACTGCGGAGTGGCCGTCATCCCCTTGGAATAAGGTGGTGCTTCAACAACTTTGCATGTCACTCGTTGTGGAACTGATGCTGACATGGGCTTCCCATCAAAATATTGCACTGTCACTGTCATGTTATCTGCTTCACAATATATCAAAGTTCAAATTCCAAGACCAAACTGTAACGTTAAAGCGAGATTATCAACTATTTTCTCGCCACCAATATTGTCAACACGAGTCATATATGTTCAATAAATTATCAATCAATCGAGCCTTGAATCAATAATGCACGAATTTCCTCAATCCTTTAAACCACAAGGATTCATTTTTAAAGGATACTTGAATCTACAAGGATCAGAAAACGTTGAATCCACAAGCACATAGAAATCTCAAAACGAGAAAGAAATTCGTATTATTGGTCATCTCTGAAATTACAGCGTTCAAGCCTTTAAATAAATCAAAATCTATTCTAACCGTGCTTAAAACTCGAACCAATTAACAAAAAAAGATTAAAGAAAATAGAAAAGGAACAGCTACTACCCTACAAATCTGACGCATTATCCACGTGTTTTTGGGTCGAACTGTTTGAATACTGGTTCAAAGTTATTTTGGACCTTCAAACATTTTGGTCCACGTTTGTACGTTTTCGGGTCACCTGGGTCCAAAAAGCTTCGCCTTTCTCGTTTCTTGAAGTGATGTCCTACAACATTATATCATCAATCTGACGTCCACTAGAATCCTGTATAGTTCCCAAAAAGTCGACCAGAAAACTGATTACTTATAAACTTGACATCAAAACAAGTTCCTCTGAAAATATGATTAAATCATTAGCACATATGGCATTGATATTGACAAAAGCCCATGCAGTGCGCTATTATTCATGGACCGCCAAAATAAGAATAATATTACTTACCAACCTGACATCAACCCAAGTTTCTCTAAAAGACAGGAGGTAACCATCAACAGCATGTGCACGTATATCCCACAGGTAATGCCAAAAGGTGAATATAAAGTGCTAACGGATTCATGAACTGCGAAGATATTAGGTAAGTTACCTTTCAGATAGGCAACATTCTTTCCAAAGAAATCCTTTGGCAGTTCCAGCTGCTCATACGTGTTAGGTCTGTGAAATTAGAGATAAAGCTTAGCTTAAGAAAGAAATTATTTACGATCTATGCAATGACAAAAATAACTTATGAAAGGGAAGATTAATAAAGTACACCAGAAAACTCACTCCATAATCATCACAGAGTCACCTTCTTGGTACAAAAATGTGAAAGACTTCTCTTCAACAAAGACTTCTGAACCATAATGAAAGAGTGAGTGGTTCTATTAATTAGAAATCTCCACATTTCTGTGCAATTTCCTCTTTAAAAATAAATCCAAACATGAAACAGACAAGATGTGCATTCTTGCTTTAGAATGATAATGCATCAAAATGATTATAGATAGGTAAGTTTTGCCAAAGTCAGAATGTCGAACGACTGAAATATCAGGTGTCCTATCAGCTTTCGTAGACAGTTATGTCAGGTGAGACCAAAGAGTACTCTTTGATGAAAAATCTCCATTTAGACTTTTAGAGAGTGGAATACTCATCTCTTAATGACAGTGTACTCCAGGATGTTTTGAATGAGCAATAAATAACATTATTCACTTTAATCAACACAACTCCACCAAAGTATTTATTCCAAAAGAAAATGCAACTAAAGTATTTATTACATATTGGCCTTTGGTTGGATTTTAGGGCTTTGAAACTTAGCAGACATGGATCAGACTGATCCATTTCGAGTCTGACAAGCATGGTCGGGAAGAGGGACTGTCCCATCGGAAAGTTCAGGTTCAAATAACTTGGAAAGGTCTTCAACCTAATGCGTTGGATCACATTGCGTAAGTTGGACCAGACTGAGGGAACAGTACATTGGGCGTGCTAGTTCTATCCTCTCACGACACCTCAACCACATCGAATGATCTGGTGTGGCCCAACAGCCAATCCAACACACTGTGGACCCATCTCAGAGTTGCACCAGTTTTAAAGGATCGCAATGATCCATGGGACAGGATAGGGTTTAACGCTATAGGAGGCCCCCATCCTCATGTATCAGCTTATTGTAAATCCCATAGCCAACATGACCGGATCTGGTGCCCCAGTGCCTACATCATTATGCAGAAGTATTTTTTATAAATGCAATAGTTTCCACCAACTGTTTCTCTGATTAGGCCAGAAAGAGACTAAATCGTAATTAGTCACCACGGATGCTAGTTGGTCATTTCACGCAGTTATTTAGTTTTTAGCAGAGGATAACAATTCGTAAAAAAAGTTCTGATGGCTCATATGCATACTCTCAATAGCCTCATCTGTGCGGAATCTTTCTGTTACTTTGTTTCCAGTGTCGACATCTCGAAGTTCAACCTGTTAAAAAAGTGAGTTTGATACTGCGAGCAAATTAGTGATCAAACAAGCGGACTAAAAATGAAGTTCAATGAATAAAACACATTAACGAACGAAAATCAAGACGCATAATCATCAAACAGTGAAGATACTAACACAAAAAGCAATTAAACTGCAGGACAAAGACAATAACACTATAGAGATGATATATATCTAGTGACATTTATATACTTTTCTGGGGATAATACATTAGAGAAAATGCATATCTAGTAATCGCTATACGAAGTAACTATGCATCATCTTCAAAGGTTGTTATGGCAACGTTACATCTTGAATCTAGTCCTACGTGCTAAACTGTAACACCCGAATTTGTCAAAATGTTTCCTGAGCAGAGTGATCAATGGCTGGAACGATAAACACTCAATAAAAGAATTGGAAGTGTTTGCAAGGAAACCTGTATGGTGGCTCCACCTCTTCCATGCTGCGTGTGTTGTGCCTTCAGTACCTAGAAACTGGTTCTTAGTCAGATATTTGATAAAAAGCTTCTGCACTGTAACCACTTGAGATTTTTTGACACATCTATATCAACCAGAGTACAAGTATGAGACCATATTCTGCACAAGACCAGACTTTCAATGACGTTTCGGATTGGTACTAGAATACGGGATTAAGTTTCATTTTTGGACGTGATTGATTGAAAAGCCAGAGTAGCGGCTACGTAACCTTGGAAAGGTTTGGTTGATAAAGCAACCTACCTCTTACTAACAGAACAAGAACAAATAAGTAGAATAATTTATAAATAAAAAGCCAGTTAATTTTTTTTAATGAAGTGTTTACCTGAAATATACGCCCTTCAAAAAATATTGCAAACCCCATTCGTTCCAGAGGCAAATGGTTAGTTGCGAAAAATCATTAACCAAGGGTTCTGTCCGAATTTCATAATAAAATTGATCATTGAGACTTTACACCTTTCCTCTGTATGATATTTCCAAGACGCACCTACAGAAAGTCAAATTATGATTATATCGTGAGCTGTTGAGTAATGGTCGCCACATACGAATATGAATGGAAAAATATCATAGAATAAGGGATGCACGAAAATCCAAGGCAACATTTGAAGTTCAGTGGCAGACAGGAACGTCACATGAGAATGCTTCGGAATTTGAGGATTTTAGCACGAACCTATGGAAAGTAAACGACGTCCTAGTGATGTTCAAAATTATTTAGACAAAAGATGGCAACAGCAGAGCACTTAATCATCATATATTACTTCGAACTTTGGATGATATCCCAGGCGTGCGGAAGTATAGAACTCGCAGAAAATGAAACTGGGTTCTGATGCTCGGGTACTACAAGGCAATCATCAAAAATTTACCTTACGTAACTATTTGGCCGAACATGGAAAATACATAAAACACCAACAAGCAGAAGAGGAGGTCAACATCTTTCCAACCTAGAAGAGTTTCCATCTCTCTACTCACATCTGTGCCAAGGACTTTCGCTCCTCGCCGCTGGAGGGCGGACCAGGGAGACGCGAGAGTGCCGCCAGAATCGTCCAGTGGCTGCTTCACCCTCCTGTAGTACGTGAGCGAGCGGACTCCACACACGGACGCAGGCGACGGACGAGCGGCGGAGTGAGTCCAAGAGACGACACCATTCGCCAACCGCCTCCGCAGCGAATGCATCCCTTTAGTCGCCCCACAGAAGCAAGCTGAACGCCGTCGCCAAATCTGCACAGCTCGTCCCTCCCCTCCCCTTCCCGGGCTGGCAGCCGGACACCACGGAGCGCGACTGGGCGATCCCCCTCCTGACTCGAACAACCGGAAGGCCGCAGGGCTGTCACACCTGCTGCTCGCGCAGTGACCCCTCCGGAAAAACCGTTTTATACCCACCACGTCCCCAGGAAGCTCTGATCTATTATTACGTCATCACGGACCGTAATTATATCACTTGGATCCGCCAACTCATTGACTTTCGGATTCTCATTGCTCTACCTCGCATGCACGTCGACTAAACTTTTTCGATGCGTGTGAGTGAGAGAGAGAGAGAGAGAGAGAGAGAGAACCACTATGCCCATATTAGTAAAATCAAGGACTATATATCCAAATGTCACATTAAAACGTAAATGGCACCTCACACATGTTAATAAAATCAAGGACTATATCCAAAATGTCATATTTAAAGTAAATGATGACATTCCCATATTAGTAAAATTGAGGAATCTATCCAAAATGTGATATTACAAAGTACATGTCAACTTATCCATATTAGTAAAATCAAGGACTACATCCAAGATGTCACATTGTAAAGTAAATGTCACCTTACCCATATTAGTAAAATCAAATATTTTAGCTAAATGAGTCCTTACAGCTTGAACATGTGTATATATATATATATACATTTATATATGTAAATTAACAACCTTGCCCATATCGATGAGAGCTGACTCTGCCAAATTACAAAAACACCCATTTAATGAACGAGATCGTCAACATAAGTAAAAAATCAAGAACTTTAGCCAAACGCCATCCTGAGATCTACCATATCAATAACTATATATATATATATATATAAATGAACTAACTTTGCCTACATCAGTGAGATGGTGGACCATGCGAGGGGGAGTGCATAGATTTGACGAATAAACCTGTCCATAGAAGTCAAATGAGGGGGTTTATCCGAATGTAACGTGAGAGACTGAAGGAAATGACGAGGCAGGAGAGGAGCTCCTAACTCGGTTTGACCGGAGATGGTATAGGCATTCAACACGAGTGTCCAAAACAGCGAGAGAAATCAACCCAAATCATCTAGAGGTAAACAATCGCCTATGCGGATGCCTATCAAAAAAGAACCGGCGGCTCGACGTGGTTTCCCAGAGAGCGAGCGCCAAAGAGTATTATTTGTGAATTATACTCGACTGGACGAGCCGGCACGACCCGGAGCCCGCGCCCCAGCCACAGACCGAGACTGTCAGGTAGGGAGATCTTATTGGACGAGGTGATCGGCGTCTACTCCTCAGGCGGCGGGTGGAGATTACTACAAGCCCAGTTGCTTCTCCACCTTCTGGATTTGGTTCAAAAATATCCACGTCATCTGCACAGAGAGAGGGAGAGGGAGGAGTCAGGGGTGCTGAGTTGGCGGGCAAAGCTGGAGATACGGGGGGGTTTTCGGTGGGGGTGATTGACGGGCTTACCATGACATGTGGCGCGATCCTCACGCAGTAAACGGGGAAGCCGGTGTAGAATTTTAGGGGCCCACCGCTCTTTAGTGTCTGGAGAGCGCAGTCGAAGGAGCCCGTGTAGGGGAACTTGCCGGAGGCGTCGGGCTGCATCTTCTGGATCTGGGTTTTGACGTAGTCAAAAGGCAAGCTGCAAGCTGAGGCGAAGAATCCGGAGACAGCACTTGCTCCTGTAGACCAGAAAGGCGAGCCGCGTCAGACCAATCTTCGGATTTTCTTTTTTTCATATATGAGATTTAAAAAAAGAAAAAAGAAAAAAAGGACAGATCTTCGTCATGAATGCTGTGATTATCATCCATATATATAACAGAGATTATGAAGGCTTTTGCGATGTTGTGTGACTTACCAACAACTGTACTATATTCACCCAGGCCGAGAGAATCTCTGAAGAACTCGACGCTCTGATCATATGAGGCAAGCATGCCCATGTTTAATGCCATTGCTCTCACTACAGTAGGGCCTGCGCCTTTCCAGAGTGATAGAACGCCTTCATCAGCAACTATGCGATAGAGAGCGTGGAAGGCATTCTTGTAGTTGCGGCGCTGTGCCAGAGGCAAAGTCGCATCGGCCTGCATACGGATGAGTGCCAGATCAGCTGGACTGCCAACGGACGCTCCAATAGCTCCAGCTGTCAACCCGATGAATGCTTTCTGAAGAAGAGGAAGCGGCTTCCCCTCATTAGCCTCAATTGCCTTGTTCGTCAAAACCCTAAAGGGAAAATAATTGTTATTGTTTATTTCTTAGTCAACTAATCAGCTGCTCACCCACCAAACAAACAGACAAACAGCGCGACCACGGAAGGGAAAAAAAAGATCTGATGAAAGGTATAGATGGAAAAGAGAGATGCTGGGAATAATGAATTTCAAAAACAAGGAAACAATCTATAAAGCAAAAAGAAATCTCATCCAGATTAATAGAAACATGTACTAAATGTCTCTATGACATCCAGAGTTAACAAACCGCCGAGTCTGGACGAACTTGACGGGCACCTCAGCGAATGTTGGAATGGATTCGGCCGGGAGATTAGGTTTCATTGGAATAAGCAGCCTTCCGAGAAATTGCAGGTTGAAACGAAAAAAAGGCAATTCTGCTCATTACTTGCCTTTGAAAACATGAGTTGGATATCCCATCGAGTAGGATAACCCCTTGGAAACAAGAATGGCGATATATTCTCCTTTACCGTCAGTGAGAAACAGCGTGCTAGCATTCATTCTGTCTGATTTGACCCCAACAAACTGCAGACGTAATGCCCTAGCATTCTGTACAAATCAAAGTTCTACTCTGGTTCTTCTGTATTGACAATCATCTCATTTAAATGGATGGGACCAGTGAACATATACGGGGAAGTAGTTTCCAACAAAGATCAAAATTTCTCACACAAAACGTCACAGGGTGAGACAAATGATTTGGAAAATTAAAACCTAACTAGGATCCGATCATAACAGAAAGTTTCTTCACCCGCCGAATATTAAATGGATCGACATGTTAAACAGATTAAATGTCCCACATCTACTGTAGTTTTCAGCGTAATACAATAGAACATCTGTTGACGAAATGAAGTTATAAAACAATGTCTAACTTTCTTCCCTTCATAAATAATCATAACCAGTGATGGAAATATACTAAGATTGTTAAGACAGAGGCACTATTTCAACCTAGGTGACTATGTTTAGTAGAAATGAAACTCCTCACAGTAGAAGTGATAGGGTCTTTTTGAAGAAAGAAACATGAGTTAAGTCCAGGTATCCTTCAAGTCTATTGTCAAGAACATTGAGGGCAAACTCATTCTGGTATCGGAATGGAGTATTTCCACTAGTATGTGGAATTCTCCGCATACATATAGACTTTCTTTTAGGCAAAAATTGTATTAGCGTAAATGCTCCGGTTTAAGAGCCAATCGTGTTGAAGTATTTCAAAGATTCAAGTTGATGGACAAGGTATTATGAGTCCAGTCTTCAAAGCATGATGAAAGGATATATATATATATATATATATATATATATATTTAAAGTGAAAATTTGCAAGAACACTTCAAATCATATAACACAAATGCTTAATATTCTTTGGATATTGTACCGTATAGAATTTTTTTTTTAATGTGAAAGTGTGCAAAGAAAACCGTAATTTAAGAAAAACAAACTCACCTGAAGGATCCAAGTCGTGCAGTCGTATAGGTAGCTTGCCTCAGCAACCCAGCTGACAAGCCCTACACAAAATCACTGTCTCAACACATGGGCTTTTCCCAGAACAGTGAAAGATAATTTTGAATCAACTTCAAAATACGTAATATTTCTTAAAAAGTCACAATTTTAATGATTTTATTATGCACTGCTCATTAATAATTCCAAGGATTAGACAAGACATTTACATTGGTATAACACACTAAGTTTAAATACCTCATGAAATCAATTAGCAGAAATTAAATAATACCTCATACTGTGGTCTTTTCCCAGCTTAAAAGCATAATCATCACAAACATCTAACTAAAAAATGAAAACAATCAACAGTCGGGTTAAAATTGTTGTTCATCCATCCATGTCGGATGTCCTTTTCAATGAATCTCGGATCAGAGCTTTGGGGATCCAGAATTCACGAGTTACGAAGAAAAATTCTGCAAGCTACTAATGAGACTCTCAATCTACCCCTCCAATCAACGACAATATGATCAGTCATGCCAGATAATAGAGCATGCAAACAGGTTCATTTATGAGGATTTTTCGAGTTTCCAAATGTAACTACCTTTTCCCAGTAAAAACTAGGAGAATCGACGTAAATTGTTCTAGAGTTGAGTATATAGGAGGGTAGAAAAATATCCGATAAACCTGAGTCTGTACTTCGAAAAAGAAATCAACATGTGTGCGGGAGAAGAGGTATACTAGAATGAGTGTGAAAGAATCTCTCAGATGCAGACATAACATTAAAAAATGCTTAGAAAAATAATCTTTCCACACAGATAAAAGACATGACGATAAAAAAAGTAACTTTAGCACATATTTCTTTGGCAGTGTTCTTGAAAACAAATGTGAATGAAATTGTTCTGTCCCAATTCATATCCTAAACAACAAAAACGCATGCTTAACGGTACCCCATATGAACTACAAGCTAGATCTAATAGATCATCAATCCATACACACTCAAAAAGAGTCACAATTGTTCACTAGCTAGATTGCTTGTAGGAACAAGATAGAACAGACAATAAGATCATGGCATTGTTTGGGGCTCAAACCTTGTATAAAGAGCCAAAGCCCTCTTGGGCAACCATGGTCTTCGCAACGTGAACAGCTGATCCCTGGCCCAATTGGATTCTGACCTGGAAAACAAACGAACAAAAAAAGATCGTTATCCGCCCAATTGCCAAGAATACATGACGAGACAGTAAGCAATAAAACAAGAGTTTTCGTGACATCACGAGATGCACCACATATTGTGGATTAACATACTATTTTGAGTTATGGAATCAGATTATTCTACTAGATCTCGACAAGACGCCATTCGTAAATTATAAAGGAAAATATAAAATGATCAAAAGAGCCAGGCATTGTAGAAACAAATCTCAGATCTCTCGTACGACATTGACTGTTTCGACGGAAAGCTAAGCTCATCCAAAAACGAAACGCCCCACCACCCTGAAATCCTCCAACGGACGAACAGAATGAATGAAGGATCGCTAGCCTCCAGTCATCAGAGAAATGGTATTCATAGATCCTGTCCTCAACAGGACCGGGAGGTTGGGACCGAAGAACAACAAAATAATATCAAACGAAAGAAGAGGAAAGACCTGAGAACAAGATCTAAAGAGGTATACCTTAACCATATCGATGGGCTGGATGACGCAGGTGGCGAGCATTCCGGAAGCCCCACCATTGACGAATGGCTTCACCGTTCCCCACACGCCAGAAGGAGCTGCAGTCTTCGGCTTCGCCTCTGCCATTCCGTCCGACGGCTTGATGAACGACGACCACTACGACGGAAGATCGCGGCGGTAAGGGAGATGTGATGAAGAACCAAGTGAAGCCCTACCAGCTAACTGCGCTCCTCAATAAAAGCAGACCCAAAAAGGCGAAAATAAAGGAGAGAGAGAGAGAGAGCGCAGTAGGGTATCTTCGTTTGTGAAGCAATTACCCTCGCATATCCAATAATTCACGATCTAACCATCCTGAGCCGAAAACAATCATCACACCGTGGATTACCCTCTCTCCGAAAATCTTGTCCGTCCATACGATGAACCACAAAAAGGAAATTTTACCGCGGCCCTGGACGGCAGAGATGAGCTGTGTGAATCCTACGGTCGTCCTTCGTTAGCAGATGCGCATTGTCATCCTGTCCATCGAACAGGTGAGACCTCGGATGTTTCCTAACCATCAACCGATGAGATCTTTAATCTGACGGCCATAATATCCTGGAGGCGATTCGATTCCTAAAGTGCACGGTTACCGGACAGTCCGTGAGCCCCCCGAATCTTCGGTGCACCTTGCAGGGTCAAAGGTCACTTACTTTCACCGCAAACTTGGACGACCCCACACAGTTCTCTTCAACAGGGGCATTTTGGTCGTTTTAATGAAATGGTTGCTAATTTTAAGTGGGCCCCACCCATTGACCCACAATCTTGAAGCGGTGTGTGGCCGGGAGACTCCGACCGAGACCACCTTAACCGCCGCACGTCCACGAACGTCGGGCTCGGGGGGGGATAAAAAAACAGCGACAGACAGCCCACGTGTCAACAAACGACAAGAACCATATCTGACGTGGGATAAAGAGTCATGTTCTCTCCGCTGCGGACGGTGGGAGTGTACGTGACGATGTAGACTGTCTATTAAGGGAGGTGAGAGGACCTTCCCGCCATCTTCTTCTCCCTTAATCTTCCCCTCCCCCTCTTTCCTGCAGAATCCAATGGCGGAGACGGGCGGGGAGGCAGCGGAGGGCACGGGCAGGCTGGAAACAGCTCATCTCCGTCGGCATCCTTCGAGAAGTGGAAGCGGTTGATGGCCAGCGCCGCGGGGCTGGCGTTGATGGAGGAGGGACCCCACAGATGCCTATTCTGGTCCGGATTCTTCTGGTTTCTGAGCGGCGGACCAGGGGCACTTCGGGGATTCGGCGAGGAGACTGCCAGAGGAGGAGCAGGAGCTTCGGGATTTGTATCTCCCCCCCACCCCCCCTTCTCCATATCGTCCTCTCAAATCCCGGAGTGAGTGAGGATTTCCTGAGTCTGTCGCCGGGAGAGGAGGAAAATGAGGGAGATTATCAGCATCCACATCGGCCAGGCGGGGATCCAGGTGGGGAATGCCTGCTGGGAGCTCTACTGCCTCGAGCATGGCATTCACCCGGACGGAATGATGCCCAGGTCTGCTCGAGCCTTCTCTCGTTCTGGATTCCCGATGACAATCTTTTGTTGTAAATCGCATGTCGTCGTCGTCATCGTTATAGTCTCCGTGCTTTCGCTGTAATTGTGCTTCCTCATTCTGCTTTCTCACAGACGTCGTGGAAATGGAAGAGGTCCTGGCGTTGCCGCGGCAAACCTTTTTCCGCAATGCCTCTTCCCTTCTACCTTCCTGATCTAGTCTCTGTTCCCGTAGCTCGCATTCTCTGTCAGATCTCCAGCTTAGCGGCTTTGTTTGTTCGATCCGTGCCTCCCAACCTTAGATTCATTCCCTCAACTAGCTCGTCGCTTCCCTTCTGCTGCCACTAGATAGATGATCGCTGGTGGAGTTCCGATCGATCCTGCGTTTTTTCGTTGGAATCCCCCGGCTGACATTGCGAAAACCTCCGATTCTCTGAAGCGACACGACGGTGGGAGTCGCGCACGATGCTTTCAATACATTCTTCAGCGAGACGGGCGCGGGAAAGCACGTACCACGGGCGATCTTCGTAGATCTGGAGCCCACGGTCATCGATGAGGTTCGGACGGGGACGTACCGCGAGCTGTTCCACCCGGAGCAGCTCATCTCCGGCAAGGAAGATGCCGCGAACAATTTTGCTCGCGGCCACTACACCGGTGAGAAACGAGAACGATCTTCCTCCTCTCATCACTGTGGTTAAACGACGCCTTCCTGGATCTGAGAGAACCTCCTCTTCTTGATTCTGCTGCAGTGGGGAAGGAGATCGTGGATCTGTGCCTCGACCGCGTCAGGAAATTGGCGGACAACTGTACCGGTCTCCAAGGGTTTCTGGTCTTCAATGCCGTCGGCGGAGGAACCGGATCAGGCCTGGGATCCCTGCTCCTGGAACGCCTCTCTGTGGATTACGGGAAGAAATCCAAGCTCGGCTTCACCATATATCCCTCTCCGCAGGTACGCATCTCGATCTTCCTCTCCTCTGCTGCCGCCGGTTGTTCTGAGATCCTCGATTTCTTCCACATCCAGGTTTCCACGGCGGTGGTGGAGCCGTACAACAGCGTCCTCTCCACACACTCCCTGCTCGAGCACACTGATGTCGCCGTCCTCCTGGACAACGAGGCCATCTACGACATCTGCAGGAGATCGCTGGACATTGAGAGGCCGACGTACACGAATCTGAACCGGCTGATATCTCAGGTCATCTCCTCGCTGACGACATCCCTGAGATTCGACGGAGCCATCAACGTCGACGTCACGGAGTTCCAGACGAACCTCGTGCCGTATCCTCGGATCCACTTCATGCTCTCCTCCTACGCGCCGGTCATCTCCGCCGAGAAGGCCTACCACGAGCAGCTCTCCGTACCGGAGATCACCAACGCGGTCTTCGAACCTGCGAGCATGATGGCCAAATGCGATCCCCGCCATGGAAAGTACATGGCCTGCTGCCTGATGTACCGCGGGGACGTCGTCCCCAAGGACGTCAACGCCGCCGTCGCCACCATCAAGACGAAGAGGACGGTCCAGTTCGTCGACTGGTGTGATTCCTCTGCTCTGATCTGATCTGATCTGCTTTGCTCTGCTCTGATCTCTATCTCGCTGAGGATCTCGTCGGAGTTGCAGGTGTCCGACGGGGTTCAAGTGCGGGATCAACTACCAGCCGCCGACGGTCGTCCCCGGCGGCGATCTAGCGAGGGTGCAGCGTGCGGTGTGCATGATCAGCAACAACACGGCGGTGGCGGAGGTGTTCTCCAGGATCGACCACAAGTTCGATCTGATGTACGCGAAGCGCGCCTTCGTCCACTGGTACGTCGGGGAAGGGATGGAAGAAGGCGAGTTCTCGGAGGCGAGGGAGGACCTGGCCGCCCTGGAGAAGGACTACGAGGAGGTCGGTGCGGAGGGCGCCGATGACGAAGACGACGGGGAAGACGAATACTGAGACCTTTACCATCACCATCATCGTCTTCTCCCATCAATCCTTCCATCCCCCCTCGATTGGCTTGTGTTATCTTCATCCCTGCTGTTTATCGTTTGTCTTCTAGTGCTTTCCCGAGTTCGCCGGAGTGGCTAACCTCTTCCGTCGCCTCTGGCGGCGCCGCTGCTCTCCTGAGATAGTTATCGCCGCCGCCGCCGTAGTCTTGGGTCGCATAGGCTGGCAACTCTGTCAGAAAGATCATCAGAAAAGTGTCCATGGGAGCCAGAAAAATTCCCTCAACGCCACCACCTCGGCAATAATTTACAGAATACATACACCCGGAAAAAAAAAGAAAAAGAAAAAGAAAAAGAAAAAGAAAAAGAAAAAGAAAAAGAAAAAGAAAAAGAAAAAGGCTGCAACCTCCCTCAACGGGCAGCCAAGCAGGAGGGAGCCGCAAGAAGCAGGAGCCCGCTCCGAGGAGGCCCGATGCATCTATAAAGAATGATTGGTGATAACGATGGTAACGAGAATAAAAGCGGGGGGCGGGGAAGGGGGGGAAGAAAAAGGCCCTGAAGAGCTCTCTATTGGGTTGAGAGGAATGATTGCAGAGTGAGCTGCTGCTGGGGCTGTAACGAGGACCAGGTCGAGGCCAGGACCGATGGCGGCAGTGTCTGCTGAAGCTGGCGAAGAAGATTGATCACCCGGCTCGCTGTCTGCTCCGTGGCCAGATCCTTGCCTGCGCACAAGACCTGAACATCCACAGCCACCCCGATCAAAGATCGGACTTATCAAGATCTAGAAGAGCACAAGTTTCAACAGCGTCGATCTTGCCATTCACATAATTACGATGAATAAAGTCGCCGGAGCATCTATCTAGAAATGGGCTTTCATCAGAAAGATTTCTGTACCTCAGCGAAGACTTGGACGATCTTTGGAAGATGCTCGTTGTTCGGGCCCAGAAGCTCCCTGTCCCACCTGCGAATTTCTCTCATGTCATACATGTCGGAATGTACACCCGTATATGTACCAGAGAGTCACCAAATCAGTAGAAATGATGCTCGTAATACGGTCATGGGTTACCTTTCAACCATAGTACAGAGCTGCTCGTGGACCACTTTCGCCTCGATCAGATCCGCTCTAATGGGTAAGCAATTCAGCCAAGCTGGAACAACCTGCGCGAGGTGAAACCCAGCAAAGTCAACGATCTTAGCAGAGCCAAAGGTAACAACATCCGCACTGACCAAGCAGGTGAAGAAGAGGCATTACCTGAGCTGCATCGATGCTGTCGCGGTGGAACAGGCATATCTTACCGAGAGCAGAGACAGCGTTGTCATAAGCCGTGACGTTTTCTGACTTGAGTGCGTCTGCGTGCCTTACGACGACATTTAGCCGTGAAAGAGCCTCTGCAAGATCGATATAATCAGGAACCTGGATATGTGTCTAGGGTTTTGTAGTTCTACATCTGGGTTCGAGATCAACCTCCCACGAGAGGTTTGAACACCGACCCACCAAACTCAGCACAAACACCAACTCCATAGACAGCAGCCTGCGAGTGAAGTAGATGAGCTTATGCCTTTCTTCTGCAGGCTGGATCTCTTCAACCAAAAAAGAATAAAAAATAATTCACAACAATTTTGAGGTATATTGGATATGAGACCTGTCGGACATCTGGATCATCGTCGTTGCATGATTCTAGAAGGAATGGTAGATAGGTGTTGTAATATCTGTTTAGCGAGGAGAATAATGTGTTATTCACAACAATTTCTGTAATTAGAAAGTAAACATTAGCGTGATAAATGCCTTCAGAGGGAATGCTCACTTGAGAGCTGCTTCTCTACACTGTTCTGCAACGTCATCGAATAAGCAAATGGCAACCCTTCTCTCCTCAGGTGTTTTATCCTTGCCCTAGGAGAAAGAGAGACGCATGGTAAGCAATAGTTTTGAGGAGAAAGAAATATGCATCGTTCATTCACTATAGTTTTGAGAGAACATATGTTTGGCAAAGACCCAGAGAACAGAACAGATAAAATGAATAGCGCAGGAACAGAGGTGCTGCATATTTGGGAATCTGTAAGGGCTTACCCACATAGCCATTATGAATGTAGAGAGCTCGTCAAAGAAAGGAAGAAATGAAGCTTTGAAAGTCTTGATCAAAGCACCCAAGCAATCACCAACCTATATCAAAGAGTTAGTGAAAAAATGAAACAAAAAAAATTTCATATAAATAATCAATGCATCTCTGCGTGAATAATCGAGTTCAAATCAGATTTATGCAGTATAACACTTACATGGTCAAGTACTTCTTCTTCTTGCTCATTCTCTTCTCTAAGAAACTCTCCCTCGTCCGCATCAAAATCTTCAGCCTTCGTCCTCTCATCTCTTTCTCTCTTTCTGGTTGAGCTCGCTGTGATCACATGTTTTATCTCATCTACAATGCACCTGACCTGAGATTCACTGAGAAGTGATCCCGAAATCTGAAATATCAAAGATAAAAGGTAGACGAGATACTGTTATATAGCTGCTTTCTTGTCATGTGAATGAGCAACAAAATGACTTTAAAACAGGAAATATATTTTAGTATACTTGATCCTGAAACTCAAAGATATACTTCACCGTAATGTATAATCAACTACCAATTGAATGGGAATGGAAACAAGAAGAATACAGATAAATGATCGCTTTCAGATTTCGGCTTGGTTGAGCCAACCTTGCTGATTAATGGAGTCAACCCAAAGCGGTCCAGTCAAAAAACTTATTTGACATAGATATTCTCCAACTTGGAACAAGCAGTGACTAATCAAAACAGAAGTCTAATAAAATCCTGACTCAACGAAAACTTCAACTAGTAACATGCCAGCCTATGCATGCGTCAACTTGATCTAACCCCTAACCTGATCTATAACATCACATAATAAATTTCATATAGCTTATATTTTGAAATATAATAAATTTTAAAATAATGTGTGGGTTCTCCTTCAGATGAAAAGTAGAATCGTTTACACCAATGACAGCTGCACATTCAAACATTCGGGTGAATGAAAATTCTAGTGTGTGAACATTCATGCTTGTGTGGACAAGTTCTCATTTTAATTTTATTCACCAGGCAAAGCTTACCTAGTAACTTATTTCACGTGATTAAGTAAATCCATAGAGAGCTAGGAATAAAGCAGATACAATGGATTTACCCATAAGAAGAAAAGCATTGGCATCTAAATGGTTCTTTCGTTAAATGGCAGCCCGAGAGGATATAAAAGGTTGACGTTAAGAAAGAACCATACCTGTATGCACTCATTCAGCGAATCCAACATTGTAGCACAAATTTCTGTCTCAGGCTCCTATAGTTTGACGTCATCGAAAGACATTGAAAATCTCAGCACAAACAAGTTACTGACGCTAATGATGTGTAAGTAAGAATAATGTGAAGCTAAGAAATTTGCATAAGAAAAACAGACCTTATTTAATGCGTCAACCAGAGCTGGAATTATATAGTCAGACAACTGTTTCACGTATGATTCATCTCGTCCTTGTGCAAGTCCTTTCTCCACTGCCAACTTAGCTGATCGTAAGAGCTCTGGCATCGCTACAGAAGCCAAAGGGATGCACGCTGAGAGGAATGTCTTCCACAAATGAAAACGGATAGATTATCATCATAACATCGTTTGAACCTGACACAGCTGCTTTTCGAACTTCTTCGTGAAAATAGAACTTGAGAAGAGGAACTAAAGTAGGAGCGACCTACAAATCATGAACAAAAACTCTTCTTAAAAGACGAAGTCAAAGTGAAAAACTACCTATGCAAAGGTATAACTAACCTGATCAATCCAGGGATAGAAACCTTCCTTGAGTTCATCTGCATAGCAGCAAAGCATATTACAAGCAGTAGCTTTCTCCTCCAGGACACTAGTCTTAATTCCTATTCTCTTATCCCCAAGAGTGATGGTTTCGATGCTGCAACAAAAAAATAAAGAATAAATAATAGTTAAATTACTAGATCGTTTTCTCACACTTGGAACATTGGTTGAAGCGGCTCACCAATGCGCAGGATAGGCAAACGCACTAAGAAAAGAAAAATTATTAAAGCAATGGCTTGGTTTAGAAAAATCCTGGAAGAGCTTATCCAGAAGAAGCCACAATACTATACCAGAAAACAAAATAGGATGATATGGATCCGGACCAAACAACGAATTTCTGTTTCTCCACGCTAGTTTTGGGGGAAACGTTGAAGTCAAAGATGAATATTCTCAGCAACTGTTGACCTTTTCCCTGGGTTACATAGTAATCCTGAATTCTTAGAAGAAGAGATGATCCTCAGGAGTCACGAGTTATGTAAGATAAAACCCTTACAAAACGTGTTCTGCATATATTACTGCAAAAGTATGAAAAAACTACAAATTCTTCAAATGAATAAAATTTAGAGATAGTTGGTAATTGGAAGTGCAGAACAAGATGACTACAACAAGAACACATTCTTCTATTTTAAAGAAGATGATGTAACTTCAAGAAGAATGACTGTGAGGGGATAATACTGATCCACAGGAAAACATCACCGGGTACCCAAAAGCGAAAACAAACCTTTCATCATCCGACTCATCAATGTCGTCATCTGAATCCGCTGAGGTTATAGTAACATCTGGTTTTAGTTGAGCAGACTGAAGCAATGGAGGCATGACGACACTCATATAAGGAAGAAAATCCTTCCCTAAGCATTTGCAAAGCCTGGCCCACGCCTACATTTTATATCTTCTATTAGAACTGCACATCTGAAGCAATAATTGTCAAGTAGACAGATATTAACACTTACTTGTAGCATGTAACTGATTGTTGGGTCATCACTCTCCATCTGAGATCCTTGCAGGGTCATCAATACTTCCATAACCTAGATAAGTAAAACAAAAAATATAAAATCATTCTAACGAAATATGAAATCATTTAATGCCAATACAAGAAAAATATACTTGAGAGAAAATATTTATGATAAAAAATTGAACCAAAATTATAAAAAAAACCGAAAAAGAGCAAATGCTTCATTTAACATCATCTACAGAGTCAAGAAAAATAAATGGGTTAACAAAAAGCATTAGGTTCACGTAGAACCTATATCAGGGTGACAGACTAACGCTCCAAGCTGGAATACTGAAGAATGTTAGAATTGTTTTGATAGTTTTTGATGAAATGAAACTGTTCTCAGAAAAGTTGAGAGACATTGGCAATTAAAAAAAAATGAATGCTGTATTTTCCTGTTTCTTGCCAAGATTAACCAAACTAAACGTCAAGGACAGAGGATAGATATTGTTGTTGTTTTTTCATTCATCACTAAACATTAAAGAACCATAGTAAGCCGACCCAATTTCATTGAAGAAAAGGCATGATTCGTCACTGTGTCGCAGCTTAATCTTCACACCCAAAAAAACCATTTCCACATACAAATTTCAGCATCTACAGAAGAAATTATCTACAACTCAAGAAATCACCACCCACCTGATAACAAATATCCATCCACTAATAGACATCTACACATCCAATTTATCTCTCACCTCAGAATCATAAAAACCACCAGTCATCCCTCTGTTTTTCTCTTCAAGATCAAAATGTGATTTAATAATACTACAAAGATAGCGAGATATTTTCAAAGTCCTTCCATTATATGAATCTACTCATCATCAACCCATTTTCATGATAAATCAAACGTTTTTTCACCTTTCTTTCTCCTTCCACTCTCATTCTCATTTCCTTCTTTTTCTTCACCAAAAGATGCAGATAGATAAAATGAGGGAGAGGAAAATACAGCAAGAGGGTTAGAGTAATAGAAAGATATGTTGGGGGGGGTGGGGGGGTGGCGGAGGAGGAGGCATAAAAATGATGAAATAAATTTTCCTGAGAAGGCATATACAAAAGAAATCACTCACTTGCTTGGCATCATCCCTAAACTTCTCCTTGCCCACAGCCATTCCGACTAAACTGATGCATTCCATAGACTTCGCACGAAGCATTCGTCGAGACTTGTCACTGGCAGTCATCAATATACTCTTGAGGTATGGCATAACAGCATCATAATATTTCTGAAAATGCTCCTACATTATGATATGAAGGTAAACTCAGTCAGGATCATCATCTATTCAAATGACTGATTAAGCAGAAAACTCGAGAATACAAAGCCACCTGAGATGAATCTGCAACTGATGCTAGTGCTGTTAAGGCCCCCTCCTGCACCATCTGCTTTCCGTTCTGTACACAAGGGTTAATATGCAAGACATATTAAATCAGAAGGATGTACCAAGAAAACATTAGACTACCCACAAACCGAACTCCATATTGACGTCTAGGAAACATCATACCTGAAGTAGAACGAGTAATTTACTCACTATTCCGTCCAAATATGGTGTCAAAATCTCTGGAGTGCAGTTCTCACTGAAATTTAGAATTGCAGAAGCCGCATGCGCCTATAAATATGGTAGGAGCCAATTAATCGTAAGGATATCTATTATGATAAAATTTCTTCGGCACCAAGGAAAAGAAAAGCAATACAAAAAATTTGCAAACGGATACAACAGCACCAAGCTAGGTTTAATTATAAGTTTTGTTGATGAATTTTGTAAGCCTTCGAATTCTCGTTTAAATATTCCACAGTTCCACTCCTTCTAAATTGTAATAGCATTTTAAAATACTTAACATCCTCGAGCAGGAGTATTATTTCTTGCCAATGTGACGAGACAAAAAAAAGAGGTCGGATTCAGTTGTCAAGTCAGGTCCTTGACATCCATATACCAATCATTTCGTTCTTGATATATGTACTGGAATTTTGGTAATCACTTGTCCATTTACGCACGTTCTTCAAGATGTGTAATACTGTATGTTTGTAACTATGAGATTTTCCAAATATCAATAAGGATTGATGCATTTATTTCATGGATACGTTGCCGTAAGAAGGATGGAAATTGGGGATGTCACTGCATACTAATGTTGAACTGTAGTCCTCGAGGTACGTTTTTTCCTTTTTTTTCCTTCTTTTCCACCTCACTCCTTTCTACACTGTTTTACCCTAACATTGTCTCTACTTTATTATTTCTCTTCATTTTTTGGGAACCATTAGACCATGGTATGCTTCACCATAATTTTCCAGTTTCCATGAAGGATTGGAGTGCAAGCTGGAACTATATTTTTGCAAACCGCAAGCAAAACAAAATCACATGGAAATAAGAAATAGAAACACAACTTTTCCTCAACATAAATTATAATAATTACCTATATAATTTTTCCAGAAAAATATTTTCACCAAAATCGTTCTGAATCCTATCCTATGGTGTGACATGTAGTTATTCATCATCTGATGCAGGCGAAAATCATGGTACCACGAAAGCTGATATTCAAAGTTACCGGTGCTTAAAGACTATTTATCATCAAACATGACCCAATTGAAAGTAATGCCATCCTTAGCATTTCGTTGGACAGTAGCCTAGTTGTATTTGAACTGAACATGAATATATTCAAATAACATTGGCAACTTCAAAATAATTGCTGACGCCATATGCAATCTGGAGTGTTCCAAATAATGGTCTAAATTGTGCTTCCTAGAAGTCGAATGTGAACTTAGAAAGTGAAAATCAATGGCACAGCATCAGGTGATCATTGGGCATCTTACCTGGACACGTGGATTCTGGAAATCGTCCATTGCTGATGCTAGAGCTGGCAAAACACGCTGATGATATTGAACTTGTAGGTCCGGCCCCAGATCGGTAGACAACTGTCCAATGGCATTAATTGCTGCCCACCGCACACGGGGATGCGGATCTTGAAAACAGCTCAAAACCATGGACACAACTTGTTCGAGATTTCTTATCATGACCTGCATTAGCACAAAAGAAATGCCATAAAAGGAAACCAAATAAGCACTCAGGCAAGGAAAATATCAACAATAATTGAGGCAATTGAACAACGGAATCCTCATTCTCCAAACTGATAATGCCGGAATGTAAACCATATGAGCTTGTGAATCGGAACTACAAGATGTCTCGTCGTCCAATTACAGTGACCCGACCAATTTATGCTATTTACCCACAAAATAACCCTTTTTGAAAATGAAACAGCACATTAAAAATCGGCGGGCAAATAACATATTCCATTACCTTCGAGCAACCTTCAGCAATTTGTGCAAGGGTGATCAAGGCTGCATGGTGCTTCTGCCACTCTGGAGCAGCAAGGTACGCAGGGAGGAGCTCAGATGCAACGGGAACAATTGTGTTTCCGCCAAGGGCGATTGAAAGACGGTCCAGGCATTCTTGCCCCACACTGTAGTTGCTGGTCTCCCCAGCATCCTCGTCCTCTGACTCTGCACTGTGCCAGGCCTGATCATCTTCAATGTCCAGCAACATCTTCATCAGGACTGCAAAGAGACGCCCAACAAACTGGGGCAGACGGCGCATCATGCCAGGGGCACGCTCCCTAGCCTCAGCAAGAGTAATGACGAACTCCACAGCAAGGTGCCGCGTCCCCTCTTCGAGGCCATCAGCCTCAGCAATCTGGAGCATAGAGCCGACAACTTCAACTAGCTGGCGGCGGAGGAACTTTGGTTCGGTCCCAGCAAGCTCAATGAGTAATTCAAGGGCCTCCTGAGCAGTGGCCTCCTGCCCAGAATTGAGTGCCTCCGTTAGGGTGCGCATCATGGCAGGGAGGAGATCCTGGAATCGGTCTCGGTCGGAGGTTGATGGGAGGCACTGAATGAAATTAATGGCAGCGCCGAGGGCAGCAATGCGGACATCAGGTGTCGACGTAGCGGAGGATAGGGCATTGAGAAATACGGTGTGGAGTGTGGAGAGGTGTGGAAGTAGAATGTCCCCAATGTACTGGGATAGCTGAGAGAAGATGAGAAGGGCGGACTCCTGGAGGCGCGGCGAGTCCGAGGTAACGGACTGGAACATGAAGGGGAGGATATCTGGCCAGGCGTTTTCGAGAAGGAGGTTGGAGGCAAGCTCCGAGACGGTGTCGCATAGCTTTTTACATATTGACTTAACCTCCTCGCGCTGGACGGAGGCAAGCAAGAGAGACTTGATGTCAGACTGGGTGGATGGCGCCAAGCGTGGCCAGAGGTACGCAGACGGGGCGGACGGCGGCGCCACCGTGGACGCCACGGAATCATCGCGGGTGAGTTGCTTCCGAAGGAGGATGGCTGACATGGCCCGGATCTCATGGCGCAGCGAGGAGTGAAGAAGCTGGGCCAGGCGAAGGACGAGCACGTCGGGGTGATGGCTTTTGCAGAGGTTGAATAGCCCCTCCGCCTGGGAGCGCTGCTCGTTGGCGGTGGACATGAGATGGGACACCAGTGCCTCAAAGTGCGATGGGTCCGGCCCGAGGATCGCCGCCAACTGCTGCTCCATCGTTCTCGCCGTCGACCAGCGGCCCCTATCAGGAAGGATTAGGTTAACGAGGCGGCGGGGGCGGTTGGTCGCTGGCGAAGGCGACTGCGACGGGAAGACGACGACGAGGGGGCGCTGCCGCAGCAGGAAGGATGCTCTGACGGGGTTTTTCTTTTGAATTGTTCTTATTCTTAACCGTAACATTAACCTGTATTATATTTTATTCTATATTCCCATAATCTTTCCGTTTTGACATTCTTGTCACTATCCATCCGTGAATTATATATTCATCCTTACCCCCCACTAACTACGCAACAAAACCTATCTTAAAATAACCAATTAAATATATGAATTTAAAGGGTTGCTCGACAACAATACTAATATTATCTCCAAAAACAGGTCTATTTTGCAAGGTTTTAACCTTTAGCTCCCGCATCAGTATTATTTGAATTTTTGGACCCGCCGTAGGTAAATAATAATAATAATAATTTTCTATTTTTTATGCCCCATTGGTTATTGAATACCTAATTATACATATATGATTAGTTCATTGGCCATTTAAATCTAATAAAAATAGAGCCCATAATTTTGGATTACTTGATATTCCCATATCAAGTAAAATAGTAAATAACATTCCCTTAATATTAATTTTTGGCTTATAATTTTGCATAGTAAATGGCCATATTAATGGTTTGAGGGCTTAGTTGATGACAATAATAACTCATTAAGTTTTTCATAATATATATTTATTTTTACTTCAGCTTCCGGATTAAGTGGATAATACAAACACTATCTAAAAAACTTTGCTTCTAGCAAACTTTGGTTCATACCCCATATTTTAGGGACACAAATATGAGGGTAAAACTTTGTGGAAAGTTATTGAAAAGTTGCAAAAGGGACCCATCGTTCAATAATTCCACCAATACAAACAGAAACAATATTTTCAAAAGTTAGATTACATATATATCATGAAGATCTGTACTTATTACTAAACATTACTTCATACATTATTAATATTAATGAGTTTAGAAGTATAAACATTAGCCAACCTATTTGCTCCCCCTAGTTGACATGTGTAGTATACTCACTCCCCTCTCCCACAACATACCCACCCAACTCTCTAGGCATTCCTCTTTCTATTGAAAAACAGAGGGTCATCTTAACCAATATCAAAACATAAATTAAAGTTAACATTTTTATGACGTATAAAGGTATATGAACTTACTATTAGATCCAATGAATTTGCTTGAAGGCAATGCACTTCAAATGAGTTGACTCTCTATAGATCATGAATGTGATTATGAAAGAGAGACATACAATTTGCAATGATTCAACTATTGTAGCTTATTAAAGATATATTTAGTAGATTCTACTATCTATAGATAGTACAATAGTTGAACTCTAAATCACTTATAAATTAATTATTTTAAGTGGCCAAAGTGTAGAATTTTGGGATTAGTTTTGGCATTCAATATTCACCTCGATAAATATAAGTGCATACTAGTAGTTGCTACTATTGATGTCCTTTCCACCACCATGAGTCAAATAACATTAAGATGCCTAATTAAATATTCTAATTGTTGGTTTTAAAGCTTTCATTGACCTTTAATTCATGATTTTAAATAAATTCTTCTTGCCTCTTCAACATCTTGAAACATTATTGGAGATTCAGCTTGATAGCATTCACTTGTCATTACCAAAGTGTATAATTATTTTAGAAGATCTCACTACTTGACCCTTTTGATTGAGTTTTCCATGCCGACTTTCTTGTTGCCTCTTTCTTATCACAAGTTTTTAATTTCAATTTTTTCTCATATTTATTGAAAGCTTGCTTTGACTATTTGGTATTCATTACTCATTAGAACCACATTTTTAATTGTTCCAATGATGATTTGTAAACATTAAATGATGGCTTTCACTTTGTTAAAACATTATAGTTTTTCTATTTTAAGTTCTAGATTGGTGTACGATTATTATGTAGATAGATTATAGTGTTTGTCTCATACTATTGCATGATTCAAAAGTGTAAGCATATTTGTTATTATGCTAGATGTAAATGCAATATAGAATCTAAGTAAGAATATTCAACTTTAAATATTGATTTATAGTGGTGTAAATGCTATATACTAAGATATCGTGCTTCATATACTATATTATTCAAAAATATAATTCTTATTTATTAAATTATCAAGCTTGAGTAATGAGTTGATGCTTGTATTTCATCAAAGATAGACATATTCCATGTACTCCGCTATTTCACATTCTAAATCTAATGTATTCAAATATCTTGCTTGTTTTATTGCATTATTTATGTATCACTATCCAATTTGACACATGTTTTGCAATATAATTTCCATGTATTGAGATATTAAGCTTGATGTATATAATTAGTTTGCAATGTAACTTATGATATGCTAACACATTAGGATTAATGTGCTATATTAGTTCACAATATAACTTGTCACATACTGAAATAACAACTTCAATATATTATGATATTTTGCAATGTAAACTTTAGAAATTAAAATATTTACCTTGATGTAATATACTATTTTTTTAATTAAAGAATGTGGACGGTGAGTTTTGGTGTAAGAAGTTTTTATTAATTTCAGAACTTATTTTGGGTTCTAAAACTCAATGGTTACAGAGTTGAGTTATACATACAATATGAATGAATTCAATAAATTTATTAGATTGGAGATTGTGTCAACTAAATTATTTAATGCTAGTGAAGTTACATTTATAACTTTAGTTTGATTTTAAAAAATATGCTACAATAGATGATATGGACTTACCCAATAACTTTATTTTACTACATATTTAAATAACTTATCAATTGATGTATTGGAAGAGTATAAATGACTATTGAGATAATTTATTTGATTTATATATCATTTGAGAATATTTTCTCTAAGGTAATTATTGAATTGACAACTTATGAGTATCATTTAAATTTTCTTATTCATATATGTAGTTTTTCTAATGCTTGGCATCTATTGTGTTTGAAGGATTAATTATTCTATTTTCAAACATGTAAAATATTATGTGGTTGAAATAGTTGAACATCAAATGGTTGAAGTCATATAAATTGTAAGAAGCTTAAAATATTTTGTGCATCATAAGGGTAAGATGTTTTGATATTAATATTCTTCAAAACCTTAGATTAGTTTAATATAGTATTTGTTACTTGATAGCATATTACCAAAAATTAATATTCTTTAAAATTTATTAAAAATATATGTTTAAGTTATATAAACATTAATATCAAGAAAATGGTTTTTTTTTACAATATGAGGTATTCTTGTCGTTTAAAATACTTACTCAAGAGGTATTCAGACTATTGAGCCTAAAAATAAGACTTTGATGATTAAAATAAATCTTAATATTTACAGAAATTTGTGATTATCTTTGGCATTGATTTTAGGACATTGAAGTAAAGGTTTATGATTTTAAAATACCCAAAAATTGGGTGTAAGAAACATAACATTAATTACCTAAAAATATACAAGTTTGAACCAAGAGTGCGGCCTCTATCCTTGAACTAAATTAATGATCCTCAAGACTAAAATCAAAGAAATGAGACATAAGTTGACTCTTGAGTTATGATTGTCAACTCTTAAGAAGAAAATAGAAGTCAACAAAGTAATGGGCAAATATTGAGAAAACAACAAAAGCATAAAAGATATGAAGACAAGCTTTAGAATTGTCACTTATATGAGAAAAACTAGAAAACACATGCATGTGTTGACTCTTGATAGTAAATGAAAGGTCAAGATCAACATCAACACGTTAACTAAGACATGTTGAATATGCTAGCAGAATGGAAAGTAGAAAACACAAATTTATCTTTATAAATTGAGAGTGAACCCAAATTAGTGTTGACTTTGTATCCAGAAGGTGTTGACACTCATAACTTTTACCACACCAATCTTTTTAAATAATCATGTAAATTTTTTGGAAAATAAAGTTTTAGAAAGAATATGTTTTTTAAAACATATGCTTCCAAAAAAGGCAAAAAAATAAATCCTTAGAAGGTACTAATGACCAATCTCTCAAAGAAACCAAGGTTTTTCATATAATCAAGTTGCATGTATTAGTTTTAGACAAGATTGCAATTGAGTAATATTTAAAAGGTCTAGTAAGTTAATGCAGCCAAATTATTGTAAATGGCTAGTTGGTACCTCATTGAAACTAATATATAATAAATATGGTTTAGAGGTTGGTGTAGTTAGTTTAGTATTTACTGAATATTATAAGAAATTATTTCGTTATAATGGGTGATTTTGTATTTACTGCCATTTATTTTGCACATATTTCGACTGAAAATGGGGAGCCGAAGCCAACTAATCTAACTAATTTTTTAAATAAGGGAAATTTACTGACATATTTTCAAATAAGGGATATTTACGTCCTCTTAAGACAACACTTCCCGAATATAATGCCCAGTATTATTATTATTATTATTATTATCATCATCATCATCTAACGTACCCTTCAAAGTTAATAAAATGTCAACAATAGCCTTTAGAAAAGATGTAAGAGCCCAAGTGGAACCGGGTGGACGCGGTAACAGACCACCAGCTCTGCTCCGGGGGGGGAGCGGGATGATGAAGACCCTGCTGCGGCAAGTTGCGCCACGAGCGGGGATCGCCAGGCGTTGTTTCAACACGGCCATGGGCTTTGCTTCTTCCAGGGACTCGCCCTGTCCTCCTTCGACTAGTCCCAGGCCCTGGCTTTTCGTTGGCCTCGGTAATCCAGGCGAGAAGTTCCGGTCCACCAGACACAACGTAGCCCTCTTTACCTCTTGAGTTTTCTTCCATCTTATTTCCAATTCGGTTCTTCTGCTCACTCGTACGTTTGCTATGGCAGGTCGGTTTCGAGATGATCGACTCTTTTGCGCAATCCGTGGGCATATCTATGTCGTCTGTCCACTGCAAGGCTCTCTTCGGCCAAGGTAGCTAATCGCTCGTTCCTTTCTTTACCCTCTTGGACGTCTGAGGTACCTTTTTATACGAACATTACTCTGATTCATTCGGTTCTCCCGTTCTTCTTTACTTCCCTTTTCTCAGGGTTGGTGGATGGCAGTCCGGTTTTTCTCGCAAAACCACAGACTTACATGAATCTGAGCGGTGAATCTGTAAGTACTTAATCTGAATATTTATCTAGCTAAGTGAAGCAGAAGGCTAAATTCATTAGTTCAAGGAAGCATAACTGCGAGTGTTATGGTGTCTTATAATGAAATGCTAGAGATCAGATCACCTAATAGTTTACTTGTGAATTTTTAACATTTTGGTATGACTTACTCTTGAGAGTATTCCCTTGATAAAAAATGGCTGCCCAGTATGCATTCGTCCTTGGATGATTAGCCCGGTCAATCATTTTGGTATGATATTTTCTTGCTGAAAAGGATACGAAAAAAAAGATTCCAGTAATCACCTTCTTTAAATGATTAGTCAGCTGCTTGCTTTTTAGAGTACACATGGATTATGCCAACAATTTAAAGATGCAATTAGTGGCCAAGATGGTCGGGTTCAGATTAGGACCTAGGTATGGAAATTGAACCGGTACTATAAACTTATTGAAGCTATGGGTGACTTTGTCTGACCTGACCCTCTAAACTAATAATGCACAATGTCTAATTGGGTTGAATGGGCTTTCACGTTATTTATTTTCTTGACTGTTTGAGTCTGGGGCTGGATCAGGTTGGTCTAAAATTAAGTTAATACTTCTGTGGGGAATATAAGATTGAGAAGTATTTTTAAGTTTAAGAACATTAGGAATCAATTATTTTTTTTTTTGTTGGGATGGGAAGTAGATTTTTGCTTTCTAAAGACGTACTATAGATGTATGTACTGATACATTACATCAGCCATGATCAGAGTGGTACAAGATAAATATCTGTTGATTATTAGGTATGTGCTATGCTCTTAATGTCCTTCTGCAGTGAATTATGTTTTAAATGCTAAAGCGTACAAGACTGGCTCGAGAGGCATGGTGGACACTTGATTTAAAGCCTAAGAAAGTTTTTGGAAAGTCGTAGCCAAAAAAAATTCATTGGTTAAGGAAGAATGGGATGATTTGGGGATGGAATTGGAAAGGTCTATTTACTTATGAAGACTCTTTTTTGCTTTAATTAACTAACGGTCGTTTGGATTCCGAAATTTTTACATGATTTCAACTAGAAGCCAATACCTAGAGTAAGCCAAAGGTTGGCATTTCAACTAATATTGAATTGTAGTTACCCGGGTTGCAGTATTTTCTTCAATATTACTTCTGTGGCGTTGTGAAGCTGAACGTATGTAATTTGAGGTTCAAAAATTGGTTGCTGGTTCCATGGCGATGACAGCATGCAATTTCTGCAGTGTGCCTTGTAGAAGTCCAGATTATAGGTATTAGTTAATTTTAGGACAACCTTCATCATTATTGTTAAAAATCGTCATAGCCCATCAATATTGTGTTTGCTTAATAATTCATTTGTCTTAATTTTTTCGTATGAATTTTGTATTTACTTGCCTGCTTGTCTTAATTCCAGGCTGGACCACTTGCGGCATACTACAAGCTTCAGCTGGATCGTGTTGTTTTAGTAATGCTCACTTCTCATGCTGAATATTCCATCATTTTCTTTCAACCATATTGGGTTCTTAAAGTTTAAACACATTTCCTTTCAAATTGTAGATATTTGATGACATGAGCTTGCCATGTGGAGTGCTCCGTTTACAACTAGGAGGTGGCCATGGATGTCATAACGGGTACTGCAATCATAATCCAATGTTGCAACCTTTTCTTTCCTCCGTGTAGAATTGGGTCTTTCTGACAGACCAACCTCCCTGCATGAGACAACTCATTCTGCTTGACCTCTTTAAGACCAAGCAACCCGAAAAATTCAATTCCTTTAGCTTCCTGAGGGAAACAGATTGAGTTTTAACGTTAATTCCCGAGTGTTTTAAACTTGGTAGGTTATCTGTTGCTCGCTGATTTAATTCTCATGTGGTTACATGGTTACATTGTCACACTGGATGGTATCATGAAAGATGGTCACGAGTCATTTTGATGGGGACAACTTGGTTTTGTAGAAGAATTGTGAGGGTTTTATATCTCCTAAATGTAAAACATTTCTTATAGTTTATTTTATTTTATTTTCAGCCACTGTATTTCAAGTAATTCAGGTGCCGTTCATTGATGAACATTGTGTTGCTTAAATAAGCTTCCATTTATAACGTACATGCGCTTTTACTAGGTTGAAGAATGTCATTCATCATTTTCGCGGTAACAAAGAATTTGGACGTTTGAGAATCGGTTGGTTTGCAAGTACCCAGTTTTTTTTCCATATAATATCTCTGTGGAACTAGTTTGATAAGATGAACATTTAAAATGTCGAAGGTATTGGTCGACCGCCAGGCCAAATGGATCCAAAGGCCTTCGTTCTCCAAACATTCAATGCCACTGCACGTAATCGGGTGAGTCTAGAAGCTTTTCAGACTGTTGCTTCTCATCTTATTCTCTTGCAATGTATAGAAAATTTATAGACAAAAAATTTACCCATGGCTTCCCCTGCCATCGTCTTATTTTCATGTGATGGATATTTTATGGGATTAGATCGATGCAGCGTTGAAGGAAGGTGTCGGAATACTGAAGGCCATTATACAGGAGGGGCTGACAGAGAGCTCAAGATCTGCCAACATGGAGCAGAAGTACAAACACTTGAGACCGAAGACTTTGCCACAGTAGCTCCAGCCTTCATATTTTACATTTTTATTATTTTATTTTATTTTATTTTATTTTATTTTATATGGGGTGTGTGGCGGTCTGGGGCTGATGATAGTGTAATCATCTGAAGAATAGATGAGAATGCTGGTGACTGTGCAACCCAATGGGCGATCTCTCCTTCTTTTGGATGCCACATATAGTTTTTAATAAGAATAATTATGAAATAATGAATTTTTTGGTGTTAGTCTCTACTGTTTTGCTCCTTGTATGAATTTCTGATGATTCTTTCTATTTTTGGAAGTAGAAATCTTCATGGTAGATACCCGATGAGCATCTGGGAATCGAGAATGAGAATCAAGTTTTTTGGGGTTTGATTCTGCGCAGTGCTTTTTGTAGGGGAGCTGTCTGGTCTTTACAGACGCAGAAGCAAGGAAAGAAGGGATTGGCGGGTTGGGTCAGTCTTCTACGCCGGCTGGCCCCACCAGCAGAGCCACGAAGCGGCCAACCGAGAGGAGTCACATCGCCAACTCAGCACAATAGGGCAACGTGGCACCATAAGATTATTAGGCTACATTAGATGGCATCTGAGAGGGAGTTGGTATTATCTTGTTACGTATGAATAAGCAGGTTCAGACACTGATCGCCGAGCTGGCAAGCTTTTGAACACGTCCGTACGAGACAAGATGGCCTCTTCACCCACCAACCGCACGACCAAGGCGGCGGTGCGACAAAGTGGCAGAGGGAAGATAGAGAGAGAAAACAGATATATATATATATATACAGAGAGAGAGAGAGAGAGAGAGAGAGAGAGAGGGAGGGAGGGGGAGGAGAGAGAAGAGAGGAGGAGAGAGAGAGAGAGAGAGGGGAGGAACAAGGGGGAGGAGGAGGGAGCGAAGAAGGAGAAGAGAAGAAAAGAGGGAGAGAGAAGAGGAAAGGGAAGGGGAGGGGAGGAGAAGAAGGAGGAGAGGGAGAGAGAGGAGAGAGAGAGGGAAGAGAGAGAGGAGGTTTTTGAGAGTAAGAAGGAGGAGAGAGGGAGAGGGAGAGAAAGGAGAGAGGAGGAGGGAGAGAGAGAGAGGAGAGAGAGAGAGAGAGGAGGAACGAGGAGAGGGAGGAGGAGAGGGAGGAGGGGAGAGGGAGAGGAGGAGAGAGAGAAGAGGAGGGAACAAAGGAAAAAGAGGGAGGAGGGAGAGAGAGAGAGAGAGAGGGAGAGAGGGGAGAGAGAGAGAGAGAGAGAGGGAGAGAGGGGAGAGAGAGAGAGAGAGAGAGAGGGAGAGAGGGGAGAGAGAGAGAGAGAGAGAGAGAGAGAGAGAGAGAGAGAGAGAGAGAGAGAGAGAGAGAGAGAGAGAGAGAGAGAGAGAGGTTAGCTGGTTTACGCACCTCCTCGTCACTTGGACTAAATACAAATCCTTCTATTTTTTCGCTTGGGCCTTAGGCTCTGAAAACCGCATCGATCGTTTGTTTGGATCTCGGATAGATTTAATCCTTGTTCTATTCGATCAATATCTAAGCAAAATGGCTAAATTACCTCCACATCGTAGAGGGTCAATGTAGTAAGAAGGAGAGGCTGCGAATGGAGGGAAGACGGGATGCGTCTCTCTCTCACTCATATCCTACGTTGAGGGTGATGCTAAATGAAGCTAGAGGGAGCCAACAAGCAAGAGGGGGAGAGCGAATGAGAGAGAGAGAGAGAGAGAGAGAGAGAGAGAGAGAGAGAGAGAGAGAGAGAGCACGGACGGAGAAATGGCCGATTGCTTCTACCCCTTGTCCTCTCTTTTATCCGGGGAAGCGGGACTAGACACGGATAAAGGGTCTCTCTCTCTCTCTGGTGCGCTGGCGAAAACACCTGTCTGAGACTTCAAATGATAACCTGAGGCCTGGTCAAAGACCTCCGGCGGCTTCGTCGCCGCCAGTAAGCTCCCGTCGACCTGTCATCGCTGTTTATCCGTGTCAGCACTAAATTACCTCCACCCGTCAGCGCTGTTTCAATCGGTCGCAGACCGCAGGCTCGTTGTTTCCGTTGACACGTCACAGTGCAGCCAACACACCCCCCTCGACGATAATGAGCACGACGCGTCCAGCGCAGCAGATCTCCGCCGTTTTCGACGGCTTTCTGGAGGCAGTCCAATCCGATCAATCAAGAACATTCGGTCAATCCAATCGGGCCACGCGGATCAAATTCCAGAGAGAGAGAGAGAGAGAGAGGGAGATGACTTCCGCTTTGAACGGTAGTTGAAGTACGGAGCAAAACTTCATTCCACCTTATTCACCTACACTATTATCAATCTTCTTCCAATATATTTAGACATTGAATATTCATGGTTCTTACAACAAGGTCCCTGGTTTTGGGAAGGAAACCTAGAAGCTGCGCAGTCACATACATGGGCCGCGGAGACGCCTGGGAATGAGAGTTGTCATCGTTGAAACTCGTTGAGAGAAAAGAGAACGAGAGATAGAGAGAGAGAGGGACAGAGACCAAACTCAGACCAGTTTAAAAATTGTCTTAATAGCGTAAAGGCAATTATCTATGACGTAATTCGAAATCCATGACGTCAACTCAGGGCTCACGTGGTAGAACATCGACAAGCAGACAGCTCAGGATTGGACGGGTAAGCAGTGGCCATACAACTGTTGTATACAACGAGAGAGAGAGAGAGAGAGAGAGAGAGAGAGAGAGAGAGAGAGAGAGAGAGAGAGAGAGAGAGAGAGAGAGAGAGAGAGAGAAGCGAAAGCGAGCTACCACACCCCATCTCCGTCCAGAATCTTATATACACGTCTGCCGGGGGGGCCAAAATTCTCGCCATAAGAGAGAGGGGGAAGGAAGAACGGGAGGAAGCGAAAAGGAAAGGAGATAGAGATTAGGGAGAAAAAGGCTCGAGGAGAAAAGATGAGGAATCCCTCACCAGCGGCGGCTTCGGGATCGTGGTCGGAGGCGCCGGCGTCGGGGAAACCCAAGGTCCTGGCTGGTCGGGCGCAGGTCGGCTTGAAGAGGGGGCCATGGACGCCAGAGGAGGATGCGCTGCTATCGAGCTTCGTTCGCCGTGAGGGGGAGGGGAAGTGGCGGACGCTCCCCAGGCGCGCGGGGCTTCTGCGATGCGGCAAGAGCTGCCGCCTCCGGTGGATGAACTACCTCCGACCCTCCGTCAAGCGCGGCCAGATTGCACCCGACGAGGAGGATCTCATTCTGAGGCTGCATCGCCTCCTCGGCAACCGGTCAGCATGGATTTCTCGTTCTTCTGCATTAGGGTTCTTCTTCTTCTTCTTCTTCTTCTTCTTCTTACTCTTTTCATCGTTACCCTGTAAAACAAAAACAGATGGTCTCTGATCGCGGGGAGACTCCCCGGCCGCACCGACAACGAGATCAAGAACTACTGGAATACCCACCTCAGCAAGAAGCTCATAAGCCAGGGAATAGATCCCAGAACGCACAAGCCACTGAACACGGATAACCCTTCTACCTCGTTCCAGAAGGATCATGCCCCAGCTCCACCTGCACCTTCCGTATACCCTAACCCTAACCCTAACCCTAAACCACTTACTAGGTTTCAGAACGGCGGGGGCCTCAATTCCACCCTTCACATCCGCGAAGACGCTTGCGAATTCTTCGACGGGGCCGACCTGAATCAGAGATCGGCTTGGCAGAACTTTGACGATTCTTCTTCAGGGAGAGCTTTGACGAACCAGTACGTCGAGAACGACATCGAATACTGCAGCGACGATCTTTTTGCGTCCTTCTTCAACTCTCTCATCAGCGACGACGTGTTCCAGCAAGACCCGCAGAACGATCTGGTTTCACCGCCAGATCCTCTGGCTTCCGGGGGTCATGGCTTCGGAAATCAAGCCTTCTGGGAGCCTGCATCAGTTGCATATTCGACTACTTTCATTGACAAGAACTACAATGCTCAACCAACAGATGACGATTTGGGCAAGCAACTTTAGTCTTGTTTACGAACAGAGTCACCGATAAACGAAAATCATCTGATGTATCAATATCTTGCGGGTTGTCGCCATTAAATCTTGTTATTTTGCTCCTGTTGTATCATCTTTTCGTGTCTCATTTCTTCATTCCATGCGAGATGTATCAAACAACAACAACGGATCTGCTGAATGAAATGCTCTTTCTTGTATATATCTTGTATATCTCCAGAGTTTTCCTTCTTTCTCGTGTCTTTAATATCTCTAGATTTGATGATAAGGGCCGTAGATTACTCCATGCAACCTTACCAGCAGAAGGAATTGAATGTGATGTATTGCCTTGGTTCGACGGAAAATTTGCCATCTATCTGGCACGCGGCCTGGCCCGTTGTTCTCCATCATCTTAATATTTCATCAACAACACCATGAGTTAGTTTCAAGGGAATTCCTAGGAAAAGGACTTTAGGAGACAAGATGATTTAGTAAATCCACACCCAAGTAAACCACCGCTCAGATGTCCCTTTTTTGTTTCTAAGATATCATATCCTAGAGAAATCGTAGTTTATTTTATAAGGGCCAGATCGAGAAATCAATTTTTTGTGTTGGGGTAATTCTTCTTTACAGACAATAACTCAATTTATGATTTCTAGTCTCTCTTCTCTCATTATTTCGAGCATCATAAAAAGAGCAACCATTGATCTAGTGGGGATATGCCCCATACTCCCAACAGTCAATTAGATTGAAATCTTTGACAGATTTTTGAAATCAAGATTGTGATGACCTAGCATCTTTCACATGTTTGTAGAGAGATCTTTAGGAAGATGGTGGAAAAATATTTTCGATATCAGTTTGATTTAGGCTAGTCAAGATGAATGAGAAAAAGATGTTGATGATGATTAAATGACTAAGAAATAAAAAAAATAACGAGATAAAAAATTGGGGAGAACCTTTGGTGGCGTGCTAATGAAGGGCAAGACTATTGCTTAAATGAATACAAATAAGGGGCTATGAAATCCATTTTTTTTATTATTTGAGAATATTCACAAGAGATTCAAAGTGTGATAACTGTCAAACGTGAATTCTTTTTTGTAAATATTTAACACGCTCAAGCGAAAAACCAACCAAAGCTTGATAATGGCAATATACTGCAAAGTAGATTTATGTTGCAGTATTTTAATTCAACAGCCATGTACTTCTCTATGCCCAATCTCAACTTCCATGCTCATGATGTGAATTTACTCGATTTTCTCGTAAGAGTCGCATGATGTTACTCAAAACAAATTGCAACCACATTTTTACTTTTTTACAAACATACGTGAGATTATTCTAACGTCTCATCATGCATAAAATTCATCTTTGGGTTTTATCACACAGACAATGCATGAAATGCATTAAGCTCAACACCATTGTTAGCTCAAATATCCTATCAAAATTATCATGCTATCTAACTTACAACTGACTAGCTATAAATGAAGTAGACCAATTTGCATGTAAAGAATACACATTTTGGTGTTAACTATTACAAACTGTTCTAAAAAAAATTCCATCACAAGTGTTATGGTGAATGATTCTTTAAGTATATGCCCATGAAATTCATCCATCAGATCTCAGTGAACAAAATAGTCGTTTGTCAGTTTTCACTTATCTCTTTGTTAGAAGTAAGAAATGATCAAGTTATTTTCAGTTTTCTGTTTCTTAAAATGTTCTTGATGAATGAGGAAAGATTTTTTTTTGTCTATTTATATATTGTGAAAGCTCATCTACTTGGCAATGGAAATTTATAGCTTTTTAGATGGACACACTGTAAAGGGGTGATGTTGATATGATTTCCTAGACTTGATTATGAACAAGTAATTTAAAGAAACTGAAAAGTCCAAAGTAAGTTATGATAATAGGGTTAATTTCTTATTTTGTTGATGATCTTGATTGTTGTCATTTGGGAGACCTACTTGATTAAATCTACTTGAAATATTTTTTGAAAATATTTGAAAACTTAATAGTTTTCAAAACCATTTTTCATCCATATAGACCATAAATAAGCTATTCATTTAAGCAAAAAACTTTCTTGATCATTAAATAATCACTCCATTTAACATAAACATTTTTTTGATGAGTTAAAATACATAGTATTTTACTAAATGTATTTAAAAAAAGATAATGATCTATTCTACGATTGATGCAACTTCTATTCATACAAAAAAAATGTTATCCCAAGTCTAATGTTCAATGCATATGAATTTAAATTTTATTGGAATTTATTTGATACACTAACCTTTCTAAGCATTTCATTAGCATGGTAGCTATTATTTGTAAATATTTGGAATTTTTATTATTGCCTTAATTAAACCAATGGTTATTACCAGGTTTTTGCCATCTCAAGTAATTTTTTGAAAAGTGTTATGGAAGTATACTGAGAAGTATTCCATAATGCCATTTTAATTTTATCTTAATGGAAGAGGATTTGAAAGTCAATTAGGCTAAGAGGCATTACTTAATTCAACTTTTTAAGTGAAGGATAAGGTAAGGAATGATGTCTATCAATGTGCACTTTAGCCTATTCACAATAATCAATCTGATTCAATGAACACCAATATCTTTTTCTTCTGGTGAACTGTCAAAATATCTGACTTAGTAACGAAATGGAAGGATATAGTTTCAATCACTATCTTTAATGGACAAGTGAAGTTTATAGAGAATACCAATCAATCCCTAAAGAGAGAATAACTAGCATTTCCACTTAGGTGCCCAAAATTACTTCCATTGTGTGAGATAGTGCCCTAGTTAATTAGTACCTTGGGAGGATTCCATAAATGATTATTTTTCATTATTAAACCTCAAGCAAGGAGAAAAATCAATTACTTTAAAAAAAGACATTGAAGCATTTGAACTTATATAGGTATATAATTTGTCAAATTTTAATACTGACTTGAACATTGAGATGAACCTAGGCAAAAATACAAAAAGGATTTGTTGAAGCATTCCAACTTTCATGCATATCTTATTATTCCACTAATGCTGTGATTGTTGAACAATTCCTAGCACAAAGTTTTGGTTAGAATCATAACTATTGACTAAATCTTGTAGATATTTAAAAGAGCTCTGGTCAGTCCACATAAAAAGAGGTGAATTTGGGTCTTTGAACAACTGTTCATAGGCAAAATATCCATGATGTCAGGGTTTAGTGCCATGCACTGAGATGACCACCAAATGTGAAGCATACTCTATGTGTGAAGGCTCCATAAATAAGAAACCTAACAATGAGTCTGATTATTGCTCAAAAGCATTTGTCGCACTTTTACTTTTCCCTCAACTAAAATATTGGAACCTTATATTTTTAATTTGCTTGTGAAGGGCCTCAACAGTTTTTGGGTCTTGAGAAGAAGGTGGTTGTTGGTATGGGCGTGCTGCCACCCACCTAGCCGGCTGGCCTGACCCATAATCCTGCCCTTACCTGAACCAGTGTGTCTGGCACAGCTCGTGGTTTGAGTCCATTGGGGCCTAAGCCTACTTGCGGGATAGCCTGCTTGGGACACAATCACTTTCTTAATATCATCTGGATTTCCATTTCTTTTCATTATCAAATCCCCTACTTGGAACATTATTTTCTACCGTCTTTGGCTGGTGTTAGTTTTCCACTCAATTCATATGATGTTTATCGTGTATTTTATAAATCCTAAGAAGAGAAATTCTCATTAATGGTTATTATTTGATGATTTTATGAATAATGGTTAAATACAAATGAAAAAAGAAACGTCACATAAATCTGACATGGTAAATCATGATTTCGGAATATATTGTAAGTGGGAAAAATATTTTTTATATTTCGGAATTATTAATATCGTCAATATGTCTATATGTGGCTGGTAATGAAGAATAATAGTGGGAGATCGAACTCACCTTTTAGCTCCGGCGGATGGTAGGTTTGACTAGATGGTGGACACCCCGTGGTAGATAGCGTAGTGTTCGCCATCTTGACCGTTGCATATGGCGCCGGGAATCATTTAAGGAGTGGACTTCTTCCCAGCGAGAAAGGGGCCCACATCGTCTACTGTACCCTAAGACAATACCCTAGATGTGGGTTTCCTTGTTGCCGTCGATAAATGGATAATCTGATGCATGGAGAGGAGACGAATAAGTCTCACAAGAAAAATAAATGGAGAAGAAAGGACAGATTATCAGATTCTCAGATCTCAGATTGATCCTTGGAAACGACAAGACGACCTCTTTCTGGTGCACCGGAGTCAGAGAGAGGCAGTGTCTCTAACAACGAACAAGGTTTTGTTGTCTTCCTTCCTCCGGGACCTGCGGTCTCTCAATGGATCCTCCCAAGAATGTTACCAGCGGCTTGATTCATGAGGGGTGAGCTTATGAGCTCTGCCAGATTTTGGGGGAGGATGTTTTGCGGACTACGATGGTGGTGACGGAGTTTTCTGGGCTCTGAGGCGTACTCTGAACCGTAGGGATCTGAATACGGTTGATTCATTGAAGAAGTAATATTTTTGAAAGAGAGGGCCTGCGATCGAGCTCTAGGAAAGATTGTGGCTTTCCGAAGATCGGAGATGGAAGGGAAGATCATCTAAGCTCTACCTTACGCATGCGCAGTCGCAGAAGAGCAAGTTCAGAAAGATGAAGGAGCTCACCGATATCGGGTGACACGCGCTCGTTGTAGCTCCGGTGCCAAGGAAGAGGCGAAGTTCCGTCGTTGGAGGTGAATTGGCAGCTTCATTTTTTCCGACAACAGAAGAGAGAAATCAGGCGAGAGATAGACGGATAAATAGACAGATAGAGATTGAGGAGGAAACCGAGGACCGCATTTGCACCGGCGCCGGAAGGGAGTGTAAGGGGTATCCAACTTTGTGCGGATCAAGCACAGAGATGTGGCTTTCTACAAAACTCCCCTCGTGCTTCTTAGAAACTCATTGAACGCTAGTCTCCGGTCACTGTTCTGATATCATCTCGACTGCTGACCAATCTTTTCCGCGTTTCATCACCCTCTTCCCACTCCCCCTCCTATACTCTCTCTCTCTCTCTCTCTCTCTCTCTCTTCTCAGGCTAATGCTACTGCCGCCTTTGGCGTCTTTTTCTTCTTCTTGCTGAACCGGTAAGGCGGCGTTTTGACGAGAAGAACTAGTCTCCCTCTCGCTCTTCTCTCAGTTGAAGGGGGGAACGGCCGACGACCAAACGTTCAAACCGGAGGGTCCCATGCGTTGTTCTGGGGTCCCTCATTCACAAGCCAGACCAACCTTTCCCTCCCTCTCTCTCTCCCACCCCCCAAAAAACCCACCTTCATCTGTCAATCTCCGACGCTGGGGTTGATGATTTTAAGCCCCCTCTTCCTTTAAATAAAAAACCAAATATCTTCGTCAAGGGGCTCATCGTGACGGGATGGCTGACGGAGTCGGAGTTAACGAATTTCATTATATATAGTTGCCCCATTCGTAATCTACATATATATAGCAAATATCTGCATAATTAATAAACTCATGGGTAGATAGCCCAGAGAATCTGAGATTAATAAATTAATAAACAGAGATGATACAGCGGAAATAAATTAATAAAATAAAATCTGTAAAGTCAATCCAGCTTCGATCGGAGGTTACCCGGAAATCCAGCGCTTTAGGTATCGCGTGATTGTTCTACTACCATCTGTTCCACGTCTGTCCCCCTCTCTCTGTCCCTCTACCGTTCTTCTCTGCGTTGGATTCAGGACTTCATACAAGTCTGCCCTAGAGCTCATTATCGACTTTCCTCTGAGCTTGACAAGGTCAAGGCTTTAGAGACACCTAATTAAGGCTAGTTTGTCGAGGCCATAAACAACCAATATATACGCATTTACATTCTTATAAATATGCATATACATGAGACATTTTCCATGAGTTTCATTGGCTAACCCTTCCTCTTCTTTTGTTACGTGGCCCAATGGCAACTCGGGGTTGACGTCGGCACAGACACATCTGCCGGTGCCATAAAGTACGGACTGATTGGGTTGCGCGGATATGCCAGGAGCGATCTGCGTCGAATTCCATTCATGTCGTCGCCGGAAAAAGACCCATGAAAATATTCCACACTAATCTCTAATCAAATAACTTTAAATTTTATTTTCTACATATTTTAGTTTACCAATATTCGGAAAATTAACCCATGGCTCACGACCTCATCGACCACTTTCTTCTTTCATAAATGCTGTAGGTCTGAAAGATTTCCATAAACTAAAAAAAAATGAAGCTACAGAGAGGTGCCCAAGATTCAGCCTAAGGAGATAACCCCATGTTTTCTTGCAGAGCACGGGAGACTCAAGGCGGATGGATGACCCACTTTGGAGCGGCACTACTGAACCATGTTGCACATCGTCGGGTGGTTGACGCACCAGAAGGGCTGGATGGGCTCAGCACCGATGCCCCGCGCCACCATGCGGTGGCGCCACTCGTGCAGCCGGTCGGTGGCCTCCGCGTACCTCTTCCTGCCGGGGGTGCCCGCCTCCCTGTTCCCCGACCACAGCGCCTCCGCCATCGCCGACGCCCGCGGCCACACCCTCGAGTCCAGCACGCTCGGGTCCGCCTGCTCCGACCACAGCGCCACCTCCCCGCCCAGCACCAGCCTCGCCTCCTCAGCGCTCAGCCCGTAGGTGATGTCGTAGTCGTAAACCCGCTGCCAAGTCTTGAACGGCGCGCACCACGACCCGCCATCCCCGCCGGCGAAGTTGAAGGGGCCCGTCGCTGGATCATCGGCCACCTGCCGGTCGTAGCGGCTGTCGTTCCCGACGAACCCCCCGTGGCCGCAGTCCAGGTAGTAGAACTCCGACGAGGACACAATCACGCGGTACCCAGCGGCGGCGATCAGCTTGGTGTTGTTGGGTCCCTTGCTCCATGTCTGAATAATGGTGGTCTCCCTGGGGAGCACCTCCGGCCTCACCTTCACGGCGGCGTCCAGCAGGACGTCCTCCCAGAACACGACGGTGCGGTTGAGGGAGACGGCGAGCCGGTTGGTGGCGTTGACGAAGATCTCGAGGAGCTGATCGAACGTGCCGCCGAAGGCGAGGAAGTCTCGCACGGCCGGTTCCGCTCTCCAGCAACCCGGGACGACCTCGTCGGCGCCGAGGTGGAGGAAGGGCTCCGGGAAGAGCTCCGCCGCGTCGCGGAGCACGTTCCCGACGACCCGGTAGGTCTCCGGGTTGAGGGGGTTGAGTTGACCCGGTCCCGGCTCGGAGGCCAGCCGATCTGCCCAGCTCAACCCGGGCGGTAACCAGAACTCGTTCGCGCAGGTCACTATCCCCGGGTACGCCTCTCCCCACGAAGCCGCATGCCCTATATTTAATACTACCCCATAAATAAATCATTCGTATTATAATCTCCAACTTATTAGAATTTCATAGGTGTGTACCGGGCGAGTCGAACTCGGGGATGACCCGGACGCCGCGGCTGGCGGCGAAGTCAACGATCCGCTTGACGTCAGCGGGGGAGTAGATCATCTCCTTGCCGTAGGAGCCCTTGAGCGCGAGCTGGGGTTCGGAGGGGAGCAGCAGGGGGAACGACTGGGAATCAGAGATGTGCCAATGGAAGACATTGAGCTTGTTGGCGGCCATGGCGCCGACCGTGCGCAGTATGTCCTGCACAGGGTAGAAGCTCCGGGAGGTGTCGAGCAGCAGCCCGCGGTGGGGGAAGATCGGCGCGTCGGAGATGTTGATCCCCACGGGTACGGCGGGGGGATCCCCCCAGACCAGCTGGGAGAACGTCTCCAGCCCCCGCATGGCCCCCCACGGGGTCGCCGCCGCCAGCCGGGCGGCGGCGCCGGCCCCCGCAGGCGGGATGCAGAGCGCGTAGGACTCGTCGACGCCGTGCTGGAGGGGGGCGGAGAGGTCGGCGATGCGGATGACGAGGGCTCTGAGCGGCGGGTTGCGCGGGGAGGGCTCCGGCGAGCGCGCCACCAGGGGGCGGTGCCGCTCGCGCAGGACGAGGCGGGTGTAGCGAGCGACGGCGCGGCGGAGGTGGCGGTGGCGGGTGGTACCGGAGGAGAGGATGCGGAAGGAGGGAGTGAGGAAGGCTGCGTCGGGTTGGGGCCAGAAGGTGTGGACAGGCTTCGGCCATACGCCGATCGGAGGGCTCGCCGCTGCGGCGGCGGCGGCGGCGGCGGCGGCGGCGCCGTACCCGAGGGCCAAGAGGGAGGAGATGAGGAGGATGAACAGCGATGGAACTACGATCGCGCCACCCATGTCCTTCTCCGCCGGCGGCGGCCGGCGTTGGGCGGGGAGGTGACGAAGGGAGGCGGGATCTGACGGCATTGGGGCAGCGATTGGAGATTCTGCCGATCGGATTCGCCCCGGGAGGAAAATAATGGAAGATAAAAGGAAGGAAATTAGAAAAAGAAATAGACGCAGGAAGCAAAGCGTTTTATATTAGTCGTGAAAAATTGACAACCACCAGCATGTAGAAAATTTAAAAATTGAGCAAAATTATATAAATGGAAGGATAATAATTATGCAGTAAATAAATACGTATTTATTGGTCTGGACGCCGCCCCGTAGAGAGCTGGGAGAGAGCAGGTTGTTGGCAGCCACTCGGAGTTCCTGAGGCTGTTGTTGCTCTCCATCTCTCTCTTCTCTCTTCTCTCTTCTCTGCCCGCTGGGAGAGGGGGAGGGAGGGGGAGAGAGAGAGAGAACGAGAGATGGCGAACGCGGTCACTCCACTCTCTTCCTCCGGCACATCGTCTCGGCTTCTCGTGGTCCGTTCTCCTCCGGCGCGCACGCTGCGCGAGCGTGGCCTCCGTCCTCGCTGCCGCGGAAGAGGTTCTCGCGCATTCCCTCGTATGAGGGCCTCTCCCATCGATACGAAGGATGCGGAGAGGCTCTCTGATGGGAAACCGGCCTTCGTGACAGTCCCGGAGGAGCCCGAAGTTCGGACAGGGTATCAGATTCATTCCCGTTCCCTTGTCTCTCCATTTGAGCCTTCGGAATTTCCGTCGTTTGTTATGCTTTTTTTTTTGTTTTCTTCTTGATTAATTCTGTGCATGCCACGTTGGGAATCTAATGTTAATAAGACGAAAAATTGTTATGGAAATCCATTTCCTCGTCAACCTTCTTTGTATGCTTTTATCCAGACTCGTATCAGATCGGTCATTGCTTTTCTCATGTTCTAGCTTAAAATTTTATTGAAAGCCAGATATTATTCACTTTTTAACATAAGAACTAAAGTTCGTCTTAAGATTTTCTTATTATCTCACACTTCTCTATGGTCGATTACATAGCTTACCGCTTTTATTTTTCTCTTTTGTTGCAGAACTTGGAACTGGCGAGGTTATAACATTCGCTATCAATTCGCTGGAGACACTGGTCCAGCATTAGTTTTGATTCATGGTTTCGGGGCAAACAGGTAGAAATCCTGCATATTTTGCTTCATATTATTTGCTTCTGGGAACAACACCGCTTTAGACCTTAATTGGATTTTCTCTAGAAACCGGAATTACTTGCGAGAATAAGGAAATCTCATACTGATGATTCACTTTTATGGAACCATAATTTTTCTTAATTTATCACTCAAATTTATTGTAAAAAAGTACACATATTTCAAAAGTAGGTTACCAGAGGATTTGTGGGGATGGCAGTGTGCTTTCATGAGTTTTAGTCTAATGTTTTTCTATTTTCGCTAGGTAAAAAATCAAAATTTTTCTTTGACATTCTCCTTCCTGTGATGTTAATACTTGTGTAAGTTCGTGTTTCTGATGAAAACTATTTGCACCTAATTCTGGCGTCGATGAAAAAGTTTTGATCCGACATTTGAGATGCTCAGGCATTTAAATAGTTCCACCCAAATGTGTGCCATCAGTGGCTATGTTTTGATAAGGAAAGAACTGTTAGATTTTTGTAAGATCGTAAAATTCTGATGCCCATGCGTTTTTTCTTAATTATCTGTGTTGTGGAGGTGAAGTGGTTAAAGCATGTTGCAGCACTCCATTTGATACAAAATTTAACTTCCTTTTGTTTTCTATATTCCATTCTCTTTGATTCATCACTTTCTGCTCTGTTCTAATGGACTTGGATTGTTTTTTACAGTGATCACTGGAGTAAAAATATTTCCTATCTGGGAAAATCTCATAGAGTTTTCTCAATCGACCTTATTGGATATGGTTACTCTGGAAAGCCAAACCCCCGTGATATTGGTGTTGACACATTTTATACCTTTGAGACGTGGGGTTCTCAAGTAAATGACTTCTGTTCAAACGTAGTCAAGGAGGAAGCATTCTTTATATGTAATTCCATAGGAGGTATATATCTAAACTTTATTTGCGCATGAATGTTTCTTTTCACAATAATTTTTTTACAATGGGCCCTTTCCATTTTAGACAAACCCCAAAATGGCCTTATAAGCAATAAAAGAGTAGAATCACTCATATATCTTTTTGTAAGTTGTAAGGTTAATCTGAACCGAATCTAGATTCACATGCTTGAAGCTAATCCCTTGTGAACTTTTTTCATCTTTTTGTGATATATTTCTGTGTTTTTCATGGGTTTTTATTCTCCATCATCTTCTTCAATTCTATTTGCATTCAATTAGAAGTTTCATTCTATTCTCACTGACCATGCTGGCTTCATGTCTTCTTGAATCTTATATGATATCCATGATTTTTCAAATGCACTAAGATGGATAGATTGCTCTGTCTTGCTCTCCCTCTCTCTCCTTTTTATTTTCAGGACTTGTTGGTCTTCAGGCTGCAGTTATGGACCCTCAGATGTGTAGGGGAATGGTCCTTTTAAACATTTCGCTGCGGATGCTTCATATCAAGAAGCAGCCTTGGTTCGCAAGACCCTTTATCAGATCATTTCAGAATCTTCTGCGGTAAAGAAGTGATCTAATGATGTTTATTCATATAAAATTCGCCATATTTTCTATAACTAACTTTCCAGGACGGTGTCAAAATAGGAACACTCTCTTGGGCAAGTTTTTTTTTAACTCTGTTGCCACACCAGAATCTGTGAAGAGAATTCTCTCCCAGGTATTTTATCTAAGTTCTCAACGATTGTTTTATACTTTATATCCTTATCATAAGCCTCGGTTTCGTTAATATGAGAGCCTACCCCGATGTATTTTTTTCTCTAGCTTATTCGTCGATCTTGTGGTGATGAAGTTGAGATCTGTGTCTTTCCTCGACCAGTGTTACCATGACCCCTCCAAGGTCACCGAAGAGCTTGTACAGAGCATCCTGCGACCAGGACTCGAGCGAGGGGCTGCAGAAGTCTTCCTCGAGTTCATCTGCTACTCAGGCGGCCCTCTGCCCGAGGAACTGCTCCCCCAAGTGAAGGTCAGCCATCTCCTTCCTGCACTGCCCCGTGTATGTATGTCCTGTCACTGCTCACAGAGGGCTCTCGTTCTTGCCCTTCAGTGCCCTGTTCTTGTGGCGTGGGGAGATAAGGATCCGTGGGAGCCCATCGACCTGGGAAGGGCCTACGGAGATTTCGATACGGTGGAAGACTTCGTCGTGCTCCCTGATGTCGGCCACTGCCCGCAGGTCTGTCTTCCTCCTCGAGCACTAGCATGAATTCCATTGATTCTGTAGTACACAGATAGATTCTCCTCTTTCTCCCGCAGGATGAGGCGCCTGAGCTTGTCAACCCTCTCGTCGAATCATTCGTCAGACGGCATCTGAAGGTTCCCTAGAATCCCTCAATTTGATTTGTTGCCCTTGCTAAAGAAGCAGTCTGTGAACCTACCCTAATGTCTTGAAATAGAATATATATATATATATATATATATATATATATATATGTGTAGAGAGAGAGAGAGACACACACACACACACACACACACACAGACACGCAGACATACATTTCGATGCCTTGTACATTCTCTGATCAAATATGTTTACGTCTTCTCGATTGCACACAGTGGATGCCATTAGAATGGCACTTATTGAGCATATGGTTCCAAATGAAACTCATGATCCTATCCTTCGTCGCCGGCCCAGTTCCTCTTCTCCTTGGGTCCGGTCGGTCCTTCCTCTCCGAGGACCTGGGGAGGGAGGCTCTTCAGGAGCTTCTCCAACCTCTCCCGGAGCTTCCGGGGGAGCAGCCTAGTCACCTTATTCACGTCCTCGGCGAAGTCGTAGCTGACCTTTGGGCCCCACTCCCCCAGGAAATTCAACCAGGGGGGACCGACAACCGAGCCCAGATGGTCAACGGCGACGAGGCGATATTTCGCGCCGGTGTCCAGACTCCGGCCGCCTCCCTTGGTGTCGTCTCTGATGCCGACGCCGAGACCGGCGGCGGCGCCGCCCTGGAGGACGAGGCCCGGGTGGGGGTACGCGGCGTGTCCGTGGAGGGCCGCGTAGGCGACCGGCTTGTTCCCGCCCTGGAACTCCACCTCGGAGGCTTCCTTCCACTCGCCGGAGCTGTGCTCGGCGAAGAACACCCGCCGGAGCTCGCCGGAGAAGTTGCTCACCCGCAGCGTGACGTGCTCCCAGTCGCCGATGTGCTCTCCGATCCTCTTGAAGGATATGTTCAGAAACTCGACCTTGGCCCTCGCCGGCCCGTTGAAGGGGTAGAAGACCCACACCACCACGTCGGTGAACGTCCCCCCCAGCATTGGCTTCACGTGAACGTAGGCCTCCGAGCTCTGCAGGTCGCCCGTTTTGAGTCTATTCCTAGCCGCCTCATCCGCAGGGAGGTCTAACCAGCACTCGCCGGCGTTGGCGCCCTGCGGGAGGTTCGACCCGGCGGAGTCTACGGCGGCCGGCGTCGGTGCGTCCTTCTTGTACAGGAGTGCGCCGTTGTCGAAGAACCAGCCCACCGACGACGGCAAGTAGGGCTCGTCGGGGTGGAAGTAGATCCACGGAGAGTAAGCTCGGACCAGCGCCTCGATCTGGGTCATGCCCGGCATGGACCTAGACAGCGGCGCCGTGTTCTTCAGGCACCACAACGGCGGCGTCCCCACCATGCAGGTGCCCACGCATACGCCGGCGGCGCCGGATCCTCTGACGGTGGGCCTCAGACTGTACACCTGGATTCCGTCTTGGTCCCCCCACACCCACTCGTCATTCTCGCACTCGTCGGTAAGGTTCGACCGGACGCAGCGGATTTCCTCCGGCGAGGGGGCGGCCGGAGAGGACGTGACAAGTATCCCGACGGCTCTGTATCCTTCCGGCGCAGTCGGGAGCCAGAAGTAGCCGTCGCCATGTTTCCTGATCTTGGAGCTCTCGCTGGTCCAGAGGAGCGTGTAGCCCGTCGGCTTCCGGAGGGCCCCCCCGTCGATGTCTCTCCCGCAGAGGACCCAACCAAAAAGAGGCCTGTTGTTGGGCTGGGCGTAGCAACCCAGGAGAGAGAATCCGGCGGGCACCGGCGAGGGCTTGAAGAAGGTGGCGCCGAGGTTCTCCGGTCCCCCCTCGAGGGCAGCCCAGACCTTGGTCAAAGAGGAGCACTGACGAACCTCCAGGCCCCCGAGGTTTATGCTTCCCTTGGCGAATCCCCCACCTGAAAACACTAACCACCATGAAAAACGTCCAAGACGGTAGACTGCCGACGCATGCAGAAAGTGAAACCAGAGGGAATGAGCTTCACACCAGGCGGGAAGGAGGGCAGCGGGGACGGCAGAGTGAAGACTGTTTCAATAGGAAGGGCTCCATCTCCTCCAACAGTGGGCAGTCCACCATCCATGGCCACGGTGTTCATCTCCGTACCAGAGAGCTAGACGACGGAGGATATCTAGATAATAACACCAGTAGCGCATCCTTCTTATAAGCTTCCGGGAGTTCCCCCATCTGGTTCAAGACCCTGGCAGAGTAACGTGCAACGGACGATCGCCAGTTGATTGTACGCTTTCGCAATCCCACACTCACCACTCCATGCAGTCTTCCCTTCCCAGGTAAGACGGGTAGACCTCACACCACCTCGAAGCCCAGAGGGAGGCGAGACCTTTCCTCCTTGAATGGCCTCATATCTTTCATGACCCATCAACGTCATCATCCCGCTGCGTTCTTGGCAGATATAAGCGTTCTTTGAGGTCACGTTACGTAGGAACCTTACGTCCAAAGGTAGCGTTAACCCACCCTTAGCTTTCTCCCTCGTCGCGTATGGGGACGGCGGAGGGGGACAGCGGCGGAAAACAGGCTGGAGTGGTGGAGACGGCCGCTGCGACGAAGACTTCCATGGATCTTCTTCGCTGCCGCTGTCGGTCGCTCGGCATGTGTTGATCGTTGAGGAATCAAAGTTGTCTGATCCGTTCGTTGTCACGATGAGGCAGCATGGATGCGATCTATGCTACTTGTCCGGAGTGGATGAGTGTTCGATAACACGCCCCGGAGAGATTTTAGTCACAGTCCAGGGCGGGGATCGAACGGCATCTACAAAACAAAATTAAGTAAAAATTGCAGGCTGCTCATTTGACTTTAGGTCAGATATTTTGAAGAAAAATCATGGGAAAATCCTGCTATTCGTCTCTAAAAAAAGCATGGTTCTACGCACTAGTCGCTTCATTAATAGCTATATCAGGATTATATGGTCATTTTGTTTTTATTTCTCTGTCTTTAACAGGATCTTGGTTGCATTTGAGACCATTTCATTTTTTATCACAGAGGCCATCTTTATTTCTCCAACATCGGTCGTTTTAAGTGTGAAAATCTTTTACTCAATCTTGGGCTCCGAATAATTACATGGCTTCGTTTTTCTTGCCATTTCATTTATCTTTCCTAAAATAAAACCATATATTTTGATTTATTTTTTTTATTTACCTGCGAACATATATGCCTTAAAGTTAATCGGAAATGAAATTTTTCTGCCGTTTCATTTTCACTATCATAAGGAGTCGACAATAGAAAACAAAAAAAAGTATGCCATGTGACGAGGACGCTTGTCTCCCTTAACTTCATATTATTTAACCCTTTTCATTCACGAATTACCGTTTATTAATTAATTCCCTGTTATATTCACAGATGCCTTTTGACTTTTTCTAAAAAATTGGCATACAAAAAGGCGGCTCATATTGACTTAGGAAACGTGAGAAAACAGTTTTCCAAGGTCAGCAGACCTGATCCTCAGCCCATTCACATCTCAAATGTCTTTAGACTACGTTGTCAACTCCTATGCAGACAACTCCCTTTACGCTCAGGCGCACGAACAGCATAAATCAGGCGCCGGGTAAGAATCTGGCACTTTAACATCGTCTCAGATCATCGGGGAATGAGTAAAGTAGATCCGAACATGAAACGGCATACTTTTTTTTTTTTTTCCTTCTTAATTCAGTCAACGTGGGTTACCCCAATAAGATTAATGGCAGACTTAATCCCCCACTGAGGGCGAGATTCATAAGTTACAGTGCATAAAATCGTCAAATATTAATGTTGTACTCTGTATAAACTGGCCAAATCGATACAAAAAAGGTTCTGATTCTGATTTATGGTTTAACTGTTTTACGAAAAAATTAAAGTCAGAGAGTTTACTTCCAGGATTTCGAATTGTCAAATATTAATTATGCACTCTACAAACTTGCCAAATCGGTACAAAAAGGTCAAGTCAAAGAATAGACTTTTGATTCTGATGTACAGACCGACTTTGTTTCGAAAAAATTTAAATAAAAGAGTTGACTTTTAAGATTTTGAAAATGGTCGTAGACTGATGAAGGCATTGAAACGCTGTGGACAAGAGAGCATACTTCTTGAAGGAACTGCTCAATTGGAAAGTGCCGATGCATCCACGTGCAGAAAGAAACTGGCGGCGACAATCACATAGCACAGAACAAGAAGCATCCCTTTGCAGTAGTTAGAATTTCCCTCCTGAGGTAAGTTGAGAAGATATGTGAATGCTCTTGACGCTGATAAATTTCCATACACCGTAAAAGGAGATTCTCAGGCAATTGAAAGATACATTTCAGCATTATCATGGAAAATAGGTAATAAATAATAATAATAATAATAAAAATCAGTGCCCCGAATCTACAAACCTGAAGAAGAATGGCGACCACCAAGACTGTGATGAACAGCACCGCAGTCTCAAACAGCTGAAAGTTCAAGTCCATTGGGTGGCCCATAATCCATCCCACAAGTACCGCAAATGGGATCTGCGTGCACAGTAATAGAGGAATCAAGAAGGATCTAGACTTCAAAATCTTCACAAAAAAAAAAATCTTTTTTTTCCAGCAAACGTAGATATAGATGATAGAATCTGTGCAGATGATGCACCCACCCCAAACATAGATATCTGGGTGGATGACCCGATTGCAATCCCAAGAGTTAGATCCTGGACAACCAATGTAAAATGATTATCATCTAGAAACATAATTAATGCTTAAAAAAGTGTTTAGAAATTAAAGGGGAAAAAATCACCCACAAGTTTATCTTTCATGGCGAACATGATGGCAGAGGCATGCTCAGAAGCATTGCCGATGACTGGCAGCATAACCACGCTAATAAATGTGATCGGCATGTTCCATTCTTCTGCAGCTCCCTGTGGAGTGAACAGAGCACAAGAAAAGGGCCAACAAGTCAAAGCAATTCAACCTCACACCATTGAAATCATTGCTCTTTTAAGGAGTATTGTCGAGGAAGGAATTTTTAGGTCTCTGCATGCACCAAAATCAGAGGTTATTTCTGGGTTTATCGCACCTTTGATTTCTTCGTAGGAAGATCTGATCATTGTTCCTAAGCCATTTTTTTTTCCATTAAATGGTTTCCATCTCTTTCTCTGTTCTCATCTACATTTTAATATGCATATTTAATTATGTTTTTTATTTCCGCCTTTTTTGCATCCAGAGATATCAGGTCTGATCTTTATGCAAGACAGAGACATATTCGAATGAACTCTTTTTTTACACGGGATAAAAACGAAAGCCCATAGTTGCCAGAAAATTATTTCATCAGTCGATCAATTCCAAGGACCAACCCATCACTAAAATAAGTGAAAATTTGTTGCATGGTACCTCTATAGCATCCACTAGATATTCTGAGATGACCGATATCCAGGCTGTGAATATTCCAAGCCAGATGATAGTCTCCCACTTAGAAATCTCCGCGGCTTCTCCCTCATTGGAACATGAATTATCTTCGACAGTTTCCTAATATCATAAGGTTACAGAAGTAAATAATTGAAACACAGACAGAAAAATATTGAAACAGAGGATGTTTTAGCCCTGAGGAATCGGCCAAAACTTATCAATTCATGATCCTAAAGATCAGAGTGTTATAGGCAACTTGGTCAGAGGCTCACGATCTGAGAGTAGATTCAATGAATGGCCAGCATATTTTCTAACCTCATTCTCTTTATCACTCTGATTTTTGTGGCTCTGCAGCTGGAAAATGAGATAGCCGGTGTAGGCGACCAGCATGACGCAGCTGCTAAACCTCGAGAGGGCCAGTTCCGACTCCCCACTGTGAGCTTCCGTGCGGGTGAAGTGGAGAAGAGCAGGGAGAAGGAGGGCCATGACGGCCATCAGCAGCATTCCAGAATTGAGGACGGCCGACTCCTGCGCAGCACAGCCCTCAGTCAGTCGGAGCCTTCCGGGGATCCCTTGAAGACCACGGGTTGATTAAGGATGCTGCACCTTGTCGAAGAACTGGGCCTTCTTCGAGACCATGCCCCCGCAGAAGAAGGAGAATCCAAGAACCAGCAGCATGTTTGACAGGATTGAGCCCAGCAATGACTGCTGAACGATGCGCGTCATCCCATTCTTCAACGCGAAGATCGACACCACAACCTCTGTCGCATTCCCAAAGGTGCAGTTAAGAAGACCGCCGACTGCATTTTCCGTGGAGTTGAGTCAAGAATCCTGTTGAAGCCGTAAAGGGTGTGGAGAGAATGAAGAGGAACCTAGAGAGGATGGAGGAAGCTAAGGATTACCAGTTGCCCCAGTGAAGAATGAGAGCTGCCTGTAGATTCCCAGAAGGAGATTTTAGATTCTTTGCAGGCCCCTAAATTGAGTTGAAGGGAGGAACTCCGACTTACTCTGTTGTGTAACCAATGCGCTCAGCCAACGGGATCATGCCGAGCAGGCTAAGGATGAAGACCAGTCCCTGCAGCTCCGTTGCAGAAAGCATCAGCTCGAGAGATATAGAGGGACATGCAATGGGTGTTGAGGCAGATCTCGCCACCAGATGAGAGCTGAAGAGAGACAGTTACGAAGGGCCATGAAACTCACACGATTCCGGGAAAATCTGTTCGCCAGGAGGGCCCCGGGGCTGAGAGGCAGCAGAATGTTGAGCTTGGGCGTGAAGATCACCATCTTCAAGCTCCTGCAGAGACTGGTCCAGAAAGAACTCGCAGTACGTGTTGCTCGCCCGGCTGCAAGTGGAAGCTGCTGAGCTCCCCATGAACTGCTTGCCGCCGTCTCGTCAGCAGCCGCTGCGCCGGTAGCCTCGAAATCGGCCTCCGACGGGGCATCTGCCGGGCTAATCTGCACAATCCAGATAACCGAGGTCAGAGGAGGTTCACTCAGACACCAGCTGCTGCGGGAGAACGGAGGCGGAAGCCGAACCAGAGAGGAAGTTAAAGAAGCCGAGACAGTCATTGGGATGGCGAGAGAGAGCGAGAGAGTGAGCTCCTACACAATCAAACTTCACCCACCAGCGCGTTCTATCGTGAATTGGGAATCCGCCGGCCAGCAAGCGCCTATCCATTTTTGACGCTGTCAGCTGCCTAGTGAGACAAAGCTACCATCATTGTCCAGGGGTAGATCCCTGTCTGACGTCATCCAGTAAATATTTGGCTCATTACCAAATACATTGGAGATCGCGCCAACTGCATTTACGGCTCCTGCGCGCGTAATTCTATGATATTTATTAATTTAAATATTTCCCTCTTCACGAGACGAAAATGTGCGATAATATCACATGAATCAGAGAATATACACATCCAAGATTTACTGATGTTATTGGGCCGAGATAATCTCAGCAATTTTTCTAACACTGTTTGTTCGTAGAACTTTGATCGGGAATCTTTTAATCTCGACATGTTCCCAAATTAAAGTAAGGCTCGGTTTAGATCTCTCTCTCTCTCTCTACACATTCTGTCTTTTTATTTTGAGATAAAATTACGAGACGTGGACACGTAAAAATATAAACCGAGGTTTTTTTCAACGGATAATTAACTGAGGCACACAAATTTCTACAGAAAATTTCAAAGACCCATAATATTATATTCGTAGAAAGTTCCTTTTATGTGCAAATGCTTATGGATAGAAGTGTCAGTTATATATGGTGGTCATAATTCGTTCTATTTAATGTGGTTGAGTCGAATAAACATGATGAATTTTCTCTAACTCCTGCTAATTTTAGAAAAATGAGGGCTATTAATTGCATCCCATCTGCAAAGAAATGGTAAAATGGTTTCTCAAACAAGCCCTCTTGTAAATAATTGGTGACCATCGAGAAAGTTTAGATTGCTCAAGCAAAACTCCATTGTCGGATAAAAATTATGAATCAATCTAATAACCCATGAACAGCATTGAATCTCCACTGGTCAATGTTCCTCAATTTTTTTTTAGGAAATAGAGATTATATTAAACTCAGTTCATCTCAATTTCTGATTATCTAAAACATTAGATATTCAAATAACGAAAAAGATTCCTGGAAATAAGAAACCCATATTTATCCTGCATTTCTGATGCAATAATTACTCATCGGAGATGTAAAAGGTGTTTATTTTTAAATGATCTAACTTACAGATTTTTCGCCCCCATATATCTCTTCTGAAGATGCACACCTGATGAAACATGGCTCAAGTGATTAAGATTAGACAACGGGATAAGAACATCTGTCTGGAAGACGTGCTGTCCTCTCCTTGAAGAATGCATCCAGAACTACTGAAGCAAATTAACCAGGGCCATGATGTCAAATACTCACCGCCACCGCCAAGTAAACAAGATCAGCTGAATGCTTACATTCAAAGGTATAAATTAATGAGCGGAATGCATCTCAACAATCATGTAAACCAGTTCAGAGCTCTCGATGATATTATTGGCGAGTAAAACTGTAAGAAAGCCATCAGTAGTACTAAAGAAGAAAGCTTACATTTGAGGTCTAAAACAAAAACGATGTTTTTTTTTTTTTAAACCCAAGTAAAGATGTGTAAATTACGTTTTATGGTCTCTTCATCAGTATATTACAGGATATAAGTAAAAAGACGTTTCAATTTAGTTTCAAGGAAGGGACTCTAATAAAAAAACAGGGCAAAACTTAAAAGTGCCATTGAGATCTTAGATACGTTTTTGTGCTGACGAAGAGGTTAAGAAAACCTCAAAGAAAAATTCATTGTTGGCAGACATTTCCAGAATGAGATTCTCAAGATGATGCAAGAAAATCAATGTTCCGATTCCATATATGAAGCATTACCAGGGAAAGAGGTCAGAATCCTGAGAAAGAAAGGTGACCCTCTGCTACACAGCATCAAAAAAACCTCTCATGTGTGATGGGAAGTTTCGTGAACTACCCTCCCTGCGCTTGCTTGAAAGAGCATAATAATTCTACATGACTAATTCCAGTTTCTTCTTCCTACTGGTCAGCCTGCACCAAGCATTCAAATGACAATTGATGAGGTTTCAAGGCATCCAATTCTGCCCACATTCATTATAATTCTTAAACGAAACCGTCCAATAGAACTCCGACCCACGAACAAAAAGTAGGCGTGTTTCCATACTTCATTAGCGTAAAAGAAGAATGCGAATATATCAATGAAAAGAGACTGAATATTCTAGACTGATTCCTCTAGTATGTCCCCAAGCTTGAGGCAGAAGTAGGCCTTAAGGCTTGGGGTTAATGCTAGAGGCAAAGAGACGTACCTGGGTCGCCACAGTTTCAAGTATTTCAGAGTACACGATTAACATGAGAACTATTCAAGAGGATGGAGATGAAGGCCCGCTCTGAGAGTCTTGGCCACCAAAATGTCTCACGAAAGAAGAAATATGTTTTACAACAATAATAAAGGAGGTTCTTTGGTAATCCAGAGGGAGAAAGTCCAGTGCCCCTCAAGCTTAACCAATGAAGAGCAGACGGTTCATGGAGGAAAAAACGACGAAAGATGTGAACGAAAATAGATCGGAACGCGAGACGCCGGTAGAAGGCGGACTGGTTCCCATTCGAGTGGCGGGGAGCCTGTAAATAGCCCTGTGGGCCAAGCGGGAGAAGGTAGGCAAGATGAAGTACTGAGTCTTACCCGGTCTCCAAGGGTTACCAGAGTCTCACCCCCTCTAATGGTTCAGTCGACGGGTATCGCACCCCTCTCTCTCTCCAGCCAAGCAGGCTATCGTCCGCAACGGAAATATTTACTTCTTTATACCCCGGGCCCTATCAAAGCAGGAGTCCTTTCCTCCTCCGTCCTTGTCGCTCGGGCTATATGCAGCTGAGAGACACATGCTCAGATCGAACGTCTTGTTCAGAAATATCACCTCTGACGGCACACAAGAAGCTCACGGCCCGCGGATCGAGATGCTGTCGTCGATGTCGTTGTCTGCTTTCTGCTCAGGGCCCATGGGGGACCGAAAAGACGAACCAGAAGTCGGCGCCGCCTTGCTGCCGCTCCGTCTAGCGGGCGCTTGTTCCGGACCGAAACTTCCCGGCGGCGAACACTCGGAACGTGCAGCTGTCGCCGGCAGCGAGGCGGAACCAGCAGTAATCCCGGTACTTGCGCCTAGACTTCTCCTTGCCGTTGCGGAAAGACCAAGCGGCGTCGCTTGATGGGGACGTTCTCGCCGACTCTGTTACAGGTCACATCGGTGGGAACGATGCCGACGAACGTGCCGTCGCCGATGGCCTCGGGGTGGAAATAGATGAGCCGTCATCCTCCCAGGTGGAAATAGAGGTCGTCTTCGTGGAACGTGGCATTGGGGAGGGCCTGAGAGTAGGACCGATCGAAGATGACCTCGGAGGAAACGAACCAGGGGTCGGAGGGCTGATAGGTGACAGAGATGATGGTGAAGATCATGACAGCGACGATGAATAGAGAAAAGCAGACTTTGCGGATCACCTTGACGAGGTGCTGCCCTGGTGGGCTATCCGCCACCGCCCCGCCGCGGCTGAGCTCCCTCCCCTTCATACCTGGCGACAGAAGGTCTGGATTCGCAGCGGGAATCACCAACATCACAGACCTAAAACGGCTCTCACTGCTGCCGGCTGAGGCGATAGAGACGCCGCAGCGGCGGCGGATGGACAAGCGATGGATTACCTCGGAGGGCGTTCGTTGTTCTGATGGAAATCGAAGTACCTGTATTCGCCATCAATGAGGAAAATGACGAACGTCTTTCGATCTTCTTCCTCTTTTCTTCTGGTTCGATCCCCGCAATCAAAACCTCTCTCCTATGGATGGAGTGTCTCCGTACGAGTTGTGTTGTTCTGTTGCGTTGAAAACACATGGTCAGGCGTTTATATAATACGCTCCATAACCATATTACAGTTTTGCCCTGAGTAAACTTTAATATCACGAATCATTTATAATTAATATCTAATTTAATTAGAAAAGTCACCTTAATGGAGTTTGACTCTAATATGTTCGTCCTCGGGGATCAGATGAGAAGGACACAACTCTGAGTAACGGCCTTCAAGCTCCCTAGAATACATTTTTTGAAATGCACTCTAGGAAACCATTACTCCCTTCTGAAGAAAGAGCAAGTACCCCTCCTTGGGCCTCATCTGCCCATTATATCAATCAACTTATTTAACACGTAATTTTTTAAATGAATATTTGCATGCAACTTTGACCTGGATGAATTTTAAATTCATTCGGTCACGTATTTATTATCATTAAAAGGTGTTCACACGGCCCGGTGAATTTTCCCGATTTAAAAATTGATGTACGAGTCAACGTAGATGGGTGGATGGGAGATCACTTTTAGACGCTCTTGAATGAATTTTCCTTTTTGACCCCCACGAGGACGAGCACTTTTTGACTTTGACAGAACTACTTTCAGTTTAAGTCAACGAATGGAGTTTGGCTGAATCAGATTAAATCTTAGCTCCGTATTGTGGGTCATTTTTACCGTTGTTTGAGTGACATCTCAGATTCTCGAGGACCATTTATAATCCGGGTAGGACAACTGGGATGATGTGTGACAATTTTCCGCACAAAGACCACACGTGGGAGCACCCATCGAGAGTTGACTTTTTCGTCATATGAGCATGACCATCCGAAAGAGAGTTAAGATAAAAGGCTAGAATTTTACGAATGACGCTTGGTTCATAAGGTCTCAACAACGCGTCAGACATCGGAGGTGTAGAAGTATTTGATCTTATTTCTTCTCAGGATTCGCTAATCTATGCATGATCCAATTTACTTTTCTACGTCTCAACAACAGCCCATATTCATGACTACAGTAGGCATTATTGCATGCTCTTCTGGGCAAGAACGGGGACGGCAAGAAGGGGCTCGGCCTTGCTAAGGGCGATCCCGAAGTTCTCCGTCATGCTGATATCGCCCGCCGCCGTCCCCTCCGGGAGCTTCCAGTCGAAGGACCAGAGCAGGTTGGCGAGCAGGAGGTGCAACATCCTCGCCGCCAGCGGTAGCCCCGGGCAGATCCGCCGCCCCGCCCCGAAGGGGATCAGCTCCATGTGGCACCCTCTGAAGTCCACATCGCCGCATCCGCCGCCGGAGAAGCGCTCGGGCAGGAAGACGTCGGCGTCGGAGCCCCATGTGGCCGGGTCTCTCCCAATGGCCCACGCGTTAATCAGAACCGTTGTCTCCGCCGGAACTGTGTAGGACCTGCTGGAGTTGTCCCCTTCGCCGTCCATCGACAGCTCTACGGTCTCCACAGCTCGACGGGGGATGAGGAAAGGAACTGGAGGGTGAAGCCTGAGGGTCTCCTTCACTACGGCCTGCAGATAAGGCATCCGGCCGATGTCGGACTCTTCCACCGTCTCCTTCTGCAAACCCTTCGTGACCTCCGCCACTTCCCGGCGAGCTTTTTCCATCGCTGTGGGATTTCGGAGGAGCTCTGCCATTGCCCATTCGACTGTTGTGGAAGTCGTGTCGCTTCCAGCACAAAATAGGTCCTGTATAAAAATAAATAATTAGCGATGGACACCACACACACACACACGTGAATATATATATGTATATATATAGAGAGAGAAAGAGAGAGAGGTCACCACAAGGAGATGATCTATAGCGGGACGATCTAGTTCCAATGAGGCATTGGCATTGAGGAGCACGTCTAGAAAATCCTCAGGATTGGATGTAGCCGGAAAAGATCTCGAGCTCAGCCGATCGTTAATTTTCCTGTCGAATATATTCTTCAAATTTCTTAGATGGAACGTCAGTCGTCGGCGGCGGCCCTGCGGATCAGCCCACCGGAGCAGGGGGAAGTAGTCGGAGAGGTTGGGGCTCGCAGATTCTATCATGACTTGCCGCACGAGGTTCTTGAACTCAGCCGACGACTCCTCGTCATGGCTCACCATGTCTGCGGAGAAGATAGTGGTGGATAAAAGGTTGAGTGTGGTCGTGAACACCGCCCGGCCGACGTCGACAGGCTGCCCGGCTCTAGCGCTCTGCTCCACGAAGGAGACGAGCTCCCTCACCTTCTGGGAGCGGAAGCCCTGGTTCGCGTCGAGCCGCTGAGTGGCGAAGATCTTGGAGTTGCAGATCTTGCGGAGGCTCCGCCAGGTCGCACCCGGCGGCAACATCACCATCGATAACTTGGCATGGTCTAGAGCCTGGGTAGCGTCCGGCGGCGCCCGGTAGGACAGCAGTTGGTCGTGCTTCTGGAGGACCTGCTTGGCGACGGACGGGGATGAAACAACGATGTGGGGGACGAGCCCCAGCCGGAGCGAAATAAGTGGGCCATGCCGGCGCGCAAGCTCCGCGAGGGAGCGGTGCGGCAGCTTGCCGAGTTGCAGGAGGTTCCCCAACAGGGTGAGGGGGCGCGGCCCTGGTGGCAAACCCTTGGGTGGCTTGCGGAGAGCAAGCCATCCGAGGACAACCAGAAGAGCCCAAAGGAGAACCAGATACCCCGTAGCCATCTCTCTTTCTCTCTCTCTCTCGCTTTCCCTTCCTATCTCCCCTTCTATTCTTATATACTTCCTGCTCCGTGGTTTCTGCCTTATCGCCGTTTACGTAAGCGAGTGATGAAGAGAGTTCCATCATGGACATCTGAAACCATGCGAACAGGGCAATCAGAGAGAGAGAGACAGTCCAACTTGGGGAGCAAACGAGGGGGAAAGGAGAAGAGAGAACGAGTCGTCAGGAAGGCTAATCAAGAGTCAAAGGGGAAACGTGGCTAATGGATACTGGAAGATTTTTCTAAATAACGTATGTGGTGACGCAATCTCCGCATGTTGTGAGATGTTCATTTTGTCGAACACCACAACCTTCTCCCCCCTACCGCTGGCAGCTGGAGGGGATTGACTCTGTGCAGACCCCCCTGAAGTCTGCATCGCCGCTTCCTCCATCAGATAGCGGCTTCCCCGGTCAGAAAATCTCCACCTCGATCATCGTTGAAGCCGCCGGGGCAATGTTTACTCCTATCTCTCTCTGTCTCTCACTCTCTCTCTCTCTTCATCTATTATATATATATATATATATATATATTCAATGTCCACGTGTTACCGTCTGCAATGCCGATAATGAAGAGTCTTTGACTTTAAAATTCCAACGATTGGGGGTATCCACGTGTTACCTTCTGCAATGCCGTTAATGAAAAGTCTTTGACTTTAAAAAGCCAACAATGGGCGCTATCCACGTGTCATCACTTCGTCCATTTTACTCAGTCAATGTCCTTTTAAAAATTCATCAAAAGACATTAATATTTTTTTGTACTCTCCAAGATGCAAAGGGAAAATTATTGCTTTCCTCCTAAACAAAAACTTTACATCTCGAGTAAGAGAAGTTTGTCAATGAAACACATTAAATCACATACAACATCATCCAATACTATATTATTTATGGTTAATTTCGTACAACTATTATAATGTGCGTCTCTAACTTATTATGCATTCAAATAAACTAAGGCTTCAATTAGGTAGACTAAGGTAAAGTTTCCATTTGGACTACTGAACCTCAAGTCAGAAATTATTTGAAATCAAATTTACTAACTTCCATTGAGCACAGTTATTATGCATTTATTTCATAAATAGAAAACTCAATTTTGAGTAAAATGAACATGTGGTTAATTGATTTCAATTTTCAATGAGAAAAAAACTAAGCATGATATTAATGTCAATAATTATGCCCTTCAGATGTGCTTCATATTTGTATTTTCATAGGAGATGAATGTTAGAGTACTCTCAATTTAGCAAAAAAATGTAAATAAAATCTCATTCCACTCTTAAATTTACATGACTTCCACTTCCTATGCACATTAGTCAGATATAATTCAGTAATGTTCTCAATGTCTCAAAAAGTCATATGTAAGGTCATCTCGTTGAAATTTTAAATGGCAACTACTGTGAGATAAAGCCCTTTCTACTTGTTATTTCCAAATACCTGCAAAGAGAACGCCTTTGAAGGTCACAAGGGTTATCATGCACTAATAATAATAAAAAGAATGCCTAAACGTGAAATTTAGACCATGGTTTTAGGTTAGATATGTAAATCAGATAAGCTTAACCCATGGCCTTTCGTTTTGAAATAAAGACCACTCCTTCGCAATGTCTCATAGAAAGAGACAAGGAGAGGAGAGGAGAGAGGGAGAGGTTTAAGAAGCATACTATTAGATAGTAAACTTGGTTCGGCATTGAACATATTTAGTCACTTGATATTCTTAATCCAGAGATAAACACGTTCTTAATTCTTGGGAAGCGGAAAAACGTGCTTTCTAAAACAAGAACGAAAATTAAGCATTGATAAATGAAGTATTTAGCAACCTCGATATTATTACTAGCCATCTCTCTCTCTCTCTCTCTCTCTCTCGCTCCCCCCTCCCCCTTGACCTTATGTTCTTTTGTAATTTCTCGACCAGTCAACAAACTGGAGACGCAAAGTCGTAGGTACTGCATCGGGATTTTTTTTTGAATCAAGTAAACTGTATGTTTTAGGTGAAGCATCCTTGCCGCCGCCCACCACCACTGGGGGTCAACATCATGACAGCCAACGTTCTAGCCAAAAAACCGCATTCACTCATGTGCCCATGCCCCTCCCAATGGCTAGGGAATCCGCTCAACCATCAGAATCCTGTACGGCTATGTGCTGCCTACAATGAATGAGTCACATGATTGGTAAAGGACCCATTTTTTCACATATCACCAGCCTAAACCATTGCCGCATCAAATCTCAAACATCCTCACACAATTCACGTGGAAGCTGAAAAATGATGTGTAATGTAAACGAGGGTACACTGGAAAAATGGTGCCTAACTCGTACTCACCCCTCTATGTAGACATCGCACACTATTAGCCTCTTTCGCACATAACTTGCAAAAGCCATGTCAATTGTATGGTGACATGTTGTTAAATGTTCCCGTGCATGTTTCTCAAATACATTGTGCATCATTATTAAGTGCATTGCCACAACCGCAAAAATTGTTTATTCTTCATAAATTTATGTTTTTCATGCCTTGTGAGCTCTTCATGCAAAGATCTAACCTAAGTTCTCAGCACATATCTGCCTCTGTATATTGTGTGATGTCACCACAAACATCATCACTGCACCTGGTTGTGATCCCATCATCAGCGGACGCCATCAATCTTTTTCTTTATGTACATTTTGCCTCCACATGTGCCTTCAAGACCAACATGCTGTCAACATGCTGATTATCACATGATATAGTTTTTTCTTTTTTTGTAGGTGCCATGTACTTGTCCGAATACATGTTGCAATCGGATGTCCTTATTAGAAGGAGAGCAGTTAGATAGTCACGGATGAGGTTTCAAACCATTAAATATCAACATCTCACACATACGATCCACCATGATATTATTTTCGTCGCTCCAATCCAATGGTCTTTCATGCATCCGTAAACTATGTATATGCTATTATGACTGTATTTAGTGGGATGAGTATAGATTGGATCCCCTTCATTATAATTAAACGTGGGATAGCTGTATGGTGAGTTGTTAGGGGAGGCCCAAGGGATATTGCAAGTTACCTAAGTTTTACTCTCAACAAAAAATTGTAGTGTGGCATCAACCCTTCATCTTCTTCGTGATAATTCCATTATACATCATTTTTCTCGTTTAAGCAACGCCTTGTAACTAACTTGATACTAAATTTCATTTAATTTTTTGCTAGATAAGTTTGTCATACCATGTACTATGTGCACCAATACATGTCTACATCCTTGTTAGTCAACATTTATTCAATGCTACTCCACAATAACACTAAATATCATTACTGTTATTATCTCTTTTACAAATACTTTGATGAGCATCTCACAGCTTATTACAAAATTCAAATAACCTAGGTTTCAGTTCAATGGACTACTGGAAAAGTTTCCATTATGACTAACGAGCTTCAAAATAAGGAACGATTCAAAATCGATTTTACCAAAATGCAATGAGCGGGAGGCAAAAGATGAATGTACTCATTATGCATTAAGTCTTATCTGTTGAAATCTCACATTTGGACAAATACATAAATATTGTGTTTAAATAGATGAATCAGCTCTAATTATTGTTAATGAATTTCCATTTTAGAGGCAAAAGAATTCAAACATGATATGACAGTCCACAGTTATCCTTTTCAGATGTCCTTCACATATGTACCGCAATAGGAAAAACGATATCTCGTCACTTTAGAGAAAAATAACTAAAATCTCCTTGTGGTGATCTCTGGTTGTACTTATAAAGACAATTCAATATTACGCTCAATATGTCATCAAATCGCTTTCACATTAATAATTCAATGAAAATTATTTAGAGATGATTTATCATCAAATACTGAGGCATTTTTTTCCTATAAGCATCATTTTTCAGTGCAATATTATGTGAAACATGTTCTAATAGTATAGCCACCTGCATTTATGATGATTAAACGACACTGGAAAAATATATATATATATATATATATATAATTATGCTAATAATAATATGTGTTGAGAATAATGGGCTGCATTATGAGAATAAATTTAGAACTATTCCTTCACTCTAGTTGTGATCATTGTAGTGCATCATTTGGATTATATAATTATTTTCACATGAGGCTTTTCCCATAACTTTTTTATTGTTTTGATCTCTTTAAATTTGTACGTGAAATGGCTCATTTATGGATTACTTGATCTCTAAGTGTACACAACCTATTTATATTGTTCATTTTTAGGATATTAGTTAAATAAATAAGTAAATACTATATTGACACACATGGCTTTTAAAGCATGTTGAAATGTATGAAATGACAAAAATCTTAATGCATGTGGCTTAGGAGAGCGTGTTCTATCGGGAAAGTGAAGTGTGCAGGGTGTATACCAGATGGGCCTGGGAGTGCGTATGCTAGTCATTTTCAGACCTAAATCTCTGTCAAATTAGACTAAACTCCTGCAGAGGTGATACGAAATTGAGAGGAACTGGTGATAATTGGATCGATTCTTATTACTTATGCAAACGATAATAATTATAAAAGAAGATGCTGATTAGTAAGCTTTTCTGCTTAGATTTAAACAGAAGATTTTTTTTTTTATGTCGTAATAATTGAATTAGGCGTTATAAATGAATTACATCGAGTGAGGAAGATTATTGCGTTGCGCGGACAACATTGAGAGCATCTACGTGCAAGGAAAGCAATTCGGCACGTCCATCCTGATATAAGCGTGATATCTCGCCACACCATGAAGAAGCAGGAGGCGAAGTGGAGCTCCAAGTAGACGGTCCCTTAGAGGTAGACGGTACTCTCCACCGGTCTCTCATGGCCGAGAAGATGATCGTCTTCCTCCTCCTAGTCTCCCTGCCCTTCTTCTTCTGCCCTATCCTTGCCTTGGGCGGCGACCGGCTCATGCCCGTCAGCGTCGAGGCGCGCAACTCCACCGACTCTCGGCTGGAGACCTACATCGTCCACGTGCGGAAGCCGGAGCACATGCTCTCCGCCGGCCGCGAAGAGCTGGAGAGCTGGCACAAGTCCTTCTTGCCATCTCCCCCCTCGGACTCCGGAGCGCCGCGACTCGTGTATTCCTACGAGAGGGCCCTCAGCGGGTTCGCGGCCCGGCTGACCCCGGAGGAGGTGGCGGACATGGAGGCCAAGGAGGGATTCCTCTTCGCCTACCCCGACGAGCCCCTCGCCGCAGAGACAACCTGGAGTAATGCATTCTTGACGCTTACCAGTAGGGGGGGCATGTGGGAAACCACAGGGTATGGCATGGGGATGATCGTCGGCGTCATCGACAGCGGCATCAACCCCGACCATGTCTCCTTCGGCGACAACTTGTTCCCCGACCCGCCGGAGAGGTGGAAGGGACGGTGTGACCTCAACGCCCCGAGAAAGTGCAACAAGAAGCTCATAGGCGTGAGGAACTTCGACTCCGAAGGCCCCCAGGCGGAAGCTCTTGACGTCACTGGGCACGGCACCTTCGTGGCGGGCGTAGCGGGGGGCAGCAACATCGTTAACGTCAGCTTCAACGGCCTTGCCGACGGCATAGCAGCCGGTGCGGCCCCCGGTGGGCATCTGTCGATCTACCGCGCTAGCATGGCGTCCGGCCTGGTGGCCGCCATCGACGAAGCGATCAGGGACCGCGTCGACGTGATCTGTCTCGCCATGACGCTTCCCACGGGGGAGTTCCACCGGAACGACATCGCCATAGCCACTCTGTCGGCCGTCGAGAGCGGGATCTTCGTCAGCTGCGCCGCCGGCAATCGCGGCCCCCACCGCGGCAGCGTGCGGAACGACGCGCCATGGGTCCTCACGGTGGGAGCCGGCACCATGGACAGGGCCCTGAGGGTGATCCTGCATCTCGGCGACGGAGAGAAGTATGAAGGAGAGTCCCTCCACAACGCCACAATGATACCCACGGGTAGCCTGCGTCTTGCTCACCCGTCCTCGTGCTCCTCCCCGTTGAAGGGCGTCGTCGGCACGGCGGTGCTCTGCAGGAGCCAGCCGGCGGCCATCTCACCGGCGCGCCAAGCCTGGCACGTCATGGAGGCCGGCGGTGCCGCCATGATACTGATGAACGACCACCTCAATGGCTCCACCATCGTGCTCGCCGACACCGCGCTCCCCACGGTGGCCATAACCTATCGCGACGGGCAGCAACTCGTCTCGTACTTCGAGTCGGCACGCGGCAGCGCCACCGTCGAACTGCTGCCGATGGGAACCACATACCAAGCCGCTCCCACTCCCACGGTGGCCTCTTTCTCCGGCAGGGGACCGAGCTCCGCCAACGGCGGCATACTGAAGCCGGACATCATCGTATCGGGCGTCAACATTCTCGGCCCCGCCTTATCGTCGAACACGGGATTCGCGTTCTCCTCTGGCACGTCGGCGTCCGCCGCCATCCTCACCTCCATCGCCGCGATGATGAGGAAGAACCATACGGAGTGGTCGCCGGCCGTCATCCGGTCCGCCATCATGACCTCCAGCGACTACCTCGACAACGAGATGAACCCGATCAGGGATGAGACCGGCGGCGCCGCCAGTGCGTTCACCCTCGGCGCCGGCCACGTAAAACCGCACATGGTGAATGACCCCGGTCTCGTCTACGATATCGTTCCGGAGGACTACCTCCGCTACCTGTGCGGCCTGGGTTACACCCAGATGCAGGTGGAAGCCGTCGCACGGCGGGGGGTCGACTGCGAGAGCCTCGGCAGCCTCCTCCCCGAGCAGCTGAACTACCCTTCCATAGCCGTGACGCTGCGGGGGGGAAGGACGACGGTGACGAGGACGGTGAGGAACGAGGGTCCGGAGGCTTCATTCTACAGGGGTCAGGTAGTCGGAATGCCGGCGGACGTTGTCGTGGAGGTCAACCCCTCCGAGCTCAACTTTAGAGAGAAGGGCGAGTATCAGTCGTTCACGGTGACCTTCTTCTACGGCGGCGGCGCTGGCGGGAACCAAGTCTACGAAGGAAATCTCATCTGGTCCGCCGCCACCAGCATTCACACAGTGAGGACGCCTCTAGTGGTCACCGTCGCATAGCCCTCCCCGGGGTCAGACGGCGTCGGGGCCGCCACTCATTCGTCATCTCCCGAATTTCAATCATTCGATGAGAAAAAATAAGGAGAGCTGCTATTTTGCTGCAAATAATTACCGCTGTACACACAAATCTCATGGGTTTGGAGCGAGAATACAGATAAATAAATCACAGTATTTTTACACAGTTTTTAGATCATATATGAACATGGTAAGATTTCATGTCATCGATTCATCATGTAAAAACTTCAGTTTCAAAAATAACAAAAAAAAAAAAAGAAAAAGAAGAGAACAATCACCAGAGAGAAGGAACCCTCCGCTTCTCGGGCTTCACATTGATTCAGCAGCACAGACCAGCTTCTGACGATTAAATGTATATACATGCATCATAAAGCATGTGATGACTGGCTATTTATATAGCAGCAGAGCGACGGCAGTTTCGAAAAGAACCCTGGTTGACAAAAAGGAAAGACGAAAGTCAATAGGTTACAGGCCTGGAAATGTAATTTTAAAAGAACCCGGTTGACAAAAAGGAAAAACGAAAGTCAATAGGTTACATGCCTGGAAATGTAAGTAATCTGGCCCACATTATGACTTTGTAAGAAAGAAATCAAAGTGGGCATGATCGGGCATAGGGAACCAGAACCTCGAATCCGGTAGGTCATCTCAGAGCGTGGCTGTAGTCGTGGTAATAGAAGTTCTTGTGGATGAAGTGCGACAGCCACCTGGATGCAACGAAGCAGAGGACTGCCACGCAGAAAAGCCCGCTACGAGCTGTCGCTGCCGACAGGAAGCTCTGCTTCATGACGGCGAGCCCTGCGATCAGAGCCACCGAGGCGATCTGCAGAGAAGCCTCAAGGATTCTCAGGCCCTTGAGCGCCCCACGGCAGCTGCTGCATTGCACAGTATGTGACCAGTACCTGAGAGAAGGCCAGAGGGGATTGGTTGTAAAATGTCAAATTTTAGGGCAGACGAGATCATTCAGAGGGACACCCAGAGAGGAAAGGTACGACTTTGGGAATGCTCTAAGCAAACAAGGTCATCAAATTCTGCCATGAGACTCAGAACCGATGCTTAAGAAATGAAAAAACCATGATGGCCAACGCTCTGTTAGCTATGTTCATACTACTTCACCAGGCTGTGCCCTATTGAGGTTGCAGATTCATTACAGAGCCTTAATAATGGAAGTGTGCATAGATTTCATAGGCGTAAGGACTTTTACCTGTCCATAAGCTGTTCTCTTGGTGGGGTTGGTGGAAGCTGCAAGTTGGACTTCGGTCCCCAATTGACTTGATTGTTCGAATACTTCTTCAACCATTTCCTGAAGGCGACGACAAGTGCATCTGACTTTGTTGGTACAAAGCAGGCCCTCTGCCAATTAGAAATGCCGGATTCTGCAATCTTACGTTCCTAAGATATTCGTCAGAAAGAAAAAAAACAAGAGTCAATCATTTTTCATCCCCATATCATTGATTAATCACAGTACCTATGAAAGAAAAATGAAAAAACTTCAACATTTATTGAGAAAAAATCCAGAACAATTGGATAGCGTGATCTGACTAAATAACGCATCTGCATTCGGAAAAGAGTGAAACAATGGAAGAGACGAACTTTTTTCTCGATCAATGCTAATTTTCCTAAAAAGACGCGACAGCCATCTTAGCTCCACATGAGACCCTCTTCCTATTGATGACTAAAGAAAAGGCACTCATCAATCAGCTCGTCCCCCTTTCCTATTCGGCTTTGCTTGGCGCCTAGTGAGAGAATAAATCAAGTTTTTATAACATGTTGAAATAACTTCGTGTATTACTTACTCAAGGATGTTAGACAAGATCTAGTAGCAGATCCAGTGAAGTGGTAGATTCTATTTGTTAGATTTTTGGTCACAGAGAACATAGAAATTAATTAAAGGGGAAATATAATTAGACCACTGATATGTTAGTATGATAGTTAGAAAGGAGGAGCAGATCAATCTTTGGTTCCCACACTTTGTGACCAGAAACACCCCCAGTCCATGAAAAGAAAATAATCATATTCTGAGGACCATGTCAAAGACAAAGATACATATTTGTACAGTAAAACGCAAATATACAATTCATTTTATATCGCTGAAGTAATAGAATTTGCAGTAGTTAACCTCCACCACTCTGCCATTTAAGAACGTTATTTTCTTTGACCAGATAATAAGGTGCAACACACAGCTGAAGTGCACATGATATATCATCTACGTGATCGATTGAAGTCACTGACATCACTATCATAGAAAAAAGAAGAAGCTAATCAATGGATACCATAAAAAATCCAGTAATCTGTTGTTTAAATAATGATCACGAATGCTGAAACGGGATTTCTACAAGTTTTCAATCAATATCAACGAGGATTACCTCCAAGTGAAGGAGATTCAGATCTGAGTCTATAATGAGATTTTGGCCAATGTGGAAAACCCATCGAGGTATAATCCTGTCAATCCAGACAGCAAAATTTCTAGGGAACACCCAAATCAGCCGACTTCTGCCCAAACTAACTGGTATACAAATAAATACCAGAAGAAATCTCCGTTTCTTTGGCTGCAAACTAGCAGATCGTTCCTAAGTTGAAAACGCAGAAATAAGAATGTCAACATCCCGAAAATTGTCCCAAAAAGGGAATTTACAGTTGAAAAAAAAACAATTCAAACCTCTTCAGTTACTTTAAGCATCTCAAGGTTACCAATTGAACTCAAGTCAGGAAGAAAACGAAACAGAACTGGTGCTACAAAATCGCTGTAACGTCCCTCTTGGCTTGCTGTGAATCCAGAAAGGTTATGTTTCACTACTTTTATATCCAGAGGAACACCCCCTTCTCGATCTCTGATGATGAAAAAAATCAATCAGTTTAGTGTACAAAATAGGAAAACGACAAGATTTGTCGGGCATCGAGAAGAAATACGGGTATTGAAAATAACTCATATTGCGTGAGTCATCATCTTGGTTTGTCTCTAAGGAAGAAGAGGAACAATACAGCATAACAGTACAGATTTAAATCATGAGAACTCAGAGGATTTAACATGAAAATTGCATACCTCGTAAGGTTCTTTGACGCTTTTGGTATCCTCATTATTCTGTAGTGTGCATAAGGAACATGAGCAGGATCCATGAGATTTTCTACCAAAACTTCATAACTGGGACATCAAAAAAAGAACATTGAGTATTATAACCTCTAAAAGAGATTTGGTGGTTTGGCATTGTATGTTGATACTTGAAAGAAAGTACAGTTAATCAATACTAACTTCCACGAACGGATGGTTCTGTAACAAGATTTCAGCACAATGGCACGTCTAGGTATATGAAAAAACCATAGTGAGGTACAATTCTCTCGTTCAATACCCACAATGGGGAGCCATGTATAATCTTTTAAGATTCCCAGCCAACATAATCAACAAGAGCCTGTTCCAAGTAATCACTAATTTGGTAGTGTTTTGTCCTTGTCATTTGTAAGAATATTTTCGCATCTATGCTAAGATGAATATTCCTTCTGCACCAATTCAATGATTCTCCTTAGCTTACCTTGAGGCAGTGCCAGATATCATCTAAAACGTGTACAGGAGCACAAAAAATAAAACGGATGCAGCAAAGCATAAAAAAATTTAAACAATAAAATAATAAAGTATTAACAAAAAAGCTACAGAAGGAAGAATTAAAAAACTACAACATAGATAATTTTATGATACTTTATGGAAGAATATGGATAGTACCTACAAGTGTTCGATTTAAACCAGGAAACATTTTTCTGGTATTCTAATGAGAATCTGTGATATTTTGATGAAGAATACATATCGTTCCACCCAGCTTTCAATTTGAAAGAAATTTTTTTTTCACTCATATTCATTGAATCTAAGTATAAAAAACATAGTTGATGTCAAATTTTTTGACTTCCCTCTTTATCCTATGCCGGTTTTCTTTGATAATTCAGGAAGATATAACTCACCTACACCGGCCTGCAAACTAAGACAGAGTTTCCCTCATCTTGATTGAATGTAAAACCAAAATCATAGTTCAATGGCTGAAACCTTGTTTGGCAAATTTCGTTCCCCCCGTCCTATATTACAAGAGATACAATAAAGATAAAATACAGGAACACTTCAAATTTCTGAGAACCTTGAACAGAGAACATAATTCAAGAATTTTCTGCACTTCTCCAACAAAACTAGTAAATGTCAAAAAAAACCAGCGGTTAACATAGAGCCTGAAAAATGATATCATCCCCTGCAAACTCGGTTAAATAGTTTGAACAAAGAACATATGACAGTGTCACTAAAGATTATCTGGCCTCTATTGTACACAATTTCAAATAAATGCCTTCTTATTTTCATCTTTCTGAGGATTTTATCCCTTCCATTCTATGATCCCATATAAGTATCTCTCAACAGTTTTGCCACAGGAGTCTTCGCTAGTGAGAATAACCCCAAGTCTTTACTAATAATGATGGTAAAGAGAACGGATGCTGTGGTCTTCATAAGAAAAAAAAAAAATGCATTCTTAACAACTTGTTAGAACTCGCTGCTCTGGGTTATACCTCATGGTGATTATAAGCGAATTGGATTTCGAACCTATAAGATAATCACTCACTGATTCAAAACTGTGGTGTAACGTGTATCCTCCATTGCTCCGATCAAAGAATATATGAACTAAATCAAAGAATGGATACTTCTAATGAGCTGTAGTCGATCTATCTTTTTCCTCAAAGTTGAGCTTTGAGTCCATATTAAACAAAAGTCAATTATGGCGCAGAAATATAACTAGAAGAAGTTTAAAATTATCGAATGATGAACGTTTCTCCCAAAGGTTCGGAAAAGACTCGATTCTTAGAGGAAACCAAGAGTGGGTAGCATTTCCAAGTCAAGCTAACGCTGATTTCCCGTCGACAGATGGAATAAAGCAGACGATTAAAAGGCATACCCGTATGGCAAATCTCTCATCCCCATTGTACAGGAATATGATGGATCATCCAACTCTGGGACGTAAGGAGGCCTTTTCTGCGTCAAAATATCCTTGAATTGCGGATCACTGTTCGGCCAGAACCACAGAATCTTATTCTGCTCACAACTCGGATAAGGGGTGGCACAGGCCTTCTTGAAAGTGTGCAGCTGAATGTTATTGAAAACAGTTAGACGACATGAAACCATTTCCATGGAGAAATTCGAATCGATCCAGGCGTTCAGCTGCAGGTGAAATAATATAATACATCCGATGTTTTCGTACTAACAGATGAACAAACAGGGGACATGGGACGAACAAATAAAGGAGAGATACTACGGTAGGAGGTATCCAAGTAAAAGTACTCGAGAGAATACCGGAGGGCCGTCGGCTGGTGCCTGAGGGATGTACTTGCAGCTCCCATTGCCGTCGAAGCACCATCCATGGTAAACGCACTGCAGCCGGCCCCACTGGTCGATTCGCCCCTCGGAGAGCGGCGCCAGGCGGTGGGGGCAGAGGTCCCTGAACACCTGCCATTTCTCCTCCAATCGGTCCCACCACACAACCACGTCCAGCCCTAGCACGGTCTTCGCGTGCGGCACCCGCTTGTCGAGGTCGCAGACCGGCGCCAGGGGGTACCACTGGGCGTACCAGTCGAATTCCTCCCCTAAGCCTTCGTCCTCCTCCAGGGCCACAGACCGGGTTTCAACATCGAGGAATGAGGATTGATCGGGGGGCCTGGGGGAGACGGTGGGGACAGTGCAATTGAGCTTGGATTTGCCGCTGGTTCTCCCGTGATGGGAGAGGAGAGGGGGCCTGGACTGGTGCAGCAGGAATAGGCGCGAAGACCTGGTGAAGGTGGGAACTCTGGGGAGGAGCGGGGAGACGCGGAGAGCTTCCATGGCGGCGGTCTGTGCCCGCCGGAAAGCTTGGACGAGCGGAGAAGAACGTTCGCGGGTGCGTGGGAGCAGCTCTGCCAAGAGGCCAAAATCAAATCTCCAAAGCCCTGAAATGCCTTGCAAAATGGAAAATTGTAGATATACCAAAATTTCCTTATATTTTCCCTCCACATGTGAGGCCATAAATTTCAACATTTTTTTCATAAAAACCCAATAATGTGATCTTCTTTATATCAACCTCGAAATTGCATAATGCTAACTTGTATGGTAAGTTTGCGCGCTCGTAATAAACCTAGGACAATAAAAAAATATAATTTTCGTAGTATATTTTATCGAAGTTAATGAAAAAATTAACACCTAAAAAATGGAAAGACTTCTAATTCTCCCCTATTTAGCTACCCAAAAAGACTAAATCAAGTGGATCATATGGAAACTAAACATCTGCGTTATAATGCTAAATTACAAATAAGCCCATCTTGAGAGAGAGCATTGAATTTGCCCTAGTTATTGGTAGTCATCAGTGCATATCATGTCACTGATCCAAATTCTCAAGGTCGAGTGGGTATGGATGTAAGAACTTCAATAATATGAGGATACTGGATACATTTTTTTTGTCAGCAGTCCATCACAATTCCCCACTTTACCGCTGCCCTTTTTTCTTATATTTTCCATATTTTCTGAGACCGCCAAGCCGATGATTCCAGTAATTTTTAATATAATTTTGACCCTTTTCTTAAAATTAATTAAGTTATGTTTTTCAAGCTTTACTTTAGTGGAGTTGCTGGGCTTCGCATGTCAGGCCCATCAAGGGCCCACCCCAAAATAGCCCTGTCACGTGCGCGCTACATGCTTGATGAGCTCCGATCAATATAAATACACGGTTAGGGCTTTTGCAGTTTATTGCCTCCTGCTTTCTCTTGACGGCCGCCCGCTCGACTTCTCCTTGTTCCTTATCTCTGCGCGCGCGAGACAGAGCAGTCCTGCAAGGTTGGTTCCCTCTGTACGTTGTTTGTATCTTTCGTATGTTCTTTCTTCAGACTTATCGGCTTGTTTAGTCCATGTCGTCGCTCTCAACCAAAGTTTTCATCTGAAATCGTCATGGAATTTAGCGGTAAGAGAGATCCACGGTTTTGCTCCGTTTAGCAATGATTTGCCCCGTTGTTTTCTTAATGTTTCCTGATGTTGCGTTATGCCCACAATTTTATGTAGAACGGCCAAATCTAACAACATAACCGAGGATCCAATGTACCCTCACCGGAGTCGCCGCTTTTTCTAGTTTTGTTTTTGTATGGGCTCAATCGATGGCGAGCTGCTAGACTAGTGACCTAAGTTCCTGATTTTCCTTTAGGTGATCATACACCTACAGTGCAAACTGCAGCAGATGGACCACATAACGTCGGGTAGATTAGATTGAAATAATTAGTCGCGGACCCTTCAATAGGTTTACTTAAACTTGTTTCTTTCTTTTCATGCGCCTCAATATAATTGCTCCTAGGTCATTGATTTTATGCAAGATTTATGATTGCATTTTTCTAGTAGTCAGCGAGAAGATGGAAAAACTTTTCCTCGTTGCCCAAATATATTTTAGTTCTATTATTCCTGAAGCTCTGGGGATATTGTTTTGGGAGCCGAGAATTCGGCAGAGGAGAGCCTGTTGAAGTGTTTTCTTCCCTTAAAAATGTTTGGTGTTTTAACGTGTTTTTGCGTTTATTCTTGTTTCGTCATTTTTGCTAAGGTGGGAATGCTTATGTCTACTTTAAAAAATTGATTCATCGAGCTGTCTTTGAATTTTTGAGCAGGTCGATTGTTTCTGTATGTTTCCCTATTGTGAGCATATTCTAGATTATTTGCATATCTGCGCTTACTTTACATGGGACGCCCTTTTTAACTGGTGCTTTATTTCCCAGATGTCCTACATCTACCTTATTTTATTTTTATGTATCTTTCACCGAAGTAAAGTATGCTTAAAATCGAATGGATAACATTAAATTTCAGTTATTTATGTCATCAGGCCGGAAATCTCTACTTTGTTCCTTTTACAGTTTCACTGAATGTTAATCCGTCACTCACTACCTTCCAAAGTATAGATCGAATGCATCTTTGAACCCAGTTCAGAAGCAGACTGACTTGAAGGTTCTTTGACATTTCCATGATTACTGACCGTAAGCTTATTTCTTGTCAATATTCTTCATTTTACTTTCTCTAAGAGAGATAGTCATGGCATGATTTTCCCCATGATTGATCGACAACATTTGTCAATTTGCCCGATTTGCTACAACAACCTCGAACATTCGACTGCGGCAGTCAACAATTTGTATTAGAGTACCTGTTCCATTCATTTGTTTTCTTGTTAGCAACATTCAAAGTGTTTCTCCTGTGAATTGTGGAAGGGATAATTATTCCTCGTTTAGTGATTTGGCTTGTCGCTATCGTTAAGGAATTGATTTTTATTTTACTGGGTGCACAATCCGATAGAGTTCACTGTCCTGGCAATATTTACATGGAAGCCTAGCAAGTCTCCACGATTTCATGTTTGATTCATCCTTCTGTATTCGGTCTCCATGGCAACTGACCCAGGAGAGGGTTTTGGCTTTTATGCCGGTGCAGTATATCTTTGATCTTCTGGTGACGTCTTCGTCCTCTGCGGCAGAATGGACAGCCAGGTGAAGCTCGCCGTGGTGGTGAAGGTCATGGGTCGTACTGGATCGAGAGGGCAGGTGACCCAGGTGAGGGTCAAGTTCCTTGACGACCAGAACCGCCTGATCATGAGGAACGTCAAGGGGCCCGTCAGGGAAGGAGACATCCTCACCCTCCTCGAGTCCGAGAGGGAAGCCAGGCGGCTTCGCTGATTTTCCTCCCAGTCTTATTATATTTGTTTCGAACACGCTACCCCTTCTGCGCGGGCTTGAATGAACCAACTCTTTTGAGAACTCGGACGAAGATGAACTCAGGTAGTAAAAGAAATCTTTCGTATAAACCGGTGATCGTAGTGTACAGAGGGGCCCTTGTCAAGCGGTAGACCCCATAGCTGCCGGCGGCGGCGGCGAGTGAGCCCATGTGGGCCGCCGCTCTGTATTCAATATAAGAACGAAAGATTGCCATCTCCACCCCGTAAGCCATCGGTAAACCATAGACCGCCGCAGCCCCTGTTGCCGGCGCTGCCAGTGCCTCACGGTCGCATCGCTGCCGCCACCAACCACAGCAGAGCCAGCGCCACCACCGCCACCGCCATCGGTAAACCATCAACCGCCGCAGCCCCTGTTGCCGGCACTGCCAGTGCCTCACAGTCGCATCGCTGCCGCCACCAACCACAGCAGAGCCAGTGCCACCACCGCCACCGCCATCGTCGCCAGCACCACTGGCAAAACTTCGGCCGCCACAACCACAACCAGCGCCACAAGCACCACCAGAGCCGTTGTGACAATACTTCCCGCATCACAAGCTAAGCCGCCTGGCCCGATAATGGTAAAGATGATAGAGATGATCCAAGCCACTAGAAACATTCCCATCCGACGCCGGACATTCAGGTGACGGGGAAACCTAACAGGGTACATACAAAGATGAAGCGTCTCTCAGAACATCAGCGCCTTGCGTTGACATTTCTGCCCCGACAACTGTCCCTCCGCCTTCCGTTGACCCTGGTTTTCCTCCCGAGACACGCAACGCATTAACTTCATTGTACGACTGTCACTGTCTCCCTTCCTCTTGATCCCAGTTGCTTATCGCGTCTCTCGATGGAATTTAAATTATCTCCTGAGCAACTTCATGCTAGCTTTTATCTCCGAAATTCTAATTCATGCTACCACTTCTGATGGGGGGTCTACCCCTCCCCGCCATATCAGAGGGCTGGCTTCAGTTGTCCTCTTCAGCTGAGGGGCGGCATACTGTGATAAGAAGAATAAATTATTTTATTCATTATAGAAATCTTATTATCAAACAATAGTTTCTCATTGATTATGTGAAATCAATATCTTTTGCTTTAAATTCCCGAGATTAAACCCAAGAAATTGTATGATATTTCTTCGAGTAAGTCACATTTTGTATAATTAAAAATTTACCTTGAATGAAATCGAGTCGCTAAATGGATTTCGTGAATGTAATGGCTCACGTTCAAAGTTTGGTTATTCAACGATCCTCAACATACATATGGAGTACAAGGGCTCTTAAACTTCGATAATTGAAAGATTGAACATCAATCAACATAGCAAAACATTGTATAACTTTACTAATAATCCGAATATATTTTTTGCAAACGTTGAGGCCTCGCGTCAGCCACCACAGCCAACGACACAGCTATCCACGATGGCACCTAGGCGGCTCCCGCCGCCATACACACAGCTGCATACAACAGTCAACACGACGACAAGAATGATTGCTTATATGCCCCCCGCTGGATCTTGTCAATAAAGGTAACACCACCCATGACTTACTACGTCTTATGACGGCTGGCGTTGACCATCCCACCTCAATAACTTCCCGGCCAGCATCTCCGTCGATCATCATCTTCCAACGGTCATACGCTACGCGTTGTCATTTCTCCCATAGTTTGAGGTTTCACGTAGTCTACTGTGTTGTCGAACTCACAAATGAGGATAACTTAGGTTTAGCCTTTGTTGAATGACTTCACATGTACAAATTTTCCTGAGAATGTTTGAAAGTATTGTACCTAAAGATTAGAGATAGCTTTGAGCTCAAATCCAGGGAACGACAACCTCTGTATCCCTCTCTTCCGATCTCAGTTTTTTCGTTGTGACACTGACTAATGCGTACTGTCCTAGATCTCGCGTTGACTTCAATATTCCATTTCTGTTCGGATACTGGTTATCAGCTTCGGCACTTAGCCATGGGTAGTGAGAAGTTTCTTCCTGGCCATTTCTCAGACCACCACGGAGGAAGGGACGAAAGCAGACCTGCCGCGGGTTTGTTGACCAAATGATGGCTCTAAAAAGTCTGAGAAGTCGCCTGATAGTTCCACTGTAGATGCTATTTATTAGATGTAATTCAATAACTAATATATCCAAAACTAATTATTGATTTGAAAAATGCTTAAGATTAGTATCACGCCTTGCTAGGGCTATGAAGGCACGAGCATTTCATAGCGTTTGCCTGTGGAACAATGCTTATTATTTTCGGTGGAACATGTAAGTATATATATGTGAAGATAATACTTCCAAACTAATTAATACAAGGGTTGGTGGAACTTGCCACTTGGTGACAAAAATTACTATGAGCCTAGCAACATATCTTCAGTAAACAATAATTCCAAGATTTAACTTGAAATCAATTAGAAATTGGAGACTTCCTAGTTTATCGTCATAAGATATTGCCTTCTCATGATCAATTAAAATGTATGGCTTGGGATTAAGATTATACTTTAATAGAATGCTTTAATCTTTATCGTTACAATTTTCTCTTATCATAAATTTCACCCCCTCATCTAAGGAGATCAAATCATAGGAGATGCATTTTGTGATTCACGGAAGTAGCCCCCACATCATAAATGGATACCCATGCAAGTCTCATTTTGTCATTCTTCATGTTCTGGAGGACATTTTATTATCTTTCGTCAGCTAAAGTGCAATCTCGCATAGTAACATCTTATCCACCATTTTATGATAAAATGCATCTCATCCAAGCATTTAATCATGATTCCACCAAAATAAAAAACGTCTGGATTGCATCCTCTTAGAAAATTAACAAAGATGACGGTTTAGCTACCAATGCATCCCACTTCATTTCGTTTTTAGTCTCGTCCATCGCCGGCCCTACCGCTACCACAGCCACTCCCGCCGCCACAACCACCACCGTCGATGATAACATTACCCATTCCGCCACCACCGTGAATGCCAACGTCTACACTACAGCTGCTGGCGCATCCGCAGGTGAATGCCACGACTATCCAGACTGCGATAAAAACGACGGTGACGACCCAAAACATCACAAATCCATCCATTCTCTTCTGTTTCACCGCCGAGTGGGGATTTATGATAGTTTGGACCATGTGACGAAGGATACCCCTACCGTGGACAAGCATGAACAGCATGGCGTCCCCATGACGTCAGCAACTTTAGCTGGCGTTGGGACCTCCAGAACTTTGCCGTGTGCATCATGCTAGATTATGTAGGATCCTGGTCAAGGTTAGGTTACACATGCGTATGCATATCTTAAAATCGTGGAGAAGTTAAGTATTTCTTATTGATTTCAGACCGAAAAGGTTGGGCCTTTCTATTGAACACCTTACACTAAATATCTCCTAATTTTCCCGAGGGCTTATGAAAAATGTCATATGATACCGAAAAGATTGAAGTTTTAATATTTTAAGCCCAGCTAACAGGATCCACTAGTTATCACCCCAGCCCCACTGACACCTCCACTGCCTTCCTCGATCCTTGGGTCAATCCTAGACGAGATATATATATATATATATTTATGGTCAAATATCAACGATACTAATCCACCAGCTCATTGTGTTGCCGTCATTTCGTCTTGTATCCCGCCGGCGTCGTCAACCCCAGCGCTCGCCGCGGGCATATGCCCCTGATCGACGAGGCGACACGATACGAGACCGAAGGGTATGCTGCCTGGCTCAACAGGAGGTGATTCCTAGGCCGTCGTCGACAATGGACACGATACGTGGACCCATCGTGCCGCCTTCTCTCTTCCCTGGCGGCATGGGGGAAGGAAGCGAGGGTGTCAACATGGCCGTCACAGCATCAAAGAGGCCCAAAAATACAAATTTTCCTGAGAACTAGCTTCTCCTATTCGATCCCACTTCGTCCGACACCGATGTAGACTCCTCTCCTACGTCGGTATATCTGATATTCTGTCCCAAGATCCGACGATATACGACTTAAAGACATGCATTATAATTACGACTGGACCACCCCACCAAGGCCTCTACATCGTCATGTCTGCCGTCTTCCTTGTACAGAGGAGTTTAAAGAATAAGGCGTCTGTTAAGACAGTCGAAACAATAGGAAATTAGTCCCAGGCGAGACATGAGATAGGACTAGGACGACGACGGCCAGGACGAAGACGGCGGAGACTCAAGGTTTCTGATAGGTTGCATACCCTTAGCTCGCAACCCCACCTTCGGGCACACGGAGTAGATCGATTTATGATAACCGTCGGGGGGGATGGTGGACGTCATGATTGACCTCAAATCTCAGTGTTGGGAACTTTTGTATCAAGTGGAAAGAAAATTGGGGGAGAGGGGATATCCACATGGTTAGCCCCATATCGGGCATTGTTGCCCTACTCGCCGTGCCCAGTGAGCTCCTCGATAGGGTGTTCTCAGTAAGGAAAGAATATAGAAATGCATTCGCTCCCCCTCGGTTTTTCCGAGGGATTACCCGTAGATTCCGTGGGAGACAATGTTTGACTTTGACTTTAACACCAAGGCTTAGCAAGGGCAAATCTGGTAAGAGGCCATGATAATTCCGATAGAAATGGCGTGTCATGCTTTCATTTAGTTCAACGATTCTATTTATTTCTAAAATAACGTAGAGAAGCTGAGAATAGTACGTGAACCCACTAGAGGATTATTTAGTATTATATTTTCGCAACTTCTAGAATTATGCACAAAAAGAAGTAAATAAAAACCATATGCAAAACTTAGAATGCATGTAGATGGCTTCGATGAATATAATCTTAGAAAAAACAGATTGGGTATCTAAATAAATTAATGAAATAACCGTGCAGATGAAAATAGAATAATTGATATCAAATAAGCTGAGGTCATTGAAAATATTGAACAAGTATTTCGAAGTTTAACTTCACATAGTTTATCAAATGCTCCTCACCGTGAGGATCCAATTCATCTACCTCTCACTTGTGATCAGAAAGACAGAAATACTTCATTTTCAGTATAAATATTCAGAAAATATTGTTTAATATCCAAAACGTGAATTTCATATTTTCAGTCATTGGCGAGTTATCGAGTGAGCATAGAAATATCCTTAGCATGCAGATCAAGTATGAGAATTACACAAGAAAAAACTGACAAATATCTTGAAGTGGCTGCTACCCAAAAGACTATCTATTCTATGTCACTATCAAAATGTCAACGGTCTCCCGTGGGCATCGAGTATACCTTGTGAGCACCTTATTCCTTGCCCCGCAACACGACACATCATCGTCTCCTTAGCTTTCTTGCCGTCATAGCAAGAATTGATTATTCACTTGATCAATGATTGAAGTTAGAGGTTACGTGTAAGGTCTATTATAAGTGGATCCACTAAGATGAATCCAACCTATACACTATTCGATTGTGTAAATAGGTATCCATCCTTTTAAAAAAAAAAAAAAAATTAAGCATTTTTCCTTTCTGTCTTTCTCGCCTAACCCTAGAGCTCAACGGCTCTCTCTCAGACAACAGGGGACGACAGCAAGGCTTGAAGCAGTCAAGGAACTTCGACATGGTATCAAAGCAGGTCAACTGTGGTCGTTCCAAGTTATCTTGACTAATAGAACGTTCGCTTGGATTTTATTCTTTCAATTTGTTGTGGAATACGTGTCCTAAATTTTGGCTGCCTTGGTGAGAGCCTATCATGTCCTACGCTCTTCTATACAATCATTTTCTAACTGTTTATTGAGTATATTCATTGGCCAATGCCCTATTTACCTCTCCTCTCATTCTTCGAGTAGGGAGAACAGTTTGTATCGTCTTGGGTAGAAGTTGTTCCTACTATTTCTCTATTTTGTCTTGTACCTCTGTATAGAAGCCGAGAGCGTAACTTTTGCTGGTTGAAGAAAAAAAATATTACGTCAGAAGTGATCGAAATATTTTCGATTTCTGCATAATATACTCGAGCTCTAAGCTATAACTAGAGCTGCCAAATGTACTTAATGAATTCAAACTCAAGGGGAGGAATCTCCTCGAGTGGAGTGAGTTCATTGAAATAGTTTTAACAAGAACAGAGAAATCAGAACATGGTCTTGAACCAGGACTTGACCAAACAGATCAATGGTTCAAGCTATGGAAAGAAGAGGACGCGATTATAAAGCTAAGTAAGATCAACGCTGAGTACCTTCCGATAGGCCTCTCAAATTTTGTCAACCTTCTTGGGGTCCCTCTTGCGCGCCTTCTGCTGGGCCTCCGCGGCAGCGCGCCTTCGACCCGTTTCCCCCACATGAAAGCATTACAAAGTGACAGTAAAGAAGTTCAGTGAGCGCTGGACGTGTTCTCTCACCCCGCCTGAGCTAATTTAGTACACCTCTTCCTCGTCCTCCCCACGCTCACCTCCCCCTCAACCTCTTCTTCGGGGACCTTCCATCGACCCAGCTTGGCCCTTGTAGCCATGCAGCAATGTGCGCCATTGCCATTGCCATTGCCACGTCCGCCTCTCTATCGCATCATCTCTTCCGACAGTCTATGGAGGTGTGACGTTCAACGGTGTGCCCTTGGCTGCCCGCGACCTGTCCCGGACAGGCGACTTGCGCGCTTCGCCATTCAGTTACCTTTCTGTCACTTGCAATCACCCCTTGACTGTGGCACGCATTAGAGCTTTGATGAAAAACTGAAACGCAGGAGACCTCGATATTTCCCGATTTCCCAGGAGGCATTTGGAGTTATTACCGCAGAAAATAATAATGTCTGCTGCTCTGATGGGAAAAAGGGTGCCAGCGGGAGTGGTACCGTCGCATTAACGGCGGGAGGAGTCACAGAAGATAAGTTCGACGGTTCCCGTTAATGTCGTCCAGATTGATCTACCCTGCTCCCAAGCTGGTTCTGCTGGCTCTGTTACATCAAAATAAAATTATCACAGTTTATAGACTCATTGATTCTTGAGGCCACGCACTATTCGTGGGAGAATTCTGGGTCCGTTTCAGCAACTTATCATTCTCCCTTCAGAAGATTTATTTCACAGTTCAGGCTAAGCAGGAGGTGACCCCCAAAGGGACACCTACCCGTCGACCCATCGTGTCGCGTAATCTCCTCTGTCGGCTTGGGCGAAGGAAGCGAGTGTGAAAGCGAGGCCATCGGAGGTTCGGGAGGAGGGAAACGAATCGACCTCCGGCATTGTCACAAAGATCCGCAAGGAAATGAAGATATAGAAATTAAATTTTTGTTGAGGTTTTGCTTCTCCTATACGATCATACTTCTTCCGACACCGATTAGACTCCGTTCCTACATCAGTAAATCTATTTTTCTGTCTGAAGATCCGACGATATGCGACTTAAAAGACATGCATCATAACTGTGATTGCACCACCACACCAAGGCCTATCCATCACCACATCCGCCGTCTTCGTTGAAGCAGGAGTCGAGAGAATCAGGCGTCCGTTACGACAGTCAGAATAATCGGAAACTAGTCCATGCCGAGGCAAGTATTAGGATTAGGACGACGATGGTCAGGACGCAGATGGCAGAGACTGTTACGGCTTCTGACAGGTTACTCCCACATGAAATCTCTTAGTCTGTTTTGGGAACGGAGTCTCCTTGCCTGTTTCTTCCCCGAAACTCCTCCGTCCCTTATATTTAATGTCCTTGGGCTTCTTCGACTAGACATTTGTCCTCAGATATAAGTAGCTGAAAGTTCACAGGATTCCGTGTGGCACAATCTGACTTTGACAGTCGTAGTTTCAGAAAACGGATAATCTGATTAGGGGCTATGAAAACTCAAATAGAAACGGCGCCATCATGGCATTTCGTTCAACAATCCTATTTATTTACGAAATAACGTAACGGAGATGCAGAGAACTGGGATGATGAACCCACCAGAGGAACATTTAGCAGGTATCTTTCTTTGCAACTTTCCATATGATGACATAACAGAAGTAAAAGGAAAACCATAGACGAGATCTAGAACGTATGTCGATGGCTTCAATGAATATAATCCAAGCAAAAACATTCTAGGTCTCTAAATAAATCAATGAAATAACCTTGGAGGTGAGAGTAATTGATATCAAATAAGCTGAGATCATTGAAAAGTGAACGAGTATTTCTAAGTTTAATCTCCTATGGTTTATCCGATGTTCCTCACGCGGAGAATCCACTGCATCCATCTCTCGCTTGTGATCAGAAATACTTATTTTTCACATTTTCATTGGTTAGCTAGTTATCAAGTGAGCTTAGCTGTATCCTTCAGCGTGAAGATCAAATATGACCATTAAACAAACAAAAACTGACAAAGAATGGTTTAGCCAGTATCCTTTACTATGGATCGGTAAAGGCTTCCCTATGTCATGAACTGAGAGTCTTGAAACACATTGTTCGCATTTTATAATAAGCAACTTTATTTATCTTATGATGTGATGTATTATTTTTGAATCTTTGATACTTATTCCAGAAATTATGCAATTTGCACATTTTCTACTGACGTTTCACTTCTTAGGAATAATGATAAATTTGTAGACAAGGATTTATGATAAATATAAAACAATTTCAATAAAGCAGCCCACTTATCTAAGAAAAACATTTTTTGTAACCTAGGGACATTCAATCAGAATACGGATGGGCTTTCTAGCAGATTATGCATAATGACTACAAGTGCTTGGTGAGATCTTTCTCAGTCTTTCATTTTGATTTCCTTTCACTAAATAAGACTGGAAATAGAGAATAAGAGAATAGAGATTATGACTTGGACAGAAGATAAGAGTAGAGAATAAACAAGGATAGATAAAAAGACTCTGAAGGAGGGGTATGTTTCGGGAAGGTTCTTGCTCATCTTTAGACTGGCCTCTATGTTCCAGAGCAGCTCAATGTCATGGTGGTGAATAATCAATGGTTCCATCATCATCTTCAAAACCTATCATCAATTGTCACCACCGCATCCAACTCCACTACCACCATTATCACTCACACTACCACCTTCAATGTCTATGCTGCCACTAATTTCATCGCCGTCTTGGCCACAAGTTGCAACACAGACAAATATGAAGAACACTATGAAGCAGAATATGATGATAGTAGGGACAAAAATCGTATCCATCTTTATGTTCACCTATAGGAATAAATATGCAAATATAGAAGAGAAATCACTAAGCTATTAAGAATTATGATGAGAACAAAACTACCACCATACACCTCTAATTCATGTATCAATGCCCTCCAGACGACTCACACATTAGGGTGTCAATAATAGACTCTTATCTCCTTCTATAAAAACTTCACTTGTAATAGAAGAAAGAAGAGATACTAAGAAAAAAGAAGATAGCTGATGGAGAGAGATAATAGAAAGAAGAGAGAGAGAGAGAGAGAGAAATCTCTCATTGTCCATCGTACTCAAAAAAAGAGAAATATATGCCCCTATTTATAGAAAAAAAAGATAAATGCCCCTTAAAATAAGACATTTCGATCTACATGTGAAGAGCCACCTCCTGTCTCAACATTCAAAAGATGTGCAAGAGAGCCTCTCCTATCTTACTCACTTGGGAGATGTCTGAGGAGTGAGGAATGATGATGCGGTTTTCACCTCATCTTGTTTGACCTAGTTGGGGGTCATGTAGGGAGAGAAAAATAGTTGTCACCTCATCCCTTTTGACCTGTTTAGGGGTCGTGTAGGGAGAGAGAGAGCAAGAAACGAGGGAGATTGAAGCCATCACTTTTGAGATGTTGATAAATCCAAAAATCATGATGAATTATGTTGTTGTTTTTCTTTTAAAATTTATGCGATAATACTTATAATTCAACTTAATCACTCAATATAGGTAGAGTGTAAGTAAGGGGTAGAATCCACAAGGAGGAATGATAGAAATCTGAATTCAAGTTTTTCATGAAGAGAAAGGAAATTCAAATAGAAGAAAGGGGAAAATAGCTGAGAAGATAAAGAAGAAATGGAAAGATGATCTTGAAGATCTTGATCTTATTTCCAAGATCAGAATTTTCTAGATCAGGGGAGATATGAAAATATGATATGAGGATTGATGAACCACAAAATAAGTATGAGAAAAAGAAGTCTTAAACTAATTTTTATGATATTACAAATGATAGTTGTGATCAAATCCAATCAATGATGCTTATTCAAACAATCATTCAATCAAGGACTTGTATACTTTGCCCAGGCCATAGCGGTTTGTAACCAGAAAGATGAATGAAAAGAGAAAGGAAAGAATTCACTAAATCAGAAGTTTGAACACAAGATTGATCTCTGGTAACCCTCTTTCCTATTGGCCAACCAAATGCTGGGGGCAAGACTAAAAGATTTGTTTCTAAGTTTGCAGCCCTGTTATCATAAGGGTTAGGACATGGATGGAAAGAGGAGATAATGATGAAGCAGCCCACAAAATTTCAGCCCTGAACTCCTTTTGGTTCGTCAAATATCATGATTTAAACTTGGGTTAATCTGAGTCGTTGATCTTTTTCTCTCTCCTCCATGTTGCCGCCAAGTTCATTTAGGGTTCCACATTTTTTTAATCCTTGTAAGCTTCAGTGAATGGCCATGATTAGGCATAAATTTTCCACTTTACTTGCCTCATTAATCCCCTAACATGTGTCCACTGAATGAGGTTCCACCATGTGTATAGGCATCAGCTCGCATTCATTATAGTTTTAATCATCAAATTTTTTCTTCTCACCACGTGTCCTTGCACACTTGAAAATAAGAACATTAGTCCTATGCATGGCTTCATTGTGATGCAATGCACCTTCATAATGATTGGATCAGCCAATCATTGACAAAAATGAGTAAACACGATTGAAACAACATATTGAGATGACATTAAATCTCGATAAAAGCTATTTAAAACCATAAGAGCCTATAAATAAATCTGAGAAAATATATTTTGACTTGTAAATTAATTTTTTTAAGAATCCAATATCAGAAAATTCTACAAAAAAGACTAAAAAAGTATAGAAAAATTATATCATTAATCTTAAAAAATAGAATGAATCATTTTAAGATGTGATAATATGCATAGATTATCATTTAAATGTAAATATAAATGTGAAGTTTATAATATTAATATAATAATTAGTATGTTATCAAATGTGTGGGCTCACTTGCATGTAGATCGAGATGTCTCCTTTTAGGGGGTGTTATCTTTTATTATTTTCTATAAATAAGGCATGTATTTCTCCTTTTTTAGTATGATAGACTATGAGAGATTTCTCTCTCTCTCTCTTCATTTTATTCTCTCTCTCCATCAAATCTCTTCTTCTTTCTTGATATCTCTTCTCTTTTCTATTATAGGTGAAGTCCTTATAAAAAAAGATAAGAGTCTATTGATAACTCTCTAATGTGTCGGTTGTCTAGAAGGTATTGAAACATGAATTAGAGGTTTATACTAGAAGTTTTGTTCTCATTAAGATTCTTGATAGCTTGATGATTTCTCTTCTACTTATTTTTATTGATATTCATAACTTTAGTTTCTACTATTATTTGTGATTTTGTACTTGCATATTTATTCTTACAAGTGATATTAGAGTATTGATTTGATTATTAATGAATTTACTATGACTTCTAAGGTGCACACTAACATTTAGAAGTTACATAAGTCTTCTAAATTTAATCTCTAAAAGTATCATATTTATGATATGTTGTTCTAAAATGACTTGTATATAATTTTGGATGGACCAAAATAGACAAGATCAATACTAATGGTTGAGAAATAATAAAAAAGGAGGCTGAAGGTTTATTTGTATATGTTTGTTTGATTGTGCTCTTCAACAAGTCATGAATAAATATAATTCAAAGAAACTCTAAAAGAAGTTGAAGAACCAATGTGCATTAAATTTGATGATAAATAAATTGACATTGAAGAGAAAATTATCTAAATTACCCATGTTAAATAGAGATGATTTGACATCTTATTAATTATTTTAATCAATCAATAAATTACTTGTTTCATATAAAATATAATTTTTCTTATGAGAATTTTTTTTTGTTCTACTTGATTCACTTCTTAATTCATATGATCATCTCATTATAACCTTGTTGCATGGTAGTACAACACATGTTCTTGAAGATACTATTGACTCATTGATGAAATATTATCATGAGAAGAAAGATGTTGATGAGCCTTGTGGTGAAGGTTTATATTTGAAGGGTGAAAAAGAACGTGAAAGGTAGAAGGAGAAGGGATCATTAGGAGACAAGAAAAGTCAGTTCAAGTTCTAAAAAATTAGTTGAAAGACTAAACTTGTCATAAGTGTTATGAGAAGAAACACTTGTGAAGAAATTGTTTAAGGAATAAGAGTGATAAAATAGCAAGAGGTGAACCTAATTTGGCAAATGTTGCAAAGGTTGAGAACAAAGAAGATGGTGGAATCTTATTTTGGTCTTGTTGTTATTGAGTAGTTGTCAAACATATGGATTCTTACTATTGACTAATTTGACTCATACAAGAGTACAATAATAGTTGTTTTCATAAAAAACAACATAGCTTGCTAACTTGCATTAGTTTGGTGAAGGTTTGAATGTTTAACGGAGTGGTTTGAGAGTTAAGAAATATTTCTCATGTTTTAATATTGTACTAGAATTTAATTTCACTTTGAGTATTGAAAGTTAATAAATGTTACTTAAAAAGAGAGAATGAAATCCTCAAGATTATCAAGAGATTATTCATTATGATGAAGAAAAGACATCAATGAATAAATATTTATAAACTTAGAAAAATACTGATGTAGGTAGAGTTTGTGTTGTGACACCAAATGATTTAATGATTGATGATACTCTTTTATAACACGTGATTGAGCCATATGAGTGAGACATATAAAGAATAATTATATATATGAGGATTGCTAACTAATGTGAAAACTTACAAATTAGATTATTATAAGTACTGTATCATGAGAAAATAATACATGGTAATAATTTAAGGCAATGAAACATGATATAGATGGTGTGTTAAATTATATTCATTCAAATGTGTATGATTTAGTTGATGTGATGTCGATGGATAATACTTGTTATTTTTTTACTTTTATTGATAATTTTTCTAGAAAAATATTTTGAAAGTATAAAATTAGAAGTATTTATGAAGTTCAAGACTTGGTGTGTAAAGATAGAGAATGAGATGGAGAAGAAAATAAAAATCTTGTGAACTAACAATGATATAGAATTTAAAAATTCTGAATTTGATTAGTTTTATGGTGAACATGATATTCAATATTATTATACAATGAAAAATATTCCATAATAGAACACTATTACTGAGTGAATGAACTATATAATTGTTGAGAGAGCATAGTGCTTATGGTTGAATGTCTACTTGTTCAAAGAGTTTTGAGTAGAAGTTGTGAGTATGATATTCAGTGAATAAATCATTAAATTTTGCTCTTAACAGGAAGATTATTGAAGAAGTATGAACTAAAAATCATGTTGACTATTTAAATTTATGTATATTTAAATGTCCAAGATATGTCCTAACACTTACTAATGAGAAAATCAAAACTAGATCTAAAGTCTAGAAAATATATCTTCTTGGGTACAATACTAGTGTGAAAAGATATTGACTTTATGATTGAAAAAGAAAAATATTATTTTAATAGAGATATAGTCTTTGATGAAAATCATATATTGAAGTTCTTTTCTATAGAACACAAGATTCAAAAATCTAATAATACTTGTGTTGAAGATAGAGTAAGATTAAAGGTAAAAATTGTGTAGAGTCTTCTTAGTTTTATTATAAATGAAGATCGAGTGATATAATTATCAAATATTCTTGATTATATTATTGTTAGATGAGGTAAGCATAAAGTAAAGCCTCTTACTCATCTTGATAATTATATTATCTTTAAATTATTTATAAGAGATGATGTGCTAATAATTTTTTGAGAGGTAATTAGTTGTTTAAAAAAAGAGAAATGACTACAGGCCATGTCTAAAGAATGAGCATCTTTAGACAAGAATCACACTTAAAAATTAGTAGATCTTCTTACAAGAAAGTGAGCTATTAAGTGTAATTGAGTGTACAAAAAGAAGTTGTCAATAATTGATGATGATTAATCATAATACAAGACAAGACTTGTTGTAAAATATTTTACATAGAAGTAGAGAATTAATTATATAAAGATCTTTTCACCTATTGTGAAGTACACATCTATTTAACTTGGTGCTTGAATTAAAGTCTTTCTATATTGTGACAATTAAAGTGATATTTGCTTGGCAAAGAATCAAGTCTATTATGTATGGTCGAAATATATTGATTTGCAGTATCACAAGATTTATGAATTTGATAAATTTTAGAGATATCTCTTTAGAGAAAGTTCACATAGAAAAGAATATTATGAATATATTAACAAAAGTTGTCATAGTAGAGAAGTTCAAATATTATGTAAATTTGATTCATATTGTAGGTACTTTATAGAAGGTGAAGAACATACAATATAAATGAACATCAACATCGGGTACAATGATGATGGCTGTCAAGATAGAATTTGGTGGGGTGAGTAATCATTATGAGTTCTGGACCTGACCCAAAAGCCATAGATCTTGTATTGAGTAATCATTATGAGTCACTATTAAAGGTCAACTATCTCTTGTGGACATTGAGCATACTATGTGAGAACCTCATCCTTGGTCATACCCAACATGTCATTGTCTACTTATAAGTATTTTTGCGAGTGGATTATTGTTTCTTTGAATCAATGAATGAAACCATGTCACCATACATAGTCAGCCAACTTCCACCAGCATATAGTGGGCTATATTTGACATTTGGTAGAAAGACAATGGATGCATGTACGCATCGGCAGTCTCCCCTTGATATGCCTAAAGTAATGCCTCTTGTGGGCTGATGTCAACGATTGATCAATCTTCTTTCTTTGGGGAAAAACACCCGAAATATCAAATAAAAATGGGTCGTGTTTAACTTTTTATTTTTCAACAATCGTCAAAAATAGATATCAAATGCCAGGGCTCTTATGCTTCGGTAACTAGAGATTGACAACTACACAGGAATTAAACTCTAATCACCACAACATTATGTTTGCGCAAAAAATGTAATTTTTTCCCAATGTCGGGCCCTGTGCTCAGCCACGACAGTGCATACCACAATGGAACCTTAGCGGCTCCCACCGCCCTACACATCCACATCACAGTCAACAGGACGGCAAGAACGATCTCAATCAAGCCCAGCGCTGGACCTAGTCAAAAAGGTCACCCACACCAGACATAATAGGTATCCTATAACGTCAGCGGCTTGGGTTGGCAATCCCTCGGGAATTTCCCCTGGTATCTTAGTCTTCTGTCATCATCTTCTTTTGGCCCTCTCTCCGTCCCTCTCTCTCTTGCTCGCCCTCCCTCTCTCCCTCTCCTCTCTCTCTCTCCCCCCCTCTCTCTCTCTCTCTTTCTCCCCCTTTCTCTCTCCCTCTCTCTCCCTTTTCTCTCCCCGTCCCTCTCGCTGTCTTGCTCGCCCTCCCTCTCTCCCTCCTCTCTCTCTCTCTCTCTCACTTACCATTTTGGGCTTTCTTGTGAAACATCTTACTTTACAGGGAAACTAAGTAAAGATCTCCAAGTTTCCCAATGGTTTATTGGGGTTGTCATTTGGTGACCGAAACGTTTAAAACCTCGTTATATTTGAACGTGGATAAGCAGATCTATTGGTGATTTAAACTAGAGTAACCGTCATCTATAACATTTTTCTGGCTTCTCATTGGCCAGCCCAATGATAGGTGTTTCGTCTTTCTTGTTGACACTTAACAGAATAAACCGATATATAGAGGCAATATCCCCCGCTTTCCCAAAGGTTGGTTACTTCGTGCCCGGAACTACCAGTTAGTCTCACGAGACATCTTCAGAGCAGAAAGTTATCTACATTCCACTTTAAGTCACCGAGTAGTTGGACAAGTTTCAATGTATTTAGTCATAAGATTCCACTTTAAGTCTGCGAGTAAGATCTTTCCTTGAATAGAAACCTCAGTTATTCGAGTTACGAGTCTCTCTTTCCTAAACGCCTCTATTCATATGAGGAGATTAACTCATGCGATACATCACGATGCTTGACCCGCCATTTTGTCCAATCTACGCGCGCTCTTCATGTTCCGGACGAAACTACATGATCTTGCTTCACCAAAAGTCCCATTAAAGTCAGTAATCGTAAGACGGATCTCAATCAAACGTTCAATCATAATTCCACCACCATAAAAATACATTCTGAGTGCAGACACTCAGAATATCAACAAGCGCCAGGTGTGCTCATCATTGTGATGGCCTCGTCCAGCTGAACCTTCAACAGCCCCCCCCACCCCCGCCGCCCCCGCCCCCGCCCCCGCCCCCGCCCCCACCCCCGCCGCCGCCACCCCCGTCGCCGCCGCCGCCGCCGCCGCCGCCACAGCCCCCGCCCCCCCCGAAGTCAAAGCCGCCACCCCCGCCGAAGCCAAAACCGCCGCCCCCGCCGACGCCACCGGAGCCACCGCCACCACCTCCGGCTATGCCAGCGTCCACACCACAGGCTGTGGCACAGGACCTGATAAGTCCCACAACTATCCCGATGGCGATAAAGACGGCAACGACGATCCAAACTATTATAGGCGCATCCATTAATCTTCGCTGTCCCCCTGCCCCGCTCAGGACCCTGTCAGATGAGGGTAACCCTCGAAGGACACACCTATATATAGATCTCATGGGTTTCCCTTGACGTTAGCGGCTTGCGTTCACGATTCCGTCTCAAGAAATTTCCCGCCGCTTTCGGTCGAAAATCATCTTCCTCCGGCAACACGCTACGTGTTGACTAACATGACGTGTCTCCGACGTAGACCCCGTCTTCTTTGTGTCAAGCTATTTTTAATAACAAAATTATTCAATCATCTACAGAAGAAAACATCAAGACCGAATTATCTACCCCAAACAATTTATTTCCAGATTCTTCAAGTCATGCTTTTAATTGTACAAGACCCCAGTTTCCTCTGAAGAAGCCTCAGCAAGCAATTATAAATATAATGTGTCTTAAATAATAATTAATTCAAATGTGGAGTACTTAATCTCACTTAAGCTATTTTATTTGATTTATTCAGCAAAACTTTGGGAATCAAGTTCGTGCACAGTGTCGGACCCACGCTCATCCATTCATTTTTCACAAACAACCTTTCCCTACTGTTCCTTGTTGTCGTACCCTCCTTGCCGATAGCAAAGTTGCATAAATAGATGAGCAGAAATTTTACCGGTACGCCCTCGAGGCTTCCGCAGAACATGAGGTGTCTCGGATACTTTTCCTATTTGAAAAGTTTAATGGTACAAAAGGATTTTTACAGATATGCAAGGATATTGGAGCGAGAGTAGTGAGCCTGCTGTTATCCAGGGATGTCTTATCGGCTTCCTCGAGCTGTTTCCCCCTCATGAAAGTGGTACGAACCAACAGGGGAGAAGCTCAGTGAGCGTGGTGGCGTCCTCTCTCATCCCGCGGGAGCTAATGGAGATGTACGCCCCTCCGTCCTCCACGCTCACGCTCACCTTCACCTCCTCCTCTTCCTCCTCTTCCTCGGCCTCCTTCCGTCGCCCCAGCTTGCCCTGCGTAGCCAGGCACCGCTGCTCTCATCCAGCCAGCTCCGCCGCCGCCGTTGGCACGTCCGCCTCTCTATCGCACCATCTCTCTTCCGCCAGTCTATGGAGGTGCGCCGCCCAACGGCGTGGCCTTGTCTGCCCGCGAGCAGCACCAGACAGGCGACTTGCCCGCTTCGCCATTCAGGTACCTTTTAGTCACCTGCGATCACCCCTTCACCGTGGCAGGCAGTGGAGCTGTGATGAGCATTTCGAGTGATACCGTAGAAAATAATAATTTATGCTGCTCTTATGCAAAAAAGGGTGTCAGCGGCCGTGATACCTGTCGCATTAACGATGGGAGGAGTCAGGGAAGAGAAGCTCCACAGATGTCGTCAATGACGCCAAAATTGATCTACCGTGCTTACAGTGACTACCAAAGTGCTTCTCCCCGAGGATGATCTTGTTTACCGCAGGATCATAAATTCATTGTCAGACTTTTATCAATCTGACTGGGGAGCCAATTTAGATATAAACTCATGGTTATGATTTTACGTTGAGGATAAACATAATTTAGGATAATTCAAGATGAATGCCTGAAAGATACTAATGTTAGTCTATTGACGCTCCAATGTATCATGTCATTCAAGAATCAGCACATGAGTACGTGAGGCAATGCTGCTTGAACTTACGTGGCAGTTTCTTCGGGAAAAGCTATTGTGCGTGTATGCTGCGTGCATACATACATACATACATACATACATACATACATACATAAAATTTGGAGGGTGACTAATGTTAGGAAAAAGTGGCTGAGAACGTGCTAGCTATATGTGAAGAAACCAGGAATCATGGTCCTTGTCTTTGATTAGGATATATCTTCCTTCTGATTAGTTGCTGGAAAAGAATGTAGCAATAATTAATATTTATACGAAGGAGAAACGTTGAAGAAAAATATGTATAAAAATCAGACGTCATTCACTTGTTGTTTTTCTTTCTGAAGAGCAATGGTGATGTAAATGGGCTGAGCCATAGCTTAAAATAAACTAGATGGGTCATGGAATCGTGAGGAGTTTTTGGTGACTGATAGTGTACCGTCTCTATTATCTATCCCCTTATGCCCTTGACTTTTCAGCAAGACCGAGGTTCCTGAGGTTTAAAACTTTTGAAGTTGAATTCGCATGAACTATTACCAGTATAGTTTGTGCAGAGTTTTAGATCGGTTGTAGCCAAGGTTCACCCAAGACTCAATCTCAGTACTAGAAACGATATCATCATCGCTGCTTACATAATGGCTTGCAATAATTCATGAAAAGGCGAGAGCAGTACTATCATAACTTTTCCATTATCATACAGCAGCTGGAAAATTTTGTCACACAACTTCTGCATGGGTTTTAATGAGCCATTATTATGCTACACTTGAGAAGTTAAATGACACTTTAGATCCATCTTTACTTATCTAAGGACGGAGTATATTTTTGCAGTAAAACTCCTGCAATTCGTTCTTGAAACATTTTCTAGGCGTAAATACTGTAAAAAAAAATTATTATGGGAAGGAATATAGGCCTTATTTTAATTTCTGCGCCACAATCGGGTGGTTTGTACTAAAAAATGATTCACATTTTTTAGGCTTCATATTTTTTTCTTCATCTGCTATTGCTTTTTTTTTTAAGCCTCAATCATTGTTCTGCAAATCTTTGTCTCTTCAATCATGCTTCTTCCGTGGACATCCCAGGCCTGCTCCCAAGCTGGTGCTGCTGGTGCTGCTGGTACTGATCCTCCAAAAGGAAACTTTTCAAAGTTTTTGGAACCCGTTTGGAGATTCTTGAGACCTCACACTATTCGTGGTACAGCTCTGGGTTCCTTGTGAGTTTCTTATATCATTCTCCCTTTAGAAGCTGTATTTCACGGTCCTTCATGCATTTATAGCCTACTTGATGACGAGGCCAGAGTACAATTTTCTCCATTTTACCTTCATTGTTTATTTCCTTTATTGGCAGGGCTTTGGTTTCACGAGCTTTGATAGAGAACAAAGATTTGATAAATTGGTGGCTGGTATTCAAGGCATTTTATGGTCTCATAGCACTTATATGTGGGAATGGATATATTGTCGGGATCAATCAGATATATGATATCGGAATTGACAAGTAAGCTCAAGTCTAACAACTGTATGACTCATTTCATATTTCTTTCTGACTTTTCATCTAATTTAGTTTCTAGGTGAGTTTTTGGGTCGCTGATGTTTGAGTCTTGGTTATCATTCTGGGAAGTTGGCATAGGAAATCTTACCATTATTGTGATTTTTTAGTATTAACCTTTATCAGTTTATCTGCAGAGTCAACAAGCCCTACTTACCTATTGCTGCAGGGGATCTCTCAGTTGACTCGGCATGGCTGCTGGTGTTATCTTTTGCAGCTGCTGGGCTTTTGATTGTTGTCTTAAACTTTGGACCGTTCATCTCTTCTCTTTATTGCCTAGGGCTCTTTCTTGGCACCATTTATTCTGTGCCTCCTTTTCGATTAAAGAAGTATCCAGTTGCAGCATTCCTTATCATTGCCACGGTTTGTTAGTTGTCTCTTTTATTCCAATTAAAGGTTATCTTTCACAGTCATTTATAAATATATATTTATATATATATAATCATTTATATTTTCATGATGACCGTAATGGATATGTATTCATTTATCACCTTGTGTGAAACAGTAATGTTGGATTATCTTTTTGAGCTATTGGGTCATATCTATCTGTGAGATACTAATAGGTGCATCGGTTCTGTTACTTTGAAATGAATTAAATTTATCCATTTTTCATGTGTGAGCCTAGGAAAGAGTTTCAGAAGAGGGTATATGGAATAAAAGAGAGACATATTCATCTAACGTGACCCTTACATTTCTAAATAGTTTACGTGTATGAGTCCCAGAAAACTGTTTCAGAAGTTTTACGGGTGAGATATATTGAATCAAGCTTTTTTTTTATCCTGCATCAGTGATGTCGAGTTATTAATAAATCGATGTAGTTTTCTTATCCCAGGTGACCAGTCATAATGATCTTGTATTTTATATGACAGCAAGTTCCGAGCTGAACACCAAACACAAATCATGCTTGTGCGTAAAATGGTTAAAGACGAGTAGAGAAGATATACGATTTAGTGAACTAACCATTATGTTATCTTTTCCGACCGACCATCTGGTTCTTTAGTTTTGTTGCGAGTTTGACTCAGCCGGATTACTTTGTGCTAGATTTTCAGATTATTCAAAATATTTGGTGGGGCTAGCTTAGGTGGTGTTCAAACGTTCCTCCCAAGCCTTATTGTCATTTCAACTACTCAGCATAAGAGTTTTTATATCATACTTGGATATGTCCTTGTTACGTGCTTTGATACTCTCTTCATTAAACTGACATTTTCAGGTACGAGGATTTCTACTTAATTTTGGTGTGTATTATGCCACCAGAGCTGCACTGGGTCTTACCTTTGAGTGGAGGTGAGAAGATAATATCAATCAAATATAATGGGATTCTAGTTTAGTGGTATCCATCCACATGATGGTGTCAATAGATATTAGCCACCCTGTGATAAAAGATCTTTGTTTGCTATTATCACAATAAAACACAAATTCATTGTTAGAGATACGGAACTGAGTGCAGGCTTCGTAGTGATGTCGGTATCTGATGCCAATTAAACCTTTTTCTACTCTATATATTCTCATCACTTTCTTTGTTTTGAAATACGAGACCAACATCCTTTAGGAAGTTTCTCGTGCTTCATTATGAACCTGGCGTTAATTTCTAATACGAGAGTGGCATTTCCTGCATGCAGTTCCCCAGTTGCTTTCATCACGGCCTTTGTGACAGTCTTTGCTCTGGTCATTGCAATAACCAAAGATCTTCCAGATGTTGAAGGAGACCGGAAGTGAGTGGCACCAAAGAATGTCCTATGTTTGTTGAACTTTGTCCCGATCTCTTTTTTATTTGTATTTATACGCCTGTGTTTTTGTATGTAAATAACTACTGAAAATGACGCCCTTCACAAGATTCAAACTAAATCTCAGTTAATGGTGTAGGCACATCTGTATAACCGCATGTTTTTTATTCCCTACTTAGTAATATTTTTATGTGATTGCTGTATGGAAGCCATCTTTTGGGCTTGGTCACATGGACAATAGAAATTTGGTACGAAATTCTGAGAACTGCCGTTGGCTTGAAAGTCATGTCATGTTGAAGTATTCAACCAATTGAATTCAAAACTAATGAGTTATGGATATAGCAATGCCGTTGGCAAACCATGATGTCATACTATGATAACAGAAGGGTAAAAAATTAATAATTTGAAATAGGACACAGATTGGCTCTAGGCTTTTTCTGATTCATACTAATGCTGGCCTTCATTGGACAGAAGAAAAACCTTAAGGTACGTTTACATCGCATTGATAGATATACGTCTGAAATGATTTAGCTAAGTTTATATTCAAATGGGCTCGTACTATTGTCAGCCATAAGACACCTCTGCTTAGGGAATATTGACAATCTACATGGTGGGTTACATTCATCATACTAGATGTCCCAGCACTTTTGAGAATCAAAGTGGGACCAGATTAGGTGAATTGACTGATTTCTGGTTTGTCATGGACTGAATCTCGAATTAACTTTTTTAAAATGTTAACAATAAAATTTTGAAAAAAAAAATTCAAAGTATTAGAAGAAAACCTTATACTTTCTGGAAAATGTGAAAAAATGTGCTTACAAGGAAGTAGTAGGTTTGAATATAATTTTTAGGTCACTGATTTGGTGAATTTTGAGGTAATGCTGGGAGTCTTGGTCGGTGGCATGAACATAAAAACCCCAGTAAACCAAATTACTCATTCAACTAGAAGATGGCGTAGCCAATTTATATATTTTATCCAGAAAAAAAAGGCCAATACTTTATTCCTCTTATTTCCTACCCATTTTAAATAGAACCATATTTCTCTCCTCATGACACCGAACTATTTTCAAATAATAAATAGTTTCTGGGCGCAGTGGTTCTTGCATTAGGACTTGTTTTTCTATCAATGCGGAAATTATCACACTATTCAGTACCCTTTCTCATGCTTTATATTTTCATCATAGGTTTCAGATTTCAACATTGGCAACAAAGCTCGGGGTCAGGAACATTGCCATCCTAGGTTCTGGGCTTTTGTTGGCGAACTACCTGGGCGCTATACTTGCTGCTGTTTATATGCCTCAGGTGAAACGTATACCAGTAGAGGCCCAGTGCCTTTAGTTCTAGTGTCAAGATGCCTCTGATCTTCTTCTCAATTGCTTGTTGTCCATGGTGACTCTAATATCTGATCTTTTTTGGTCTGAAATCGATTCATTCTAAAAGCATTTCCGCTAAAAAGCCTGCTTTATTTCACACTTATATTCTACTTAGATAAAATATTTTCTTCCTATGCAGGCTTTCAGGCGCAATTTGATGGTCCCCGTCCATGCTGCTTTAGCTCTTGCTTTGATTTTCCAGGTTATTTGAACCATACAAATTGTCGCCGTCGGAATGATATTTATTTTATTTTATCTATCTGCGCATTCGTCCTTGCATGTGAGAGGACGGAGAGAGCTAAAGGGTAGTCCACCTCTTTAATCCTCTCTTATTCGAGGCAATAACCACTTCAACATAAAAAATAAAATAAAAAATAGATAAATTTTGGTTACTTTATTCCTGGTTGATATTTGATAATCTTGCATCGAATAGTAACCTAGTCAACGCCCTTTCCATAGGAGGAGAGAAAAAAATCTCTGATCTAAGGGAAATGGGAAGCATCTGGAGATGCAAGACATTGATTCAAGCATGGTGTCTGTTTGGACAGATGGATCTCTCTGGCGTGCTGCGCCTCAAAATGATGGACTAAGAACTGTAATATGTAATGGGAGGACAATGGTTAGATGCAGATTATGATCTTCTTTCAAACAAAAAAACAAACAAGTGGATCCCCATTATTTTCCTTCATCTTCAGTGTATTACATTAATTTTCTGATGAAATATTTTCTGAGCACGTGAAAAAAAAAAAATCCCAAAATAGTCTTGATCTTTTGCCTTCATATATTATTGAATATCTCCTACTCTCTGAATGAATAAGAGACATTTACTTGATGCTATGTTGTTGCAGGGATGGATTCTGGAGAAAGCAAACTACTCAAAGGTAGAGTATTTTGTTCTAATCATGTTGATTATTGATTCCAATAATATTTTCCAAGCGGTTTTGTTCTTGGGAGCCATTCTACTATTGAATTCCCTCTAAGAATATTCCTAGGGGAGAATGAATATTTCATGTGACATCTGCAATGCTCCCAATGATGAACTGTGGCTCCGAAATCAGCGCTCATGGAGAACAGACCCTGCAATGCTCCTGGCAATGGCGGCCCTCCCATGGCAGACCTTTTGGCCCGATCTCCGATCATGATCAGGCTATATGGACTACCCTTTATCATAGTTCTATGGAGTGTTTGCAAGCTGCATATTTTCTCTAATTTCTTCAATCTTTCTGTATGAATGGCATTGCAATATCATCGGTCGCTTCTTTCTGGTTTTCGTTGTTTTGATCCTCTAAAGATGAAATTTTCATAGAACAATCTCACTAGTTTAGTCATGATTTGGGTCTGGTCTAGGATCGATAAATTTTGTCAGAAAAACTTTGAAGTATATTCATTGTTCTTGGCGAAGTTCTCACCTTCTGATCCTAAGCTTTTTTTTTTTTTTTTTCCTTGTGTCTGCAGGAAGCGATCTCGGACTTCTATAGATTCATCTGGAACCTCTTCTATACCGAGTACATCATATTCCCCTTCATATAGTCATATCCGTACCCTTTTGTTTCTTTTCCATCTAGTGTACATGCATCTCTCTCTCTATCTCTCTCTCTCTCTCTCTCTCTCTCTCTCTCTCTCTCTCTCTCTCTCTGCCTGCCCAGTTGAAGAGCGTCGCCTTTCAACCTTTGTCAAAGTAATGTGCTCTGTAAGAGCCGCCAGGACCCGGAATGGAGTCCAATCTATTCACAGGCGATTTCTATGTACATTGACCATACAAAAACGAGGCCATTACGTGTAAAACTAGCCTCCCCATCTCCCTCCCTCTTCCCAGAGGAACCCCTTCTTCTTCCCCTTTCACAGCAAGGGCCAAAATCTCCCCAGGAGACGCAGTCAGCTCCAGGATCTAACACTATGTATACAAAGGAATCGTCAGTCTAGTCTCTGCTCGACGGCGCCGCCGCCGCTCGTGCTGGCGGCGGGTGGCCGGCGCCGCCCCTGGCTCCTCCTGGGGACAAGTAAACTTGCTCGAGGGCATGAAGCTGGACCTCCGATGGGTAGTCCCTGACGCAGCCGATGCGAGGGCCTGCGCCTGTCGTCCACTTGAAGGACAGCTGCTTGCCCAGTTGGTAGGATCTGAGGCCCTTCTTGGAGCTGATCCTCCTCAGAATCTTCTCCGGCGGAACCGGCGGCGCATCGTCCCCTTCGCCGCCGTGCTCCTCGAAGAGGTTCTTCTTCTGGTACACGGCCAGCTCCTCCTCCCCTCCCTTCTTCTCCTCGCCCTCCTCCTCGCTGTCCCCCTCGAACTCCGTGAACAGCCCCTGGAAGCTCTGCGGGTCCTCGCCTCCTTCTTCCCTCTCTGGTTCTGGCGGCACCTCCGCCTCCTCCACGGCGCGGTTGCGCTCAGAGAATGAGCTCTGGCCGCCGCCGCCGCCGCCGCTTCTCTCCCCCGCCCACGATTCCTCGTCCTCCTCAGTCGGGTTTTTCTGGATTGTATTGTAGAGAGAGAAAGAGAGTATTAGTGAGAGTGATCCCAGCCAGGGGTGAGAGAGAAAGAAAACAGAGGAGGGTCAAACCTTCACGTCGGTGAGGTCCACGTTGTTGTCGGTCAGGAAGCTCACGAGCTCCTCAAAGTTCTCCTCAGTCGGGCGGTAGTGCCCGCTGTGCGGCCAGACAGCCTGTTCAGGCAAGACGAAGAGAATTACAACAAAGATTCAATCTTTCCATATCCTTTCTCTCTCTAGGTTCGATGACCATGATCCCTTACCTTCAGGGTGCCTCTCTCTACTACCAGTCTCCCCGCGGCGGACGTGGCCCCTCCCGCCAGGAAGCTGGAGTGCTGGAAGGTCCCCTTCATCTTCTGCACACCACGGAGAAGAACAGATGAGGACGCCCATTACTTTCATGGCGGGATTATTCTAATCTCAGTGTTCTTCCGGGATTACCTGGCCGACGTACAGAGTCTTGGATGTGCTGAGGACGAAGATCCACTTCGAGTCTCTGCAGCCCGCAGAGGTATCCACAGGCTCCCGGCTCTGCCTGTAGAACAGCTTCCCCTCCTCCACCATGACCTCGTAAGCTTCCCTCTCATTCTGCGCCACGCCCAGGCCGACGACATTAGTTTCAGACAGAGCGAGATTAAACTAATTGCCAATGGTTACAGAGGACCCACATCGCCGAGGTACTTGATGCACTGCTGCTGGAGCTTCAAACGGGGGCAGTGTTGCTCGAGATTGACGTCCTTCCCCTCCCCCACGTCCAGCCTGGAGAAATCATTCATCGGGTTAGAACTAGAAACGTGATCTTGTTCCCCGTATCGGGAAGAAGGAAGCGTGATTACCAGTAGAAGAAGGGCTGCCGGCTCTCGCAGTGAAGCCAGCGAAGATAGTAGAAGTGGAGGTTGTGCCCGTACCGATGGCGGGGATCGATCTACCAAAAGGGAATCATTGGAGAAGGATTAGTTCGTGATCGAAATCATATGCTGCAGAAATCGGAAAATCTTTCATTTTTTTCCTTCATGAACTCACCGCCTCTAGCCAGTGCTGCAAGGCCAGCTTCTTGGCCTTCTCGTCCTTGGACAGCCCCTTGCCCACCTTCGCAGCTCTGGTTCTGGCTCTCGACCAGCGAGAGACGACGGACTCGGGCTGCTCGACGTCGAAGAAGGACACCGAGCTCCTCTTCAGAAGAGCGAAATCCAGCAGCGTCCACCTGCAGCAGATCGCCTTATCAGCCCCCATTCTTCGGATTCATAAGCCACAGAAGAAAAGTAATCCAAATCAGGGTAAAAACGAGTCTCGTACCAGCGCTGCTCCGCAAGAACAGCGCAATCTGCGAGCTTCCTCCTCGTGCGGAAGCTCCTGTAGACCTTCTGCAGCTTCACGGCAGCATCATGCTTGGGGGTGCCCTCTGTCGTGGCGTCTGCTATCGGGAGCTGGGGCTCACTGATCTCGGAAGCCCTGAAGGAGAACTTGGTCTCTAACTGGAACGGGGCCGAATCTCTCGCCTTGAAGCTCAGGGACCCCTCGATGAGCATCTTCCCGGAGCCAAAAGCTCCGAGAATGGAAGGCTCCCTGTCCCTGCTGTTGAAGCTGGCGGAGCGGGGGGAACCCTGAACGTCGTCGCACTGAAAGCTGATCGACCTCATCAGAAGAGCATCGAAGCTCTTGTCGAACGTGGAATCTGCGCCTGGGCAGGAGAACGTTATCCCCATTCGGAAGATCGCCGCGCTTCCTGTCGAAGGTGACGGCCCTCCGGTGGATCAATCCTCGGTTCCTGCCAAGAACGAGGGAAGAAATTAGAGAAAAACAAACATCCAGGAATGAATGAACGGACCCACGATCGAAACAAGAACGAGCGCCAAGAGGGCGGAGGCGAGAGAGCCTACCGAGGCTACCTGCTCTCACGGGAAGGGAGGAGGGAGATTGTCAATCCCCGAACAGAGATCAAATGGCGACGGAGAGAAGAAGAGGGAAACGGAGGTTGCGGGGAGCCCAGAATCAGAAGGAACTGCAGGAACGAGGACGCGACGGAGGAAGAGGAAGAAGAAGAAGAAGAAGAAGAGGAAGAAGAAGAAGCGGACGGAGAGAGAAATAACAGGGTGGCTTCCCACCCCCTGACCTGCCTTCGGTCAGACCTTAGTAAAGAGAAAGGGAGGGGAATAACAAAATCGTGAACGAACCCTCGGTATTTTTAGTCACTGGCCAAGTGGGGGAGGACGAGGAGCGAGGGGGATGTTCAGGGCGGGGGATGGTCTCCTTAAATAGCGCCCATGGAGAAGATCCCCTCCACTGTAGATCTCAAGCTTTCCTCCCACGTGTTCCTGGAATTGACCTCCCTCCCCCCTCCCCTTCTTTCACACCCGATCGCCGTCAATTCGACCGTTGGCTGTGAGCACCGCCGGCGGCGGTTTGAACTCGCATCAGATCATAATCAGAGAAAAAGTCATAAGTTACGCATCTCGACTGCCGCAAGATTTGGTCTGGTTTTCATTAATTGACTCATAATCGCATAAGAAGCCGTGGGGATCGTGTGATTACGTTGCTGAATAGTTCTTGAACCGTGGTTTAAGGATTTAATAAAGTCAACGCGGGGCCCAGACAAGGGCAGCTTTGTACTCTGTTCTTGAAGATGCTCCGATCTTGTCAGATTTTCATTCCCCGATGACGCAATCAATTCAACTGTGCCCATCGAGAGAAGATCATCGACAAAAATGGCCAGTCGAACTTTACCCGATCCCCCCACAGTAAAAATCTGCCACGATCTGACGTTGACCCGGTCCAAGCGGAGATAACTGCCTCATTTGTCGGCCCCATCCGTTGACCTACAATGCCAGAGCCACCCGCGAGAAGGGGACTCGCCTTGCCAGGATGGGCGTCCTGTATTCCTTGTCGGGCAAGTTTGGAGGAATTGAGACGGTCAATTTGTCTGTTTTCCTCCCGCAACCGAGAAGAGAAAAGCCGTTCCCGCCGCGCCGGAGACTGCGGCGCCGTTGCCGGCGGTGACGGGATCCATCCGAGACCGGGAGAAACGACCTGGAAATTTCTCTGTAGGCGTAGAAGTAAACCGACCGGTCTGCTGACTTCCGTCACTCAGCAACCAAAAGTCAATCCATGTACTCCTCGGAGGTGACTATATAGGAAAGAAAGAAAGATCAAGAACACCTTTTTGCGGCCGTGTGAACGTAGGAGCCCATTAATGGTGAACGTGTGTGATTATTGTTCTCCAGGTCAACTGTGCATTGCAGACCAAGACCACCACGGTACCTCTCTCTCTCTCTATCTCTATCGATCTATATCTATCTGGTTCGCTCGGCACTTTGCGGCAGAGATTCCTGGAAAATGCATGCAGAGGGGAGAGAGGGTGGCGCTCGGAGAGAGAGAATATACGGTGGCCGGCGGAGCGTCACCTACTGCGAAACCGCGTTCAGATGCCCGAGCGGGGCAGGCAACGGGACGAAGATAAACTCTAGTTGACTTTCCCTCTCCTCTACTGAGACCCCTGGAAAGTCACGGATATTAGTTCCACAAAAACAATAAAATATACCGACTCCAGGAAATCGGTAATTCCCAAAATAGGAAATTTCGAGGAAGTTCTTCCTAAATATCAGCTTCTGATTTAGTTTGTCGGAAGGGTTGGTGTTTGCTCTACGGTTCCATATCGAGAGCCCAGTAAAGAGGGGGGAAATTATGTGGGACGGTCAACCAACCCACTTGCCCCATTGGGAGCTGACTCGTGGCCGCAGTGTATTAGCTATATGATACGTGACCAATAAGGTTGCGACGTCCACGCTGGTTGACTACTTTTTTTTTACTATGATACGTAATTTCAAACGGGGTGGACCTGGACATGGAGCACGATTTTTATTTCGCCGTACGAAAAATAGCCCGTACGGACGCGTCACTCGTGCCCCCCAGCCCCGCTCGCACGGCAGCCGCCTCTCGTGGGGCCCGGCGGGGAAAGACCGACAGACCCAGGGACTAAAGAAAGGTAGGCAGAAGGGGATCAACAAGAAAACTCGGGGTACGTTTGACCTTCTTTCTGTCCTCAAATTCTCTTTCTCTCTCTCTCTCCCTCTCTCTCTCCTCAACGAGAGGAAATCCTCCTGGTCGATGTATGACCTTCTTTCTGCCCTCACCAGCTCTAGCTCTCTCTCTCTCTCTCTGTGTCAACCGGAGGAACTCCTCGTGGCTCGTGTTTGACCTTCTTTCTGTCCTTCCTAGCTCTAGCTCTCTCTCTCTCTCTCTCTCTCACACACACACACACACACACACACAACAGGAGGAAATCCTCGTAGCTCGTGTTTGACCTTCTTTCTGCATTCACCAGCTCTCTGTCTATCTGTCTGTCTGTCTCTTTCTCTCTCTCTCTATACAGGAGGAAATCCTCGTGGCCCCTGTTTGATCTTCTTTCTGCACTGACCAGCTCTCCTTCTCTCTGTTTGTCTGTCTGTCTGTCTGTCTCTCTCAATAGGAGGTGAGGCGTCTGGTGTCACCGACCAAATAAGAGCAAGACCGTCGGTTAGTTGAGGAGGCGGACAGAGTTGAATGAGCTGGGTGACTTACTAAAATCGCATTACGCGGTATGTATCCGACTGTGATTAATACTGGTTAGCTGAAGAATAAAATAATCAAAAGAAGGGGAAATGAGAGGTGATGAATGAGGAGAATAGAAATCACTGGCAAGGAGGGTTGTGGAAGATGTTCGAGGACACCAGCTGTTCTCCAACGTGACCGCCAGCTGTTCTCTTTCCCCCATTAATTCTTTTTAGTGATCCCTGCTCTCTCTCTCTCTCCTCTCCCCTCTCTCTCTCTCTGTTTATATAGAGATATGCACGGGTATGTACATAGAGTATCCTATATAGTTTACCAGATGTATACAGAGATATATATATATATACACATATCAATTAATATATGATTCTTGTGGGTAACTCTCTCTCTCTCTCTATGTTGTCTTTATCTATCAATATATCCAGTTATCTCTCTCATTAACTCAGTCTTGGACTTACGTGGGCCACGTACAAGCCGGCAAAGACGAGGATTCTGGGGATGATGTGGGGACGGGTTTGTTTTCCTGAAAAATGCCACACAGTCAACGTCACGTCACTCCAACTCTAGAGCCGCGTTGTCGTTGACGTTTGTTCCTCTCGTCAATTGTCTTCCGGAGAAAACCCTCTGAAAGTCACTCCGTTTGCGTGTGGGAAACGCTTCTCTCTCTCTCTCTCTCTCGCTGACTATAAATGGATAAGTATATATATATCTCAGTCTATACTCTTGTTGTAGTATGACTCAATCCACGCCCGTCTCATCAGAAAGTTCAAAAATAGGGAGAGAGAGAGAGAGAGAGAGAGAGAGAGAGAGAGAGAGTCAAACCCAAGAAGATAAATTGACCAAATCCCTCGCCACCAGCCGAAACCGTTCATCTTCTTCCGGTTCGGAATTTCTCTACTTTCTGAGCCACTTGGACCCTTCAGAGTTTCCCCGTTATTTCGTCTTCTTCATCTTCTCCTGAACTTCCTCTTTTCTTCTCTTTCGATCCCTGTAAACTCGTAGAATGACGCGAAAGCTCTCTCTTTGTTTGATATTTTAGATGGGACCCTCAAAAAACAGAATTTTCTCCAGTAATACGATTCACTCTCCATGCGAGGGGCCCGGTGGGCCGAGATATGTTGGGGGAAAATGGGCCGATCACTTTACCATTGGGCCTTCGCAGTATAGGCCTTAATTAATGACGGCAGATTATCCTCAGCTTGGTTGAGAGTCCGTACAAGTAGGGGAAAGAAAGAGGATGGGGGGCTGACGTGGCATTTACTAGTGTAAAGAGCCGATTTATCGTTCTGGAATGCACGCTACAACGTAAATAACCGTCTGATCTGACCTCGCCCGCTTCTGAAATTCAACTTCCCCCGCCGCTTTCACCCCCCTTTCTGAGCTCGAAAGGGAGGAGGGAGAGGGGAGGGCCCAGGGAGCTCCTCCGGTGAGGAGACGGGAAGCGAGGAGGAGGTGGCACATCGAGGGAGACTGGGGAGTGACCATGATTGACGGCGAGGCGGAGGTTGCGGGGCCGTCTGCGCAGGAATTCTCCGCCGGCGGCGACGGGGGGCATTACCTTGCCAAGTGCGTGGTCAAGGGCGGCGCAATTCTTCAGGCCGTCCGCGGGCGCCTTCGATCTCGATCCTCCTTCGACATAGTCTTCGGCAAGGTTCGCAGAGCTCTTTTTGTTGTTACCCGTCTCCAGCGTCGATCACCCAACCCCCTTAGGCTCCCTTTTCTCGAACTTTCTGGGTGGCCATGGTCCCTATCATCGCTTATTTGATGCACCGACTAGGTGGGGAGACGATACCGGTCTTGCAGTTCATCGGGAGGACGAGAAGTCTGCTTTTTTTTCTGGGGATTACTAGAAAGAAAGGCTTGGAAACATTTTTAGGTGAATGCTCTCTTGCTCGCAGTCGACTCTGTGGGCATTGGTGGACGGTTTTCCTTGGAGAATACAGCAGTAAAGGAGATGTCTGGGCTGTGTCGCGTATTGCTGTTTATGCTTAACTGTATTTAACTGATGCAACGGAGTAAACAATAGGAATTTGCGATCGATTAGGATTGGATATACGACGGTGTGTTAATATCGGTTCTTCACTCTTACTTTCCAGGAAACGTCGATTGAACTTCTGGTTATTGGTGAAGATGGCACCCTACAATCCGTCTGTGAGCAGAACGTATTTGGCATTATAAGAGACCTTGCCATCTTACGTGGTAATGATAGATTACAAGCATCGATCCACAAGGTTAATCAACTCTCTCTCTCTCTCTCTCTCTCTCTCTCTCCCCAGATTGTTCGACTCATATATGGACAGCTCACCGAGATCAGTTTGCTTTCTAAAACAATCTGTCATTTCCTCGTACTGATTTAAGCTATTGCTAATGTCTTTTTGCAGACACAGGGCACAGACTTGTTAGTTGTCCTCTCAGACTCCGTGTTCCTCTCTCTTCTGGCATTCTGTTCGGAAATGCACAGGTTGGATAGTTAGTACCTTTTGGCTTTTTTCGTTGAAAACATTGTCTTAAATATTTTAATTTAGTTGGTTACCCTTAATTCTAGTATGAATTGCTGTTGTATATTAACAGTTTTATTTTTTTGTCCTCATTTTTAACAAGGTTTGTCCCAATAAAACTTGTGCAACTATCCAGACCAGGGGACTCAGGAAACCATCTGGGAAGAATGCTTGCTGTGGACTCCAAGTAAGTCCTAGACATGATATGCTTAAAGAATGAGTTTTTTAATGTCATAGCGACGGTTAAAATTTGTTTATTTTCAAATGTTTTATAGCTAATGTCCCGGATTTTTTAATGGTTTCATATTAGTTATGTCACGAAATATGGCTGTGACTTTGCCTGACTCTGCTCTAATTTTGTTTATAAGCTGGAAAGATTATCTGGATGGTAGGTTTTAATTTTTACTTTTTTCTGTGTACAAAAATAAGTAGACATTGAAACTGACACATGGAATGAAGCTGTGGATAAGTCTGTATCCCCAAGTTCCTCATTTCTGTTACCCAGAAATCAAACTTCTTAGTTCGAACTCATTGTTCAAGTAGGCTAAAGGACATAAATTAACAAAGCAGAATGCTGATTTCCCGAGGAGTAGGCCTCTTGGAAGATAATTCATGATATCGTACTGTGTCCATTTTCGTAAAGAATGTTGTTCAGGCCTTATTATTCTCGTTTATTTTGTTGTAATTAACAACCATATTTTTAGACGAGAAAAGAATTATGGTTTTCATTGTATTTTACTGTAGCTTCTGTTAGGTTGTAGTTTTCCTGCATGCATTTACTTTTTTTATAAAAAAAAATTGTGGTAGTGGCAAAACACCCTGAAAAAGCACAGCATGTTTTATTCACATGGATACTTCTGACTAGAGATGTCTGAAGATTAAACACATTAAAAGAGTAGGACAGATGATAGATGAAAAAAAGAAGATCAAGAAATGTTTGTATCACGATTTCAGAATTTTTTAGCGGAAGAAATTAGGAGACAATATTTGAAGGAATATCTACCCTAATCAACCAAGAAGAATGTGGTTTAATGATTTTACCCATGTCGTGTCAGTTTGCCCCAAATTTAAACTTAACTGGAAAGATTGTGTTTATCAACTAAAATATAAGCGTGCAAGAAATTAATAATGGTTTTTAAGATAAAAAACATCAACTACTACTCTTCATCCACCACCGTCCCCCCCCCTCCAATCATTCCTCACCCATCTCCAGTTTATTCATCGTGGCAAAAAGCACTAGGAATATAGACGTCTTCAACTTAGGGGATGGTAAGAGATGAAGGTTCAGGAAAGGGGAAAACTAGAAAGGGAAAGCACATTCAGCAGCAGTGATGGGAACTGTTGGTAGCAGTAGTAACAATTGACTGTTAAGTACCAGCACACAGGTAGCACCACCAGGACGTTTTATGTTCCTCTTCCATTTCCTTTATTTAGCGAACTGAAAGAAAAACACATGAAAGCCTTTAAAAGGATCTTCACCTTGTACTAAGGCTCAGAAATAAAATCTTCATGCCATGATGTCTAATATATCTTGTCAGGCCAACTCGTTCCATTCATTAGAGCCAGATGTGAAGGCAGAAGATTTTTAGAGGTGTAGGATAATTATATAACTAATTCAAAATAGATAATTTTTAATTAATTGGATCATTTTAGATATTGTCGAGTTAATAATTCAAGAAAGTTGGATTTTTATTTTATGCTTGTTGAAGATGTGAAATGAAGACCTGACCAAAGGAGACACGGACAGATGTCTCAAGAGCAATCGCCTAATAGACAGCTCAACCAAGGAAGATATGTTTTTATTAAAATGGTCGGCATTGTTGGGTAGCTGACTCGATGGGGCAAGATTAGCCCCAAATTCCCATACCAAAATTTTCCCCGAATTATGTTTATTTTCATATTTCTCCATTCAAGTTTTGGTTCTGCTAATGTGGAGTGTGTTTTTACACTCTACTCTGACTCATATTTGAGAGATTCTAGGTTGGATGCTTTGCCCAAGTTGCTAACCTGTCGGTGACTCTGCCTGCAAGAACACATGCATGCACAAATGCACATTTACTCATATAAAAAACTACACGCATGATGTATACGAAGATAGAACTGCTACAATTCAAACTGACTTCGACGCTACGGCTTCTGTGTGAAATTGTGAATTAGAGCCAACATAAATTGCCAAATCTGCATGCAAAAGAGCACACGTGTGCAAGCTCACACAGAATAAGATGCATTCAAACATCAAAATGATTCTCCATCTAACCTTTGTGCTTATTGGCAGTGGTTATTTTCTTGCCGTGAGTGCATATGAGGACCAATTTGCTGTGTTGTCTGTCTCTCTATCAGCTGGCAGCGATATTATTGACAAGGTACATTGATATTCTTGGTTCAATTATTCAACTACTCAATGTTTACGGTTCAACTGCTCATGGAAAAGTTTATGCCAACATTGATTTCTGCCTGATGTCTCACCGGTATTTTTTTTCGGATTTTGATGTCATAATTTCAGATAATCTACTACCCATCTGAAGATAAAGGAGGAACACACATCGGGAAGGCTTCACCAAGGGTGAATCTCTGTGGTACGATTTGGAGCATGTCCTTCATTTCAAAAGGCAATGAACAAGTTGGTGGAGATGAGCACGACTGTCTATTGGCACTGGTTGTGCATATGTAAGCATTCACTTTATTATTCTCTGTCCTGATTTTCTTTGAGTATTTCTGAATTAGATTGGACGAATCACCTGGTGTTATTATCTTAATGGAATTGAACATCTCTTTGGTTACTGATGTAAAGAATGACTGAACTTGTCGCCGCAGGAAGGGTGCAGCTCTTAATGAATTATTGCTTTTTGGATGCAACAGCTCAGAAAATACTATCGAAGTTATTTCCTTGTTCTCAGAAGCTGGAACTTTAGCTTTAGGCATAACTGAAGTCCCTCATCTTTCTGGTTTTGCAGTTCTTTTTAGACTGGGTGATATTATTTTGATGGATTTAAGGGACCCAACCAATCCCTGTTCGATTCAAAAAATTAGTTTAAATGCTTCTGTGGCTGACGATCATAGTTCTGATGAGTCATCGAGAGGTCTGGATGTTGATGACGAAGGTATGTTCGAGGCTGCTGCTTGCGCACTCCTAGAACTAAGAGATTCAACATGCAAATTCGTGTCATCATGGGCTTGGGAATCAAGTGATTCGATTCGTCCAAAGTTGGTTGTGTGTATTGATACAGGAGAATTGTTTATGATCGATATCCACTCTGATTTTGAAGGAGCTAGAATGATTTTGTCTAATTGTTTCTTCAGCGTATCACCTTGCAAGGTTCTTTTGTGGGCTGAAAGGGGATTCATCGCAGCAATTGTGGAAATGGGAGATGGAATGATCCTCAAGTTGGAACATGGAAGGCTTCAGTGCACTTATCTCATACAGAATGTTTCACCGATCCTAGATTTATGCCTTGCTGAGTGCCATGATGAAAAACAGGATCAGATGTTTGCATGCTGTGGAATGAACCCTGAAGGATCAGTGAGGATAGTAAGAAGTGGTGTTAGTGTGGAAAGACTCCTGAAGACTCTTCCAATATATGAAGGAATAACTGGTACGTGGGCGATGCAGATCAGTGAGAATGATTCTCATCATTCTTTTCTTGTGATATCGTTCGTTGAAGAAACCAGAGTACTTTCTGTTGGTCTGAGTTTCTCTGATGTTACTGACGCTGTTGGTTTTCAGGCTGATGTGTGTACTTTGGCATGTGGCCTGCTGAGTGATGGAATTCTAGTGCAGATTCATAGGACAGGAGTAAGAATTTGTTTGCCTGTAGCATTTGCTAAAGGAGAACGTTCTGCACCCGTATGTGCATCTTGGTATCCCGATGACATGACAATCAACTTGGGTGCAGTTGGTCGTAATTTGATTGTTGTGGCTACTTCAAACCCTTGCTTCATCATTCTCCTTGGCATTCGTGCACCCTCAACATATGAATACGAAATATATGAAATTGGAAATATGAGACCGCAGAACGAAATATCTTGTATATCTATACCTAAGAAAACATTCAATCAAGGATCCTTGAGGCCAAACATTAGTCTTGCAGAAAAAATTGTTGAGAGCGCCATTCCTCCTGGATTTGAGTTTGATATGACGTTTGTTGTCGGAACCCATAAACCATCAGTGGAGATTCTATCAGTCATACCAGGTAAAACATGCAGGCTCATAGCTGTTGGAAGCATATCAATAACTAACACGTTTGGAAGTCCTCCTAGTGGGTGCATACCTGAAAATGTAAGAATCGTGGTAGTTGATCAGTTCTATGTGCTTGCTGGATTGAGAAATGGAATGCTTCTTCGCTATGAGTGGCCCGCAATTTCTTCAGTGTTTCAGTCAGGTGTTCCAATTCTAAGTCCCTTCAGTCAAAGTCATCTGTATAACCCTCTTCCAAGCTCTACAAGCTCGTATCATGCTGGGTTATTCCCTATGAATGTAGAAAATATGGATGCCTCTTTTCCTCTGTCTTTACAGTTGGTTGCTTTCCGGCCCATTGGTGTAACCCCCGTCTTTTTAGTTCCTCTTCATGATTCACTTGATTCAGATATAATTGCACTCAGTGATAAACCTTGGTTATTGCAAGCTGCACGGCATAGCCTTGCGTATACATCTATACCGTTCCAATCTGCTACCCATGCAACCCCCGTGAATAGTGATGCTTGTCCTAAGGGAATTTTATTTGTTGCTGAGAACTGCTTACATCTGGTAAGTCGGACCGATCATCCTCTCTTCTATGAAATTATCATTTCTCTCTCAAGCCTGTTTATGGATTGTACATATGAATACACAGTATTGTGACTTTAATATAAGCAGTCAATATATGCTACGTTTTGATGGAACTTCTTACTTGTATGAAGCATGAATTATGTTCGCACCATGAGTAGGTTACTGGTTTTGGTCATAGCCTCTGGCTTGTCATAGATATTCCCCGTAATAAACAATTTTCTATCGACCTATTGTTGTGACAGATTTTTTATGGCATGTTTTTAGTATCACACTTACACATCACTTGAGCTACCTGACAGTCGGAGTATTCTTAAAATCACGCCTTCTCCTTGGTGTCAAATAAAATGTTTTCAAATGTTTGTCCAGAATGTAACGAATGGATCACACGTTTGAACTTTAGGCTTATAGGTACCAATTGAGCTTCATATCCATCCTCTCCGCGAGCTGATATTCCTCATTATATTATTAATTAATAAGATAGTGAATCAAGAGTATATATGGGATCTAGAAGATTGGGAGGACGAGGACCGTGATTGGTTGGATCAGGCTAGTAGGTTGGAAACTTCCTTTTTATTCTCAGAATTGGATACAACTACAATTTTTAAGATATATGTATAGTTAGTTAGAAGTGTGCAATCATTAAACTAACAACAAGGGACCCTTATACAAAATTAACTCTTCACTCCCTCACTTTGGTAAGGATGGTGAATTGGTGCGCGGTCGATAGCCAGCAGCTCCAAGTTATTTTGTCTTCCTTTCTTCTCCTTTTTCCTTCTTCCTTCCAAGGGCATGTTGATAAGAATGCTGCCTCTGGAAACTGGTTGTTATGAGTCAAATGTGGTGAATTCATACGAGATTCAGTTGATCTGACCTGATTAGCTGTCTTTGATATCTTGAAGGTGGGATCAGAGGTCCTTTCTGAATTAGATTCACTAGTGATGATCCTGTTCCGTATCCACTGATCCTGTATAACATGTTGACTTAGTATAATGTTGAACATGGACGTTAGAGTAAAGGTTGCGAAAGGAAAATGATTACAGTTAATACATAGTGGACATAATGAGGGATTCACTGAAGGGGCAAACGATTTCTATAGGGAGTTGTGCAGTAATGAGAAAAGTTGCCAAGATTTGTACGAGTTTGAGGGTGCCTCATAGGTATCACATGGGAAAGCATAGTGACTGTTCAGAATAATTCACTGACGTTGTAGCATAGTCTACTGTAGGGAAAACCATGGTGGATTGTTAAAAAATGTTTTCCTTCTAGCGTTCTTGGATTCACAAGGAGGGCTTTCAAGATCGTTTTGATTCGTTTCATGAAATAGATGAGATAACTCATTTGTCAGAGGAACTAATTGAACCTTAGGCAATCATTTTGGTGGGAAACCTTTGTAAAATTGCTTTGGTTATCGCCTATGACTAGTCACTAGAAGTAGCTTTTTGTAATTCAGGTCTATTGTGGAAAACTGCCAGCTTTGTGGAAGATCAATTTTTATAATTCAGGTTTATTGTGATATGAACTCAAGATTGAATGTAGGATCTACTTGTTATCCTATGCTATAAGGTCTTTTCCTGTTGCCTTTGTTGGCCCACCGCTGACTACAGATCAATCAGGAAGTTGAACTGAAAAATCCAGATTGAATGAATTATGAACTATGATTCAGGGAGACCTCTTAATGTTTAAATCAACCCCATTGGTATGATTGTTTGTCAAACATCTGCTTTATATGCGGTTTTCAATAAACTGCATGTAGTGAGCCATGCAAGTTGCAAAATTAATGACTTTAAAATAAAAAACTTTTTGGGTTGGGGGGTGGGAAGTCATGGTCACGTTTGGCGCTTAACTGATCCAGCCACCCAACTTGATTCAGGTCAGCATTAGGACTCGACTGATCCGACCTCCTAAGTTGATTCAACTACCATGGCTTAGTTCTGTTGCTGCAATATGGGTAATTGCATGGCCCTTTTCATCTTCCTCCCAATTTTGTGCAATTAGTGAATAAACACTATAAGATATATGTTCAAGGAGACTGTACAAGCCTAGATAAAAACTCTTTTCGCTCATTTCTCCAGTTCTAAAAATGGATGTAACTGGGAGATTCGTGGCTAGAGATGATCAGCCTTCAAGTAATTGTCCAGATCCCTTGGAACTAAATCTATTTTCCAGGCGTGGCAGAGAAGATAATGCTGCAAAATCAGGGAACAGAAGACAACGGGAAAGAGTTGCTATGGCGCTTGCTGTAACCATTCTTTTGTCAGAGGAAATGTGACTCATTCCAAGTTGACACCAGAGCGTTACACCATTGTGCCATTGCATTCTGCTCTTGGTTGAACGTTTCCGTTTTTCTCCCATCTCCTCTACCCTTCTCTCTTTCATCTTATTTCCTTCTATCCCTTTATCTGTTCTCTCTGTTATTTCTTGATTTTTCTGGATTACCTGAGTGGACTGATTTTTGGCGCATTGGTCCTTACAGAACCATGAAACACACTTGACACCTCATTATAAATTCTTGGAAACAGGTTTAGATCACCTTAGAAAGCCAGGAGAATCTTTTTTTCTCTCAAATTGGTTTCAAATGAACTAACAGTCCTTGTTACTCTTTATTTGCTTGTAAGATATGTTTTTGTGCAATTCATCTCTCTATGGATATTGATGGTGAAAGGTCTTCCTTATCGACTTTTAGCTTACTAGTCAATTTATTGTTTGCTAATGTGGACCTGACTCATCCTCTCTGCCTGCTTCTCCTGAATGTAGAAATCATGGCCTGTGCTGTTTTAGATAACAATGATTGTTTATGGAAGCATATTTGAATCATTGATAGTTAGCCATGCAACTAATTTTCTCCTATGTCTAAAGGTAGAAATTATTCACAGAAAGAGGCTTAACGTTGGAAAGTTTGGCCTTGAGGGGAGCCCTCGCAAAATTTTATACCATAATGAGAGCAAAACGTTGTTAGTTATGAGAAGTGGACTCTGTGATGATTCATGCTTGTCAGATATCTATCGTATGGATCCGCTTAGTGGTTCAGTGCTTGCAAGGTTCAAATGCGAAAGTGGCGAAACAGCAAAATCCATGCAAATAGCTAAGGTGGGAAATGAGCAAGTATTGGTTGTTGGAACTAGTCGAACACAAGGAAGAGTTATTATGCCGAGCGGTGAATCTGAGAGGTTTGTTTCCGTCTTAATGTTTGTAGTTTCCATCGTGATTATGATTTCAACTAGTATGGTTAATGTTTTAGATAGTGGTTTATGTATAATACTGATACCCAATTTGTGATAATGTGGACTTTGCATGCTCCTTCGAAATTTGACAATCATGTTGCCTTTATCTTGATATTTATGTTTTTAGAGAAGTAATTCCCCTCGGACAGCTCAAGTTGATTCAATTAAGCGTTTTTGTCACAGGTTCTAGTAGTTCTACTGGATTCATGTCTTTTCTCATTTGAGCTGTCATTAATACTGATAATTCTCTTAACAGTACAAATGGACGCTTAATCGTCATCAGCCTTAGGATGACAGGAAGGTTAGATAACAATTCTCCCACGTACTCTTTGGACATTGCTTCTTCTTCCACGTTTCGGTTTCCATTTTATGAAACTGTTGGATATGCCACTGAACATTTTTTTTGGCAGCAGTCTTTGTAGGAGCCCAGACAACACATATGACGAAGTTCAACTAGACAATATGGAAGCAGAACAGTTGCAAGTCGTCGCCTGTCTTTCCATGCCTGGTGTTGTCCTTTCAGTCTGCTCCTATCTCGACCGCTATATCTTGGCGTCTGCTGGAAGCTTTGTAGGATTTCTCTTTCTGTGGACCTCAATAAGTATACAAAATATTACATTAATAAATCCTTTGTGATTAGAGCGCACATTGTTATGATTAATTAAAATCTTTTTTTATTTAATCAGCTGTGTGTATGTGGGTTTCTCAATGACAATCCACACCGGCTAAGAAGGCTTGCCACCATGAAGTCACGGTTTACAATTACTTGTTTGGCAGCCCATTTTACAAGAATTGCTGCTGGTGATTGTCGTGATGGTATCCTTTTCTATACTTACCAAGAGGTACGTTCCGTTGCCATCTAAAAGTACTTCATCTTGTTTCTGTTTGAGGTAGAGTAAATTTTAAACCTTTGGATTCTGACTTCACTTTTATGTCCTCCATGGGTTTCATTTAACTTAGTTGAGTCCATATATCGTTTGCTACTGATTATTTTGTTGTCAGACCCTTAAACTTACAGCAATGCTTCATTTTGTAGGACCTTAAGAAACTTGAGCTGTTGTACTGTGATCCAGTTCACAGATTAGTTGGTGATTGTGCCCTTATTGACCTGGACACAGCTGTGGTGTCAGATCGAAGGGGGAGCATATGCATACTTTCATCCCCAAATCATTTAGAAGGTGCATTAACAAGTCTTCAATGGTGCCGTGCCTTTTAAAATTTATTGAGATAATCCTTGTGCGTATGGTAGATTTTAAGCTGTCACTCCTCCGTCTGTTATTATGGCAACCAGCCAATTTCACATATTCGATAATTATGATTTCAAACACTCTTCCTTTTAGTAAGTTTTTATATTCCAACTGGACTGGTAGTAGCCAATTCAGTTTATAGATATAAACATATTGGAGCTCTATACAATGTTTACCATGCAAGATCCTAGGCGCATCTGTTTGCGTCCTAACCACCGCTAGACTAGACTCCTCTGTTCCCAAGCATTTTCAACATTTGCCAACGAGGACAAAATAGATAATTTTCTAAAATGAAATGGTAAGCTTTGGACTGAGGTGATATTTTGTAGATTGGCATGCCGGTCTTCAGCTGATTCGTAGTTTATTGGGTTATGATTTACCTGTGCAAGCTGACAAATAGTCAAAGTTGTGGCTGCATGGACCAAAGCGATTTCCTGTTAAGTTCTAGGTGTGTGTAAGGTACATTCAAGCAAATGTCAATAGTATTTATAGTTTTGTGCTGTCATGGAATATTAGTAATGAGTGTCAACCAGTAGCCACTTTTTTTGTTATCGTTCTGAACTCATGTGATTGCTTGTCTTTTTCATTCACTCAACTCTTGATGATCTTTGCATGTTATTTACTTTATGTTAAGAAGATGAAGAAATTTCTATATGTTTTCGTCTTTAATTATTTATTATCTTTTATACCAAACATCCAATGTGGCGGGGTATTTTTCTTACTTATTATATTTTGGGCTTCCCCTGCTTATAAATAGAGTGAGGTGCTGACGCCCCCAACTTTCTAGCTGGCTATCTTTACCAACAAGACGCCTATGCTGCAAGAGAAACATATATTCGGTGTAGGCCATGATCCTCTTCTTTCTCGATGTAGGCCTTATTTCTATTTCCACCCTCTAGTCTAATTGACTCTCAGTCAGCCACGCTTTTAGCCATTGTGGATTTCTTTATCTGCCCTTGCTCATTTTTGTTGATAGGTTAATCAATTTAGTTGTATATACATCTGATCTGTTTCACATTTCTTGACAATTCTGATTTACCACCTAGACAGAAATTCTGACGACAAATTCAACCCAACGTCTGTTTTACTCTAGCAAGTTTTAGTAAACGTAAGTCAGGACACTGAATCCAGTTTTCACACGTAGCCATATTTCAAGGAAAGCGATGGTCAAAGTTAGAGTTAATAAACTGACAGTCCCCCCTATTTATTAGAGTGCATCATTTTCCATCTTACATTAGGTCTCTTTGGATAATGAAATATCCATCTTACTTATTTGCCTTCGGGGCATATATTTAAGTTCGCATCCCATTAGTTGCCTAAAGACATAGCGTATTGGGAAGCCTTCTGTCAGTCATTCTTCCCCCCAACTCATGAGCAATGTTCCCATGCTAGGGGTGAATTCCTTTGTCCGTTAGCCCTCGGATCACCATTAATATGACTTGATGTTCAGATCGAAGCAAGTAGACCTTTATGGCACACTTTAAACTTAAAATCTATCATGTGTTTCGACTAAAATTTAATTAGTTGAATGAAGTTTTCATTCCATTTTTGACGTTTAAGATTCTGTGGTATTATACCATCTCTGATTCCCTTTGACATCGTAACTGCTCTTTTTGCTGTAGATAATGCAAGCCCGGAACGTAACTTAAGAATTAGATGTTCGTACTACCTGGGAGAAACAGTAATGAGCATTCGAAAGGTAGATTCCACCTCTCTATTGGTCATGAACAGCCAGTGGTATCTTCACTGTTACGGTGTGAACTTTTGTCTGTAAGGAAATATCTTCTTCCTTTATGTCAAAGTCCAGAAACTACGCGCAAATTATCATTTTTTCTCGGTTGATACTGTTTTGTGAATCCTGCTATTGTGAAATCAAAAGAATTGGGCTTCTCACACCAGAGCAGGAAGGTTTTTTGGTCCTAGTGGGCATGCATGTGCTGTGCTGGTTAAGGGATGGAAATAAAAGTTGGCGAAAAATTAGGAGAGACAGTTGTAAGATCTCCAAATAGTCATGGAAACAATTTAGAGATTCAGAAAGCAATTTTCGATTGCTCTGGGCACCGTGATTTGGAGAGGGAAATGAGGAAAATGAAAGGCTGTCGAGACACTGTCTTTTCTTTATAAAAAAACCAGTTTTAAATCAGAAATCTGTAAATATACTTATTTGGTTAATTTTAACTGTTGCGTTAAGATTTCAGCTTTTTTGAGTAATGTCGCAAGCTCTTATTTTAAATACAATTTTTAGTCTGCAGGAACCAGTAGATCAAGTTTGATTTGGTTAGATTCATATTAATAATTCTACTAGGCAATTAAACGTAGTAGGACTCATATACATTAGGACCATTATGTATTGATGTTCACACTCGGGGCCAACCATCTTGAAAACTCTATCACCATTAGTCTGATAGGAGAACCTGTCTTTACCTGCTGACCTTTCCTTGATCTGAACATGCCTCATATCATCAGTACAATGATAAAACCTGCTGACCCGGTGGCAAATAAAAGTCCATATTAGTGCCAAATGAGTCTTTTATTCCATTTTTTTTCTCTTTTATGTTTTCTTGATTCCAGTTTGATACAGAATGATATGAGGGTTAGCCGGGGCTGCACATAGAACTCTCAGTTTGATTAGAAGTGACAAGCTGTTGTCTTTGTTGCGCGGAATTTTTATTCTGATATTGCTTAATTTAATATCCTGCACGTTGACGTAGAAATGATTGAAATTCTTCGCATTCTAGTCTGTCTTCTTTTGATTTAGTGGCATTCTCGGTTAACCTTTGGTAATTTTTTTCATTTGTGGTTGCGGGGTGGGTTACGTTGGAATCTTTCTAGATCTTTATCAGATGTGAAGATATAATAGAAGAAACTTGTTATTGCACATGATCATGCCAAAATAAGAGGATAACAGTTGAGATTTATTTTCCGTGTTCCTTGAGTTATAGGTCTTTCAATTTAAAACTGATTACCTATGAGTGAAGTAGACTCACCTTTCTAGGAATACTATACTTTGTGTCAACTAATGTGAGAACGTTCTAGTATGCCTCCCCATGTGCAAGCTGACTTTCAGATATTTTTTCACGTGAGATATCATGTTAATTTGACAGAACCATCAAGCTCAAGACGAATTGACAAGTAATGGAGTAGTCCTATCTTTTTAAGCACAGGTTTACCGTTTGTATCAATGAAATGGGACTATTCAAACATTTGTAAAAACAGAGATCATAGATTTGTAAAATCAAGATAAGTATTCATTTAGAAGGGTACTGATGAGACTGTGATAACAGATCTGAAAGAGTTCTCATGGTCAAAAGTTCGGCTCTTGATGATATTTTGGTGAAGAAATATTAAGATTATTGATATTAAATCAAAAAGAAAATATTAGTATAATTTTGTGTGAAGAATTAAGGTTTTTTATTTCCGAGTAATGTTTAGTTTGATTCCTCTGGGTAAAATTCTATTATGTCCGTTAAATGTATTTTTTTTAGTACATTTGATGCCTTTGCAACATTAAGAAAAGAAAAAACTCTAGAATAGAGCAAAAAAGGGGATTGCACAGGGATCCTCCAAGCATCGAAATTCACTTTATTTATTCGTTGGCTGTTGATCACCGGAAACATCAACTATTTATTGCTTTATGCTTAAATTACGACAACATCAAAAGACAGAAAACGTGTGGAATATTCCCCAGTCTTCTTTAAATCATGCTAGATATTTAGGAATGCCCAATAACTCGTTGAAGACTTTGGACTGGCCATCTTTCCAAATGACATTTCCTTCTCCCTGTCTAGCGCCACACACCCCCTCCACCTTATTGGGTTTTCTTCCCTTGTTTGGTGACCACCTACCCTTGATGTGCTCCCAGTACAAACAGTCACACCCCTGTGGGGGGCCCACCCTTCTCATCCACCAGCTCACCAGGCCATCCCCCGTCCCCCTTTAAGGTTAATGTCGACGTTTGTTCTTCTAGTCAAGGCCAGAAGAATCTTAACTTCAGTTTAATTGATAAATGAGAACAGACTGTGAGGGACGGACTAAGTAATCATGGCTTTTGTAGTTTTGGCTTTTAGAAGGCAAAGGAAAAATTGGAGCTTATTGATATCTGAAAGGCATTATTACATGGACCCAAACCCAAATATAGTTTTGTTTCCTTTGCAAGTTGATAAAGTTCGTTGGAATGTGCATCATATATCATAGTCTGGTGAGAGAAAAGTTGTTTTATTCGAGGCTGAGTAGATATTTCCTAACATATAGCTGCCTATAAGCATCTAGAATGCACTGTAAAGATCTGCACTAGCAGTCAACTTTCCTTTTGATCGTACAGAATTTATTTATTTTTTACTTTGAAATGTTTTGATGGAGCGAATGCTTATGATTTTTTTATTTTTTTATTTTTTGCTTCCAACTTTAAAAAATGAAAACGATTCTGACCATGAAATTCCCACAGGGCTCAGATTTATACAAACTTCCGGTAGATGAGGCATCCAAGGCACACAGCAATAGCAAGACGAGTCCCCATTCCGCAAAAGGCAGCATTGTGGCTGGCACAATGTTAGGAAGCGTAATCGCCTTTGTTCCTGTTACCAGGTGAGTGTCGTAAATCTAAACCGTACAACTTCAACATGTTAAACGAGTGGGTTTTCTTTCTCATCTTTCTGAAGACGTGAATTTTTATAAGAACTGCTAATCTAGCCAAAAGTCATAATTTCAGAGTTGGGCCAACTAAGGCCCAAACTCACCCCACCCATTCGATTGGTAATCTGCCTGTTCTGAGGAGTATCAATCAATCAATAAATAAATAAAGAATAAAATATAGAAAGTAGGAAATAAGTTTGCGGTTGTGTTGTCTCTAAAAACTGGAATAGTCCATAGGAGGGTCCTCCCCTTATAAGGCTACAACAACCATTTTCAAGAAATGATGGGAAGAGAAGGCATCTGGATCATCCTTCTAATCCACCTTCTCTCCTATCCATGGAACTGTGAGACTCGGTTAACTCTTATAGAAGATGGATGGATGCTTGTCGAAACCTGTGTATGCCCCTCACTGTGCTACGACGCCCTCCAAAATCTGGATGACTCTCTGTCATCTTCTTAGTTTTGAAATTTATCAGATATTCCTCAAGAAAACTATTGTTGGGGAGATGCCCAAGAAAGGTTATAAAGAAAAGGGAACGATTGACAGAAGAAGAAGAAGAAGAAGAAGAAGAAGAAGAAGAAGAAGAAAAACAAACAAGGAATATAAAACAAAACGTTTGGTCATCAAAAGTCCAGTCCCCTTTACTTCCGGGCTTGAGCAGAAGAAATAGTTCGAAACAGATGATCTGCCCAGGACTGCCCTTGCGATGGGCAACTTTGTCAATGGAGTTTAACAAATATGTTAGTCTTTGAAAACCCTAAAATCATATATTCACATGCTTTTCACATTTACGGCACAGACATTTCAGTGCGGCTGATTCGAAGCTTAAAACACTATCCTAAATTTGCCGCAGTATCATCAGTATGTTTTGATGCACGAATATTCTGTATGATTATCTTCCTTCAAGAGTACAGTGAGAGATGTATAGGATTTGGCTTCATCGAAAAAAATCTTCACAGAGTAGAGAATGAGTTAACAATTAGGCATCAACTGTTTTCGGTGCCCTAATCTTGAGATAGAAATGCGACATCTCCTATGCATGCATTGAACCAGCTTAAAGAAGGAAAAGATAGAAACCAGCTTCTTTATGATCGATGGGTGTGTATTTGATGATTGAATCAGTCAGTTGCGCATTGACTTTCTTCTCGATGGTCTTGGTGCCTTTTAGCGTGATTATTTGTCAGAGCTTCATCAGCCTATCATCTTGAATGAAGAATCTTCCTAAACCTCCGGGGGCTGTGATTATATTATATCAAAGCCTCATTACTAACTGTGCTCTTCAGAGCTCCCCATTGCTGATAAAATCCCTGAAAATATCGTGATTTCTTGAAAGCTAACTCTGTGATAGGTAATCCACTAGTGGTATGTATAGTGATCATAAGATGCTATTCTGGCCTTCTGATCTGTCGAAACATGTCATTTGCATGAATTTCCAGCGAAGAACACAAGCTATTAGAAGCTGTCCAAGCTAGACTTGCCAATTACCCGCTGACAGCCCCCATCCTTGGAAACGATCATGCCGAGTTTCGTGGGCGTGGATTGCTGGTATGTGACTACTTCCAACCTCTTTAATCCCTACCGAGGATATTCAGTGCTCGTCTATTCTTTTCCATTTCGTCTCTACTGCGTGATATCTAAAATCTGCAATCTTATCTGTGCAAGCTCTTACTAAGATCTCATCTCCTTTCCCACTTGTTATCGAGATGAGTAGATTATTTGGAAACATGTGACGGAGGTACGTTCAGTTCTATCTAGCTGCAAGCCGATGCCAATAATGGTAATTACGAACAAGCAATTTTAAACCCTAACAATGCCCGCGAGGATCACTAATCATGCTTCAGCTCTTGGCTCTATTAATTTCGGCCCCTGATTTCCAGGCATAACAGTTTTTTTTTTTTTTTTCCTGAAATGGTTTTCATTTATGATGAGTTCTCATATCTTTCAGCTGACTTTCCGTTTATTTTCTTCATTAAAAATACGCTGCCACTACCCCTGTCCAAGCCCTCTTTCATTCATTTTGACATTCTCGCCCCTTCCACGGGGAGCGTTGACCGAGCTAAGTCCACGGGCCTGGCTATTGGCTGTATGGAACTCCGGTCAAACCTGCCAGAGATAGATTCTCTTGTTTTTTTTTGTTTTTTTTGGGGGGGAGATATCAAGATGGATTATGCCAAGTTGATATTACATGTCGCATCTGTCCTTTTTCTTTTTTTGCCAATCTAGGGTTAATTCCTGAAATTACGTTCGGGTGTGCGAACGATTGACTGACTCCTTCGCCGGGGCGTTGTCTTCCCGATGCAGGACGGAGTGCCCACAATGTTGGACGGAGACATGCTAGCACAGTTCCTAGAGTTGACCAGCAGCCAGCAAGAGGAGGTGCTGGACATTTCCAGAAGCAGGCAGGCGGCGGAAGCTTCTTGGAGTCCGAATCCTCCCGGGATCTCCGTCGACGAGGTCGTACGGTTTCTCGAGCGAGTCCACTACGCCCTCTCCTAACCCTTCCTTGGAGCCCTCCCGATAAGGAGGAGGATCTTCCTCCTCTTCTCCTTCCTTCCTGTGTAAATGATCAGGCGCATTCCTATTCTCATTCCTGAGACTTAATTTGCTTGAAAGAGGTATCTATCTCATCACGATCTTGCCCAAACCTCCGACAAATCCATCAAAACTGTCTTTGACCCGCCGGGTAAAGAAGTTGACAATCTTCCGCGCCTCAAAAATCAACGCTTCCGAGGTCAAATCACTCATTGAGGAGAGAGAATGCAGCTCGTCACTTTCCTTAGCCTCTGTCAATGCCACTGACACGTTGACATGGCGGCGAGATCAACTGAGAGAAGACCGACTAGCTTGCCCAAGGCCTCATTCAAGCTACCGTCACTCCCCCTACAACTCCACGGTTTCCCACTTCTCCGCTAATAGTACAAGCAAACAGTGTGAGAACCTCCAAAAAACCAAAAACTCTCTCTCTCTCTCTCTCTTTCCAAAGCAGCCCCACAGCAGCTGAGCAGATCACTCGCTCGGCGAGACGGAACGCTCCCTCCGCAGGGCTCTCCTCGAGTTGTCCTCAGCGGGCGGCGGGGGGCTCCTGCTCCTCGACCCGTAGGGAGAGCGCGAGAACGATCCTCCTCTGTGGCTCCTCCTGCTCGGCGAAACCGACCTGCTCATTGCCCATTAGAACGATGATGATCAGAGAGAAACAAGAGCGAGAGAGAGGCGCTACAAGCTTTGTTGAGGATGGGACCCACCTGGAGTGCCGTCTCCTCGGCGAAGGAGAGTCATAACTGCGGCTGCGGGACCTCCCCGCGCGCGGTGAGCGAGAGTACCGCGGGGAGCGAGACAGAGAGCGCTCCCGGCGGCTGTCTCTTCCTCTGCTGCTGCTGACAGAGAGAGAGGGAGAGAGAGCGAGATGAAGGAAGATGGTGGGTTCAACGTTGAAGGGTGGGTGGGTGGGTGTGCTCACCTCACTCTCTCTCTTGCCCTCATGTCTGATGGCTTCTTCCGGTTCTCCTGCGCGAATACGACAGTCAGCTCCCTCCCGAGCAGCATCTGCCCGTCCATCTGGTACTTGGCTTCATTCGCGTCGGCCGAGTCCACAAACTGGACGAAGCCGAACCCTCGTGGATCTCTGCAAAAGGGGAACGGACGAAGGTTTCACGTCAGAAATGGAATAGAAAGTCAATACAACTGCGAAACTTCAGTGAAATGAGGAAATTGACGAGAGCAAAATCATTCTGCGGGGTTCATGATTCGGGCCAAGTCAAAGCGGAGAAAAAATGCCTTTTTTTTCGCCGGGGGGGGGGGGGGGTGTATTTTCTTGGTGTAATTCAAGTAAAGCAAGCACTAGGCTGCTGACCTTTCACTCTTCAGAGATTAAAGATGACTTCAAATTCTTCAAGACCCGAATCTCTTGAAAACGTACAACTTCAAACCCAACTTCTTCCCATCTCACCGGCCAATATCTTCTTCACAAACACATAACATCCTCTTCAAAAGGACCCTTATACTTGATAGATGTCTTCACAACTTTATTTCGGCTGTTAAATCTCAAGAGCCTTAATAAATGAATCCAACACACAATTCAAAACAAAAAGGCACATACTGAAGAATGTTACATGTCGACAAATTAAAAGAGCTCATGACAGCGTGAGAGCAAGCAGATTAACCATCTCGTAGAGCAAAAAACAGGGAGTCTGCGCTGGACAACAAATATCAAAGCTTGCAGGTACGTCAGCAGATGCCAAAAGCTAGGCCAAACCAAGCCTGGATTGTAGACTGATGAGAAATCGCCTGGAGTCGGCTTCGGAATCAAAGACCAAATCCCGCAGGGCAGGGCAGGGCAGGGCAGGGACAGGACAGAACAGGTTTATCCCTCAATGTGGCCAAACACTGACCAACATCAGCTATACCAGAGGACAGAGAGAGAGAGTTGGGTAGGAATGCAAGCGTTACCATCTGGCCCAAAAATCTAGATGCCACTTGCTAGTTGGCATCGTGAGATTATAAAATGCGTTCAAATCCAACATAATTCTAAGTTATCAAAGGCATCAAACATGTGAGACAGGAGGGCATAATACGCTTGGAAAGATGGATGCAGTGTTGGTGTATGCTACGAGCTGGGTGCCTTTCTGTTCTGCTATAACAATGATCATCATCCACTTTATGCATAATGTAATGCTTTCAACAAGGGGCTGATATGCACTTAACAAAAAGTGAAATAGAAGATGATGAAAACAAACGTCGAATCCAAGAAACTGAGAACCAAACCTAAGATAGCGAATTTGGAATTGCAATTAAACATGTGCAATGTACTCAGCAAAACAAGCGAGCTATATTGGGGAATTGACACAAATGTCAACTGCGAAAACATATATAAAATCCTAACAGAACCGGCATCACATTAAATATGGAGAAAAGAGGAAGGTCATTGTTTCAGTAATCAGACAATAAATTGCCGATAAAACAGTCAGCGACAGAAAATAATTCCTGAACATCACTGAAAGATCGCACTACCCTGCAACATGGTGCCATCAGTGCTACTCACCCGGTGTAGTAATCACGTGGCAAATATATATCCTTAATAGGACCAAACTGACCAAATGCCCTTCGAAGATCATCAGGCCTGCATGAGCATTAAAAAGCTTAGACTGTACGCCACAGATGATTTCCAAAAATCAAAAGACAATCTTCGCATCTATGAAAAAAAGCGTGTCTGATAGAAAGCTTGAAGTCCAGCATAGAAAACATATCACAACCGCCAAAAGCATTGCCCGAGGCTAAAATTTCCACCGACAGTTGGAGAAAATAGTTGAATAATAATCACTTGCATAAGTTTATGTTATATGGTCTACAAAAAGAGGCGTGTAATAAGGACCTACGACAAACCAATGCACGATCAACTATGAGATCAAGTAATATAAAATAAACATATTGGGAGAAAAATATCCCAATCATGTAGAGAATTTTCAACAGCAATCCCCTAACGTCAACTGTATGCCCGTCTTGATTCAAGTTTAAACATTCACAGGCGGAGACACCTATCTGAGACCGGTAGTTTACGACGCATATGCATCTGACCGAGAGAATACATACGAAGACAAGAGACTATTGGGTGCGGAAAGCAGTAGCCAAAATAGCTTACCTACAATCGTGGCGAAGGTTTCGGACCAGAAGACTAGTAGGAAGATCTCTTCCACGCCCTCCGTAACGTCCTCTAGGGCTAGGGCTACGACCTCTTCTTCCGTAACCTCTTGGCGGAGAAGGACTGTAGCTGTAGCTTCTTCCCCTCATTCTATGACTCAACTACCAAACCTGTCACAGAATAAAACGATGAACCCAATGCATATACAAATTCAAGTTTAATAAGCAACTAAGAAAGGGATCCATAATCAATCAAGATATCAAGCACATGATTAGAAAAATAGCTCAAAACACTCATCAGTCGGTACAAAAAGCGCAAACTTGACCAGCCAGTACAAGGTGAAACGAATTAATGAACACATTTTTTAGATGCACCAGTGCATATGATAACGACGGCGTAGATAAACATACACTTGCGAGTGGACAAGCCCCTGAAAAATTATTGAAACATAAAAGACCGTTCCACAACTAGACTCAAAATGTAGAACCACCAAACCAAGAGCCGCCCGTCGACGAAAATATTGCGTGCAGCGACAACAAGAGAGCCCTACCAACTCAAGAAACGGAATCGGGATTCTTGCGATCCAAGCAGGAGCCACCCAAACCCTAGGAGAGTGCCAACGAGGACGAAGAGCAACCAAGAAGCGACTTCGAGGGAACGAGGACAACAGCGCTCCCTTGCGGACAAACCCTAGGGCACAGAGTGATAGGGAGAGAGAGGAAGAGAGAGAGAGAGAGAGAGAGAGACGAGAGAAAAGGTTTATCGAACCAGGTATATACACGGGAACCGCGGCGCTTTCTTCTAGAAGGTTCCAGCGCTCGCCCTCGGCTTCCACATCAAGACCGTAGATCAGCCTCTCATTAAAATCGGATCGTAGGATCCGACCTTCTTAGTGTCCACTCGGTATCAACGGCCCAGATGAGCCGACGATGACTCATCCCTCGTGCGCTGCTTTTTATCGGATTTAGCTATTTAAGATATTTAAAAAATGGGCCCATTAGTGATTGCGCCCCATCTGGTCGTGGGAAATTAGCGTTTTTACTACAGCATATTTAAATATTTACATTTAATTTTTCCCTGTATTATTTATCAAATGGAAAAATATTATACAGGGCTTTATTGCGTCCAATTCACCTCGCCCCATTTGTACCTATACACAGGCGCACACCTAGCGAGAGAGAGAGAGAGAGTTGTTGAGTAAAATAAATATCGGTAATTGTAAAGAAATTATTTTGGTGAAATATATATAATTAATTAGTTCACGTCCGTGGCTTTGATGCTTGGAATACATGATAAAACGTTACAAAATTATATATTTCTGTTTAGTTAAAATTAAAAACGGGTTGCGAAAAAATATACTTAACAGTAATTTTCCCCGATTTATTTATCCTCACATTTTGAGAACCTTTTTTTAATAAATAAAATTACGATGGCTGAATTTTTAAATTGGTTTAATTGGTTTTCCTGTACAGTGGTGTCTGGTTCAACGTCACGGGGCCAGGTCTGGCGGCTCGAGTTGTATTACTTTTTTACCACGTACCGTTGTTTTTTTTTTGGAAACAACATCAAAATTTCGGAAAGACTCATGTCGCGATTATGTCGGTGGGCCCGCCGCCATTCTACGTCACCTCGGTCTCCCGTCGATTCACCCCCTCCTCCGCGACGGAAAGTGGAGGGGCGGGGGGTTATCTCCGTCTCCAGGCAGAGACAAGTTAGAGAGTTGGGGGTGACAGTATCATCTGGGGCCCACGGCAATTTATAGTCGGGTCCAGCTGGGGAGGTGAAAAGGAAGAGTACACAAAAAAAGACCGGCTTAGTCGGCGGAAAAGGACCACCCAAATTGCTGTGCGATGAGGCTACGCACTCAATGTAGGGGTATTTTAGTCAGATAACATCTCTAGAGGGGTATCGTGGCCTTAACGAATGGAAACACGACGGCTCGACAGTGATGCGAATCTGAAGGCTCCGGCTACGCCTGTGAACCAGCTGTTCGCTTGTCACTGCGCGCGGCAGAAGTGCAGTGCACCCTCGTTTGGAATTCCTCTCTCTCTCTCTCTCTCTCTCTCTCTCTCTCTCCATATCTCACTTCGGCCTCCTCGTTCATCCCTTCCCCTGCTGGCGGAAACCCTAGCGGTAGCGGAGCTGCAGCACAGAAGCGGCGAGGGCCGGGGAGGTGGCGGCGCCGCCGGCTGTATCTGGGTTGCCGGTGAGTTCCGCGGTTCCTCTCTCTTTCTGAACTGGGCTGCTCAAGAACAGCCACGCAGCTCCTTTTTCGAACTGGGATTCTCTCCCTGCTTCATTTTCTGCGCAAAGGTCTTGATCACTGCCGGCCTTCCTGTTCATGGCGACGGGCCGTAATGGGTTTGAGGCGGTGTTTCGGCGCTGTGATTGTTCCCGGAGGGGCAGCAAGTGGACATCATTCTTGCAGGCACAGCCGAGGAAGAAGCTGGCTCAGTCGAGCCCTCCGGATTGTCTCTGATCATGCCGCACTGATTCTCCTTCCGTGGGAGTGGAATCATGCTGAACTCGTGGAGCTCCAAGAGAGATTTTATTTTCCATTCTTTTTCTCGGCCTTATTTCTGTTCATGATTGATGGAAATATATTTTTTTAAGTTCTTGGTAGTTTCAATCCTTCCAGAAAAATATTGGGCTGTCACCTTCTCGGCGAGTTCATATGTTATAGAGCTGAATTCATGTAAAAATGTGTTTTTTTCCATTTTTTCCGTGACAATTTATTCGATAATTGGCAGTTCATAGCGCGTTCTAAGCGACCTGTTCCGGGCTTGATGTTTCCCGAAGAATGTCGACTACCCGTGGTCCTGCCGATGATCTTCTTCTTCTTCTTCTTCTCAGCTGTTTCAGGTACCTCGATCCGTTCGTGTATAAAATCTATTTCTTTCTTGATGTCGGGCTGAATATTTTCTTAGCTCGGAGTCAACCCGCTCTGCATTAAATGATGTCCGAGTCTGGCGATCGTCAAGTTTTCCCTTTTTCTTTTTAGTGATGAATCATCGTCGTCAACCTCGCGCAGGTTCATTCGTGGGGTTCAACATCGGAGGAGGTTCCTCTGCAGCGGCGGCGGTCTCCCTCCTCAAGGTGCAGGGGATACGCCATGTTCGCCTCTCTGATGCAGACCACCGGCTTCTGAGCGCCCTCGCCGGCACCGGGGTGGAGGTCATCGTCGGCGTTCAGAACGACGAGGTCCTCCGCATCGGGCAGTCGCCGGCGGCGGCGGCGGAGTGGGTCAAGACCAATGTTGCCACATTCGCTCCGGCGACCAACATCACCTTCATCGCCGTCGGCGACGAGGTCCTCACGTCGATCCCCAACGCCGCCGACGTCCTCGTCGCCGCCGTCGAGCACCTCCACTCTGCCCTCGTCGCCGCCGATCTTAATCTGCAGGTGAAGGTCTCGACGCCTCATTCCATGGCAGTGATCCCGCGGCCGTTCCCCCCGTCGGCGGCGGCGTTCAACTCTACCTGGAGCTCCGTCATGGTGGAGCTGCTGCAGTTTCTGCAGAAAACAGGGTCGTTCTTCATGCTTAACGCCCAGCCCTACCATGGCTACATAGAAGGCGGCGGGATCTTCCCTCTGGACTACGCCCTCTTCAAGCCGCTGCTCCCCAGCAAGCAGATCGTCGACCCCAACACGCTCTCCAGCTATGGCAACATGTTCGACGCCATGATCGACGCCGCCTTCTTCTCCATGGAAGCTCTGAACTTCTCCGGGGTCCCCGTGCTGGTGACGGAGACGGGCTGGCCGTGGCGCGGCGGCGCCGCCGCGCCTGACGCCACGATCGGCAACGCGTTGCTCTACAATGGCAACCTCCACCGGCACGTACTCGCCGGCGCCGGAACGCCGGCGAGGCCCAATGCCACCGTCGGCGCGTACATCTACGAGCTCTTCGCCGAGCCGGCGGCGGAGGAGGAGAGCTGGGGCCTGTTCTTCCCGAACGGGACGGCGGTGTACTCCATCAACCTGGGAGCTCCGGGTTCGCTTCCTGCGAACTCGTCGGAGCTGGCCGGCGTGTTCTGCGTCGCCAACTCCAGCTCCTCCGCCAGCGAGCTGAAGGCGGGGCTCGACTGGGCTTGCAGCGTGGGGCAGGCCAACTGCACCGCCATCCAGCCGGGGCAGCCCTGCTACGACGACGAAGACGTTCCCGCCGTCGCCTCCTTCGCCTACAACGATTATTACCACCGCATGCAAGCCACCGGCGGAACCTGCAACTTTGGCGGCACCGCCTTCCTCACCACCGCCGATCCCAGTGAGTGAGCTCTGGTTTTTCCTCCAGGGAGACATTTCTTTCTTCTCTTTCTCATCGCTGCTGGTGGTGGTGGTGTTCCTTGCAGGCCATGCGGCGTGCGTGTTCGCCGGAAGGTGAGTTGTTGTGCCCCGTGGTTTCTCCTCTCTGCAAGCTGCTTTTCTTGGCTTCTCCTCACCGGCGGCGCCGCCGTTGTCTTCTGCATTGTGCAGCTCGGGGTCGAATGCCAGCGGCGGCACGACATCCCCGGCCTTCGGACCCATCAGCCCCGGCAATGACGGGCCACCGCCGCCGCACGCCGCCGCCGCGGAGTTCAATCTTCTCCTCCCCCTTCTTCTTCTTCTTCTTCTTCATCTCGTCAGCTGACCCTTGAGCCGCCTCCACCGCCGTCCCCTGGTTCAGTCTTCTGCTCGCATTCCCCCAAGATAAGCTGCGGAAATGCAGTGGCTTCTTGTCCTCCCCTCCCTCCTCGCTCCCTCTTTTCTGTAGAGAAGAACAACCCCCTAAGCTTTCCACCATACTCTTCCCTTGATCACCTCTCTCTCTCTCTCTCTCTCACTCATAAACGGAGGGGGGTCTCTGGTTTCATGTAGATTTCTCTTTCTAGGAGAGCCAGCTAACTGGTGTTGCTGAGGAAGACGAAAGACTGCTTCAACGGAGGAGCGGATTCCGAGTCTTACCGAGTCACACCGAGTTTTGGTGTCGGGATTGTATTGAATCGGTAGAATCAAGAATCAATATCCGTTGACTGTCGGGAAGTGGGTCGAATCGGCTGAGAATCCGGTCTGAGTGGACCGATTCGGACCGGATTGACCAAACTAGGCACATCATTTCCGACTCGGACCGGTTTTTATTGGAATACGTGGTGAGCTATATACTCTATTACGTGGCAAGTTTTGATTCGGCTAAGTTCGTGACGGGTACCCTTTCTGCTCCTCGGGGGTCTGGAGTGTTGGGATTGAGAGAGAGAGAGAGAGAGAGAGAGAGAGAGAGAGAGAGAGAGAGAGGGGGGGGGGGAGGGGATGTCGTCGGCGAACCTCTTCCCAAGCTCGTCGGTGGGAGGGAGCTCCGGTGGGGGCGGCGGCGGAGGAGGTGTTCGGGGATGGGCATCGGCCACGTCAGTGTCGGCGTCGGGGAAGAGGATACAGAAGGAAATGCAGGAGTTCAACGCTGATCCGCCGCCGGAGTGCTCCGCAGGCCCAAAGGGCGACAATCTCTACCACTGGGTCTCCACCCTCATCGGTCCCCACGGTGATTCTCTCCTTCAGTCCCGGTGACATCTCTCTCTCTCTCTCTCTCTCTCGTTCACAGCCGGCCTTGAATCGTTCCTTACCATTGATTATCTCTGTCATTCCTAGGGTTTTTCGGTTTCCGCTCTCTTCTGCACACGACTATCAGAGAACCACTCAATGAAATCTCTTCTTCTCGGGAGTTGACTTTTGTAACACCCAGCTTGGCTTTTCATCGGCCGCCAAATAAAGTCTGATCAATCGATACATCTGTTAAATATTTGTACTTCTGTGCCCTAATCGATGGAACTGCCTCTTCTATCTTTGGATCCATCTAAGAATCTATCTAAGAACAACTGGGTGAGGTGAAGAATATTATATCTAATTATAGAATCTGAAGACGACGAACCCAGATGTGCAAGATTCTGTACGAACTTCTGTTCATCTCCATTATTTTTCTCCTCTCATTTCCTAGTTTCTTAGTGGCTTTATTTTATTTATTGTGCCATTTTCTTGCTCAATTATACGAGCTATTATGTTTTCACTTGTAGGTTCGCCATACCAGGGTGGTGTGTTCTTCCTCGACATCGCATTTCCTAATGACTACCCCTTCAAACCTCCCAAGGTACGACATGAAGAAGCTGCCATTTTCTGTATATAAAAAAAGGAGATATTCTATTTCCGGAAACCATATGCGATGGGAAGTCAACGGCGTTTTATGATACAGCTGAGAAAAGTCGTACAGCATCCAGGGTCTGGAGCTTGGTGGAGTTTCCTCCCAATTAGATATTAAGGTTCTGATTCCGGTAGAAGCTCATAGAAGCAGGGAATGATTTGCAGGTGTCGTTCAAGACTCGAATATACCATTGCAATGTGGATGCAGCGGGCAATGTGGGGATCGAGATCTTGGGAGCTAGCTGGAGCCCCGCGCTGACCGTCTCCAAGGTTCTTCTGGCGATCAAGTCTCTCTTCACCAAGCCCGATCCCTGTCCGTCTCCCTCCTCCTCATCATCGTTCTCGTTCCCTTTTCTTCGCCTGCCCTCCTCCAGATCTCCGTCTTTGATTCGTCCTCTGTACTGGTGCTTCTGGCTCTGGTTCTTGCAGATAGTCCCCTCGTTCCTGGTATAGCAAGACTGTTCTTGACTGACAGGCATCGGCACGACGAGATCGCCGCGGAGTGGACGACGAGGTTCGCCAGGTGAAATCGTTCTTCTGCTGAGTTGTGGTGAGGAGCCCATCACCCGAGCTCTGTTTCAGGGACCTCCTCTTTTGTCTGCAAGTACTCGCCCGTTTTGGAAAGTATCCAGTTTCTCTCTCAGCGGGTGAGATCGGGTCTTCTTCTGAGATGGGTTCGATCGTTTTGTCTGAGATAGGGGAGCCGGATGAGATGCCCCACTCCTGTGCTCTGTTTCAAGTACCTCCCTGTCTGCAAGTACTCACCTCTTCTGAGGCCAGTATTCCAGTTTCTCTCGGCGAGTGATATCGGGTAGGACCCGAGAAAGAAGATTGATAAAAGGGGTCGGCGGCGCCGCCGGGGTACGCATGCATGAGGTATGGTTCTCTTCGCTCAGCGGTGGCCGGCGGCATCGCCCGCCGCAGTTTCTCCGCACAGAATCTCGCCGGCCATCCTGCCCCCGACCGCGGCGGCGTGGGGGACGACCGTCGAATCGCATCGGAGCTGCTGGAGTCGCCGGACGTGGCTCACGCCTTGGCGGTCTTTGAGAGGGCGAAAAACCGGACGACGTTCTTGTGGAACTCGATGATCCATAGCTGCTGCAGGCTGTCCTCACCGGAGCTGGCCGTCGCCTTCTACGGGAGGATGATGAAGGAGGGCCGGAGGACCAACTTCTTCACCTACCCATCTCTCATCAGCGCCTGCTCGAATCTGGCCACCGCCTGCGAGGGATCACAGGTCCACTCCCACGCCATGAAGATGGGGTTCGAATCTGACAGGTTCCTCAGGAGCTCGCTAATTCACATGTACTCGAGCTTCGGCGATATGGGCTCCGCACGGATCCTGTTCGATGAATTGCCCCTGCGAAATGTCGTGGTGTGGACGGCCCTCATCAATGGGTACGCCAAGCAGGGAGATCTGGAGAAGGCAAAGCAGGTGTTCGACAGAATCCCCGAGAGGGATTCCGTCATCTGGAGCGCCATGGTTTCCGGGCATGTTCAGAATGGCAAGTTCTCCGAAGGACTGAGCTTCTTCCAGGAGATGATCTCGGAGGGGGTAGAAGCTACCGAGGGCGCCATGGTCAGCGCTCTCTCTGCTTGCGCTCATTTGGGTGCTCTGCAACTGGGGAGGTGGATCCATTCTTACCTGGAGAAGAAGAAGAATAAGAAGCCCGGGCAATCCATGGGGATCAACCTGGGAACCGCCCTCGTCGACATGTACGCGAAATGCGGCGCCATGGCGGCGGCGTTGGATGTCTTCGAGGCCATGCCCAGCAGGAACGACTGGACATGGAACGCGATGATGGGGGCCTTCTCCCTGCACGGGCATGGCCGAGGCGCCGCCGGTCTCGTAGGCAGGATGCTGAAATCGGGCTTCTCCCCCGACAAGGTCACCTTCCTCGGCCTCCTGGGCGCCTTCAGCCATGGCGGAATGGTCGAGGAAGGCAAAGAATTTTTCAAATCCATGAGCAGCTTCTTCTCCATGGAGCCCTCGTTGGAGCACTACGCGTGCCTGGTGGACCTCTTGGCCCGCGCAGGGTGTCTGCAGGAGGCCCAGCAGGTCGTCGGGGACATGCCCATCGAGCCAGACGCCGGCGTCTGGGGAGCGCTGCTCGGCGGCTGCAGGGTCCACGGAGACGTCGGCCTCGGCACCGCCGTCGGCCGGCGGCTCCTCCGCTTCGATCAGGGCGGCGCCGGCCGGTACGTTCTTCTGTCGAACATCTACGCTGCAGCGAGGCGGTGGGAGGACGCAGGAAGAGTGAGGGCTCTAATGGCGGCACGGGGGGTGAAGCCGCAGGCGGGGATCAGCTCCGTGGAGATCGACGGCGTGGTCCACGAGTTCGTCTCCGGCGACCGGGGGCATCCTCTGGTGGCGGAGATCTACAAGAAGATGGAGGAGATGGCGGAGAGGCTGAGAGGCCGCGGCCACTGCGCCGCCACCGGGGAGGCTCTACTTGATCTCGACGAGGAAGACAAGGAGCTCCAACTGGCCAGCCACAGCGAGCGGCTGGCGATCGCCTTCGGCTTGATCGCTCTGCCGATCGGAGCTCCGATCCGCGTGGTGAAGAACCTCCGCGTCTGCGCCGACTGCCACGCCGTGACGAAGTTGCTGTCGGAGATCTACCAGAGGGAGATCATCGTGCGGGATCGTAAGCGCTTTCACCACTTCAAGGACGGCTCCTGCTCCTGTTCCGATTACTGGTGAGAGAGTGATCGCCGAAAAAGTAAGAAAAAACAGGAAATATAATTTTTAGTGTCTCCGGATTAATTAAAAAAATATTTAATATATTTCTGGCAGGAAAATCGGAGAATATTTCCTCTCTGAGCTTTTCATGAATATTTATTTTTAAAGACGTAGAAATGTTTTTTTTTATCACACGAACCCGATGAATGCGATTGGAAAATATCGAGGAAGAAAATATCGTCTGCAGCAGAAATGGCGGTCGCCGGGGGGGAGGGAAGAAGTCGACTCCCACACTCCAAGGCTTCTTCCTTCCCTGTCCGCCGCCCCCGTTCAGGCACCAACCCCTCGATCTTGTTTGTTCGCTTGCTAGCTCTCCCTGTGCCGCTGGCCTCGAGAGAGTTCAAGCTCTCGCGCGAGTCTCCGCACCAGCCGATCTCGAGGTGATCCGTTTGATCTGGTAGGGTTTCACATCCTTTCTTACACTGTTAGGTAACCATCTATGTCGAAACTAGAAGTAGAGATTGAGGAAAGAGACGGGAAACTGTGGCAGATCTTTTGCTGGTTTCTGATTCCCGTTCTTGCTAAAACCCTAATTCTATTCGGTTTCCACTACTCTTTGATGAGTTGATTTCGTCTTGATGCCGCAGGGATGGCTCTGCTCTCCACTAAGAGCTTGGCTTCTTCGGTTCCATTCGCAGCTCGGCGCCGCCTGCGTAATGGGTTGTCCGAAGGGATTTCTAGGGTTTCGCTGAACTGGAGAGGGGGAACCGGCGGCAAATCTCTGCTCATTCCCCGATCGAAGAAGTCCCCCTTTCAAGGTTTAATCTTCTTTTTTGATCCCTTGTATCATCTTCTCCCTGCGGTGAATCATACGCGCCTCATCTTCTTTGGTTACAATAATTGAAATTTCTTCCAGTTCATCTCGTCCAGATTCAACTTCTTCGAGTGTTGTCGGGGCTAATGTACTTCGAATTATGAGGATATTGATGCGCAGTCCAATCAGATTTTCAGAGGTTCGCGGAGCCAGCGAGACTTCTACCGTCCAGGGAAGCGATATTCCTCGGCGAAACCATGGCAGGAAGCGTGCTCGATTCGGCCAATCTGGATGAGTCCTCATCGTTCTACATTCTGCAGATAAGAACGAGCGGTGAATTCGGGTCTTCTCTGAGCGACGCCGACGCTGCGATACTGCTCTCCTTCATCGACGTTAATGGCGATTCAGTTCTTCAAAGAATACCAATGGTCTCATCCGGACCCAGTCCCTCTGGAGCTGAGGAATCTTCCTCTGTTTCCGAAGGGGTCCACTTCCAGAGGGGCTCAGTCGATGTTCTAGGGTTTCACGGGCCCAAGCTAGGGGACATCAAAGCCCTCTGGGTGGGCCTTGAATCAGGTTTCTCGAAACATGTCGTCATGGTTTTGTGCACTCATCATCTGATCAACTGTATCCGATCTCTGAAATTTATCAATTTCTGTGTTTTCAAGGTCAGGCTCGTGGAGATTGAGCGGAATTCGATTGACTGTCGTCGGCGCCGACGGGTCATCATCCAGTAAGCTGTATGAAAGCCGTCGGTACGATTTTGAAGCAGATGAGGTGTTTTTCGGGGGGAGCGGAGGCTTGTCCATGGCGGAGCTGAGGCCTCAGCTTGTCGACGGATTCTCCATGGACGATCCATCGGGCATCATCAGCGGCGATCTCTTCCAGGAATCGGGAAAGCCTAGAGTATCGATGGAGGAGAGCATGGAGGAGTACTCAGATCTGAAGCTATCCCTGCTGGTCTACGACTTGCTGTCCGTCACCGGCGGCGCCGCCGCCGTCGCCGCCGTCTCATCGAGCGAGGAGGCGGCCATCGCCTTCGCGGCTGGCGGAGCCTGCGGCTTCCTGTACCTGTTGCTGCTGCAGAGATCGGTCGACGGGTTATCGGCTTCTGCGTTGCCGGTGGCCGGTGGTGGCAATCTCGCTGGAGGAGGAGGGTTCAGGGGGGCCTTGTGGGGTCTGGCGTTGACCTTATTGGCGGCTGGGGCTGCCGTGAGGTTTGGAGCGGCGGATGGAGGGTTGGCGTTGACTCCCCGGTATCTCTTCCTCGGGCTCGCCGGGTTTCTCACCTGCAAGGTGTCTGTGGTCTTGGCCGCCTTCAGACCCTTGAAATCTCTGAGAGGGAATGGAGGGGAGCCAACCAGAGGCTTGTAAATTGTTCATGGCTCGTGCCCGTTGTTGATGTCTGATACAATTGAATATACGTCGTCTGCTGGAGCTCCATGGATTCTCTCTCTCTCTCTCTCTCTCTGTGTGCCCCGCTCTCTCCATAGAGTTTGCACCACGCCATATCTCTCTCTAGCCCTCTCTCTTTCTCTCTCTCTCTGCGTAGGGCTTTACTATCAATGCATGCTCCTCTCTCTCTCTCTCTGCCCTGCTCTCTCGACAGAGTTTGGCCATCACTCCATCTCTCTCTATCCAGCCCTCTGTGTGTAGAGCTTTGGTATCTATTCCTCCTCTCTCTCTCTCTCTCTCTCTCTCTCTCTCTCTCTCTCTCTCTCTCTCTCTCTATAAAATGGCCTCAGCTTGATGGACAAAGAGGTCCTCTTCTCTTGCCCAGGCGACGGAAAATCAATCACAGGCTGAAGGTCGCGCGATGGCCTCCGTCGCCGGCGCCCTTCGCCGCTGGGCATTGCGGAGGGCTCGCTCCGGCGCGACTCGGTCGAACTTGCCGTGGTCTTTCCTCTCTACCTCCACGACCGGCGCCGGCAATGACGCCGTCTCGGAGCAGATCGGCCAGGGCGCGAGCGGCGGAGAGAAGGCGAAGACGAGCGCTGGATCGATCCCGCCGCCGATCCGCGTCTCTCTCACGGATTCTGCGGGGAGAGGCGTGTTCGCCTCCCGAGCGATCGGCGCGGGCGATCTCATCCACACCGCCAGCCCCGTAGTGGCTCACCCTCTTCCTTCGCTCCTGAGCAAAGTCTGAGTCCCCAGCATCGTCTCGCTCTGTGTTTCTTTCCTCCATCGCTCCTTCCCGCCGACGGATGGCTGAATTTCTTTCTATGTTTCTGCTCAATGCGTAGGTATGTTACTACTGCCTGAGGAGGAGCAGTGGTGACACTTCCGTCCTCTCTGATTCAAGCTGCAGCAGCGCTCGATACTTCTGCAGTGATGAATGCAAAGAGAAATCTAAGGTCTTTTTTTACTCATCCCTTTCATGGGTCCCGTAAAAATCTCATTTTTTTCTCCTTTCTGCGTCGCTTGCTTTTGAAACTGGTTAATCGCAGTTCCTTCGACGAGATTTTCTGTTTCTTCTTGAAAGTATGGAAAAGCCTGTCTATTCGTAAACCCTAAGGTAACATCTGTAAGACTAGGAGTGGCGAAGATGATCATCCTCTGCTGTGTTCAGAATCCATGGTCTGCAGATCATGCTTCTGTACTGGTCCCCAGCTGGCCATCTGACGATCAATTGATGCGTTTGAGTCGGCATCGATGCTATTGTCTGCTGCCTGCAGCTAGTAGAAGCAAGAAATGTATCACAAGGTTTCGAAACCAAACACACTACTAACATTACTTCAGATATATGATCCTAACTGCAAACCCACTGTGATTTGATCGGTAAAAGATGCAGTGCTCCAAAAAAAAGTATGGCACACACCAATCTGTAAGGCATTAGGCCTACTGCCATCTCATTCGTTCAAATCAAGCTAGAGATAATTCCAGTTTCTCAGCTATGAACTTTGAACACTGGTGCATCAACGAGTTGTTCTTTCCAGTAGTCCTTGGATGAAAAAGATGAAGATGTTATGAAGATCTTCTCCAACATGGTCAACTACTTGCCGTGTCTCAAGGTGGCATTGTTCTCCCTTAATATCAATCTCGTGATACGGAATGACAATCTTTGAACACTGCATGCGCATTCGATGATATTAGAAACCCTTTTTTTCGTATTGGACTGGTTCTTTGACAGTAATGTCGGATTGCATTCCATCTATAGTAAAGGTGTCCTGGGTTTCTTATAAGGATTCAAAAATTCAATATGGGTTCTTGATGCTGTGGGCCCTCGATTCGGATTTTTATCATCAAAATGGAATTTGATGAGAAAATCATTTTGATGATTGCCCTTTGATTTAGAGTGCTTACTTTCAAATTTTCATCAACCATCCTTGGTCAAACTTGATATCTAAGATTAGGGAATCAAGATGATTTTGCGGTCTGATGTTGGTGAGTTTTAGAACCCTAAGCAATGGGCTTCAATCCTTTTCTTTAAGTCGAAAGGGAATACCACTGTGTTTGTGCACTCATCGCGCCTTCAATGTAGAGCAGATACTTGTATTTTTCCACTGATTTTTTGTAGAACGCATTGTCACTCTGAGGTTGGATCCGGCTAATCTTCCAAAGAATATTTTTCAATGCGAGTTATTATGATCTGGAAGAGTTTCACACAGGCGATCAGTGTACCAGCCATGTCTAATCACTCTTTTTGGTTCCATGCTCTGACTTCTTCTTTTCCTAACGTCTGTAGGGTTTTCTGGAGATTGAGAGCACATCGAGCTGGTCAGCTTATGATACCCACTGCAAGTATGTGAAGTATCCTTTCATATAATGCAATGATTTCATTATTCTATTGTCAGCTCTTATAGAAATGTTATGGTTTCATATTTACACCCACAACAATGATATCATGAATATATATATCGTCTTTGTTGGGTCCACTCTTGTTGCCAATTCATTGAAATTTCTATTTTTGCCACCTTTCACTGCACAGTGCTACCATTACAAGATAGAGGTCAAGGTATGACTTTGTTCGTTTTTATCGTTTGTGGCCGGTCAGATTTTAGAAAACCCAATTTAAATTTAAACCCAAGAAATCTAGATGGTAATTTCTGTCAGTTCTTGACGATTCATATAATAACTTATTTGATTTTTTTTTTTTTTTTTTAATTTGACTGAAGAGAACGGGGGTTGAAATATCCATTTCTAGTAAAGCGGTTGGCTTGTATGGTCGTAGCAGGAACAGTTTCTGCAGACACCCTCGATATCCTCCAGCCAGCCAGTCTACACCCCGACATGCTTCCAGAGGTAGGCCCTAATTCTAACCTAAAACCCAGATGCTGGAGAGTCGCCTGTTCTATAGTGATGGTGGCTAATGCCTGGTGCTGTATAAAAATCCTAGATGGAAGCGGAATACGAGCTACTGAAGCTCGCATTCGTGAAGGCAGATCCTGAGGAAGCTCTCATCTCATGTATCCTCTTCTCTCTCTCTCTCTCTCTCTCTCTCTCTCTCTCTCTCTCTCTCTCTCTCTCTCTCCCCTGGGATACATGTTTATGCACAGGACACGGCATGCATTGGCCATCAGTTTCTCTGTCATCTTTGACTAAATTAGTTCTCACAAAGCAGTGGTTTCTTGGAGTGATGGCGCGGATCCGCATCAACGCGTTTAGGGTTGAAACAGTTGGAGGATCTTACGAAGATTTGCTTGATTTGGCATCTTCCTCTGTCGTAGCTGACTCTGCGGTCGGCAATGCTGTTTACATACTTCCATCCTTCTACAATCACGACTGCGGTTTGACTCTTTTGCTTTGTTCTTTATGTGTTTCCTTCGTTATGGTTGACTTTATTGCCTCCCTTATCAACATGGGTCTTTCAGGCTACTTTATTTTTCCTCGGTCTGCTATTGTTTTGACTCTTTTGCTTCGTTCTTTATGTGTTTCCTTCGTTATGGTTGACTTTATTGCCTTCCTTATCAACATGGGTCTTTCAGGCTACTTTATCTTTCTTCGGTCTACTATTGTTTTGACTTTTTTGTTTGCTTTTATATAAATATATATATATATATATATATATATATATATATAAATCTGCTGGCAATTTGTGGCGATTATCTATTATTGTCATGGAACATTTTGATAATAGATAATGAAGATAATGAAGATTTCATGCGGCTGACTGGGCTGATCTTGCCATTCTTCAGATCCAAACGCCCACATACTGTGGATCGACAACATGGACGCGAAGCTGAAGGTCCTCCGCGACATTGAACCCGGTTCGTTTTCGTTTCATTCATTATCTCTCTTCTACACGATGATGATTTCTTCAAGCTTTTAATTTTCATCGAATTATTACTATTATTAGTATTATTATAAAAAAATATTATTATGATTATTGTTGTCATCAGGTGAGGAGCTCCGAATCTGCTACATCGACGCCAGCATGGATTGGGAGGCTCGGCAGTCTCTTCTGTATCACGGGTTTGGCTTCCAGTGCAGGTGTTCTAGGTGCTTATCTGGCGACTGAAGGGCCCTTCGTCTGGATAAGTCAACCAAAGGGTGGGTTATCAGCCAAGCAGATCCTGTCAAGTCAAACTCTCAGTTTATTGCTTTAAATAGTCTGTGTTTATCCTAATCGCCTTTGTATACCAACAAAAAATTCATTTTTTTTAGTCCTCCCTCTCTCTCTCTCTCTCTCTCTCTTTTGACCCCAGTGAATTGAGGGGAAAATCTTGACCGTTTGACTGGCCAGGGTCTGGGGTATCCGTTATCCATTATCCCGCCGACGCCAAAGTGGACGGAAGGTACCAGCCTTATGAAATTTGTCTCGGGGCTGCGCCAACCTGTCGGATGGTGACGTTTGGCTCGACCGTTGGAGAAGGATTCGGAGAACCCTCTCCGGATCCGTTAGGAGGGAGGAGACACGTGGAGAGAAGTTGGGAATTACTGTGGGGCCCACAGCGGCTTGACCAGACGGACCCGAGGGCCCCACGCGGTCAGAAGCTGGCCACAAAATTTATAATATAAGAAAACATGAGCTGTAAGGGAAATCGTTGAGTGAGGGAAATATTTTTCGCATAAATTGCGTGAAATAATTAATAAATGAGGGAATTTGAGAAATATGTGTACAAATGAGGGAACCAGGAAGAAGGTGGGCTAGAAGAGTCAACCCATTCTAGAGAAGCTATTCTTCGCCTGCTTCCTCTCTCTCCTGGTTTTTTTCCACCAGTGGAAGGGAGCTGGGGACACATTCGTCAACGTTTAGCAGCGCGCGCCATTAGGACACTGGAGCATCGCTGGATCACCTCCCTATAAAGCGAGGAGATTTTGGAAGATTCCCACGCTTCTTCTTCTTCCTCTCTCTCTCTCTCTCCCCCCCTAGCCCCCCTCTCCCTCTCCCTTTGATCTCGTAATTGCGGGGATTTCCGCTGCCTATTTTTTGTTTCGTTGGTGTCGTCGTCGCCGCCGTCCGTCTGGAGCTGGAGATGGAGAGCGGCGGCGATGGTGAGGGCACCTTCTTTGGTGTCCCGGGGTGGCAAGGTCTTTCGCTGTGCGCGATAATGGGTTGGATCCTGCTGTCGTCGGCGTTGGGGCTGACTCAGAAGATCAGATCGCTGGTTCAGCCCTGGGTCTCCCGCCGCGTCGCCTCCGAGACCCCTCTGGTCCTCTTCATCCAGGTAATCACCATTTTCGTTCCCGGTTCCTCTCCCCCTCCCTTCCGCCTCATTCCCCCTTTTTTATTTTCGATTTATTTAACATTATTTTCTCTCGATATGATGAATATGATGATAATCGCGTTGTTGATGTTGCCGTTCGACGCAGAGTGCGGATCATGTGCTCCTCGATACGTTCTTCTCCGTGCTCTCCTGCATCGTCTCCGTTCCTTTCTACACGGGATTCCTACCCTTGCTCTTCTGGGTAGGGCAATTTTCCTGCCTTGTGATTCTTTACGTTGCTTCTCCTTCTCCTCCTCCCTTTCTCTCACTGTTGACGAGTATCACCAGGCTGTATGTCATGGAGAGTGGGGTTGAAATCGTTGATGAGGCCTCTGGGTTTTTTTCCGGCATGATTTATGCGAGATTTTGATCCTCCTCCTCCCTCCAGAGTGAACACGGGAAGCTGGCCAGACAGATGACGCTTTTGATGGCTTTCTGTGATTATGTCGGGAATGCCATGAAGGTAATTCCTGGTTCATCTTCCTTCTGCATCTTCGTTGAGTGAAAGCTATCCTGCATCAAGTTCACCATATTTTTACTAGTGATTTTGCCATGCTTGAAGGACTTGGTATCAGCCCCCAGACCCAGCTCTCCACCTGTTAGAAGAATAACAGCAACCAAAGATGAGAAAGAGAATGCGATGGAATACGGTCTGCCTTCCTCCCACGCTCTCAACACCGTGTGCCTCTCTGGGTACGATCCACATCCCCTCTGAAAATATTTATTAATTGTGCATTATGGGATATTTATAATGTTAACTATGTGCAGAAGAATATTTCAGCCGAAATAATTTTATTTATAATGTTTTGCTTGTTTCCTCATTGCAGATTTTTGCTGCATTATATGATAGCGAATGGCCTCCAGAAGGATGCTTCCAACGTTATTTATATTGGGATTTCTCTCGTCTTCCTGCTGGTTGCGCTCATCGGCCTTGGTAAGGTTAATATTTTCATGTGATGGATCCATCAATCTTCGGTAAGACTTATTTATTTTATTTTTCAGGGAGGATATATCTCGGCATGCACAGCTTCATTGATGTCGTGGGTGGGATAGGCTTGGGAATTACCATCCTATCCTTTTGGATCAATGTGTATGGATATGTGGACGACTTTATCATCTCTGGACAGAACGGTATTATGCCAGCTCCCACCCACCCTCTGAAAGTCCTCCATTTCATCTTCCGTTGACCCCCCTCTGAGGATGATCGAGCTTCTAACGTTGTGTTGCAGTAACTTCTTTCTGGGCTGGGCTATCATTACTACTGTTATTTGCTTACCCAACGTCAGAGCTCCCGACGCCGAGCTTCGAGTACCACACAGCCTTCACCGGGGTTGCTTTCGGGATAGTAAGCGCAATCTATCATCCTTGTTCATCTTTTTCACATGTGATCGATGCTGCAGCAGCGATTTGTGTGTGATGGGGTTTTTTAGTAGATTTAAAATGCCTGATGTTAAGATGAAGATAGTTTCTCCCAGCTGCATAATCAGTGATGTTCTTGAGTCTTGAATCTTGCCCGGGCTGGCAGAATCAAGACAGTGGAAGATATTTTGACCAGGATATATTTTCTTGAAACAATGATTATGACCCATTCTAGGAAACGAATCATTAGAAGATTTGACATCTCCTTTCTATGAACAGATTATGTACCAAGTGATAATGGAAAAAGGTGTGAGAGTTTTCTGACTGGTGTTCTATACTAGCTTTATGATTCTCGTTGGAAGGTTGCTGCTGGGCCTCCCCATCATCCAATGTTGTGAAGCTCTGGGCATCCCAACAGATGATGATTTCTCTGCTCATGATTTCTGACACAAGCCCTGATGATTCCTACATATTTATATGTATATATATATTATTTTTCTGTCTCCTGATTATCCTTAAATTCCTCATCAGACCCAGGCAAATGGCATTTCATGATCGAAAAGAACAGAGTGCATTAACCCACCCGTTGCCAGCTTCTTTTGAACGATGAACGGACTCAGCTATTGCTTCTGTTTTCAGACGATTGCCCTCTTCTGTCATTCAGGTCTCCGGCGTCCAGCAAAGCTCCCTTCACCTCAGCTATGGGGGCGCTCCTCGCATGCTTCCCTCGGAGCTAACCCCTTCCATTCTCCTCGGGAGGTTGCTGCTGGGCCTCCCTATCATCCTCGTTGTGAAGTTCTGCAGCAAGGCGCTGGCCAAATGGTCACTGCCCATCTTGTGCAACGCTCTGGGCATCCCGATAAGATCGTCGTGCTACGTTCCCGGGTTGAAGGCTCCGGGGAGCAACGAGAAGCCTGAAAGCAGGCAACTGAGCTCGCTCCATAAGATCTCAGCTCTCTCACCGCAGGAGCCTTTCGATGTAGACACCGGCATCAGGTTTCTCCAGTATGCCGGCCTTGCATGGTCAGTCGTCGACTTGGTCCCATCCCTGTTTGCTCACCTGAGACTGTAGATTGTACCTTGGATCACTGCATGTTGGTGGCGGTCATTCCATCTTGTATAAAGTTTTGACTTTATTTTACTTTGAGTATCATTCCGTATTGATTAAAAAAGGGGGCTGGCTGGGCTCCCCAGAGTGGGTGAATCCTGTCGATTTCAATCCCAAGATTGTTTTTTTTTTTTTTTCTACCCAGATTAGATCTTCCTGGGAACATTTTGTAGTGATCATGGCGTGTTGGGTAGACGGTAAGTCAACGGATAGGCCCACAGCCGATGATCTACATCCTCGAGAATGGGAGTATGAAATCCGTAGCTGAACGGATCAGGTGAACGGTGACCCCAAGTCGGATACATTTTCTTCGGAAGCGACGGCTGCGGGTAACCGATAGCTGATGTCTGACTGCATCAGCTGTTCTAGTCGTCGATAAAGACGGCGGACCATTTGGGTCGCCGCGGAGCAAAGAAACGCCGTAAAGGCGCTACAATCCGTCGATTTTCCACCCTGCTTTTTTGTTTCCTACGGATGAGTCGCCGGCGTTGACTTTTCCTACCGATTTCAACAAGTTCCTCGCTCCTTCGTTTCCCCTCTCTCTTTCTCTCTCTCTAACCCCATTCAAGAGAAGCGGTGTGACACAGTCCAAAGCCATGCGCAGCTGGAAGGAGACGATCTATCATCAATTAGGAGCTGGATTACTAGAATTAATTAAAAGGGCACAACACACACTAGCAGGATCATCATCCTCAAACCCCATGGAACAGAGAAAGAAAGATGGGAGAGGAAGAGAGGAAAACATAGACGACAACAAAGGGCCCAAAAAAAAAAAAAAAAAAAAAAAAAAACCGTCATCTCTTGATGGTACAGGCTGATGAAGACGACGATGATCCATGGTTCCCGGCAGCATGGCCTCCCAGCCCAAAGGAAGAGGAGGAGGAAGAGAAACAATAGAGGTCCCATAACCATTACTTTCGACTTAGAAAAATGAATAAGGGCGCCGGCCGGCCGGCCTTTGTCTTCCTCCACATGTCGTCGTCGTCGTCGTCGTTTGCTTCCATCTTCAGCAGGCCCGAGACTGCAGATCCCCCCACTCGTCAGCAGGCAGCTCTTGCGGCCACATGGCGGCTGGGCGGGCGGGCAGGCAGCCTCCTCTGGAGCTCGCTCACTCATAGGAAGTAATCAGGCGTTCGCCGGGTGACGTCGGGCTCCCCTCTTCTTGGGGCCGGCTCAAACTGCAAAGAAGCCCATTGCGTGAGATATATATTTATATATATATATATACAGAGAGAGAGAGAGAGAGAGAGAGAGAGAGAGAGAGAGAGAGAGAGAGAGGAGACCTGGATGAAGGTGTGGCCTTTGGAGTCGTCAACTTCCAAGATGGATGCCATGTTCCCACAGCGGTAACAGTAATTTGGAGCACTGAAGATGGTTACCACCTTTTGTTCCTGCGGCATGAACATGTTATAAATCCACCGAACCCATTCCAGACTGCAATAATGGCCGACTCATAGCCAGGAGAGAAGAATTACATGCCCCCAGTTGTATCCATCCATGACCAATTGATGCGCCCTGGCAATCAGGTTCAGATTATTTGTATGGTTAAACTGCTCCGAAATGTCCTGCAATTTAATTAAACAAGTCAATAAATAAATAAATAAAAATTTTTAAAAAAAGGAAGAAGAAGATCAGTAGTGGGCTTGCTGAAACCAAGGAGAGGAGGAGCTTTACTTGGCCAAATGTATATCCGGCGCCACGCGGTGATATGCCCCAACCACAGCGATCATCAGGATCTGACCATAATAAATCACACATGGGTCCCTCGTGAGGGACCTCTTGGACCCGATCAAAGCTTCTTATGTTGTCTAGGGTTTCAATTGACGGAGATAAGCCGCCGTGCAGACAGAATATCTCTGATTCAACCTTTGTGCAGAGAAGAACAATCATCGTTTAGAACAAATCAAAGAAACGCTGCATCTGCTTATCAGATATCCAGCAGGCGACAGCCATCGGCTGAGAGGGTCGGTCAATAATAATCACACTAGTTATTAAATCTTATTATGTACTGAATATCTTAAAATAAACAAATATCACAACCCAACAACTAATATTTTTATCCCTGGGTTTTCTAAATCACTTGGAATCTCACGAAGGGTTTAGCCAATTTACTTCTCGTGCAAGTGATTTTCAGACTGATGATGGAGGCTCTCAAGTTGTAAGAGTAGAACAAAACATTTGGAAAGCATGGTATGGAAAACTGTGCTAGTTGAGTTGGTGAACTAACCAATGCTGTCAGGGGAAAGTAATCAAATAGATCAGTAAATGTCTTCCACACGCTGGCATTTCCATACCTGTAAATGAGAATTTAAAATGAGGTCATTGAAACACAGAATAAGATAGATGTCGAGCTCCCGCATCTAATTCAACAAATGGCGACAAACCTTAATTGGATGGAAACATTAAGAAACAACATCTAAGGTAGAACAGTCACTTCAGCACATTCCAGCAAACTGAAATATAATCACTTTTGACATAATTGTTGACAGACCCTCAAAACTGGTGATACAAGACTAAAATATTTGGCTCAGTAGAATAAACGAGAGAGATCATCATATGTTATCAATCAGCTGAAAGGGTAGAAAGATAATGCCTGATGAAGAAAAAGATACAAACCCAGCAACTTCCACTGAGAAATACAAAGTTTGAATGAGTCATCCTCCCCAAAAAAAAACCCAGGAGTTTGAATAAGGCCTACAAAGGTCGTCGACTAATCACAAGAGAGAAGTCACCATGTTACATCCTTCACGACAATGTGTAAACATTCATAAGAATGTAGAACCTTGAACTTGAGAAACTGCCCCGGGACTTGTACTTCCACCTTCTCGGATATAATAATCCGAGCAAACTGAACTTATTCAATAGAATCGAGTCTTATTTTTCGTCCGGATCTTTTAACCTGTCTGCATCAATCTCTTCTTCTTTCTTCCACTTTCCACTTTGGAAGGCATGAGGTCTTATATGACATCAGCATGCAACACATCAGCAGGTGGTGCTGCATGAATGCCCAATACAACCAGCTGCAGCGGTACATTGGTTCACCCGTGACTGAATAGCATTCTTAAAATGTGGCCATTCTGATCTATTGTCATTAGTTATATAAGTCGTGATCACATGGAAACACCAAAAACAATTTCAAGCTCTACTTTGGTATAAAAATTGAGAGGCATCCGTACTCACGAGTAAGTCAGTAATTTTAATAGGTTCTAATGCTTGCCGTATCGTATTTTTAATTGCAACAACATTTTCGCAAGTATCTATGTTTGAAATCAACTGGGAAAACATTTCACAGCTTGATCACACATCATAAAAATCATAATAACTGTCGATACATTACCATGCAGACAAGCCGCAAGTATCTTTGGAGGGACATCAAAGAATCGGTTTCTTTCCTCATCATCAAAGATATAACCTATTTAGATATGTCACCCCCTAAAACTAAACGTCACGTAGGAATCTCACCTTGTCAGTTATACAACGGGGCAGGGGAACATTGCCTCAGTTCCCACAAAAATAATGATTCATAAATAGTCCAAAACAAAAACAAGCGAAATCAAATTGGAGCTTCATTTTGATTGCTTTTGCATGGTTAATATCCACGTGGCATCAATGCAATAACTAGAGTTCATTGACAAAGAGACTTATAGTACAAACAGGCCCAAGAAGCTAAAAGAGGCGGAAGATCATTGGGAGGGCAACCAAAAATAAAATTAATAAGTGATTGGCTAAATGAAAACATGAACACAATACTTACTTCCGTAAGCATTCGTCGTAAAACCCATAGACTTGGGTAATCTGCAGACAACAAAGAACATTGAGTCAATTAGACTGGAAAAAGTTGCGTGCTTAATCAGCATTGATCAAGGGTTCTCGAATAAATAAATCTCACATAGAAAACAAATAAAGCAATTATTTACTGCCAACAGTAATATCATTGATGCCAATAAAACACAGGCTGTAGATATCATAGAACGGCAGTTACCTGACGACTTTCATGATTTCCCCTAAGAATTGTAATTCGCTGAGGATAACGCACCTTTAGGGCAACAAGAAGCTGAACAGAAAGGAGCATCGGGTATAATCAATAGGTGAATTCTTATACAAAAAATAAATACAATTAAGACCATAATATGTAAGAAATCGTCGTTTTATAAGCTTCAAATACAGGGAAACTGAAGAAATAAAGAACAGCCACAGACCAGAACAATGGAAGCATTCTGTATCCCATGTATAAAACATGTTCAGAGGTATTTTGCTCTTCAGCTCACTCCATTCCTGAGCTTTGTATGATCCATTTTGGTTGTCTAGCTCATGTTAGTCCGCCATTCTCAGCAGTTATTCGTTTTCCCTCCATATTTGCGAGTGCTGTAAATATCTCCCCGTCATAAACAGACAACATTAGCCCTTCTTTCCGCATTAGTAACTAGTGCGGAATTTCTGGTCAAAGACCTTTCAGAATCGCAAACGTCCTCAGCACATTCAAAATTCCCAGCCGTAGGCTTCAACTTCTCCAGCCCTTTCTGCTGTCTTGTCTGCACCTTGTCCACCTTTTGAGCTCCCCTCCTTCCTAAGCATCATTACATGCACAGACTTCAATTTCTACAAATTCACCTGTACATCAGGCAACGACAGTTCCCACAGTCGTCCTGATCCATCATATCCTACACAATTTACAACTCGAGTGTCTCCTTCCCAACTATCTTAGTTTATCTTCTCGTTTTCAATTAGTCTCCAGGGTACTAATCCACATATTCCTAATCACTGCCCTCTACAGAAAACCCTGATCTTGGGGGTCTATTTTCCTCTAGACCCCAGTAACAGCGTGTCCTACAGCCCTCTCCTCAACCATGTGGCTAATGTTTTAATATTCCTCTGGGCGCATACTATTTTTAATTGCCACAAAGATAAAACTGAATTGCTTTTGGATGGTTTCGTGAAAAATCAACTGAATTACTCCAGAATACTATGATTTATCAATGCGTACTGAAAATTCATAAAGATTTTATAAGAAAAGTAAGATATACCTTCAGAAAAATAAACGTAACAGAAAAGTATTTTCAATTATAATTTTAATATTTCAGGATACAAAGAAGAATATAAAAGTTCATATACGAATGATACACATCAACAAAGATCAGATCCACTGATCTTTAAAAAAACACATTACGTCATAAAAAAATATGAAGCATAACATCCAAAAAAAGTATGAAGCACAAATGAAACACACTAAGGAAGAAGTGTTCCAACCCTTACCGTAACAGTTTCAACAGAATAGTATCCACGATCTACATAATCTCCCATGAACAAGTAATTCGTATCTGGACACTAGCAGTCAGAAGAATAAAACACCCATGATTCAAAATATATCCATGAAAACAAGAGTGCTTATAATTCAAACCAAAGTAAAAGAGAAATAAAACAAGGAAGTGCAATAACGGGTATGTAAAGCCAATAATCATCATCTCAGTATTCTACAGAATGATACATAACAAACGGAAACACATACCATATATGTTAGACGCTGGCTCACTTATTAGCATTTAAAACACCAGTTTTCTTTAGCAGGTTTCAGAAACCAGATATATTTGACTCTGATTAGACACGTTTTAATCATAATTCAATTTCAAACTCCAGTAAAGAATGTTAGGATAATTTGTTGCTAAATAAGAAAGTAAATAATTAGAGGAAATTGGATTGGTCAGAATCTCGAAAGTTGAATAGGGATTCACTTGCAAAATTTTTATCAGATTTGTCAGATTCGGGCCATAGGGAGCTTGAGTTGAACGAGGATGGAGCACAGAAAAATCAACCAGATTCTAGCCTTTCATAACTTGTTTGTTAACCAACCTCAGTATAGAAATGACATGAAAATCTACCATGGCACGTCATTTATTTTTTCAATTGTTTCGTCAAGATTGCAGAGAGCATAAAAGTTAAATCTACAACAAAACTGCAAAAGATTAAAGTAACATCATTTCAGATGAAAAGTTCGCCAGTCTACGAATACTGTGAAGATGAAAATGAGATCAAACAAAAAATCAGATTCTTCTATGTAACTCATAAAATAGTTAACACATCATAAAAAGGATGGGTTATTTATATCTGGTCTGCTAATACTTCGGCATTCGACATCAAAGGGCATTTTCTCAGCTTAAAATTATCCATTCAATAGTACAGTTACGAAGGAAGCGTTGATCTGACTGAGAACAAAGCAATTAAAAAGTGCATATATTAGAGGATACCTTGCCACCAATTCGGAATAGTTCTGCAAGGTCATGAAATTGACCATGAATGTCACCGCATATTGTCACGGGGCTCTTCACAGGCTGCATCATGAGAATAGGGAATCATTGCCATGTTCGCAGAAAACTTGCACATAATAATGAATGAAAATAAAACGCTGAGATTCCCTGACCACAGACAAAAAAAGCAAAATAAAGGCAATAGAAACATCAAATATTGCTCTTCACTAGATCATTACTGTTGGTACCGCATGTATTCCAGCAGAAGAAGCGAATAGGAATCCACTCTGATGTCAGCGCCATGCTTTTTCCCGCACCAGATGCCTAGTTATCTCAAAACACATATTTTTTTGCCTCTTCTTGCTCATTAACAGACAGTTTTACAACTTACAACAGCACTTTGATCATCTTTGAAAAAAATAACTTATAAAACTACTGCGAATTCGATACCTGAAGAGGAAAAGATATACCATTTCCACAATTTCCCGGTTATCCATTATACGAGCAGGTCTAGCTATCCTACCATTGACATCAGGGTTTTAAATATTGAGATTAGACACGTGGTAGTGAAACAAAATCAAATGGTTAGTAAAATGCACATAAATATCCCTATATGCAGATCCTCATATAAAGATGGTTCATGCAATTGCGCAAATATCTCAATACATATTGTAAGGAATAAATAGTACGTTCATGCGCTCTGAAGAACATGCAAACCTACCAATAAACCTAATGACCGCCCAAGAAAAATAAGGATCTACTGTGCACACGAATATATATTTTTAAATAAGTATATCTACCCAAAAAAAAATGTTAAATAATAAAAAACATATCCATTTTAAGTTAGCGTAAACTGACTGGATTCACGAGGTTTCCTAGTCAAATAGTTTACCTATACTGGGCACTGATAAATTACATATATAGGGTGACAGCATTTGCTGAAGGAATTAATGAGCGTTCATACCATAAAAGGAGTAGCACTATGGTCCACATCAAAATTATAAGAAAAACAATTTTCTACGACTATTATTGTTCTAATCTCACTTTGGTACAGCAGCTACAATTCTTTGAAATAAAAAGGGTGTTTATAAGATCAGAAAAATTTAGAAGTGGCAACATGAAACAGGAAGGCTATGCAAACGAACTAAATGTAGTCCATAGGGTACAATGAAATTAGTTGCTGGAAACAGATAGCCATAAGAAAAGTCCAAGTGGCCAGTCATATCGTGAATTGAAGAAAGAAAGGCTGCATAAATTCTTTGGCGAAAACCCCGTTAGAATGTACTATTAAACCATAAGAATCACAAAACCATGCCAATGAACACCCAAACCAGATATAGAAAATCATAATCAATGTAAAAAAACCAATTGTTAATAGTACAAGAGGAAACATTACAGTAAAAAACAATCAAGGGGTCGTCAACATTTAACTACTCATAAATCGACTGTAACGACACCTAGAATGACAATGATTTATTAATGTTCAACGGATTCTTGAACCTTTATTTATAAATTTCTGCGAACCCTATATCCCTATGAGTGAAACCAAAAAAAATTATGACGAACAAACATCCCAGAAAGTAACAAAGGTAAAAAATGTAACCAACCTGAACGTTGCTTTCTTGCATCAATATCTCTTTAGCCTTGTCGCACAAGGCTCGAACCTGATCATAAAAACACAGAATAAAAACATGCTCTGTGAAGTACAACAGATAGATTATGACATAGAGGACTACATAGTCATGCCAAACGAAAAATCAATAAAATCTAACAAAGCTACACCTTTTTTGAAATTTTACACATTCCACCACATATGTGCCATCAAAAACTTGAATTTTCTTAAGAAACGTTAAAAAAACCTTTACCCCGTAAAAAGGAATTTCCTAAAGTAGAGTATAACGCAATCGGGGTATTAATTTCAACTAGTCAAGTTTTATCTGTCACTATCTTTCTCAAGACACTCCGTAGATGGCCAATGACAAAGTGACGAAAAATAGAACGTGCTGATTCCAGATGTAAAAAAATGTGTTCGTTTCTCTCCGACAAAATGTCACAATTCGACAAGTATATTTCACAACAAAGCAAAAAGGCAGCAATACGTAAACACAATGCGTCCACTGAAAAAAATGTGCATCCCATCCCGCAAATTTCGAGAAAACACACTACTTTATGAATAACTAAGATAGATCGTGGACATCAATAGTCACGTCGAGAGGCGAAAGGTGATATCGCCGTAAAGAATCCAAGACCCTTTGCAGAAGAAACCCTAGCAACGATTGGATGTCCCCAATTCGCACTCACAGATCACGGCTCGAGGACGAACAACGATAACGAGACCCTCAATTCCACGGAAAAGAAAGCCCGAACAAGCGATAATACGCCTCATTAATAACCCGATCTGCGTATTCTGAAATTTCGTCCACCCAGAAATCGAGGAAAAAAAATAGCTATGGTGGCAATCAAATTGAGGCAAACCCCCTAGCTCACGGAGAAGTGAAAAACAAAAGGGAGAAACATGGGAGAAGCGAATGAACCTCTGACTCGGAGAGGGGCTTGCACTGCATGAGCTGCGAAATCTGCTCGTCGACGTTGCCATGGGAATCGGGCGCCACCCGATTCGTCACGCTCATCTTCTCCGGTCTCGAAAAGAATTATCCACGGGGATGGAGAGGAAGGCAGCTTCAGCGCGCGCCGGGCGAACCCTAGCACTCTGTCTCCTCTCACTCTCCCTCCTCCACACCCGACGCCCCCTCCGCTCGCCAGAAGCTCTCACTCCTGCCCCTCCGCCCCCCGCCCCCACCACCACCTGCCCTCCCTTCTCCGCCGCAGGGCTCGCGAAAACCGGGGAGAAAAGAATGCGGCAGGATCGGAGATGGAGAGGCGAAAAGGAAAAGCACGGAGATGATGTTCGAGGTCGTCGAGAACCGATCTCGACGAATCAGAGTTTTTGTTATTACACCATTACACTTATCATATTTACTAAACTATCCATAACTATACGCCAATAGCTTCCATACCCAAAATTGCACTGGGCCAAATTCTATGAATACCCAAACCTCGTCACCTATTTAACATATGACCCCGTAAATAATTAGCCAACTGACAAAAAAAGCAGCTTAACCATCTCTTCTATTAATATATTTCAATTACTTCGGCCTAAATTCGCAATAATTATATTAAACTGACTATTTTACAATTACTTTATGTGCTCTGGCACTTTATTCATAAGACCAATGTTGGGCCTCTTAAGTACCCTTTCATACCTCTCTCTCTCTCTCTCTCTCTACGTTTCTCCGGCACGTGCAAGTTAAAATGTCTTCACATTGGTCAATACGTGTGATTATTTGGATAGTGGTATATTGATTATTTCGAAAAATGTGGTCCAAAAAGACAATCTAATGCACTTTATTTAATTACCACATTTTTAAAAAATATAGGCATGGTGATGATAAAAATAGTAACTATTACATAAAATTCATAAATTAATTATAAATTCAGGTTGGGAAAATTCATGGAGCCAGCCCGAATACTTGGTTACCGGTTGGGAAAATACAAAACGGGTAAACGGGTCTGGACGGGAGAACGAAACCCGATAAGAGGAATTGGAATCGGAAGGGGTCAGCATTGTCGGTTTCGGAAGTGCCAGAGAAAACGCTTCGAAGGTCGGTTGCTGCTGCATACTAGTGATTAATCGGTGAGGTTACCGCGGAAGACAAATAGGAATTCGGATCCAGCGTGAAGAGAGGAAAAGGGAGGGATAGCGGGTCCCGCGCACGTTTCGGAGTGGACAGGAGATATTTTGTCCAGGTCGGTCTCTGGTTTTTCTCTCACGCTTTTGCGCCGTAGGCGAGGGGTTTTCTTTTCTCGCCTAGAAGAGCGTAGAATCACAACGAGGTCGATTAGCTCTCGCTCTCTCTCTCTCTGTCTATCTTTCTCTCTCTCTTTCCCTCATTTCTATTTTTAGGGTTTTCTCTTTCTCGGCTTGGGTGGCTCTTCGTTCGGTTCAGAAAGCTGCGATTCTCGCTAGGGTTTCCTGCGTCGGCCGCGTTGTCTTCAGGTGGGTGTTCTGGGCGTGGCTTTATCTCCTCACAGCTTGTCCTCCAAAGTATCCGATCGAAGATCTCCTTTTGGCCGTTCGTTCTGCTGCAGGGTTCGTTGTTGTTTGTTTGCCTTCTGATGGGACCGCTGAGATTTTAGTTCGTGGTTGCCTAGAGTTCTTACTGTGCGAATTTTTGCGGGATATGTGGTTTTCTTCCTGAGTTGTGCATTGCTTTGTGAGCTGCAGGAATTGTTGCTTTGGATGGTGGAGAGGGTTAGGGTAGTAGCTCGTTTTGGCCGTTGAGTTCGTCTTCGTTCCTCCCTTCGCTGGTTTAGATATTTGGGTAGGGTTTCGGCAAGGTCATTCAATTATGCGCAGCTCGTGGGCTGATGCAGTTGAAGGCTCCGGCTCTGGCTCGGGGCCCGGTTCTTCGGGCAACACCAATGTACCCGTCGGCTCCAGTCCTCAGCCTTCTTCGGCAAACAACAGCGCTCACGGTGGGTCCGCACCCCCGCGCGCCGTTAAATCATCCTACGTCCCTCCCCATCTGCGCGGCCGTCCTCCGCCTTCCGATGGTCAAGGTGCCCCTCCATCTACTGCCGATACATTTCCGGGGCCCCCAAGGCAGACTGGATATGGTGCCCCTCCTGTGGGGGGCCGCATGGGTGGTGGCCTCAGTAGGGACATGGACCGCATGTCCCTTGGCGGACGCGGCGGTGGAGGTGGAGGTGGAGGGTGGAACACAAGATCAGGTGGGTGGGACCGTGGTAGGGAGAGAGAGGTCAACCCCTTTGCAAATGAAGAGGAAACTGTAGAGCCCGCGTTTGATGGTGAGAACACCGGTATAAATTTCGATGCATACGAGGACATTCCTGTCGAGACAAGTGGCACGGATGTGCCCCCCCCTGTGAACACTTTTGCAGAGATTGATTTGGGCGATGCACTGAATGAAAATATAAGGAGATGCAAGTATGTCAGGCCAACACCAGTTCAACGTCATGCAATCCCGATTTCTCTAGGTGGTCGAGACCTGATGGCTTGTGCTCAGACGGGATCAGGCAAGACTGCAGCTTTCTGTTTCCCTATAATATCTGGAATAATGAAGGGGCCTCCTTCACAACGGGCAAGAGGCATGCGGACTGTCTACCCACAGGCTCTTATATTGTCCCCTACACGGGAACTTTCAGTCCAGGTAGGTTGGTTTTATGAACCCCCCCTCGGTCCATCTTGTAGTTTTTTGTTTATTTTTTCATTTGATATATGCATCTGTATTGATTCAGATACATGAGGAGGCGAGGAAATTCGCTTACCAAACAGGTGTGAGGGTTGTGGTAGCGTACGGAGGAGCGCCAATTAATCAACAGGTATTTTTCTGTCCCATTTATTATGCCTATGTATACTAGATGATTCGTATGATTGTTCGTTGATCAGTTAAAGCTGATGTTTGTGGTAAGGTGTCATTATCTTTTATTAATTTTCGGGCTGCTAGCTGTTTGCTTTCTATTTTAAAGACTGGATGCGTATTCCGAGCCTGATTATTTTCCTTAGCTCTTTTATCGTTATATTATTCATATACCATTTGGTCACATTAATTTTGTTCAGATATTAATAGCTATGAAGAAGTGTTTTCATTTAGCTTTGGTCATATAGCGTAGAAAATTGATATTCTCCATGAGATTTCAGTACCTGATGCATCCTTGAATAACGACTTTGATTTATTGTAATAGTCCTTTCAATTGCCCGGTCATCGAGTGTCAGCATCTTTTTGAACTGTTAGTTGGTCAGATTTTATCTGAAAGGAGATAGTGCTTCATTGAAAATCACCAGCCTCTTGATATCTTCTGAACTGCTTCACCGCTCTTTTTGTCCATGAATGAAATATATGCCTTTCTTCGGTCCCTCCTATTATATATATATTTTTTTTGCTTCGAGGTTTTAATAGTATGGCTAAAAAATAGACGGCTCAATTGCAAACTGACATTTTAGGCAAAGGTCCATCTTTCACTTGCTAAATAGATTTTCGCTTTTTGTCCTTTGTTTAAAATTGGTGATTATCCTTTTCCAGTTTTCTGTTCTAATTAGCGATCGACTCAAGGAAATCCGGATGCAATGGGAATATCGGAGAACTTACATATTTGAATTTGTTCCAAATCAGTTCTACAATCAAAATGCGAATTCCTACTATTTAAGTACGAGTGTCGTTTGACTTTTTTTCACCCTGTTTTTTGACACTATTGTCATTACTTCTGGCAGTTGCGTGAACTAGAGAGGGGTGTTGACATTCTTGTGGCGACTCCTGGCCGTTTGGTAGATTTGTTGGAGAGGGCTAGAGTTTCGCTGCAGATGATCAAGTATCTTTGTCTTGATGAGGCGGATAGAATGCTGGATATGGGTTTCGAACCCCAAATTCGGAAGATTGTTGAGCAAATGGACATGCCTCAGCGAGGCATGCGGCAAACAATGTTGTTCAGTGCCACCTTTCCGAAAGAGATACAGGTTTTGTAGTTGTCTCCTGTTTTTCTTGAATCTACGCGTGAGCTCATAGTTCTTTCATTTCTAGGTCACCTTTTTTAAAGTCATTATCCTTATTGTGCTCTGTGAATTGAAGTAATGAAGTTTCAAGAGTTGAGTACATTGCTTCATTGTATGCTCCTATAGCGAAGCTGATTAAACTAGCTGAATTTTGTGTTATTTCTTAATCTTTGTGCTATCTGGCCAGGCATGTGTATGCTACCTTTTTCATTATGCTGACGTTTCTTGGCATCATGGAGAAAGATTTGAATGCATCTTGTCTTCAAGAAAGCTTTGTGCACTAATCATAAACTTTCTCTTGGTTATTGGCATCCTGGAATCATGATATAATTTATTGTCTTACTGTTAGCTTCTATTCTATTACCCATGGTGTTTGGCAACAGTCAACTTTATTTACCAATTATATGTTTAGTTCCCATATATAATTCGGGTCTTTTAGTGGATTCATTCTCACTGTTCGAATCCGCTTTTCAATTGTCTTATTGTACAAGCCTGTTCCGTTGTATGATGCAAGGCTACGGCGGTTTCATCTTTAATATGTTTTTAGTCAGACAGCATACTGAGGTGGCTTTTGGCTGTTCTGCAACCAGTCTCTGCGAAACCCACCTGACACATCTTATTTCTTGCAGCAACTAGCCTCCTAACTTTGCTCAACTGATTGCTCCATTTTCTGTCAAGACTTCATGTCACTCTTCTGCGACTCGTCCATTCAGTCACTTCTTGCGAAAGTTAGAAAAACCTAATATATGTTCATCATTAGAGGAAACAAATTTATTTCTCAAAGTTGCCGAAGCACTTGTATGTTTGTGATCAAATTTCACATTCCTGGTCATTTTTTCGGGTGAACATGGGTTGTGTGGTTTTAGTGTGCTATCACTCTGGAATGCTTTTTTATTTTCGGGTACAAAATGCTATTCTAATGATCAAGATATCTTCATTTCAGTTCTTTTCTCTATATAGTTGTGGTAGGTTCTATGTTTAGAGCGTTTTAGGAAGGGTCAATTGTACTTTGTATCATGTGGCTAAAATCCACCTTTGCCAAGTTCGTAGAAGTTCCCTAATCCCATGGGCTACTTTTTGCACATTGCTTGATGTGATTGGCACCTCATCTCTGAATTTGCGGCCCTTTGGTACTAAGATTGTCCTGACAAACAAAGCGATTTTCGATGTCACTCTCTCTGAGGTTTTTCCTTTCCCCATTTTACGGCCATATTGTAGAGCAAGGAACGAAGATTGCCTTTAAGGCCACAAATCTTTCTTTAAATGGGTAGTCTACATTCTTCTGTTAGGTTCCTGATCTCTTGGTTCATTTCAGTCAGCTTGACATCCTGCAGTTGTATCTAGAGATTCTATTAGCCGGTTTACTTCTTCCCAATGATTTCTAAAATTGTGAGACGATATGATTGGGAATTGTTTCTTTTTATTTTTCTCGCAGTCTTTATTTTGGCAGCATCCAGTGAAAATAAATATCTAATTGTGGTATGTTTCCATCCTAATTCTTTGTCCGACCTCACACTACTTGCCGGTTTGCTATTTTCTCGCATCTGAAACCTTACCTTTTGTTCCTACTCATGTCTGACCCATGTATGTCTTCCTAGCTAAGAGTTGTTATTAAGGGGAATGGCTTCCTGAGTTGCTTTTCAGCTTTGTGCAGAGGCTGGCATCTGATTTCCTCTCGAACTACATTTTTCTGGCTGTTGGGAGGGTTGGCTCCAGTACCGATCTGATTGTGCAAAGGGTTGAATATGTTCATGAATCAGACAAAAGGAGCCACCTTATGGATCTTCTCCACGCCCAAAGAGCGAATGGTTCTCATGGAAAGGTTAGTCTTTTCACTCCTGACTTTTGCATATCAGTAGTCCGGGGGGCGGAGCCCTCTGGTACATTAGACTAATGACATTCAAGAGCATCGGTTTTTTCATCTGCTTGGACTTATTCTTTTGTTTTCAATGATGCAGCAATCTTTGACTTTGGTTTTTGTGGAAACAAAGAAAGGAGCCGACTCACTGGAATATTGGTTATGTTCAAATGGTTTCCCTGCTACGTCTATTCATGGGGATAGATCTCAACAGGTGACTACATCTGAACTCTGATAGTTGCTACTTCTTTTGTCCCTTCGGTTGTTATGTATGGGCTTGTCTGTGAGAACTCCCAAGTGCTGGGCAACCTGAGGACGCAGCTACATTGCTAGCTTGGATCTTCTTCATCCCATATATTTTCTTCTCTGCTTGGCATCCCCCTATTTCAAACCACCCACACCCATGCAGATGTTCACATTCATGCATCTTCGTACACTTTGAACCACAAGAATGCGGCATGCTACTTTGTGCTGTGTTCATGTTATTTCGTAGACATGCTACAGAAGCTATGGATCGTATTAAATGTCTCTATTTCTTCGCTGTGTTCACATTGTTCCTCAGAAATGATCCACCGGTATCCAGGCACCTCCTTCTTCGTCTTTTTTGTTTCTTTGTTGAAAGATGGTAATATTTTAATATCTATCCCCGATGCTATCTTAATCTTATCAACTAATCTTTTCATGCAATTTCCTAGGCGTTTACACTTCATCTGTCTGTGTTTTTCTTATTTTATTTATATATTGTCGCAAAAAAAAATTCCCCATTCGTGCTTTTTACCATTATCTTTTTATTTTAATTTTTGTTACACAGCTGTTGGCAAACAGCTCTATTTTTTATGAACTGGCATGCTCTAAAATGACATCTTCCCAAATGATTAGTCAACTCCCGTGGTCTGTGTGCGGCCACTACTTCATTGTTGTTCATGACTTTTTGAGCAGCCAACAAATTTTTCTCTGCAATTTTTTTTTTTTGTGAAGCTGACTTTTCTGCATTTTTCTTAAAATTCCGGTTAGTTGATCCATTCATTTTTTTTCCATTTATGTTAGTGATGGTGAGATTTTTGCTGCAAGAACACATTCTGTCTCTGTTTTCTCAAGATCCTCCTTTTTTTTTCCCTCCACCACAGGAAAGAGAGCAGGCTTTGAGATCGTTTAAGAGTGGGTTGACCCCCATTCTAGTGGCCACCGACGTAGCGGCGAGAGGGCTGGACATTCCCCACGTGTCTCATGTGGTCAATTTTGATCTCCCCAATGACATCGACGACTATGTCCACAGGATCGGAAGGACAGGGAGGGCCGGGAAGAGCGGCCTGGCCACTGCCTTCTTCAACGAGAACAACGTCTCGATGGCGAGATCACTTTCAGACCTCATGGAGGAGTCAAACCAGGAAGTTCCTCAGTGGCTGGGTCGCTATGCTGCTAGATCCTCCTTCGGCGGCGGCGGCGGCAGGAACCGCCGCTCTGGCGCAGGCCGCTTTGGCGGCAGAGACTTCCGTAGAGACCACCATTCAGGCAAGGGAGGCGGAGGAGGTGACTATTATGGCGGCGGCGGTGGCGGTTTTGGGGGCGGCTACGGCGGCGGTGGCGGCGGTGGCGGCGGTTACTCTTCCTACTCTGGCGGCGGCGGCGGCGGTGGCGGCGGCTCCAGCGCCTGGGACTGACCCGGCCTTTTCCTTCATTTGAAGTACTATTTTCGTCCTCTAAAAATATAATTTTGTTGGGAGCGCACGTATGTGGTGGTAAAAGAGTAACCAGTTTTTCCTCTCTCTAGATATTCCCTTCCTATGTTATCTTTTATTTCCGCCCTTTTTGTGGTCGTTTATTTTATTTATTTATTTTCCCTCTGTTTAGGGTTCCTCCGCCGCCAGCAGAAGTCAACTGCTGGCATCTCCAGTGGGGGTCGGCTACACCATTTGGAAGCATTCTGCTGACGAATGTGGTCTTCAATCTTTTATCAGCTGATCTTCCCTCATCCATTCCCATTTGTTCGGTTGTAGAGAGTATGTAACCCTAAACAGACTTCTTTCGTCTCAATCCAGATTGGATTGAATGGGGGTTGACTTGACGATCCCCGTTTGATCTGTTTGAGGCGGGCTCCATTATCTGAGGAATCAATCGGGTCTTGATACTCTGTTGATTCATCTTTGCCGAAGATGGGTCAACCCCGAATTGGGTTTTAGAAATTCTTATGCAATTTTCGATCTTGAGCGGGATTGACCCGACACTGTGTTCTTGATGATGTGATCGCCACCAAGCAGCTAACGGGTCAATCAGTATATGGTCAATCCTTGGATCAACATACCTCTTCCCAAGATCATGTTTATAGAAATCGACATGAAGATCGTCTCTCCAAAGCGCCCGAGAGGGAATCAGTCGTCGTCCCCGTCAGAGCCCTCGTAGTATTCCTCTCCTTCGTCTTCGTCTTCCTGTTCCTCGGCTTCTTCTTCTTCCTCAGGTAGCTCGTCGTCCTCGCCGGCGGCGAGTTTGGCCTCTTCGAGGCCGCCGTCTCTGTAAAGGACTCCCGTCCTCATCACGTAGTGGAACTTGTCCCGGACCAGAGCAAGCGGATGCGGGTCAACGAGCTTCCCCCTGCGGTAGCCTTCCCGGAGCACGACGGTCGTCGTCTTGCACTTGAGCGAGAGGTAGAAGATGCCCGGGTACCTGGTAAAGACCCTGGTGAACCTGTGAGGGAGATTGAGCTCCTCTCTGAGCGCCCGCAGGTAGTTCCTCTTGGTCTTCTTGTGGATGGTCAAGCTCAGAAGCTCGTGGAGCACGCCCACGACATGCTTCTCCATCAGCTCGCTCTCCGGGTCAACGGAGGAGACGTCCTCGTAGGGGGAGATGTAGGGCAGACGATGGAACTCCTCCATCCAGGCCTTCACCTTGTTTTGAGAGCCGTACCCTCTGGGGAAGCTCATGGGGAAGGTCAGGAGAGGGGATGAGATGGGCATGGCGGAGGCCCTCTTGAAGTCCCTGTAACTGGCCTCGGAAAGGGCCCTCTGGTTCATCTTCTCCAGCTCCGACACCGCGAGCTCCTCCTTCCACCCGGAGAGAGAAAGACAGAGCACCCCGTCCCGGCGGCGCCGCTCCACCCGGAAGTGGTCGGAGAAGGCGGGGACCAGGGAGGCGAGGAAGTCGTCGGGAAGACCCAGGTCCCATCGGAGAGCGGCGATGGCGGGGAGGGGAACGGAACGGGAGTTGCTCATCATCAGCAGGCGGGTCAAGCGGGCGGCAGCCGCGCCGGCTCCGGCGAGGTGGGCGCGCTGCTCGCGGCGGTGGAGGAGGTGGGCGGCGTCGGAGAGGGAGAAGGTGGGGAGGGAAGGGTAACGGGGATGGGGGGCTTCCCGGAAGAGGGTGGGGTAGCGGCGGAGGAAGCGGAGGACGGGGACGGTGAGGCCGAGGGTCTTCTGCAGAGGGGCGAGGGACCGGGCAGCGGCGCCAGAGGGGCACCGGAGGATGGCGTCTTTAAGGAGGCAGGCGGCCTTCACGTCGGTGTCTCTGTCGATGATGTGGTCGAGGCCGCGGTTCTTGACCCACTTCAGCCTCACCTTCGTCGCCGCCGCCCTCGTCTGGAGACCCAGGTGGGAGATCACCGGCGACGCCGGCCCTCTGCCGCCGAGACCCAGAATGCCCCCGCGAGCTCCGACCATCGCCGCCACCGGCGAGGAGGGAGTGCTGGGCTCCCCCCTTGCCCTCTCCATTGCTCCTTTCGTTTCCACTCTGGGTCGGAGAGCCGACGGCGGGCGCTGCTCTCTGAAGGGTTTCGCCGAAGGTTTCGCATTTATCATTTCCAGAAGGCACAGGGGGAGAGTTCTTGAGCAGAACTTTCAGAGGAAAGAAACCAGCATTGCGCCCCGCAAAAAAAAAAAAAAAAAAAAAAAAAAACCCATATTACACTTTATTTAATGATAAGAAACCTACTTAGTTTAAATAAAATATAATCGGATGGGTCGATTTCAGCAGGGAAAAAAAGAAAAAAAAATGGCAACGTTATTTAGGGGGAGAGCCAACCCTCGATCCCAAGAAAAGAGCATCTCAGAAACCCATGATTTACATATTCCCAGGAAGTGATTTCCAGGGCGTTTGGGCAAAGACAAGGGGGTGGGGGGGGGAGGGGGGGGAATGGACTAGAGCTACTAGGAATCCTATTCTTCAGTCGAAGCAGCCTGGATGGGTTTCTCCGCCGTTCAAGGTGTCTTGAACGGTGCGGATCTGTGCAGACGGCTATTGCCAGCAAGCTTCATGAACTAGACGAGGAGAGGCTCAACCAGAGGCACCGGCTTGATATCGTGAATCTTCATGGTGTAGGCGACGATGGCTCCCAGAAGAGCGAAGAACGCAGGGACGAGACCGGAACCGTATCTGGTGACCGACTGGCAGCCTCTGATGTCGTGGCAGCCTTCAGTGCTCGGAGAACCTGATGCCAGAAGATGATCAGGGTCATGGAGAAAATTAATTATTAAATGAGGGAACGAGGGTAATTAATCCAAATTAATGGGTCGATCAAGGACGAACTTTGGAATGATTCGAGGAAAAATAAGGCGAGCCCACAAGATATTTTGTCCAGGAAGCTCAGAGATCCGTAGACAAACGCACATCCCTGGAGGTTGTTGCCCACCAACACGCTCTCCATGCTGATTCCTGTAACCTGCTCCCCAGAGAAATGCCCAGAGAAAAATAACCAGTAAATAGCTGAAAATGATCCGAATATAGTAAACTCAAAGAGCATGATCTCATGGATAGAAGAAACATACAGTCATCAGGGCATTGGCGATCCCAGTGGTTATTGATAAAAGATACATGAAGTTGTGGATCTTGCTGGGAAGAAAGAATATTCCGGCACCAGAAAATATCCACAGTATGGCTCCAATCGTGTAGAAAAACTTAAGACGCCACCCATTCCATTTCATCTCCTGCATGTGAGAATCATAGCCTCAATTTGATATCTTTATCAAAGTCAGATAGCCATTTAAGTCATATCAAAGTACCTGCAAGACGATGGATACCACAAAGCTGCATATGTAGATTATGGCAGGTATCTACAAACAGAAGTCAGCAAGTAAATAGAGAGAGAGAGAGAGAGAGAGAGAGAGAGAGAGAGAGAGAGAGAGAGAGAGAGAGGAGTCTCACAGAGGCTTTTGATGATTGGGTCATTTCCAAATCATTGATAACATAGAATGCCAGCAAAGACTGCATAAATGAAAACACAGCTATCGAAATTATGTAGATGACCGGCTGAAATATGCCTGTCCAACCAAAATTTTCAGGAAGCGATATCACGTTTAAACTCAAAATCAAAAGCCTTAAACCCACCCTTGTTTCTATTTTGCACTAACAGCAAGGTGAAGAAGAATATTCCTCTAGGAAGGAACATATTCTTATTTTCTTACCGATTTTCATAAAACCAAGCAAAAATAGCAACTTTGAGAATTGGGCTCAATTAACTTGATAAGAAAAAGGTAACCCAGAACTTCCGGTGTACAAGAAAGAATGTGGAAGGAAAACCAACCTGAGAGATGTTCGTCACCAATCTGGTAAACATATACACTAAGGCGACTTGATAATACAACAATTTACTGAACCAGTATGTCCATGAAACTCTTTGGTAGTGCTTGCACTGTTGTTGCTTCAACCTACACGGCCAGAAATGTGAAACATAAAACAAGAATAAATAAAATAAAAATATGATGCATGTTTTTCCGCCCAAATGGATCATACTTACTGCGGTTCTTTGGTTCCCAAAAGGAATATGCCCACGAAACAGGACCCAATGAAGATCGACACATAGGCAATCCAGCGATACTGATCAGAGATAGATGATCCAAGTTCAGATATGGGACAGAACCCTCGGAAAAGATCATAAAATATAGGATTCCTGTTGGTATATACCTGGTTTTGGATACCTGAAGATGATTTCGCATCAAATATACTGAAAACAACCAAAGCAATAGCATAGAGGCTGAGATTTGCGACCTTCAAGAATCCAAAAGTAGTCAGTCAGAAAGCAAACTAGCTATAATGGGATTGCAAAAATATCATTAATCGATATCAGACCATCGTGAAGGCATTGCGACAGCTGGCAAGCGCCACTCTGCTTGTATCGTTTAACGTCATGCAATTCACCATCGCCCTAGAAATGAAAAATAAAAAATAAAAAAATAAAATTCAAGTTCATGTTGGAAAAAAAAAAAGAAAGAAAAAGGGGACACAGAGTATATCACAGACTTACATATGTGAAACTTGGGTTGCAGCCCAACCCACGTTGAAAATTGCAGCGAATATGCTGTACCCAATCGTTTCTAGCAAATCAGTATTGATCCCTAGTAACTGACACAGGAGGCAGCCCCCGAATACTGAAGAGAACGAAATGGCAACCAGAACGGATCCTCCAACATGCCATAATTTGAAGTGTCCAAACCTGTCAATCTGACACATAGCGGTTGCAATTTTAGCAAAATATGAAGTATACCCACTACTTCAATCAAGATACATATAAATCAAAGTTACCCTATTGAAAAATATGAAAAATATGAAGAAAAAAAACCCATAAACAGAGGTAGAAACTATCCTACTGAAAGATTCTGCCCAGTTTGATGCCAACAAAAGAAAAAAACTATTTTTTAAGTGGCGGTAATTGAGCTTTTAAAAGGAAGGAGCAACGTGAATATAAAGAATCTGCTTCAACATGGGATAATTTCAGATTAATATAAGTGGGTTGATAAAATGTGAAGAACCCATATCACGAATTCTGGTCAGGCAGGGAGGGGACTTCTGGTTCACATCAGGGTGGACTTGGAATGCCTATTTGCCTCTGTTTGACGGATCCTTCTTTTTTCTCTTCCACTATATGTTTCAACCCTTTTTGTGAATGGAAATCGATCTCACTTATTCATATATAATGGCATTTACTATGCTCCTCTTTCGGCTCATCAAGAATCTATTTTTTTTACTTAAAAATGGATTAAAGACCTTTTTCAACCAAAATACGGAGTCTTATTTAACTGAAAGACGAACCTTTATGCTGTTCATAAGTAGAAATATGGCTAAGGCAATTATTCCTTCACATGGAGCGGATTATACAGGGTTTGCATGAGTTGTCTATATCAATAACTACACGCCAAAATGGAGCATACTCTCTGGGTTTTAGGATTTGCATCAGCGGAAGTGCCATCAAAATATTTTCCTATGGATTTCAATGACTAGTAGCCTCATGCATGAAAATATAAATATAAAATAATAATCATATGAAAATTCAAGCTATCGTAAAACAGCAAAATAGAAGATAGAAACAACAAATGAAATTTTTTAGTCATACCAATTCTCCAGAAAATACTGTCATAAACCCATCAGCTATTTGACCAGAGAGCATAACAATCGATGCATTCCTGAGATGTTGGAGTCGCCAACAGGAATGTGAGAATAATTATAAAAAAAGAAACTAAAATAATAGACGTTCAGAGCCAAGAATAAAAACTAGAATTTAATCCAATAAAAGTTTATTATAACATATAATCCAAAACTGAAGGATTAATTTTTCTAAGGTTAAAACGGAAAAGTCGGCGGACGTCTCAGACTGAGAGATATCACACGGAATATATGCTTTCTTGTTTCAGTATAATTTTCTAACATAAAAAATATACCCGAAAAGAAAATTCTTACACAGAAACTAGGGTGAGATAATGATAGAAATACCATGAAAAATCTGGACAAAAGGCAACTAGATAGTCAATATTCAGTTTCTAAAATATTTTGAAGGCAAAAAATCTCCAAGACTGCGGGACTAGCGAACATACAGAAATGGTCAGATACAGTAATCAAAACTGTCATTTTTTTTTCCAAAGGCAAAAGTCAACCTAAATTTGGAATAAGAAAATGGGCATTAATAAACAGCAACAGTCAATACTCAAAACCGGAGATGAAAACTCAAAATAAAAATAAAAATGATCAAGTATACCTCGGGCTAAGTCCAATATCTGTCAAGAAAAGCAACAGGTATGTAAACCAACACGCCGACGTGATATCATTGAGCATGTGACCCACGCCATATGAAAGAATGGAACATCTCTTGAGGGGCTGAATGCTGTCTTCGTCAGCTGATAATTGATCTCCCATCGTATTGACCACAACGAAGCAATAAACTGAGGAATTCTTACTAAATTTTGAATGCTCTTTTTCACCAAATAACCTGCACAGAAAATATAGAAGCATAGTTTATATATAATGAAAAGATAGCAGAAATAGGGAAATATTCTATCCCTTGTTGATTCATCTCAGGAATCAGGAATCAGGAATCATTCCCAGATAACTAGGAAGAGACTGTCACAGCTCAATTCGGGCATCAAAAGAAAATCAAATGTATGAAAGTCAACGGGCACTTTTCATATCACAGTAAAAGAGAGAAGAATGCCTCCCTTTCGGGTAACATTAAAAGGACTGACGCAGACCCAATCGTGTTCACGTCGAGTACAAGAAAACTAGTCGCCTTGTATCCTCAGCGAATCACGCGTGGAAGATTCCAACCGAAGGTCAGAACTAGGGTGATGGGAGAGCCCAGTTTAACACCCAGAGAAGGGTTAAATACAGAGACGATACGATTGTAAAAGGGCAGGCAACAGGAGGTCCGTCATGAGCACGAGCTATATATAGCATCGGAAGAACTCATTAAGGGAGCGGAGCAGAGAGATGAACAGCATCCGTCGACCGGAAGAACACGTAACTCTGAAGGAACATGAAGCAGATGAACACAGGAAGAAAAGAGAGAACGCGGGAAAGCGGGAGAGCCACAGAGACAGACAGGGTGCATACTCGCGCACTTGGGAGCAGAGGAAGAGAAGAGGACAGAACGCTGCTCATGCAATCGTTCCCCCACATCTATATCTATATATAGAAAGAGAGATATTTACGTCGGTCTATTACCAAGTTTGGCCCAGTCGGAGCGGCCGACGGTAGGGCTAGACGCCGAAAAACACCGGAGGAAGAAGCAAGGAGAAGGAAGAAGCTACAGACTATAGAGGAAGGTCTTCCACGGTGGCGACTGTGGTGGGCGTACCCGGTTTCGCACGAGATTGCATGCCGTTGGAAGAGGGGCGGGGAGGAAGACGACGACCATGGTAGCCCCCTCGGCTCCTGCCATCATCTAACTTCCAATTTCTACCGGGGTCTGCGCCCTCTCATCAATATTACCAGTCGCAATCCCATCAACATCTGCGCGTTGAAGCGATGTTTTTCGTGGGACTTGTGATCCGTCAGTCCAGGAGCAGATTCCCCACTCAGTTCACCGCATCAGGGGAGGAACAGTCGCGGGCAATGGGAAAGCAGAGTGGGGAAACGAAATGAAATCGGGTCAGAGGGCAACCGCCGCCTCCCGTCAGCTCCACCGTCATCACCGGTAATCCCTCCATTCAGTTCGCCGGCGGGGCGGCTCCTGCACTTTTAGTCGTCATTTCCTCATCTGGGTGACGACAGCAGCGAGCTTCCAGGATCAATTCAAGGTCAGGATTTTCTGCGGCGGTAGAATAAGACGAACAACTCATAGCTACACTTGGATTAATATCCCGTTTCCTTGACTTTCACTTCGTATCCGTTTAGTATGGTTTAATTTATTCCGAGTGGGCCCCGCACCGGCGGAAGAATCTTGAGCCACGTCACCAGCCACGCGTCCATCAGCCAGAGGTGCAATTGTGGACTTTGCTGTAGGTCCCACTTCGCGACTGGGGAATCATCGGTGGACCTATACAGTTTCTCGATCTGACGGTCGTATTTGATTTACTCGCCAATAATCGCATTGGGCCGTCGATTGTAGGAAGCAATCATAGAGAGAGAGAGCGACTGTCGACATGCATGCGTATTCATGCACGTCGACGTTGGGTTATGAGTTCGCTCTCTCTCTCGCTCTCTCTCTGTCGCCTTCTCTCTCTCTCTCTCTCTATCTATATATATATATATATATATGTCTCTATATATATATAGGTGGAGATAGGAATGGAGAACCACGTGGGCCACGGGAGATTGTAGCCGCCCGCGAATATATTCCCCGTCCGGAGCCATCGAATGGTACGCAAAGAACACGAAGAATCGCCTCTAGAAATCGACCCATTTGCCTCTGATCTGCCTCTATCATCCCGCGGTCGAAAGAGACTCCCTCGGGCCCTCTTCTCCGCCCATCCGTCCAGAAACGATTCCAAACAGCGCCTCCATCGGAGAATTCCCCTGCCCCGCCCTCTCTCTCTCTCTCTCTTTCTCTCTCCCTCTCTCCCCCCCTCTCTCTCTCTCTCCCTCCCTCCCTCTCTCTCTCTCCCTCTTTCTTTCTCTCTATCTCTCTATCTCTCTCTTCCTCTGTCTCTCTCTCTATCTCTCTCTCTCTCTTTTTCCCTTTCTCTCTCTCTCTCTCTTTCCCTCTCTCTCTCTCTCTCTCTCTCTCTCTCCCTCTCTCTCTGTGTCTCTCTCTTTCCCTTCTCTCTCTTTTTCTCTCTCTCTCTCTCTTTCCCTCTCTCTCTCTCTCTATCTCTCTCTCTTTCCCTCTCTCTCTGTGTCTCTCTCTCTTCTCTCTCTTCTCTCTCTCTCTCTCTCTCTCTCTCTCTCTCTCTCTCTCTCTCTCTCTCTCTCTCTCTCTCTCTCTCTCTCTCTCTCTCTCTATCTCTCTCTCTCTTCCCTCTTTCTGTGTCTCTCTTTTCTCTCTCTCTCTATCTCTCTCTGTCTCTCTCTTTCCCTTCTCTCTCTATCTCTCTCTCTCTTTCCCTCTCTCTCTCTCTCTCTCTCCTCTCTCTCTCTCCCTCTCTCTCTCTCTCTCCCTCTCTCTCTTTCCCTCTCTCTCTCTCTATCACACACACTCTCTCTCTGCCTCTCTCTCTTTCCCTTTCTCTCTCTCTCTCTCTCTCTCTCTCTCTCACACACACACACACACACACACTCTCTCCCTCTCTCCCCCCTCTCTCTCTCCCTCTCTCTCTCTCTCACTATCTCTTCTCTCTCTTCCTCGGGAGAGTGGGGGATGGCAATAGGGGGCAGCGCCTTGTTCTCCTTCGCGAGAGTGAGTGGTTGATCCGACCATAATTTAATCTGTGATTGCGACCGAGAAGTAACAAAGAAATCCGGTGGTATCAGGAGGGTACTCTCCTCAGCAGACCAGACAACAGCCTCGTTTCCCCGCCTCTCGCTCCTCATTCCCGCTGCGCCGCCGCCACCGGAGTCCTGTGGGCGGAGTGCAGTGTGGCCCCCATTGCACTGGGAGGAGAGAGAGTCCTGAAGGGTTGACTAATGCGCGACGGAGAAGCGAATCGAGCGGGGTCAATCCAAGCTTCGTGGTTCTCTCTTTCTAATTATGTCACTCGAAGAACCCGTCAACTCGTGGAGCATTCTCGATCCACATTTTATGCCCAATTGAACATCTAAAAACGGATGAGAAAATATTCTTTTGCGGTTGGTTTGAGCCCATGGCATGCGGCGGGAGGAGGAAGACGGCCGACCTCACCGCCCCTCCCCTCATCCCAAACTGCTCTCCCACCGCAGTCGCCTACCCAGCCAGAGAGATAGAGATAGAGATAGAGATAGAGAGATAAGGAGAGAGAGAGAGAGAGAGAGAGAGAGAGAGAGAGAGAGATGTCGACGTTGCAGAGGTCGTCGGTGTCCTTCAGGAGACAGGGCTCGTCGGGGAGGATATGGCACGAGGCGGTGCACCAATGGGAGCTCAAGGGCCACAGTGGCGTTCTCTCAATGCCCACCGTTTCGCCGCCGGCGGCGGCCCCGGTGGGCGCCGCCCAGCAGGAGAAGGCCTCTGGCCGGTGCAGCTTCTTCCCTTCCTGCATGAGGCCGTCGTCTTCCTCCTGAGAGCGGCGTTCTCCTCCGCCCTCTCTGCGAGCCCTGTGCATACCCCCATCTCCTCTCCTTTGCCTCTTCAGACTACAATCCTTGATGATATATGTAATATACATACAAACATATAAGTTGTGAGGGATCGCAAACTTATATCGATGATCGCTCATACTTATGAGGGATCGCTGATACTTATATCGATGATCGCTCAATCAGACACTTTGACCTGATCGAAATGATCTATGCCCATGATAATGATGAACCCAGATCAATCGAGTCAACGGACCAATGACACCTCTTTCTTTCATGGAAATGGCCAGTTTGCAGATCACATCAAAAGAAAAAGAAAAAAAAATGGCGATCTGTACCGCGCTCCATCAAGAGCAGCTTGTGAGAACTGTTTGCCAATTCGGCAATGCGTTAACGAAAGAACCAAAAAAAAAGAAAAAAAAGAGAAAATCGTTTTCCATAAATGGTAATTTCAAGGTGATGAAAGTCTACGGTAGCGGGAGTAATCGATCCCGTTTAATCTCATGCAGCATAGAACCTGCTCTGGCAGCTCTTCCGGCTTGTTTCCCTGTTCAGCGAGCTGGTTAGGATCCAAGGAGTCAAAGGAAAGAGAAAAAGGACAGAAAGGGTGGGGGCATACCTGGATGGTCATCCCGATGTCGAGGATGCAGACATTCAACCTATCTAGAAATGCTTCGAAGCCTTTCCTAGAGATGTAGCTGAATCTATGCATATCTATGTCGATTTCAAGGTAATCTTCTCCCTGTAAGATACAAACAAATGAAGAAAAATCAGTGGGCTCCTGAGAATCTCATCCGTGTTCTAGATCTGACGCAGAGCATGGCCTGTGGGCCGAAAGTCAACGGAACTTGCCAGGTAAAATTCGTGTTGGGGGCGAGAAAGAACAGGCTTTTCGTTGTAAGCATGGATCAGTTTCCTCTCGGCTGCAGTAAGATGAAGGTCTTCTATGTTCGCCACGCGACCCAGTAGCTTTAGCCTCTCACGAGTGGGCAGAATTGTGTCCACGGGGAAGGCTTTGACCTTTTCTACTTCATTAGAAATCAACTTCTGTTCATAGAGAAGGCGTTGAAAAAGGCAGATTAAGGATTACAAGATTTGATTAAATATAAAGAAAATCTCTTCTCTCGTATAACTTGGATTTTGAAAAAAATATTGCCTCAATATTATTATGCATTCATTTCATCAGACCAGTACTGTAAAAAAAAATTAAAAAAAAATAAAAAACGAAAGAAAAGTACTACGAGAACAGAATAGAAAGGGATTTCCGGAGGAAACCCTAGAACAGTTGGGGACGAATTCGAGAGTGCCCCACTCTCCTGTTGACTTCTTCCAAAAGTCTCCCATTATCTTCCCTCGTACTGGGCCCATGGCCCACTATGTCTTAGCCTTCCCCTTTCCCGGCATAAGTTGCCCGGACAATGGGCCTGGTATCAGACCCGACAAACGGGGCCTAACAGACTGCTGTGGAAAAGGTTCCTGTGTAGCAGATGCAGTTCCATAATCTCTTCTATGGAAAAGGATCCCTGACAAAAGTCAACTCCACGGCGGTTACCCAAAATTCTCTCGTATTTCAGTGACCCAAAATTCGGATTAGGGATTATAAGAAATATAGATTGAGTTCTTAGTAAGTCTCAACTATACAATACACAAAAAGACTGCAAGAAAAAAAAAAGAAGAAAATCCAATGGAAATAAATATGCATAATCCTCCATTTCCTGGAAAATCTGTTTCTAATGTTCCATAACCGGAAAGGAATAAATAAATCCTCATACGTTTTATTGGTCGCCACTCGCATCTGATCAAGTGCTATTAATGGCATATTTGAAGCAGTAACAAGCCTCAGAAAACTAGAAGCCTAATAAAAATTCAGCAGATCTCTGGGCTTCATAAAATCGAGAAATTGATGAAATATGAATCAGCATATGGTAGAACATTGCACAACATGAGTAATGAAGCAGGTAAACTAATGAAGCAGAAACTAGTGACTACGAAGTGAATCCCGAATCATTCTCACCCTCAGATTATCCTGGAAATGTGATGGAGAGTCTTTCGAGAAGCTCTCCGAGATCCTAAAATATAGAACGAAACTCATTCCTTCTCCGTCAGTATTGCTTTGAAAGAAGGATGTGGGATAGAGTGGAATCTGAAAAGGATAATTTTCAGTTAAGAGCACGGAAAATGCGGCATGAGGAAAAAAACTGTAAGCACACCATGTTTTCTTAATAAAGAAATACGTGGGCCTTGGAGATGCAATAGGTAACAGAAAGGTACTTAATACTTCTAGTTACACCATGCCAAGTGAATCATACTGCTACTCCAAAATACTATTCATCTTTTAAGGTCCTGGCTTCAGAACGCTTGGTTGGAGGAATGTTAAAAATAACTAGAAAGATGCACATAAGGTAAAGAACTGAAGCCCAATGTTGAAAAATATTATTTGCCAAGAGCCAGAAACCCATTGTTTCCACAGTGAAATGGTTTTGATTTCTTCCATAGGAAGAGATCCACTTTGGTCAACTCGTTGAAAAATCAGGATACATTTACAATTTTCTGTCTGTGCTCTCCTGTGGAAGCGTCCATTTTAACGATCTCAATCACGAAGCAAGCAGTAGCAAAACTGAACCCTTTTCTATCAGGAAATATGACAACTATGGTGGGTTCGAAAATTTCTCTCTTTGAAGCCCAGAACCGCAAAAATCGAAGAAAACATGTCTACTCTGAAGTTTTCTTTAAGTTGTTAAAAGAAATTTTCAGTAGAAAAATAGTACTTTATGCATTAAGTTTTCTAATTATTTTTAAGCTCAAGTTGGAGGAATAGTACTTTTCATCTCAAGTTAGTTTTCTATAAGATGGTTGCATTAAATAGTACTTTATGCTTTCTCATTGAGCACCTTAGAAGCGCAGAACCTACAATGGGGCTCATTGAGAGGTGGTCACTTGTTCATCGAAATAAGTCACTTAAGCTGCAGGCTGTCATTCGTCACTACCTCAGTCAATGTGGAGACATTAACATTGTTTACAGATACCATATTTTTGCGTGAATGTAGTTACATGGTCAAGAAAAACCATTCAAGTAACAATTACCCAAAGAAGACGTATAAATTACCTGCACATTTACTATAAGGGTAGATGGAAATTTTCCTGACGAAGTCACACTCGGGAGTTGCACAAAGCGAGCAAAATGATCGATTTTATACTGGCATAGAAAGACATCCATACCAAAAGGATAGTATGCTGCAAGCTTTGGAGCATACACTTTCTTTTTATCCCTGTAAGAAAATCAAGATGCTTATAGACGTCAGATGATACTGTAACTTGATTATGATGTATGTACACTTAAGCGATAACTTGATTAAAAAGTTATTGCTATTAGTGTCCTAAATAAAACTTACTAGAGGAAAAATAATCATACAGATAGACATCCTGGTACCTAAAATAGTTCTCTCCCCGAACCTTGAAAGTGGAAGGCTCGATATAAGACCAGGTATCTGGCATTTTTTTCTCTAGAAGACAGAAAGGAACTTGGCAACCAGCTAGTGGTCTTTCAAGGAAAAACCTTGCACTAACTGAGATGAAAAATAAAGATGTCAATTATTTATTACTAATTGGAAAAGTAGGCTTCATCTTATAGTTGTCGGAGTCATGAATATTTTCAATGTTTGACAGTTTTCAACCGTTGTATGATGTCACTGATGAACTATGCATAATAATACCCTCACATAAGTTCATAAGAGCCAAAAAACCAATAAAAGACAGGAAGGAAATGAGGTATGCATTATAAGCACAAGGGACAGACATATTGAGGAAATGTGTTGAGACTAGTCACTAGTTATGACACAAAAGCAAAAAAATGGACTAGAAACATGGTACACTGCATAGATATTTTATCCGGAGAGAACATACCAAACGCAAAACAAGTTCAATCCATAGCTCATACTTTTCATACTTCGTAACATGGATAAACTTGGAACACATCACGTATTCCTGCTCTCTATGCCATAAATGCCTTTTGCATAACTAATGTTTTACATAGAGTAAATTTGGTCAATAAAGATGCAAGTGACTTTACAACCAAATGAAATAAATGATGCAGACCTGATATGGGTCGCCCCCTGACCTTAGTACTTCTCATCACTCGGCCGATTGCACAAAAAAAATGGAAATTCAATAAGAATAGAAAACTATGCATAAATCGTCGCACTTATTTTGATATTAAGTTCACCTCATAGTTAACCTAACATAGCGGCAACAACTGTACAAGGCTTTAGAAGAATGAAGGAAGCATTCCCTCCACAAGATTCAAGTACAAATATTTTCTTTTTAAAAAAAGTAAGAGACGTCCCAGTCGACACTTTTACGAATTCCTCGTAAAAAACTCGAAAAGAATGAGGGATAGCATTCCAATCAATTTCGTTTCCGTGATTGGAATATAATTGGTTAATAAACTAAGAAGATGAAAGATACCACAATTGTCCATTGAGAAAACAACAAAAGGACACAGAGTCCTTTCCGTGATTGCCAGTTAAAAGATATAGTTCACGAATATTGGCATTATAAGTAGTCCAATTGAAATCAAAGCTCGACATTGATAGGAAAGTCAGAACTCACTGGAAAACTTAGTTGCTGCTTTTTTCCTTGAGGTAGGGGCGCTGGAGCTAAGAGATCCTCTCGTTTCGATTTCAGATGCTGTAGGGGGAAGACAGGGCGAGCAGATGTTTAGCAGAATGCAACAATTGTCTAACATCCTTCCTCTATCTTCACCATCCATTTCATCCACACTGGATGATTGGCTACGGTTTATAGAAGTTTTTTCTGTGCCCATGACCACGTTCTCGTGGGTTTACATCACTTGCTGTTTTCTACATCCGTCTCTACTACCCTCTGGTCTTTTTGCTTATAATGAGCAGAAAAGCTTGAAGAAACAACATTACCACTATTCTCTTCAATGTTTGGTTCTCCGAAAGATGAAGCACTTGAAACAGAAGCATCTTCGAAGGCATTTAACGACATTGCATCTGCAAGAAATTTCATGTGCACACGTTCAAGAGCGAAATTACATCTTCCATGGAATATAGCATTATGCACGAAAGCGCTTCAGAAACATCAACATCAAGGTCTTCAAAGCCACATACCATCCCGTACGCTAAGAAATTCTTCACCACAATCCGATTCCAAAGATAAAACGGTGTCGAACCAAGAGTCTTCTTCAGTTCCTGAGAACAGCATTTATAAATATTGTTAAAAAAGAGAAGCAACTAATCACTCGGACATATTTAAAGATGAACTATCAAAAGATTGCGGCTGCGGTTATGAAACAGCGTGAGCATTCGCGCTTCGCCTAAACACAGAACCAGAGATCAGCAATCAAATACCGACGTCCAACCTCTCATTGTCGTATAGACCACACAGATATATGGGCATGTAAATCTGAAAATGAATAGCCATACCTCACGGCAAAGCCAACCACAACGAGGCAAAAGATGGAAACTATGACGGGAATGGTATCATCTCTTTTTCGTTACCTTGAATGGAAGGGATGCTGAAGGGACGACGGCCGTCGCCGCCATTGACCACGGGGCAGCCGCCATCATCCGATCCCACGATCTCCGCAATCGTCATCATAGTGGCCGACCTCAGCGGCGTCGACCGCCGCCTGAACACCCTCCTCCTCTGCCTCCGCAAACGCCGCTGGAGCATCAGGCGTCCTCCTGTGCAGCCCTCCTCGCGCCTCGACATGCACGCTCCCATCTCCCCACCTCTCTCTATCCCCCTCCACTCTTCTGCAGCCCCAAGCTGGTTCGATGGAATCGTCAGAACAAGGCGATTCAGATGAAAAGGAAGAGACGAACGCCGATCAGCTGCAGGTGGAAGAGCCACACACCGTCACAGCGAGCCGGAGCATGAATAGGCCAGAGGGAGAGAGAGAGCGAGAGAGAGAGAGAGAGAGAGAGAGAGAGAGAGAGAGAGAGAGAGAGAGTAGCTCACACGTCATGCCGGTTGATTTTTATTCGCGTTTGGTCGCCGGTCTTCGATCGTTCCGACGAGATGAGGTGGCGAAGTTGGTGATCACCGACGCGCTCTCCGCCGACCGCAGAGACCCCAGATCCGCCTGCCGCCAGCCCAAGGCGACCTCCATGTTCCTTCCTTTCTCCCCCTTCGCGCGCTGCCCGTTTTGAACGCCTCTTCTTATTTATATTTACGTATGTATCCTCGCATAAATAACTCTTGCTCTTTGGCTGGCCCAGCCCGCGTATTTCAAATGGGAAAAACCAAAATGCGGCAACGGCTCCCTGCGGCTGGTCCTGTGCACGCATTTCGAAGATGTAGAGAGAGAGAGAGAGAGAGAGGGGATTTCGAACTAGTTTTTTAGCTTTGATTTTGGAGAACAGGACCCAGCGGAGAGGTAGAACTTCGCTCCCGTCCTGGCAAAGGGGTTTTCCTTTTGGCCCTCGTCTTCCTCCCCTTTCCTGCTGCTGCAGTTTCTTCCTCTGTGCAGTGAGCAATGGGCTCCTGCGTGTGGGCAGCCGCGGCGACTGTAGCCTTGCTAATCTCTTACTCCTCTATCTCATTTGCCCTAACGCCCGACGGTATGCCCCTCTCTTTCTCTCTCTCTCGTTCTGCGGCCTGTCCCCCATTTGTGGGGTTTTGGCGGACTGAGTTAGCTGGAGAGTGGAATGGGAAGTAGTTTGTGAGTGGAAGAATGGAGATTGATGGGTCTAGGGTGTGAATGTGGTACTGATCATACTGCTGCTGGTAATTAGGGCTAGTGCTGCTCGACATCAAAGAGGGATTCCTCCGCGCGGCTGGTGCCAGGCAGATGCCGCAGATGCTGGATACCTGGAAGGAGACCGACGCCAGCCCTTGTAACTGGACTGGGATCTCCTGCCACCTCCCGCATTTGACGACTGTTCGATCCATGTACGTACTGTCACCGTCGCCAATCGACGCGATTCCTCCCCTCTTTGCTCCGGCTTATGCTCATACTTTTGTGGTTTCTGGTCTGCTCTCCTCTTCGCCTCAGAGATTTGCCCTATATGAAGCTGGGTGGTCTCATCTCTCCCAGCATTGGCAAGCTCCAGAGGTTGCAGAGGCTGTAAGTAGTCTCGCGACCCCTGCATTGTCTGTCCCAAAGCATTACAAAAAAAAACTAGGGCAGATGGTTACTGACTTTTATCGGATTACTGGGGGCAGTTCCCTTCACCACAACAGCTTGCACGGTTCCATCCCTTCGGAGATCGGCAGCTGCCTCGAGCTGAGAGCATTGTGAGCTCCGTTTGCCCTAGTTCCCGTTGATTCTTTCTCTAAGTGAAGGAGATCAAACGATTTTTATATCTTTATCTTGAAAGGTATCTGAGAGCCAACTACCTCAAGGGTAGTATCCCTCCCGAGATCGGGCACCTGAGCCGTCTCATCATCCTGTATGTTGCTCGAGCTCATTGTTCTCTGGTTTAGTTCTCCACTCTTCGTCTCTCTCATCTCTTCTTGCGACATTACATCATGGGATGCAGGGATCTCTCAAGCAACTTGCTCAAGGGTTCCATACCAGCATCTATTGGCCGCCTCACACACCTCCGGTTCCTGTGAGTTCTATCATCCTTTGTCGATGAGATCAATCCAGCGAAATTCTTCCATTAATGCTCTCTGACCAGAAGAGCTGGCGCTTTATTATTTCTCAGGAACCTTTCGACCAATTTCCTCTCTGGTGAAGTCCCAGACATCGGCGTGCTGTCTACCTTCAGGAACACCTCGTAAGTTGACTGATCAAACTCCAGCTCCCCCTCTTCTTCGGTCAACAGCTGAACAACACTCTGGGATGTATCTTCCATTGAGTTATGGTTTGATGATGCTAATGGACGCAGGTTCATTGGGAACTTGGATCTGTGCGGTCGCCTGGTTCAGAGGCTTTGTGGCCGCCCACTAGGCTTCCCTGCAATGCTGCCGCAGCAAGAGGGAGACGCCTCTCTGGGCAAGCATTCCTTTGGATATATTTTTTTCATTCTGTCCTAGGTGCTACTATTTTATTCATTAATTCTTGGTGATGGTTGACCTCTGCCAGGGTCTGCGCCAGGGTCATCCAAGAAATCCTCACATTATCTCAATGGGATCCTGATTGGCTCTATGTCAACCATTGGGGTTGCTCTGCTTGTGGTGCTCTGCGTTCTTTGGATCTGCTTGCTGTCAAGAAGTGAGAAACTGAGTGGAAAATACTTCAAAGTGGACAAGCAGCTCGCTGAGGATTCGAGTAAGTGGTGGCTTCTCTCTCACTCTACTGAAACCCTCGGGGATCACCCACTGACTGGTCCTGAGTTCTGGGTTGCTAGGCACCAAGCTCGTCAAGTTCTTGGGAGATCTTCCATATTCATTATCTGAAGTAATGAAGAAACTTGAGGTCCTTGAAGAAGGAGAGGTGCTCGGATCCGGTGGAGTGGGCTGCGTGTACAAGTTGACCATGGATGATTCTGCCATATTTGCAGTCAAAAGGATTGAACAAAGGTTCGAAGGATCTGGGGAAATTTTGGAGAGACAGGTTGAGATCTTGGGCAGCGTCAAGCACATTAACCTCGTCAAACTCCAAGGCTACTGTCGGCTTCCCTCTGCCAGATTTCTCATTTACGACTACTTAGCTCTGGGTAGCCTGGATCGCTATCTGCATGGTGCGCACTGTGGCAAAGGAAGCGGGTTCCGTGTCCTCAATCGCATTAGTTTAGCATATATCTCTTATTTAATCAAACTTAGAACATGGGATTTATTATTTCATGCCATTTTATTATTTCCTGATTTATTTTTAAGTCATAGCCATTTTCATTTAATCATATGATATCATGGAAAATCATATCACTGCAATTGTTTGGCGGTTTATTGCATTTTCTCTGTTCTCATTTGGATGGTCTGATTCGAAAAGGTGGGGAAGAAGAGCCACCATTGAACTGGAATGCACGTCTGAAGATAGCCTTGGGTTCTGCGAGGGGTTTGGCATACTTGCACCACGATTGCTGCCCCAGACTACTGCACACGAACATCAAATCCTCTAACATACTCCTCGACAGAAGCTTGGAGCCCCATGTCTCCGACTTTGGCCTTGCCAAGCTTCTAGTAGATGAAGATGCCCATGTGACAACTGTCGTTGCAGGCAGTTTTGGCTATCTTGCTCCAGGTGCTTCTAATCCCCTTCAACTCCTTCGTTAGATATATTCTCTTGCATGATCTAATTATTTTATAATTGGAAAGTGGCTCATATTTACTATTTCTTTTGTACTGTCTCATTGTCTTCGACTCTGATAATTTTTTTTTCTATCTAACCATAAAAGGGAAAGGTTGTTGAGTCAACTCGTCAATTCTTGCATCATATAATTATTTTCTGATCGAAAATGGCCATGGTCAACCTTTCTTTTGTTTATAATATCAGAGTACCTCAATGATGGTCAAGTGACTGAAAAGTCAGACGTCTATAGCTTTGGGGTGCTCCTCTTGGAGCTGGTGACTGGCAAGAGGCCCACTGACCCATCTTTCGTGAAGAGAGGACTGAACATTGTCGGCTGGGTGAGTGTGGAATGGCTTCCTAGAGATGGATGGTTTTTTTTTTTTTTCATTCTTTTTTTTTTTCAATTGTGTTTATTCTTCTAAGTGGGGTGGGGGTTGGATTTACTGCAGATGAACACGCTCTCAGAGCAGGACCTATTTGATGATGTTGTGGATCCGAAGTGCAGCGGCATTGACATGGAGTCAGTCGAAGCTGTCCTTGACATAGCTGCCATGTGCACGGAGGCAGGGCCAGATGACCGCCCAACCATGGGCGGGGTCCTGCAGATGCTTGAGGAGGTGGTGCTGTCGCCCTGCCCCAGTGACTTGGACATTTAGGCGGCTGCACTCTCCCATTTTTTGCTTCTCCCTTCTCAGGAGATTTTTTTTTTTTTTCCAGATCTTTCTGTCATGTACAAAGCTTTCTTCTTCTGATTTGAATCTACTTCTGTCTTGTTGACATTAGCCCTGCTCTACTCATCCAGGATTTATTACTACTGTTGATTTGAATCTAATTCTGATTTGAAGATCTTTGAAACATCTGTGCACGGGGAAATCCATTTTTTGTCATGCAAGATGGGTTTTTGGTATTCCTTTTGGAATAATCATTGCAAGATGAGTTGGTAGCAAGATTATGCACTAGATTTGGTAGCACATGTTCACAGTTTTGCAACTAATCAATAAATAAAGCAAATTATATATTTCAATGGTGATCTACTGTAAACTGCATCATGGTAATCAACTAATCAGATGAAGACTTTGCAGCCAGGGGTTACTCTTGCAAGACAGTATAATTATTCATGACTGCCAAAGCTGTATATGAGTACAACCAGAGTTTAAGCAGATCTTGAATCGGAATATGAAAAGCAAGAGCATGTGAGATCCATGTCACTGGCCTGTCTTGAAGGAGACGGTACAAAAGAACAGAGGAGCATTGTGTGTACCGATGTGGAACGATGGTTGCCTTTTTTTTATGTACCTAATATGCAATGGGTACATTTCAGAGAGCCGCTTGGTTGTGAAGAGGAACATGCCCATCACCAGTGATCAGCTCGTTCACCTCATACTGGGGCTCAGGGAACTGCGAAATGAAGATAATGCAGTTCAAGTTGTACTCACCTTGGAGGGGATTATTCATTGGCCCATAAAAAACTTGCTATAAAAAGAATTCAAGAGCAGGAAGAAAATGGTCAGCGTACCCACTGCACACACAATGCCCACCAGTTCTACAGCATTTGGCATCAGAAAATCAACCAGTCCTAGCCATTTTTGGAATAGGATATCAGCATGGGTACAATTGTACAGGAATTGAGACCGGCGGTAAGATTGATGCTATTCGCTGAGTTTCAGTCAGGCTCAGACCTTTGATAACGACCGTAAGCGCCTAGTTCCTAGCAATTTCAAGTGTACCTGAAATAATCAGTACGAGAGCATAGAAGCCTGTAAAGTCAGCCTCAGGAATAGAGGAGAGAGAAAAATATAACCAGGCCCCTTTGTGCCATTAACACACTCCAACAACATAGCCACGACCTTCATTATGCTTTCACTTGGATGACAAGCCACCTCTTAATATCAGGTTCTAACTAGATAGCCAGAAATGATGAATTATTTTGGATCTGTAGAGGCAAGACATAAACGTAGGCTTGTTGTGGAGTTGACTTCCAGCAACTTACAATCGGCGATGCATGGAAAGGAATAAGTGGGGTTTAACCAGCACCAATATTTCCCCTTTCCTCCGTTCCATCACATCCAGCCCAGTCATGACCTCCCCACTTCCTGAAGATTTGCATGAATGCATTTTTTTTTTTTATTCATTCAATTCCAAATTATACACGTATGGCTGCTGGATTTAACACGGGATGAGAAACTACTCCAAGGATGCAAGGTTCTCAATGAATAAATCTGTTACAATGATTTTAGCAGGTATATAGAAAAGTGATTTATGTCTTTTGTGCAAGAATAAGGACATTCTGCAAGGCAATCAATACAAAATTCCGAAAATGGAAGTGCGTCAATATTTAGCACCATGTAATTGACCAAGGATTTCATCTTCTCCTAAAGAAACCGCTTCTCGTGTACAGCCAGGTCTGAACTTCTTTCTCTTGCTAGGGTAAGCAAAGTCTCACAAACTATATCCCTCCAAATCCTTTGTCCGGTGGACAAGTACTACCCCATTAGCTATTTTGAACACTAGGAACATTCTTCATATTACCAACCAAGACGAGTTTTCAATGATGGTTTCACTCCAATTCTGACTCCGTTTTGAGGGATTATACAACCAATTAAAGCATAAAAATATGAGCAGGGTCTCATTGGGGGATTCTCATAAATATGAGCCTTTCAAAGCGGAAGCTCGTCTTTGGGTGGGGGTTCTGGACAGTTGCAAATGCGTCAACAGAGTTTGATGTCGTCGATGTTGAATTCCTCTTTGCGATTATTGAGCGGGAACCATGTAAGTACGGTTAATTAGGAAAAACCCCTGCATGTCCCAATCCAAAGGTAAGATTTCAAGCTAAATTTTTCCAGACATCATATAATAATAATGATAATGGAGCATGAGCTATGCCGATAAACGCACGGTTTCCTACCAAGCCATTTAGGTTATCGTTGATTGATATGGTAGTATGAAGGAAATATCCAATCCATGAAAAAAAAGAATGATTCTGAAAAAAAAAAAACATGATTATAGGTTTGATCTTCGGTTAATATGCTTAAAAATCGAAAGGAAATGAAGAGGAAAAAATGAGGCTTGATTCCACGAGATGAGAGAAAAATCATACTATTCACAGTCATCATGACTATAAAAAACGGAGTAAATCATATGCAAGCCAATCATTATATATTTCAAAAGAGCAATCTTAATTTCTTCCAAGGTGAGGAAATTTACGGTGAAGTTGAAAATGAAAGGAAATGGTCTACAAGGGAAGAAAAAGGGTCACCCATTATCATCATCCATACCAGTCCAATCTGATCCCGGTAGGCAGCCCGGTCCTGGCAGGAGTGGACTTCGCGGAAATCCTCAATGGAGAGACGCTTGCTGATCCATCCGACCTGGAAGTAGATGTAATCGGAAGGGGGGAGGTCGACCTTGATCTCATCGACGCCAAGCCAAAGGAAGAGGCGCTGCACCTGGACTCCCTCGAGATTCCGGATTGACCCGATCTTGAGCGTTCCAGTAATCCGGCGCTCGTAGTACACAAGGTTAGAATCGAATTGGACGTAGCAAGAGGGCCGATCGAGCTCCACAGTAAATCCCCCATCCTCATCCAGCGAGTAAGACGCCACCGCGTCGGGGAGCAGGCCCGCCGGCAGCCCGAACTGGGGGAGCACATCGAACACAGTCGTCCCGTTAGAGCCGCCGCCTCCGGCCGCCGCAGCGGCCGGTGAATAGATCAGAGCAAGCATTACAAAGGAGATGAAGACAAGAGAGGGGAATGATTCCATGGCTCTGTTGGTGCCGACGGCGCTTCGTCGCCGGCTACTTCCTCCCCGGCTGGATCAGCGATGAGGCCCGCTGAGTACCTCTTAAGTGAGGGTAGCGTTAGCGGACGGACACTTCACGGTCGTTGTGGCTACGTGCAGACAGTGACGCAGAGAAAGAGAGAGAAAGAAAGAGAGAGAGAGAGAGAGAGAGATGAAAAAGGGTATATTTTATTCGGCATTTCTCCAGACGATGAAGAGGCGCTAGGAAGGCCATAAATACAATTAAATTATTTTAAATATTAATTGACAGAGAGAGAGAGAAAGAGAGATGAAAAAGCGGATATTTTATTCGGCATTTCTCCAGACGATGAAGAGGCGCTAGGAAGGCCATAAATACAATTAAATTATTTTAAATATTAATTGACAGAGAGAGAGAGAAAGAGAGATGAAAAAGCGGATATTTTATTCGGCATTTCTGCAGAAGAGGAAGATGCGCTAGGCAGGACATATATACGATAATGAATGTTAATTAGCAGAGAGAGATCAAAAAGCGGATATTTTATTCGGCATTTAGGCAGAAGAGGGAGATGAGGTTGTAAGGACATATATACAATTAAATTATTTTAGATGTTAATTAACAGAGAGAGAGAGATTAAAAATCGGAGATTTCATTCGGCATTTCTGCAGAAGTGGAAGATGCTCTGTTAAGGTTATATATACAATTAAAGTATTTGAGATGCTAATTACGTTTAAGGGTATATATGGGATTATCAACTTGCTCATTATTTGTCTGGCCCCTCGTCCATCATCTATGCCTCTTGCTCTGGCGGGCTCAGCATGGCGGGATGTCACTCCCTCTCTTCTGCTCAGCTTCTGTTCTCATCTCAGCGCCAGAACGGCCGTCCTCTAGGACGAACCTGCGCGTTTCGAAGGGATTCGCATCCCTTCATCGTCTTGGCCTCGCGCTCTTCCCGCGTCGGTGAGTCTCCATCTCCGATCAACTCGCACAGTAGGAAGAATCCGAAGAGGTTTATCTTGTATTCTTTTTGAATTTAGCCAGACATTCTTCCTGCTGTAATGGTTATTGATTTGACGCCTGCGCTCAGATGCCTGGAAGGGTCATGCGAGGGGAGGGAGTGAACAGGAGATATTGGAGCGATACGGTCTGGAGCCGTCTCAGTTGTCGACAGAAACCTATCGGAAGGTGAGAAGTAGATTAACCCCGTCGCTCGAGGTCATTTCCTTGTTCTTATGCCTACCAAATCTCTCATTTTTGTGAAGTGGGGAATCTGATTTAGTTGGCGTTTGGTTGTAGTCGGGGAGAGGGAAAATGGAGGGGACGAGGACCGGGAGAGGGAAACGGGCACCACTGACGCCACAGGAGGAAGAGCCGAGGCGGAATCGCGCAACGCATAAGTTGCTTCATGTAGTACCTTCGTTATCCGCCTCCTGTATCTATCTCTGACCGAAAGCTTGCCGTCTGATTCTACGCATGTTCCTCTCATTCTATAAGTCGCAAATTCAATGCTTGTTTCACCTGATACTTAACGTCGTTCCTCGGTGACTTGCTTGCATACTCATAGTGGTATAATTCCTTCACTTCCGAATTCCACGTAAGAATGGATATCATAGGAACAAATGCTGCAATATTTCATCAACTTATCGGTACAAGTTGAGGTCAGTGTTGATGATATCCGTGTACAGTTGTTTCCTATTTCATGTAGGCCCCAGATGTGTTTCTCAGAGTACTCCCCTCGAAAATCCAGGGTTCTTTTCTGCTTTCGTGATGTATGCTAACACCCCTCCCAATCCTTTAGGGAATTTTATGTCACGTTTTCTTCCTTCTATCACGGGGAAAACCTCTCTAATGGTCTGACATCCCTGATCTTAGATTTTTTTTTCATAGCTCTGTGGTAGTGAATTCCCCCCTCATGCCTTTCTTTTCCAACAAAAATAGCTTCACACTCAAAAACTCACTTAAGGGAAATCGTCCAAATCGATATAGACCTCACCTTCAGTGGGGATGATCTCCTTATAACATTGACTTTCTATGTCCCTCTATTTGGCACAAAACCAGAAAATGAAGTAGTTATGTAAGTTTTTTAATATATATCTTTGGGGTGAGAAGATTTATTAGTTAGAAAATTGACTGTTGAATGAGCTACATCATGACGGGATAGAAGTTTCTGTCATAAATCTTTGTCTCCTTTTCTGCCTTATTCATAAATTTCCTATCCTCTTTCACTTTTTTACTAGTTGATGTGGATCTCGAGAGTAGTTGAGACAGTGCCATTAGCAATTAGGGTTTGTGTTGCTATTTCTGAAAGAGATTCGTGTTTCAATTGGACACATATCAGTCCTGACACAGTTGTTAAAATCCGGGAAAAGAAATTCTATGCTTACACTGTTCTTCATCACTCTTTCGGTCCAGGAGCATAGATTGAATTGTTTTTCATTTTTCAATGAACTTATCTTATCCACTATACCGTTTCTATGCATCATACGGAAATGAATTGCGATGTTCTTTCAGACAATGGTGGCAACATTTTCTTGTGGAACAATATTTCCGTTTCTGTCATTTTCCATGATTTTTTCCGCTCTGTGGTCCTGCTAAGAGCTGCAATCTTGTCATTTTATAGGTTCTTGCGGGAAAAGCTCGGAGAAAAAAGTTGCTCTCACCAAAGGACATGGATGTGCGTCCTATGATGGAAGTCGTCAAGGCGGCAGCGTTTGACATACTTCAGGTGTTAACATGGTTCTTCTTTGAATAATCGTTCATGTTAAGCACGTCCAAGGACTAAAACCAGTCGTAATATGGTTTGTTTAGGCAGCCGGTGGCTGCCCTGCTTCTCTAAGGGAAGGCAGGTGGCTCGACCTGTACAGTGGTACCGGAGCTGTTGGAATAGAAGCTATGAGCCGTGGATGTTCAGAGGTGACCTTTTGTCTCTTCAAATTATTCTTTACACTTAATATTTTCATCTCCTACCCTTGTTTATTGCACTTTGTGTTCTAAGTGTTCCGGCTTTTTAGTAGCAGAATTTGGTGACTTATTAATCATTTTTCTGTCACTTGTTTGCAATATTTTTTTGGCAAAACTGAAATCTTTGAAATATTTCCTCAGCTTTTTTATTGGACATTTTTTTTCTCAATTTTTGCAATTAATGAAGCGAAAAAAGATTTATAATACATCAAATTAATTAAATGCAGATTCTTTATGTGGGAAATATAATGTAGATGAAATCTAGCATGGGGAAATGGGTAGTTAATCTTCTTATGAAATAATACTTTGGACACATGGCATTTACTGGCCCTGCCATTATTATTCGATTGGAACAGGAGTTAGATATAGATCTATGATATTTTATGAACTTAGGACTAGGGAGATTCGCTTTGAGACCTTAATATTATTAGTCTAATGTAACATTTGCCCTGTTATTTTTCGTTCCTAATAAGGTAAACGAAGCAGGTAAACTATACACGGTTATGAATGTGCCCCGGGCTTTTACCACACTATGTAGAATTGTCGACTGATCATGGTTAAGCCTAGGCTCTGTCTTTGCGTAGGCTTCTGGTGCAACATCTACCTTTTATCTTTCCATAATTAATTTAATATCCTGATCATTCCTTCGTGTGGTGTAGACTGACATCCCTTCTTCCTCCTCCTCCTCTGGTAGGCACACTTTGTTGAGATGGACCCCTGGGTCGTCTCCCAGGTCCTGCGACCGAATCTAGAATGGACTGGGTTCGTTGACTTTTCAACCGTACATACAGTTCGTGTCGAAAGATTCTTGCAGCAGGCTCAGCTGACTTCAGGTGAAGCGCTGCGTGTGTTTTGGACATCCGTGCCATCTCTCTCTCTCTCTCTCCTTTTCAGCTCAGTTCAGATAACATGTGCAGGCAGCGATGGGTCCTTTGACTACATCAGTGTGACCCCTCCGTACGAAGCAGTGGACTACGCCATACTAATGGATCAGCTTGAGAAATCGTCTTTAATCGGAAAAGATTCCTTCGTTGTGAGTGGCGTCGTGCATCACTTTGTGCCGCGCAGGTCGTATTACTTCCTGAAATGGGGGTTGACTTCCGTCTCGCTTCGTCTCTTTCCAGGTGGTGGAGTATCCGCTAAAGACTTCTATGTTGGAGACATGCGCACATCTCGTGAAGGTGATCCATTCCTGATTGACCTTTGCTGAAAAGAATGGTCAACCATTCGGACCAGTCTCATGCCATGGACAAACATAGAAGCTTCCTTTATTTATTTATTTATTTATTTATTTATTTTGCTAAAATTGCATCGACGTTTATGACCTAACATAGCGATTAATAATTTGCAGATAACTGACAGGCGCTTTGGGCGGACAAACTTGGTGATCTATGGGCCCGCATGGGCGCAGAGGAAGAGGAAGCCTGGGTTGACTCAGTTTCCCCAAGAACAGTTCTGATCGTGGCCGTTCATCTCATCATATGATGATCTTATCATTTATGAAATGCCGCCGGCATCAGAAGGGTAGGCGATTTTGAGAATATTCACACATCCGAGTAAGTAAATGGATTTCGCATTAAAAAATTGATGGGTCTCACCCACTCATTCTAGATCAGATTTTTTGTTCCATAATTCGGCCTCATTATCATATTCTTCGCGCCTCACATAAAATAAATAAATGAATGAATTAATTAATTAACTAACGGTGCACATGACCATAATACGGAAAGGAAAATGGTTCATCGTGAAGATAAAATAACAACGTGGGCGGCAGGATTCGAACCTGCGCGGGCAGAGCCCACATGATTTCTAGTCATGCCCGATAACCACTCCGGCACGCCCACGTTCCTTGCCGTTAAAAGAAAAGTCCACAGATGATCAGCTGTGGACTTTGAGGCACAGCAGATTTGGGAAGAGCCGAAGCAGCTCTCCACGAGTCCTCCTCTGAGAGACAGAGAATAAGCAGTCTAGAGAGATAAAAAGTTTCAAAGAAGGGAAGGATTGGGAGGGGTGTACCTTAATGCCCACACAACCGTTGACATCCAGCGTTGTGAGTGTTCTTGAGCAGGAGACAGACAGGTTCTCCAGACAGTTGTCGGTCACCCCAACAATCCCAAACAAGCTGCAGCCGTGGAGAAAGCATCGTCATGCACTTGGGGTATTTAATTGCTTCTATCATTAATGAAAACTTTGCTCTCATTTAATATGATCTTTAGAAATCATTTTCACTGTCTGTTCATGGGTTTCCGTTGACCTGAGGAGTTCAAGAGACCTGCAGCCTTCAGCAATGGCCACCATCCCCACATCAGTTACAAGCACGCACCTGAGAATGAACCACTGTGAAGATAGCAACAATTCATTTAAGAAAATAATGCACCAGCTGTGTCTCACCACGTCAGATTCAGAGAGATCAGATCCTTGCATGCCGATATGTGAGAGAGGCCCCCATCAGTCAGGTTCTGGGTGGGTTTGACGTTTCCACATATCATCAGAACGCTCTAGAAAGTAGACTAGTTTGCAAGATGATTCAAGGGTGGTCAAAGAGGGCACCTGTGCGCCGCAGAGGTCTAAGAATCTCAGATGCTTTAAGGAGGAGAGTTCTCTGTAAGCGTTATCTGTGAAACTGCAAGAAAATATCTCTGCCCAAGATCAACAACGCAACTGTGTTCAAAGAAACTGGAACAAGAACCAACAATGGATGGATACCTTGAAAGGGCATACAGGTTTAAGCTTCGGAGATGCAGACAGTTGACAAGTATCCGGCGAAGACCCACATCAGTTAGTTTGATGCACCTGAGAAAGAAAATGAGATCAGGTTGCAGTTATCACTTTATCCGGAAAATCTCATACTTGCTTTATGCTCATCACTGAGAAGATTAGTGCCACAATTGGCATGTTGCAGTGGCCTAGTGATGTGAGAAAAATCAGATTCCTCTAAGTGGGGCCTGAGAATTTTATCTATGGCCTTCCCAGATAGATGGAAGCTGAATGCCATCAGCTTCTAAGTGAAAAGAGAGACTCTCACAAACCATAAGGGCTGGTAACAAAGTACAAGGAGAAATATGAAATGAATGGCGGACGGAGGAATGCCGAGCGCGGGCATTGGTCACACCACTGAGTTATTTTTGCTCTTTTGCCTCTGGGATCTCGAGTTGGCAGGATCTCTGATGACCGAATGGGCATCCAGGGAGAACGAATTTTGTGCATGAAATGGGAAAAACGAATCGTTGAAAGTTGACGGAGAACATCACACTAGGGGGAAAGAGAGAAGGTTTCATGAGTCGAGAGGTAATGTCCGGTTTCAACGGCAAACAGAAGAGAAAAACAAAGCTTTCTTTCTTGGAAATGGATCAGTATACAAGGCCTTGCGTAAATTCAGCAGGTTTTCGACGTAATCTTCATGATCTTTCTCTGTACTTTCGTTCTATTATACTTAGACATGAAAGGGCAAATCACTGAGGCATACCCGTCACTAATTTACTAAATTATCTGCGTAAAAATGAGAGATTGTGGGTCCTATCTACAATGAAAGTTTGATGTACACCTAAACTTTGATCGTAAAAAATATAATGAATGTTCTTGTAGCACATCAAGTCAGATAGACCAAATCATGAACAGCGATTCTTCAGTTTATTTGAGATATATCTGTGGGTATTAATCTCGGTCGCCTGAATAGAATTTTCTTGTGGGTAAAATTTGCATTTAGAGTACTGCATCAACTAGCGAAAAGTGAAGTTTAATACACAGAAGAACGGCTGTGTTCTCTCTACAAGGATGAGTTTGCAAACCAAGGAAGAGTACCCGGACGTTATGGACAAAACTAAAACATGCATATTTTTTCTTGTTATAAAATAAAATAAAATAAAATAAAATTCTGCATCATATAAGGCGCACACGAAACGAAATTCAACAGCAAACATGCAAGACAAGGTAGTTACATATACCAATCATTTGATAGACGAGATCATATCCAAGTGTATCATTTAAATATCAGCATCCAATACGAGAATTCACACTTTGCATACCTAGTTAAATTCAGCTCGTCCAATGCTTTGAAATTCTCTGCAATCAGATACAAACTTTGGTCTGAAATATTCTGCATTCGATTTTTCCCATAGCATCATTAGAGAACAAAACGAATACCTCAAAAACATCACATGACACCTGGGTAAATAATCTGTCTTTTGTGCCAGTTTGATAAAATCACATGAAACCTATCGATAAGTAGAGGAAAATCTATGTCACAAATCAAATAGCGCACCTTACAGCCACTCAAGTTCAAGGTAGTTATATCTTTGCAGAACTTAACCAGGTGCTTTACACTCGTATCCGTAATCCTGAGAAGATAGAATGCCATCTCAGGACGAAGATCATTGTGTCCCTAAAGCCCAGCATCAAAGAAGAATAAAAGCACCTGACATTCCAGTAGATGGAGAAAGCCTTGAGCTTCGGGCAAGCATAAGCTACAGCCTGAACTCCTGCGTCAGTTATCCTCTGGCAACCATTCAGGTTCAAATACTCCAAGCATTGAAGAGACCCGGAAAACTGTCATATGAGTTTTACAAAATATGATTTCCATGACAGTAAACAAAGAGAAAAAGTCAGGAATCTTTGCGAGAATGATAAACATTTTCCAGGTAACTCTTAAGTTATTGGCTAAGATTGGAATATGATTAGACTGGCAATGAAGAAAGTTAAATCCATTAATAATGCCAAAAGGGGTGGAGGGGACACACTAATCAAACTTATTGCCAGTCTCCTGGACTAAGCTATAAGATGCCTACATTTGGAGGCTCTTCAGGAAATTATCTTATACACGACTAAGGCAATTTGCAATGCTCATGAAGTCAGTCCTCCATTGAACTTTAGGATTTTGCGTATTGATACAAAAAGAGTATTTAAATGTGAAAATTCCCTTAATATATTCATAGGCAAATGATAAAAAGGCTCAATCGTGCCTTATCACAAGTTACCACCAGCCAATATGCAAATTGAATGCGTCATGATGTGGTCATGTGCTTTCTCGCACCAGGTGATATCTTCATCAGCTGTTTGGTTATATAAAAAATTTATCAATTCCACAGTGTAATTCATTGGAGGATTCTAAGAAAAATGTCCTAGTTCTTAATATGTGACTCAGTTAGCCCTTTGAAGCCCGGTAAGTATGTACCCATCTCAAGAACTGAAACTTTATTCCTAGCGGGATGACTGAATATGTGATGAGAGTAGATGTCAACCTTGTTAAAATCCATTGAATTTTCAGCGCTTGATATGTATGATCTCACATAATTTCTAGATTAGTAATACTATGTAGTTCGCTTACTCCAGTCACTATCCTTCAATTATGCACACGACTTAAAGTTGGGCTTTGGCTTACCAGTGGCCTATGCGATGCATTAACGGCAAAAACCCACAGAGAGAAGAGGTGATAACTTTCCCCAAGAGATTATGTCACTCAAAAATTCTCACAACACATATCTATGAAACTGTATGGAAAGCAACAACAATCATAGAAATGAACTAGACGAGCGACAGAAATCATAAATACAAGCCAAAAATATCTCATCTTTCTTTATTGCACAATTCAATAAAATAAGTTAAAAAAAAATCTATAAAAATATTGTTTCTTAAACAAAAATAATTTATGAAAATATAAGTCACCTTCCAATAGAGCAGAGCAGTGAAGAACTTTTTTCTAGACGTTACCTTGGTTGTGACATGAACAAGATGTCCATCTCCAATATCTTGCGCAAATTCAAGGTTTATGTCCTTAATACCACAGTACCTGGGCTGGTAAGAGAAGAAGCAGGAAATAAATTTATTCATATAATTTTTATTTTTAAAAGTGTCAAAGAATAAATTATGCATAGAAATACTAGCTAAAAAATGGATAAGAAAATCAAGGATATCAAGTGTAGTCATTATCATAAAGTCTACTTCGAATAAGGTGCATGATATATTAAAATAAGTCCAAAATTTATTCAAAACTGAGGGAGCAAGAAGGGGGTAAGGACAAGATTTCAAAATTTACACTAGTCAGCAGAAGTTTCACAACATAAATATGACTTAAATCAGCAACCCGAATTTACCATAGTGTCAAATAACAGTAGTACTCTACTATAAGCACAGAACCGTGTCTCATTTTGTAGTCATATCTGAGACATGAAATGAAATGAAATAATTCACTCACACTTTTTTATCAAAAATATAATCGCCAAGTAATCAGCAAGTGAACTTCTGTTGATGAAAGTCAATAAACAGCAACACTAGTATGAGAGATAAACAGTCATCTATCTTCCAAAGTTATTTGATACACAGTAACATACTATGTACACATGAAGTCATGACTCAATTTTAAGGAATCCATGTCAACATGCACATGCCTGCCGCCTCACAGTTGAGCCTTAAGTCAAACCATTCCCACACAACTCAACTGCCAACGATAAACAATAATTTCTCAACACGAAATAGCATCTGCTAGAGGCAGAGGAGGATCACTAGGTGATATTTGTGTGGCATGATATCAGTCACTGAATCTCGGTGAAAATGAATATAGAGATAATGTGCTACCAGAAGAAAAATCAAGTGAAATATAAATGGGATAGACAATTCCATTCAGGAGAGCTTCACAAACAAAAAAAGATACGGGATGACTTCACGCCGATTTTTTTCAATATCAACTGTATTTGATGATGGGCGTCGAATCTATAGGACATTATTTTGGAATCAATAATACTTCGACAACTCACACGAATCCAAATGTTAACAAATAATGAACAGTATCGCGCCTGGGAATAGATGGAAATTTGACTAAGAACTGCCATGGCTGCAGACGACAACTTAACAAGAGAAGTTAGTGTCTAATACTTGACTGAGGTTACTAAGGATAGAGCTTCTGTGAAGCCACATGAGCTATCTTCCATATTGACTGTCGCAGGATCTCATAACCTTCCATTTCAAAAGTGCAAGGCCTGAGCTAACTTAAAAAATCAACAGAACGCTTAGATCCGTGGACAAATGTTACCTAACGTTTATGAAAACATGCAAAACAACATAACTTTTGCATCATCGAGATATATTCAAGTTTAGAAACACATGAAAATATTTGAAAATAGAATATTATTAAATCATGGAGGCATACGGTCTATTATTAAATATTGATGTGTGAATGATGACATAATATGCATGCAGCAGGACAACACACGACCTAAGAGAACACTAGTCGTTAAAAATGAAAAATATAGGAAGCACAATATATAATAGGGGCATCTGACCTTCATAGAATTGCCACTATCAAGCGATTTAGCTTGTGGGTGGCATTTGGAAGCTATTTTTCATAAAAGAGTATTGAATGCCATACAAAGTCCGACGTGTGTTATAATGACATTACTGGCAGAACAGGGCTGGTCGTGTGCAGCAATGGAAAAACATGATAAAAGTACCTAGGGGAAAAAATACAAAAAAAGGGATAAAAACAAAACTAGACAGCATATCACATGAAAGATGCATGGAATTAACCAGTGAAAGTGCCGAGATAAGCTTCTCCCCAACTTTGTTCATCTCTCGCAGATCAAGAGCCTAAAAAGGCAAATCATTAAAAAAAGATCAGGGGCTAAAATTTAATTACACAAAATTCCACCAAAAATCAGGTCATGTAGTTAAATACAAGCCCGAATTCAACCATGACCATGAACAGAAAGTGGACTGCTATGAAGCACACCGAAATACTTATAAGCTGAAACTGCAACAAAAAAGGGAATTTCTAGATTAAGGTGGATAGAAGGCCATTTTGTCCAACGGGGATTTTCAATGATAAAGGCCCACATAATGAATTAATCAAAGCTACTTGAAAAAAACAACAAACACTTCACAGACCTGGGAATCAAGTAATCTAACTTAAACATGTATTAATCGAAGGACAGGAGACCATCATTCCATATCTAGGCATAAATTGTACATCTAATTATTTAAGAAGCAAAACATGACTAAAAAAAGTAAAAAAATAAACATAAATTACTCCCTATGAATATTTTGGCAAGCCATTATCCACAGAAAATTAGACAAAAATTTTAGTAAAAAACATAACCCTGGATATAACGATCTACTTATTTTTGTCAATGCTTACTAAACACAAGTATCCAACGAATGAACCAATTATGGCCCGCCCCAGACTGAGGACCTTTTTCAAATGCATGACCATCGTCGAGCGGAGTTAATTCAAGTCCATGCAGGTCCAATAAATTTACTCGGACCTACTTGGCAGAGTCAACTGCGCCAGTAGTATCATTTTAACTGTGGTGTAAAACTGATAGGGTGGATTATATTCACGGAGAATATTTCTACCTTAGATAATTGTAAAAAAATATCAGCAGAACCCCAAGCTTCGTCTTCCAGGCTCTGTGGGAGAAACTTCATACAAGCTCTAAGTCGACGTTAAGAAGCTCTCCTTGCTTGTTTCAGGTAAATTTTTGAATGCAACACTCACCGAATATGTAAAGCTTCAACAAGACACAGTTGGAATAGACAGAATTTAGCACTGCTGACGATCCAGATTAAAATGCACGAAAACGTCGCGTTGGAGCTGGAGAAAAAATCGTTCGCAACGAAAAGCTGAATATGCAATCCAGTACTCTCAAGGTTCTCCCAGAGGGACGCACCGACAGCAAGAACGAATTAAAATGGGAACGAGACGGGAGCGGCAGGCGTCAGAGGGCGGGGGATACCTTCCAGAGTGTGGACTGAGCCAGGAGCGAACGGTAGCACCAGGGGCTCACCAGCAGCAGGGAGAAGACATCCCTCTGACGCAGACTCATGCTCACTATCACCATAACGCGAGGGACCGTCTCCTTCCTCCACACCTCCTCTGCCTCCCCCATCTCCTCCTTCCCCTTCCCAACGACCTTCACCGCCCTCCCCAGAGTTTCAGTGAGAGTTTCCCCAGTTCAAATACGGAAACGCCCAGCCCACAAGTGGGGCCCATTTTAAGTAACCACGAAGGCCCATTTGATCCACTGTATCTTCAGAGGAGAACTATTACAAGTTTGCACCCCTCGTCTAAGGACAGACGAAAGGGTCGTTCAAGAACTCGGGGAACGCCCACATCATCTCGTCGTCGCGGCTCAGGAGCGACTCCACGAAGGAGTTAATGTCGGAGGGAGAGGAAGCTCCGCGATGATCGTCGCCGTCGTCTTCCCCGAGGATCGCCGGAGTGCCGCCGCAGATCTCGCCGCCCTCATCCTGAAAGATCCCTCGGAGAGGAGGAGCTTCTGCAAACGGGAAGGTGGGCAGGCCGCCTTGAGGGGTCAAATCTGTCCACGAGAAATCTGAGGGGCCTTCTGCGATTGTTTCCGGCGTGAGGTTGAGGGAGGAAGGCAAAGGAGCAGAGCCTGGCAGGTTGTGGGAGAAGCTCAACGGCGTGGTCAACCCTTCAACGGAGGCGTCGGCGACTAGCTTGACGGCATGGAGTTGGACGAGGAGGTCCCATGCAGGTTTGCAGCTGTAGGATGCGGCTTCCTGCTCCGCCATGGCCGTCTCGGCAAGGTCAGGCGTTGACTCCGGGAGAGGGGCGAAGGCGTGGTGGTGATCCCGACCGAGGCAGCTAACGCGGGGGTCCTTCTGAATGTGGCATTCCGCCGCGTTGACTTCGATGTCGCCGTCGCAAGCCCTGGAGAGGCCTTGGATGCTGTTGACGACGTGAGAAATGGGGCGGTGCGTTACCGGGTCGATCCCCCTCTGTATGAGCTTCTTCTTCAGCTTCGTGTTCCAGTAGTTCTTCACGTCGTTGTCCGTTCTCCCCGGCAGCTGGTGCGCTATGATCGACCACCTACACCCATCATTTTCTCTGTCAGTGTCACCTCGGATGGGGAAGAGAGAGAGAGAGAGAGAGAGCTTCTCTCTCCCTAGTACTGGGCATGCGTTATCGTTAGTTAATTCTGTTATGATGCCACAAGGCATGGGCAACTTATCCATCCCCTCTCTCCCCTCCCTACATCACCCCAGCTGCGGGGGGGGGTTTCAGAAAGCTGAGGTCGATGATAAAACTCTGTTCTTTATGAGGGTTTCGGAGTGCCCCCGAACAAGAACCCCGAGATATTCCCACCTGCTGCCAATCTTGGCGTGAAGGGATATGATCGTCTGCTCCTCCCCGGGAGTGAAGTCGTCGTGCTTGAGATCGGGCCTCAAGTAGTTGGTCCACCTCAGCCTACAGCTCTTTCCGCATCTCTTCAGCCCTGCGAAGGCTTCAGTCAACCTCAGAGATAGAATAGATGGAAAGTATCAGAGGGCTACGATGGATGGAGATCGGCGTTGACCCGCTTTCTTCGGAACGGAGGCCCAGTTGCCGGCGCCGTGAGTGGACACGTAGGCGACGATCTTCTTGTCCTCCTCCGCGGTCCAGAGGCCCCTCCGCACATTCGATTTGTCGCAGCACGGCGGCCTCCCCATCCTTCCTTCCTGACGTGGAGATCCCCCAGCAGGAGAGCATGCGAAGACGGAAGGAGATGCGAGACAAGAAGCGAGAACCCCAGAGCAGAACTGCCAGAGGAAGATCTTAAGGCGGAGATGTCATCAACAATTGCTATACCGAAGAAGAAGAAGTGAAGGACAGAAACTCTGAGAGAGTGCGAGCGAGAGAGAGAGAGAGAGAGAGAGAGGGAGAGAGAGAGAGAGAGAGAGGAGATGGCGGAGTTGAGGTTTTAAGCGACGGTAGGAGTGGGGAGGTGAGGAAAGCGTGAGATTCTCACCCCTTCGATTAACAATGGCGGCATGATTAGCGTCGTCACTCACACCTGAGGAGCAGCTATGGGAAGATGAAAGCATGAAGCTGAGAAGAGAGAGAGAGAGAGAGAGAGAGAGAGAGAGAGAGAGAGAGAGAGAGAGGAGGGAGGGAAGGAGGGAGGGAGGGAGAGAGGGAGGGAGAGAGGGAGATCTGCACTACAAAAGCCACTTCTGGGCTTCAACAGCTTGCAGCTCGACAGGTCCAGGTCGGGTAGGGAGATGGGAGCTTCTGGTTCAGCCATCCAAGCCACGCCATGGTGGGCCATTAAAAGAATATTCAGAGCAAGAGATGGTAGTTCTTTAGTCAGATCCAGGACGTCATTTTGGCCCCCATTGTGTTGCCCTAATAGCACGATCGGGCTTCTCACCTGCCCACCGTCCCACCGTCTCAACGGAGGGAGGCCCATTTCTTAGCTAACGTTGGGGACGCCGTTTGGTGAGCCCCGCCGCGGCGGCGAAAGGTGGCGGCGTTCCAAGCTGCACCGACAAGCCCTTTAATGTGTCGATGTCGTGCCATCACGCGAACCCCCCAAGCCGACAGCAGCGGTCGACATCGCCCATCCACATTGGAGGGTGGAGTAGGTGGAATTCATTAACTCATCTTATTCATAATGTTAGATTGAACTAGGCTGCAATGATAACCGTAAAGGGTACGTCAGTAATTTTTCCATTTTCAAAGCGGATATAATTCTAAATTTACGCAGTGGGAAGAGTGGGATATAGCCATAATTTCTAAGTTTTTTCGGGTAGTTGGGCTCGGCCAAATTCACTCTTCGGAGGTCTTCTCAGTCACAGCTACCAGCAGCCTAACCTCAAGATTCTAGGGTTCTCCGAAAGCCTGCACATTGGATAAGTGGCTCCGAGGAATCCAGCTTCTATACACTATCATTAGGCACACCCTATATCATTTTTATTGAATATAATTTTTCAATAATCATCGATAAAAATATATATATTATTGCCCATTAAATTGTTTTTTGTGAATGCTAAAAGACTATTATATTTAAGGTCAAATGATGCAGTATGATGTTGACATCTCTCTCTACTCTAGCCCTACATGCATTGATCGTGAGGGCCGAAGATGGAGGTAGGCACCGAAATTTAATAGGTAGTAAATAAACCGAAATTCCATGACGTACTGGTGAATCTACATGCCGGATGACCTTGTTGACCGGGACTAGTTACCAGTGGCAGACCAAGTCAAACTCTCTCTTTACCTTCCATACAAACCCTACTATGACAAGGTCAATCACTAGATCCGCTTGGAGGTTGAGAGGGATGAATGGATCCGTGGGTTTGAATCTTTTTCGAAAATAATGTCAAAAATAATCAAGATATTTATACACATATTGCTTTATTTTAGAGACGAGGATTTTACTTTCGAACTCAAGTTGTTCAACCAAAAGCAACTTTCATGGTCATATCTGGGCAGCATGCCCCAAATTGATATATTAACTCAAATTTGCACGTGGCATTCAGATCCCTAGATCTGATGTAAACATCAAACTCAACGTCAATACACAAACACATACACACACACTATATATATATATATATATATATTTATATATATATATATATTTATTTATTTATGATCATATATATTTATGATCACACTCGTTATCCTCAACCCGATCTATGTCCATGCTCAAGAGCTCCATATCCTACGCTATCTACGTTTGTACTGTTCCCAATTATTTGCTAACTGCATCCAGCTACCATTCAACGTGCCGCAAGAAGATGAGATATTTAAAGTAATGTGATTGGGTTGTTGTGATTATATAGTTCATATTAGTAAATATATGTGGTCTTATACTCGTCAAAATTGAGTTTAATATATTATCTTCCTTTTTCCCCCCTTGGATTTAAAACCAAACGTGAGCGTTTCCCATGGAGTAACGATTAGTCTTCGTCAGAAGACAACAAAGTAGTAGTAGCTCGAGAGAGTGGCAAGACACCATCTTTCACAAAATAGCGCTGATGAGGGGTTTGAGTTCGTTGTGTGGCAGAAGAACAAGGAGGAAGAGTACACAAACACCCGACCCGGACGAGATTCTGAGCTGGGTCCGATGGCCGGAACTGATGAGGACAGAAGAAGCGGAAAAGGGTGACATTGGTGGGGAGCAGGCTCATCCGCTCTCGCTAGCCACCGAAGATCAAGAGGGAGAGAACCAGCGCACAGGACGCCCAGAGACCACCCTCTGGCTGACGTTCAGCCCCGACACCACCGGTGGGCGGGTCGGCGGACACGCTACCGTTGCTGGTGCTGCCCGGAGGCGTTATCACTGAAGCACGGCAGTAGAGAGAGAGAGAGAGAGAGAGAGAGAGAGAGAGAGAGCTAAGTATATGAAGGAAGAAATAGCGAGGGGGGATATCGTTGTCACGTTACCTGTGGTGTTACTAGACGGGGAGACCGGCTGCTTGAAGATCTGGGCCTCCTTGGAGTTGGGATCCAGCTTCAGGAGGTCTGGAACACAGCGCGGAGATGGGTCAGTGAGGGAAGAGAGAGGGGACCATGGGAGAGGCAATGGGCGTTACCAATGCACTGGAAGATATCGATGGGGCTCTTGCAGACGCCGGGGAGGGATCTGGCGCGGGTGACGTTGACCTTGAACGTCAACTGGGGATCGTTGCGGTCCTTGATGAGGATGCAGAGGCAACGGGGTTTCTTGCTGACGACGTGGTTCAGCCCCGAGCAGCAGTCCGGCGGCGGCGCCCTGGAGGTGCCCTCCACATAGTCCAGGCAAGTAAAGAGCCCACTGAGGTATTCGGAGCACTCCTTCTGGTCGGCTTCGAAGTCCCCCCTCGCCGTGCCGGCCAAGCAGCACAGCAGCGCCGCCACCGCCAGGCCCATCCCAGGGCGGCACACCCAGCGCGACGACTCATCTCCTCCAGCCATCATCTCCCTCTCCTCCCACTCCACAAAAGCACGAGGCAGCCATCATCTCGCGTTGGGTGGAGAATTTATGCACCCCGTCTCCGCCCAAACGAAGAAATTATCTCCTCTCTCTCTCTCTCTCTGTGACTGATAGGTGTAACCCGCAGACTTTGCTCTCATGCACGTAGAAATATTTCATTTTTAACCCTTCGTAGTTCTCAATTGGCCCCCGCTACCCTGGTTCGTCACTCCTCGGGCGTACTTGCCCACTGCGTACCGTCACCGGCGGCGAGCATTTATAACGCAATAATGTTACTCGCCCACTGCCTCCTACTTGAAAGGGGTAGCAGTTATGGATCAAATTGCCCTCCCACTTCTAACAGACCCACGTGAGCTTTATACACCATGAATTACGCCGCCGGCGGGGAGAGGTGGGGGACGTCAAAAACATCTTTTCCCATCCTCCGCCGCCGCCCGCCGCCGTCCGCCGCCGTCCGCCGCCGTTGACTGGCGGGGGAAAGAAAGAGAGTAACTACCATAAAATTATTTCCCTCGTGGGGAAGAAGGTATCCAGCGGCATCTCTAATTTAGAGCTTTGAGCTTTGAGCTGACCTTTAAGTCAACCCTAGGTCGCCCACCTCGTCACTAACCTCTTCCTTTCTCTCTCTACTCCTTCCCGGTCATCGCCTCGCCCTAGGGTTGCACCGGAACTCGGCCAGAAGCGCTATGTGGTCAGAAGACCACTCCGGGGAGGGGAGAGCCGTGTCCTTGCGCAGGGCTTCCTCGTCTAGCAGCTCAAGCAGAGACTCCACCGTCAAGGAGTCCGCTGCGGAGGAAGAAGAAGAGGAAGGTCAGATATGGGCACCTCGAGAAGGTGAAATTAATGGGTGAGGGGGGCAAAGTCAACTCACCGGTGTAGAAAATGTAATCGAGAGTGCCGATGAAATCCCTCGTACAGTTGGTGAACAAGGGCTCGTTCGTTCTGGGGTCCATCCTCCGCTTCTGCTCGGCGCCGGCCATGCGCGCGAAGGCCGAGTAGGCGCTGACCTGCATGCAGCCAGCGCCGTCGCGGGTCAGCGGGCGGTGGAGAAGGAAGGAGAAGGCGGTTTTGGAGAAGAGAAGGTGTACCAGTGGAAGCTGGTGGGTTAGCTTGCTGGCGGGGCGAAGAATTCCGAGCGGGTCAACGACCAGGTCTGGATGAAGAGGGTCGACCTTCCCCATGGCGAGGAGCGCGTGAGGGGCGCTGCATCCGCCATTAACGGTGATTCGTTGAGAGAGGAGGGGGCGGGATGGAGGAAAAGATGAGAGATGGATGGATGGGTACTGACCTTCCGGGGACGGAGTTGAAGTCACCGCAGACCAGCATGGGGATGTCGGCGCTCATGGCTATCTTCTCCAGCCCTTTCAAGAGGGTGTGCACCTGGAAGGGAGAAGTTACTTTTTTTGGCAAGAAAATGAGGAGGAAGAAGAAAGCTTCGAAGAACAACGGAGCATGAGATGAGAGAACCTGCCACAGCTTGACGTCCTTGAGATCTTGGTGGACATTTACGTGAGTGTTCGCCTGATGGAAAAAAGAGAAGGTTCAGTCAGAGAGAGAAAGCGAGAGAGAGAGAGAGAGAGAGAGAGAGAGAGAGAGAGAGAGCAATCGCCAACGTAACAGCAAGAGTAGATTATCGGGAAATGAAGGATGCAAGAAACACCTCGCATTCTGATTAGAAGTGAAGGTTTACTAGAAGAAAGCTAGATTTTGCTTGTATGGGAATTCTTCCACAGCCCCAGTTTTCTCTCTCTTGAATCATTTTGGAGTCCATAATCAGAGTGCTGCTAATGAAGGTAACATATGATTACGTAAGATGAAAGTCTTTTGGTCGGAAATTAACCAATGCTTTATAAAAATATATTATTCCACATTTTCTGATAGTGAAAATAAAGAAATTGGCCCATATTCTGCCCTTTTGGTAGTGAAACATTTCTTCTTTTTTTTCTGAAGCGCAGAATTCCTCACTAGTGGCATCAAACACTGCATATGTTCATCCTCAAAGCACCCAAATGAACCGAGTATCTTCCACAAGGTTATATCACAAGGCAAGATAGCAGAAGATTTGGATTCTTGTAGAAAAATTCACATGGTCAACGCAACTTGAGCCAAAAATAGATCGAGGAATCTAGAGAAAAGTCAGCATGAGTAATAACCACATGCCATAAAAAGACTCCACAAAAACGAGTGGACAACTCAGATATTCTGGTCAAGAATAAACGCATTAATTGGGACTTCAGGTTTATTGCAGCTCGGGCACCTATCAATATGAAGATCTGTCCTATTCAAGGTGGACCAGAGTGCTAAAGCTACTCACAGACGAGTATGATTGCTCGCATCCATAGAATTCTCACAAAAGCAGTATAAATATTTAGCAGGCGCCTACAGCTGCTGAGGAGTTGACGGCAGCCCAAGTAATGGCCGGGCATCACTATAAGTGGAATCGAATTCAAGGCTGAAAAGAGGCCGATAAAGCATTTGATGGGATACAGCCATTCACAAATGCTTTGAAGAAGGGTTGTGGATCTTATAACTGTGGAGGACTTCAGAGGTTGTCTCCTGAAGTCAACAGCCTTTCACTTAATTTCCTTCAGGATCGACTGAATTATCAACGGCCATGTTATCACAGAGCGCAGTCAACTTTCCATCAGTTCCCTTTTATTCTCCAGACTAATACCAGCTACTTCTCTCGCTCATAGCACACTTTACAAATCTAAGTCCATGCACGTTGCAACTTACCAGAGAAAATTCAACACCAATGTAGTAACCCAGCAACCCTCGCATTTACTCCATCCTAGTCGCATAAAATTTGTAAGCATCATAAGTTTACAGATGATCTTTCTAAGGTATCCCATAGATTTTATTTATTCAAGAATGACAAAGAGAGGTGCCAAACAGCGTAATCCATTAAGATTAGTATCCTCATAGTGGGAGAGGGGACAGCTAGGTTGACCCTGCATGAGTCTCGGTCCACAGGACTAATTCACAACAAAAATAAAAACTCTACGTCAAGGTGGAGTATATGTTAGTCGAGCTTAGCTTGTTAAATAGAGCAACCTTAAATACTTAACGACTTTAAACTAAGACTATTGGCCGCCATGAGACATGTGGTATCCTTGTTCAAGACAGTCCAGCATGTAGTATCCTAGTTCATGGCAATCTTGTAAGATAGAACAAAAACTGACAATCTCAGACACCCGAGGCAAAGTACACATGATTGAGAAATGGGTGAGAAAAGATTGGATTGAATGATAAACGAAGGCACAATGGATTTGGAGCTTTCACGCAACTATTTTAGTTTTCTACTTCTATTGTAAACTCTCGCAGTAAATAGGACGCAAACGCATTGGTAGATGTGACCCAAAAACAACGAGATAGGTTGCACAATGACAAATGGAAACCGTCGAGAGAAGGCATGACACAACGAAAACCCAGAAACCGTTCGAGCAAGCATAGGTGAGACCCTAGGCAGCAGCAGGACTGTTTGTGAGAGGGTGGCATGGCGTGATCAGCCTCCTCTCTATGGGGATGGGAAGAGCACCAAAGAAAAAATCAAGAAGGTAAGCCATGCCAGAAAAGTAACCAGTAATGCACAACAAAGGAGGACAGTGAAGAGCATTATTGCATGACTACCCAGTTAGAATTGTCAATTGAGATTAATCGCCTCCTCTGTTTAGGACAGAGGTATTAGCAAAAGACTGGACCAATTCGGCCCATCAGTACAAAATCAAAAACTACTCTAACAAGATCCATTTTGTCTGTAAATCAAGAGAGGATCCAATCCCCTGGAGCTGTTTCGACTAACAATCTTCATTGAAGCCCATCCCTTCCCCCCTCCTCCAAAGATAGATACGGCAAGGAATCCAGAATTGACAGGGATTCTTTTTCTTTGTCATCCCCTATTATCCGAACAATACACAAGGCAAGACCTACCATTGAAAAGATTACCTAGCTGATCAATTCAATGTACAATCTAACTTTCAAAAAGTGAGAGGAGAGTGAGCAGATCATGGTCACTAATGATTTTGGATCACACAGATTTAAGTTGTATTAAATGAAAGGAACATAACATCTCACCACACAAAGAAGCTGCCTCTTTCCAGGAGCATCTGCACCTTGGTTACTGAATTTTGCTTCCAAAACAGCAATCAATGCAACATTATCCTACGAAAGAAACATGAAGTTTATTTTTATCAAAATTCAAAAAAGTACTTTGGAACAATGGACAACCTAACTTTAACTGGAAAATCACCAACCTTGATTAATCGATTCAAAGCAGGCTTCTTCTGACCGGTTGGAATTACTGCATCGGTCAAAGATTGAGCAGCCTTGTTGAACTCTACCTGCGCACACGATTGTGTAAGGCAGACAAAGGAATGAAGATTTTCTTCTGGTGATTATAAAATGGATGTCTACCTCATATTTTTTCACGTGTGCAAACCTATCGCGACGAAAAAATGTAGCACAGCCATCAACTGTATTTGGACTTCCATTAAAAACCTGCAACAGATGGTAGTGTGTACAACATATACAACGAATATAAAAATACTAGTAAGCATACTTAAGAAGCACAGTAGGCTGAACGCATACTTCTGAAGTTTTTTTCTTATAGAGTGCTTGGTATCCATGTTTATCAAGTTCTGGGGCAAAAAACTCATCAAAATGGTTGATTTGAACCTGCAGAAAAAGAAAAAATCTTAAGCATTGCCAGGCAGAAGTCCAAAAACTCCACTCTCCATACACACCCCCATTTCTTTATATCAAAAAGGCACACAAGGGCCAACTTTACAACAGCTTATCTTTTTGATTAGGCAAGTGTTCATCCAAAATAAATTCAAGCACAGAAAAGGGACCAGGATCTCCTGTAACCTAGGGGCATGAAGAAAAATATAATGTAGGAGAAGTCCATCAAGTCCCAAAGAATGTAGAACATCAAAAACAGGCTAGATATAAAGCAAGATGCCGAAAGGAAAATAACTGATTGCATATTTTACTCATTATGAAGCCTGAGTTTTGTACGCATCCTATAGAAAACAAGAATGTGGCAGTGAAAACAAAGCATGCCCTCTTCGAAATCACAAATCCCAACACAGAGCGATATACCTCTTGAAGGCACAGGATGTCAGCATGATAACCAATGATTTCCCGCAACAAATTCTGGCGGCGGTAATGCCATGAAAGAGCCCATGATGGGCAGTAACTATACATTTCACTGGATGCATAGACATCTGAAAGGATGTTGTATGAGAGAACAGTGAATGTCTCGGAAGTCATATTTCGACCATCATAATCATAATTACCCATCAGACCAACCCCACGTACAGGTACCAAACGACGTGGGATGGGAGAGGGAGCTGGAATGACACGTGACGTAGAAATTGTATTTGCAACTCCTATAGGTATTCTCGTTTCTGCATCAACTACTACACATTCAAACCTTAGAACGTGGCCAACGTCATCTGCAATAGGTGTGTATGTTCTAGACCGCCCAACTTCAAACCAGCTCTCACCACCACTCCTTTCAATCACTGAGGTAGGATACAGAGGAGTAGAGCCATTACTTAAGCCTGGATTCAATCCTACATTAGGTGCCGAACCAGAGAGTGAAGCATTGACGGCCCCAGATCCAGTACTGTTAAAACGCCCAAACAACTCCTCCTCTTCAGTACCATTTTCATTCATAGCATTAGCTGCCCTATCATGCAAAGTACGATGGTGTTGCCAAGCATCTGAGAAGCATCTAGTGGAACAATGGTAACTCATAGCAACAGGTATTTTTGCCTTAATGCAACCTAGGCACTGCAATGTTGCTTGCTCGGCAGAATGAATACTGCAGACGGCAACTTTCTTGTCATTTTGTACACGATACCTACATAAACAAAAACCCAAGGATGAAGTTATGAATGTCATTCCACAGAAAAAAGTGGCGCACTTTTGTTATATACAATTGATAAATGAATAAAGCATTATGGGTGCACAATGACAATGTTTATTTTCTCAAGCTAAACAATTCTTGCATAAATCTTGAAGGCTGATAAATTACTCAAACGTCTAACTAGCAGAGAATCAGTGTTTTATGACAGTAAGATCAATAAAGATCATTTTGCAGACATTTGTTACCAGATCATGATTAGTCCGCAACCATTCAGTGAATAGGTTGCCAGCAAATGCCTTGGCACATATTCTAAGTACTAGTTACTCAACGGGAAATTGAATGATTGGATAGACAACCTGCCTTAAGCTAACTGCAAGGTTATCGTTTGAAATCAACCCAATTATGAGCATGACTCATCTCAACAAATGCCAAATCGATAGGGACTTTAATGTATGGTGCCCTTCCAATTGAAGATTCAAGTAGATTCATCATTCCACTAAAATAACATGTTATTATAGGATAAAAATTAGGCCCAATGACGGAGGGACTTTAATGTATAATCCCTAAAAGAGAGAGGTCTACATAAAAGATACCTAAACCTCACTTTCCCCCGTCCTAAAAAAAACTAACCATTTTTTTTCGGAAATCGCACAGCTGGACGAAAAAATCCAACTTCAGTTAATCACATTCCTAGAACATCTTCCTAGACTTGGACAAGTCTAAGAACAAAATATGAAATGATAGGGGAACGGGAACATAATTTGTCCCATAAATCGAATAACCAGAGATTTCGGAAAATATCACTTTTATCAATAAAAAAAGCAAATGATCGAATCTGCCAAATAGACAAATTAGACTCAATAGATTTTTTTTCCTTTTATGGGTTATACCGAAGTAGAATGAGGCCAGTTAAGTTTAATATATTTGCATAAAATAAATACGCTAAAAAAAATTAGATCCATGTGGATATATCACGACAAACACAAGGAGGCCCAAATACGTGAAGGTGAAAAAAAAGAGGTAGAACTTCAAAAATAATCTGAAATTAATATACACCGAAAATTCAAAAGGATTAAGAGCATCACGTTTCTAGCAGATGGGTCCAACTTTAGTGGGTAGATGTTGAATCCCTTTGAAAGAATGATGACAATCCTAAAGTGATGTGTTATTTTTATGTCCAAGGTGATCTTCACGTGTAATTTGCGCCAAAAAGAGAATATAACAAAGCACTGTTTGGAATGAACAGTTATTTTCTATAAAAATGATAATTGGGACAATCCCCCTAGGCCCTGGTTTTCAGAGTACTCTTATGCCCTTCGCCGAGATACCAGTGCCTTAGCTCACCGTAAAATCAACAATAACCTCAGTCCACTCCCCATGTAGTCTTCCATCAAAATAGAAACCAGCAAAGCGAGGAAAATGTCAAAGTTAAAGTACCCACCCTTAATAAAATGATGACCTGACGGCCCTGACTTAATCAGCTATCAAAGTCAACAACGTTGACTACAAGCTATTATGGTATCCAAATCTAATAAAAGTTGTTGGGATTAAAAGACATAGCATCGAACTAGCCACTAGTTCTCACTATGAACTAATGCATTATTTTTTTACAACGAACCTATTGAACTAAAGTTTCAATTGAAGTAAAGGAAGACCAGTGGCCGTGAAAACGCTCTGAGAAATTGAGTAAAGAGGCATTTCAATACATGCTTTTTTGAGGGTCTAATACATTTCCAGAGCATAGCATTCTGCAGCGAACAAAGGAAATGATTTTTCCCAACTACGTAACCCATATGGATATATAAACCATAAAACATAATTTAAAGCAAAATGATACCTATCTTCCAGAGAACGGGATATTAGTTTTAAATCACGTAAATAAAAACAAACATACTCAAACATAAAATGGATTGATGAGTGAGGCAAACAGGTTCAAAACAAAAAAGAACGCGAAGCAACAGCATATACAGCAACGAATCCGGTGGAAAGTACAGCCACATGAACTAAAAAAGATTGAAGGGTCAAAACAAGAGAATCTCACTCACCACCTATACTTCAGGTAGTACCCATCGACGGGATCAGACTCCGGGATATCATCGGTCGTTGTGCTGCCATCGGAGCGCCGCAGCAACACATACGGCACAAGCTCACAGCCAACTATCGGGATATCCGAGGGAAGGTGAACCCGCAATATGCTCAGCATGCTTCCCTCCACTCAATAAACGACGACGACAAAACCAGCCCCAGAACCCAAGTCTCCTCTTCTTCCTCTGAGAAAGACTCCTGCGCAGAACCAGAGACGCAACCAGACCCGACAACACAGCTCCGAGTGGGGCGGAAGCCAGGCTGATCCGCCATCACCTGCCCTGGGGGCACGCCAGGGCTCACCAATTCAATCTGAACGCCAACGTATATCGAGAAGAAAAATAATCTACCGATGACGCAAACAACCGCAAAAGCCAGACGAATAGGCGGCCAGTCCAATAAAACCCTAAGCGCAACCCGCCATCCCCTTCCTCACACCTCCAATCTTCCTGAAAAAGTACCAATATAGAGCGAACCAGAGCAACACGGCACAGCAGCAGCGGTAGCAGAAGTACCAGCAATTCCTGGGAGGATTGGGCGTAGTGCAAGGAGGCTAGGGTTCTCGTGGAAGGAGCATAAACGAGACGCCCTTTCTACAGCCTGCACCACAAATCTCCGAGCTTTCCGGGGGGACCGGCTCCCACCTTCCTGCCTCGGCGGTGGGAGGCCAACTTGCCGAGCAACAGGATGATACTGGTGACGGTTGGGCGCGGCCGCGGCCGTTGGGGAGGCCGTGGGAATGCTCAGTCCTCAACCTTCTTCCTCGCTCTCATTTCTGCCTCTCCCTTCCCCCCGGCTACCTGTATTTATATCATTCCATTCAACTCCATTACTTTGTGGTGATCCTGATAGACGCTGACGTAAGGAGGCTCGTTCATGATTGGGCTGCGGAAGAAGTCCTTCAGCGAATGTCGCTCTAATATTTTCCCACTTTCATTAAAATCACTAATAATTAATATATACAATTAATTAATCGAGAAATTCCTAGCGACTAAACTCCCTCTCTCTCTCTCTCTCTCTCTCTCTCTCTCTTCCTCTTTCCCTCTCTCTCTCCGTCCCTCCCTCCCTTCCCCTCTCGCTCGTTCAATTTTCCCATTTAATGCCATATACATGTATGCATTTCCAGCTTTGTCAAGATAAGGATGAGTATACATCAGCGACGACTTGGGGGAATCAACGCAGCGGCGGCGGGTTACACGGCGGCGGCGCCGCCCCACGCCGGAGGGCAGAAGGTGACGACGAAGGCGTGGGCGGAGCAACCGACGGTGGGCGTCTCTTTGTCGAAGGCGTAGGTGCGGTAGGAGGGGCAAATCTCCTTGAAGAGCATGGAGTAGCTGCTGGGTCGGCAGGTCTCCTCGTTCCCGAAGGCGTTGCGGCAGCAGTAGTCGTCAAGGTCGAAGGCCATGCAGGCGCTCTTGCAGGCGACCACCTCTCCGCCGCCGCCCATAACCTGCAGCTCTGGCGGGCACGCCGCGTTGGGGTCCCCCGCGCACCCGCCGATGAAGCACTCGCCGTCGCCGGGCGGCGCGGCCGAGACGGAGACGGCGAGGTTGTAGCCGTCGACCAGGCTCACGTCGTAGAAGCTCCTCCCGTGCCGTTGGAGATTCATCTGCGCGCAACTGATGGAATGAAATTCTCGCAGAAATATGCCGTCGTTCGCACGGGTTGGAGAAGAAGGTGGACCTCAATGAGCGTGGCCGGCGGCGCGCCGGTGGTGCCGTTACAGGCGAAGCGGCCCTGGCAGTCGCCGGTGCGACAGGTGAGACCTGGCCGAGGGGAGTCGAACTCGCAGCCGGTTCTGGCCCAGAGGCGGCCGCTCCACGGCACGGGGGTGTTGACCCGCGTGGACTCTCCCGGGGGGAGGAAGAAGCCGCCGTTGGCGATGACGGGGTAGCCGCCGTTGGGGGCGACGGCGGGCCATATGGGGAAGTCGCACCGGTTGACCACGCGGAGAGCGACGCCGTCAGCTCCCCACCCTGCGACCAACGTCAATCATCACCATGCCCGAGTCGCAGAAAATCTTCTCGAGCGTATAATAAGCATACCAGAGAGAACGATGTGGAAGGAGATGAGAAGGAACAGGGAGGTGGCAATCCGGAGGAGGGAGGTGGCGAGCCGAACGCTGGACAGAGTCATCGCAACCGTACAAGGAACGAACGCCGAGTTGCTGCTATTCATGCCGCCGCCGCTGCTGCTGCTGCTGCTGCTGCTGCTGCTGCGTCTGCATGATATAGAGAAACCGAGAGGAGGAAGACCGGAAGCTGAAGTCTTTCGATCAGAAAAAAGGTCCAGAAACGTTTTCATTGATCCCTCTCTGCGCCGTCACATCCAGCGGTGGCCAGTTAAACGTGGGCGCGCATCAGAGTGGATTTTCTTAATCAGAAAGAAAAGGGAACCGTGGGAGGGGAAGAAGGACGAGGTCATTCCCCTCCCGGCTCTCCAAAACCTCAGCTCGAAGGCTCTCCGTCAGCTCTGATCCGGACTTTTCGCACACAGAGTTATCCCCTGCACCAAGCAATCTATAAACTATTACTCCTTGGAGTAACATAAATACCCATCATATTTCATCACAACAGCTATTAATTTCCACGTGGAACAAATGATATACATGCTCTCTATTTCATACACGGAACAATAATATCTGATTCTGGAGTCAAAGAAAGATGGTCAAAATTTTCGGTTGAAATAAACTTTTTAGTTAGGTTATAAGATTTCTTCTCTGTAGAATATTATCAAGAAAATTCTCATTTTGTTCATAAGAAAAATTATCAATGGCCGTAGTAAGCTCCAGATATCTGACCACATGTAAGCTGAGTTGACTAAACCTTAATGTCAACGACCCGTTTCTCAAGACCACAATATTCAACCTTTCACTTTCATTAAGAGAATACTCCAGCAATCACAGCCGGGTGCCTGCACCAAGGAAGAGAATGCGGATAGCATCCTCCTTGAGAGCATCTCCAAAAAGAGGAGTTTTAGCTCATCTTGCCATTAAAGGAAGGAACAACACAATCTAAGAACATGGTTTGACGTAGATTAAGTGAACATGGTCTCTAAGTCCTCAATCATCAGCCAGTCCTAGAAAAGAAAGCCCAACGAAGAAGAAAATATGCTTCATTAATCGTTCATTGATTTAGAAACATCAACAGAACCCCTTGTTCATTCTGAGACTTACTGTCAGACCTCTGCTAAATATACAACAACGGGGAATGCCCTAGCCAGTGTTCCTTATGCCGTAGGGCTGTCAGATGGGGAAACCATCAACCTCTGCCCACTTGAGTGTCTCTTCCTCTGTCACTTCCAGGGTCAACTCCACCAGGCTTCCAGATTTTGTGACACTATCTCTAATCCTCGCAGAAGAAGCTTAAAGGATTCAAGCATCTTATCAGATACAAGAGAAGATACTGGACCCTCTTGAATCGGGGATTTCAGATTTCAGACACTAAACCTGTTGCGATTACAGCCTCGGAAAGATTAGCAAGGTTATCCGCATTTTTAAGGAATCATCCCTTCATTCTGATGCTCTAGTTCCTTTCCAAGAAATCTGAATCTAGTGGTGAAATCTCTCAGACTGATCTCCTCCGCTCTCTCTGGTGGAACTGTACTTCAATCAGCTACTCTTAACCGAACAGCAAAAACTATACTAAATCAGTTATCTTGATCTCCATTGCTTTTTTTTTTAATTATTCCTCCACCAAGAAACCACACGCTTTCAGACGTGGCCAAAGTTAGAATGGAACATCCATCATAATAACTGAAGAAGTGATATTGACGGTCCGCAAATATACTAATTTAAATTTGAATATCACAAAATAAAAATGATAAATAGATGAACTAATAAATACGAAGTGGGGTCCCCACCAAGCCACTCAAAAAACCCAAAACAACAAAAACACCCTAGAACCATGGTAAAACTCATATACCCAGTCGAATGCAGCAAAACTCCAGAAAAAGAATCACAAATCCACAGAGACGAGTCCATGTTTGCCGATAAAGATATCCATATTTCTATGACCCTGCAACGAACTATCGTTCCTTGCCATTTCCAGCTCCTGTCAATAGGCCATGGCACAATGGAGATTGTAAACGGGTAATTAGTGCCCTGAATTTCGTATACAGATGGAAGCTATATGTTCTAGATTAGCATTTCAATTAAGGGGACTGAAATATTGATGAGCATTTTTTATCCGATTAGGCTACTTTTGAAATGATGGAAGCTATTCCGGTCACTCATTGGACAAAAACCTACTAGAAGTTAGTGACCATCAAGCTCATTTTAATGTTCGATCATCTCCAAGGAAGAGGACCACGGCAGAGCCTTTCATTGCGTCAAACTGAGCACCATCTCAAAGTTGTTTAGTAGCTCCATCATCGACATAACTCTTGGTCTTACCAGCTTGGAACCAAAACTAAATAGAGAAAATAGACCAGAAGACAAATGAGATCCAGGGCGTACCTGAAGCTGATCAGATCATATCCTGCGTACTTTTCTCAATACTTGACAGTGACAGAACACTAAACAAGCGTCCAGGACTTCTGTCTCAGGAGATGATCTGCGTCAAGTAGTCCACTGAACAACCTGCACGAAGGAAAGGTATTCAACAATGGGTCAAGCATGCATCTTATCCACAAGAGAACCAACCTTTACAAAATTAATGTGCATATCATATAAATTCGTGCTTAACTAAGGCTATTTTGGGGTGCTTTACCTGAAGGTTTCGCTGGTGTAGTAAAATCAAAGTCCTCATATCCAAAAATTCTCTGAAAGGTATTAGCATGGAAGATCACCCTTCTCGTTGTTCAACAAACCTCCGCCATCCATAAGAGGTTTTGCCTGGATAGCATGCCTCAGTCTAGCCTCCACACCTGCATTGATTCTTCTGCATATATCGATGGGCAGCAGTGCTTCTCCCGAAGCAATCAGCGTCTGACTGACCAATTTGTAAGTATATTCTCTCGGGATAGAACCTCCACTTACCATCTCCACGAGAAGGTTCCTACCTTCATTCAATCTACCTCCTTCACAGAGCGCATGAATTATTGGGGTATAAGAACTTGATGTCGGCGTGCCATGTCCCTTCGAAGCCATTGCTCTCATCATCTGAATTGCCTTGTCCACTTCATTGACAGCAGAGAAGTATCTAATGAAGGAATTATAAGTGACCCGATTGGGAGAGAGCCCCCTAAGGAGCATATCGTCGAACAGTTCCAGTGCGCGCCCAATCCTGTACGTCTTGCAGAGTCCATCAATCAAACAGTTGTAGGTGACAACATCTGGAACGAGCCCTCTGAAGAGCATATGCCGGAACATACGGTTGGCCTCCCACATCCGCCGGCGGACTGCCTTCCGGCAACCAGTTTGCATGCTCCTCCTACAGTAAGAGGCGATGAGGATGGTGTAGGTGTAGGTATCTGGTGGGTACCTTGCACCCGGTAGCTCCATCTGCTCCAACAAGAATCGAGCTCTCTTCAAATTCCCCACCTGACAGAGCGCCGCAATCACCACATTGTGGGTCTGCACGTCTGGCTTACAGTGAAGCTGCTTCATCCGGTAGAACGCATGCAGGGCCTCCCTCGAGAGGCCCTCTTCCCCAAGAACCTTAATAACGGCCGTCATCGTCGGGGTGCCGACGAGACGCTGGTTGGCACCGAGGAATCCCCAAAGACAACGCAGAGCATTGGCCCTGGCCAGCACGCGGGCCATCTCCCTACAAGTGCCCTCGTTGTGCACAAACCCACATGAGGACTCCACCCACGAATAGAACTCCATCGCCTTGGCCACCCCCAGCCGCACCCTCGCGGGATCTCTGTGCGCCGCAGGGCCACCGATGCAGACACCAACGCGCGAGTCACGAGCCTCCTGCCGGAGGTTCCTCTGCCGGAGCGGCGAGCGGTGCCGCGCCGTGAGCCGCTGGCGGCCAACGGAGCGGGAGCTGAGGAAGAAGTAGCGCGGCACAGCACCGAGCACGCAGCAGACGGAGTCTGAAGTAAAACCAGAGAAGCTTGGGGACACGGGTAGCTGTGCCCCAAAGGGCCGGTCCTGTACCATGGCGGCCATCACCTGCCGCACGAGTACGAGCTGGCGGGGCGTCACCATTGGCACCTGCCGCCGCTCCTCACTGCCTCCCCTTCCTCTGCAAATCTGCTGAGTCTGCCTGCTTCTTCTCGCCATTCTTGAGGCCCGCACACAAGCCCCGCATATGTGGGCCGGGCCGTTTTGCTTTGGATTGGGCCAGATGCAACATCCGATTCACAATTCGGCCGCATATAGTACAATGACCATTTAGTCCCTCCATCTCTCTCTCTCTCTCTCTCCGTCGCAGTTAGTTGCTGTAGTAGGAGGCTTACACGTTGACCAATGTTTGCTATTGGGCCGGGAGGTGGTCCTCGTTGACGCTGGCAAAAATCAAGCCAGCTGTACCCATGACGTCAACTTCGAGTCTCTCCGGCAGGGAACTCCCGGTAACGTGAGCGCAGCCGCGTTGCGTTCCCGAAACGCCACGATTTCTTAATTCGGTGGGGGCATAACATGGGTTCGGAGAAGAATGTGACCAACCGTCGGTACGTAGGCACAGGTTTATGACGTCATATGACAATTATACAGGTTTTTATACCAGTTCAATAAAAAAATGGCATTTAATGCTTTTTTCTTTTACGAAACATAGGAGATGCGTAGATAATAATACAGTTGATTCAGGTGTTACTGTACGAGCGCGGATTTTCCGGGGAGGCGTTTTCTAGCTGCCGCGTGGCATCGGTGTCAGACGGTATTATACTTAAAACGGCGGTTTCGAAAAACGGGAGCTTTTTTGGTGAGCTTCCGTAACGGCGGCCACGTGTCGAGGAAGCGGTGCTGACGATTCCCGTTAGGGAGAGAGGTGGGCCAGCAGCATACCAAACGGTCGACGTATTCCCCGTCTCCACTTCCCTGCGTCTACGTGGTGCTCCTTTCCCTCACCCCTTCCCCCTTCCCGCTGTCTCTCTTTCTCTCTGTCTCTGTCTGTAAGTCCTACCTACGGGCCTCTCGCCGTCGTCTTTCTCTCTCTTCCTTCTCTCTCTAACGAGGAATGGGAAAGCGGTTTTTGATAGAAGGGGGGCCCTCGCCATGGGAGCTCCGTCTTTGACGACTCCCACAGGAGTCATTGTGGAGCGCCCCCCGTGCTCCTTTGCCTCCGCTATTTGAGAGCCCTGCTTGCTGTACCACTGAATTCGAGGTCCGAGGCTAGGGTTTGCGCCATTCCTCCCTCGTCCCGTCCCCTTCGTCGGGGATTCAGGAGAGAGAGAGAGAGAGAGAGAGAGAGATGAAGAAAGGGGGGAGGGGGGAGGCGGCGGCGCTCCGGTGGACGCGGCGGCGATTCCTCTGGGTGCTCTTGGCGGTGGCTCTCCTTTACCTGATCTTCTTCTGCTGCGAATTCCCCTTCCTCTTCGGTTGGGTAGATTCGACGTCTTACACCAACGACACCTCTGCTTCGCGCGGCCACCTTGGCGGTGCCCTGCAGCGGAGGCGTCAGCCCCTGGACAGCGAGGTGGAGAAGTACGAGAAGGAAGCCCCTGTCCGCCCCGATAAACTTTCTTTACGAGTCACCCCATTCATTGTCCCGGCCATGTCCGATCATCGCGCTGTTCGCCGCCGGCGCATCTCCTTAGAAGTCTCCGGTCTGATTTTCCGGCCTGCCGACGACCACGGAGGCCCGTTGTCCGAGCTCCGCAAGACGGCGGGGGCTGCCTGGGAGGTTGGCGGGAAGTTGCTCAGGGACTTGCAGTCGGGACAGCTAGCTGCTTCCCTAGCGCAAGCCGCAGAAGAAAAGAATGGCACGGAGGAGGCCTGTCCAAACTCGATCTCTCTGTCTGGAACGGAGTTCAGGGAGAGAGGTAGGTTGATGGTCCTACCCTGTGGGCTGGCCCTCGGGTCTCACATCACAGTCATCGCAAAGCCCTACCCAGCTCACGCCGAGGATGATCCAAAGATCGCGTTGCTCAGGCAGGGAGAGCAGGCAGTCATGGTCTCCCAGTTCATGATGGAGCTGCAGGGTCTCAATACGGTGGACGGCGAGGATCCCCCGAGGATTCTCCATTTCAATCCCCGGTTGAAGGGGGATTGGAGCGGGAAGCCCGTCATCGAGCAGAACACCTGCTACAGGATGCAGTGGGGAACCGCGCTACGCTGTGATGGGGCGAAGTCCAGGGCCGACGAAGAGGCCGGTAGGTTTGATTTTTTCTGTGCGATCATATTTTGGTTCACCTCTGACGGAAGATCGCTAGCTCCATTACCGCTCAGATACAAACCTTACAGTAGGTTGGATTGCTGGGGAGGGATGCTCTCTATTGGATGATGCTTCGAATTTCTTCACCGCCATTTATGTCGTTGTTTGACCGCTGGCGTTGATGAACTACTCCAATATCAGAGTCAACTGCTCAATATTTTATTTCGCGCCATAGCAAATTTATCTTCGGCAGGTTTTTCACTCCTCTGTGCGTTGACCGAGCCATGCTCTTCATGCAGTTGATGGGCTTGCGAAGTGCGAGAAATGGATGCGGAATGATGACGATCTGTCAAAAGAATCACAGACGAGTCGGTGGTTGAACCGCCTGATGGGTCGGACGGAGGAGCTCTCAGTCGATTGGCCATACCCATTTGTAGAAGGCAGGCTGTTCGTCCTCACCCTTGCCGCTGGCCCCGAAGGCTATCATGTTCATGTCGATGGGAGGCATGTTACCTCTTTCCCATACCGCACGGTGAGCACGGTCTCGGTTCTACCTTCATTTTATACGATCAAATCTGATGCGATTGCAGAAAGATGACGACTTTCCTTCTGTTTTCTGATCAGGGATTTGTTCTGGAAGATGCCACTGGTCTATCACTGAAGGGGGACATCGACGTCCGCTCTGTTATCGCGGCGTCCTTGCCTGTATCACACCCGAGCTTCTCCCCCAAGAGACATCTGGAGATGTCTGCTCAATGGCAGGCCCCCCCGCTGCCGGATGAACCCGTTGAGCTATTCATCGGCATTCTTTCAGCTGGCAACCATTTTGCTGAGCGAATGGCCGTGAGAAAGTCGTGGATGCAGTCGATAAGAAAATCGCAGAACGTCGTGGCGCGGTTCTTCGCTGCGATGGTAACATCCGAGGCTGGAGTATTAATTTTTCATCATAATTTAGCATTTATGGGTAGGAGGTCGCATTAATACTCATCCCTTTCATCACTGTCCAGCATGCGAGAAACGACTTAAATGTCGAGTTAAAGAAGGAAGCAGAGTTCTTCGGTGATATTGTCATCGTCCCGTTTATGGATAGCTATGATCTCGTGGTTTTGAAAACTGTAGCTATTTGTGAGTACGGGGTAAGCATGACCATAGCAAAAGTCGCCTTCTTGCTAGTTGCTCTGATGGGTTTTTTTTTTTTTTTAATTGAGAAAGTATCAACATGAAGAACTGATGGTCTCATTCGTCATAACAGGTTAACAGAGTCTCAGCCAAGTATATAATGAAGTGCGATGATGACACATTTGTCAGAGTCGATTCTGTACTTGAAGAGGCGAAGAAGGTCCCAGGTGACAGAAGCCTGTATGTGGGAAACATCAATTACTATCACAGGCCCTTGCGAAATGGCAAATGGGCTGTGACATATGAGGTATATATATATATATATATATTCTCTCTCTCTCTCTCTCTCTCTCTCTCTCTCTCACACACACACACACACACACACACACACACACTGACTGTTTATGGTCGCAAATCAAATCAAATTTTTTTCTTGATTTTTATTTCCACCTTATATGTAAAGATAAAATTGCTACTGTCACAAAGGGGGGGTCTGTGTATATTTATTTCCTTGAAATGATATCTTGATGCCCTTTTCGAGGTTGTGTACGAAGCATAAAATTCTTCTTTTATCCAGGAGTGGCCTGAGGAAGTCTATCCGCCCTACGCAAATGGCCCTGGTTACGTGGTGTCCTCTGACATTGCTCAGTTTATTGTTTCCGAGTTTGAGAAACAGACGCTAAGGGTAAGCTCTGAAGCCTTCTCCTCTCATAATCAAACCATGGCGCTTACAGTTCATTGAGCCATCGTCAGAAATATGAAAAATTGCCTGATCATCTGTATAAAAGTCGTATTTATGCTAGATTTATCTTCATCCCAGCTTCTGGGCTTTTCAAATAATTTCTGGAAGCTCCCATGGAATATGGAATACCTGGTAACATAAGGTCTATGGAGATTCAGACACAGATTAGACTGCCCATCATCATCATCATCATCATATACAGGAAAAATCGCTGTTTATGCTAGAATTATCTCCAACCCTGATTAGCTTATTGAGGAGATTATTCTGGCGTAGATTAACTTACCCATCAAGATCATCATGAGAATATTTATTCATCTATCGTCCTCCACGGAGATATTTAGCTTTTTTTGGTCGGGGACCTGATGCGATGGGCGATCGATGCAGCTGTTCAAGATGGAGGACGTGAGCGTGGGAATGTGGGTGGAGCAATTCAACAGATCGACGCCAGTGGAGTACGTGCACAGCCACAAGTACTGCCAGTTCGGCTGCGTCGACAACTACTTCACCGCGCATTACCAGTCCCCCCG